>CM034147.1:155151845-156351845 GCA_019776745.2 Taxus chinensis | reverse complement strand
CACACTTGGAACAGTTCCACTGTTCCTTCGCTTCACCGCTCACCCGCCATAACTGATCCAAGAAATGTGTGCGGTGATGTCGGCCATGGAGGGAATAGTGGGAACTGTTCCCTTGTCCCCATTGTACCCCGATCACCCGCATCCCCTGATTATCGGCAAAGTCAAGCCCAGAAGGCCCACAGGGAACAGTGCCAAGGTTTTACTAGTTCCCCAAAATCCCACAATAACCGAACTACAAAGCAATCGGCCAAATCAATGGATGGAGGGCACAAACAGAATGTTCCTTTGTTCCATGAGTTCTCTAAAACTCTACCTAGGCTGGTTGTTGGGCCGTTTGAAGAGATCCATGAAAACACAGGTTTTGGAGGGTGAAAATGTAGTTTGTTGCATCTATAGGCATCCAACCACGTCAACCACCAAAGTTAAATGTTTAATGGCGCCCATAGCTTGCTCAATAGCTCTAATGGCGTGTACAAGAGGAAGAGAAGGATGCCCATGCTTAAAACTACAAAAATGATGGCATCTGGTCCTTGGTAAGGTGGAAATGGGCCATTTATGGCTGATTGGTCACCCCCTTTCTCTATCTCTTTCTCTATAAATGTAAGTGCTTATGCATGGGAAAATGGTTCTTCTCTGTTGGATTTGGAGCTTTGCCTTAGATTTTTGCAATTTCCACACCTTCAGACCTTTGTAACTGCGTTTTTGTAAGTTCTGTAAGCCTCTACTCTATGAATGCAAGTGAAAATGCTTTGAGTATGTAAATGTGGTTCATTCCTGTAGATGTAGTTATTTGATGCGAATCTCTTGCCCTCTTACTTTCTTTTGAATCTATTCACTTGTTTCTTGCAAAACTACGTGTTTCTCTTTGATTCTTGCATGTGCGGCTGCATTTGTGTCTCTACAGGTCAGATTTGAACCCTGTTTTAGATTTGGTGCATCACCCTCTTTCAGTTTGCTGCATTTTCTCTCTTATCAACCTTGGTCCTTGCAGATTTGTAGTTTAGACTTAGTTTAGTTGCATTTTGAAGTGGTAGGTTAGTTTGTAGTGGGCTAAGTCAGAAGGAACTAACCTTCTCTGGAGGTTTGTCTCACTTTGCAAGGTCCCACACTTGAAGACAATCCCATGTTACCCAAAAGTTATGATGTTCATTCATGATCATGCAGAGGGTGCAACTTTTGTGTGATAACAAGCCCATCTGCTTCTCTTTGTTGAGTTTGGTTTTGAATATAGTCATTCTCGAAATCATTTCTTCCCCTATCCAATGCCATTGCACACCATGATTAGGGTTTAACTAGAGGTGCTTTAGTTGCTCTATTGGGTTGTTTTCTTTTGAATGTTGTCAATGACAATGCCTTCTCCACAAACCAATGTCAAAACATCTGTATTTTGGGTTTTAACTTTGTTAATTAATACTACTAGGTGTTAGTTTTTATTTTCATTAACTTAGTTGAACAAACTATGCACAAATTGGCACGCCTGGTGGGACCTAGTCCCATGGCATTTTAGTTTAAATTCTATTGTTTTTGGCTAACTTTTGATATGCACATGTAGTAATTAATGCCCATTTTCTTGGAATTTTGGCTAATATTATATGTGTAGGTTCTTGTTCATAGCCATCATTTTAATGGGTTGTTGTCATTTTAAAACTAACATGCTAAAATTTGAAGTATTGTGAGCTTTTTTGTTTTTGTTTGTCATTTTTTGGTTGCAGGAGTGGCGCAGGAACACTAACAGGTGCGCAGACACATTTATAGTGGTGCAGACACCTCTCGGGTGGCACAGGCACACTGTCGGAGCCTGAATCTTTGTCTATTGACCTTGGTGCAGGCACACTAACCCCAACACACGTACCCTAACCAGAGCGCAGGCGCGTTAATTTGAGCGCAAATGTCATTTCGTACTGTACCTTCACTACAACGCAAAACTTGTCAGACCAGCACATACACCCTAACCCAGGTGCGCACGCTTTTTTGGTGGTGTAGACACGTTTCTAGTGGCGTAAGTATTCTTGTCGGAATATGATACTATGTTAATCACATACACTAAACCTAAGTAAATGTGCTAAATCCTACACCATCCTTTCCCAAATGTGACATTTCGCATCCCTCCCATCTCTCCCTGACATATGCACTACTATATAGTGTATATGTGCCACTTCTGAGCCCGTATGCGCTAAATAGTGTGCCACACCCACCTTTTTCCCTAAAACCCCCCAAAATTTTGAAAAACGTAATAATTAATGCACGGAATAAATTCTAAAACTACTCACCGGCTGTCTTGCCTTTGTTGGCCATTGATACTCCCTCACGAGTTCCGCTCTATGCTCCGCAATGTTATCATATGCCATTTTGTCCTCTCTTGAGCTCTCGTGTTCAAACTCGGCGCGGTGAAAATGACCCTCACGTGGTCCCTGAAACCCTTATATACCCATCACGATGACCTCCAACCTTCCATGAGCCCGTTCACACACCCTGTAACTCTATTTTCCCTCATATTTTTTCCTGCCTTCATCACATTTCCTCCCCTATCACCCTAACAAAAAAAATCAAAAAATCTCAAAAATCCAAAAAATTCAAAAAAAATTAAAAAAATCTAAAAAAATTCAAAAAATCTGAAAAATTTAAAAATCTAAAACATTAAAAAAATCTTAAAAAATCTTAAAAATTGAAAAAATCTAAAATATTCAAAAAATCTAAAAAATTTAAAAATCTCCAAAAGCTAAAAGATTCAAAAAATCTAAAAAATTCAAAAAATCAAAACAACTCAAAAAAATCTAAAAAATTCAAAACATTCAAAAAATCTAAAAACCTTCAAAAATCCACAATACGTCTCTAATATGTACTTTCCTTGCTCCAATGTATTTGCATTTTTTGGCCGATGATATGAGGCCACATTTTCTTTTAGCATTTGGCTGATGGTATGAGGCCACTTTCATCGGTCCAATGATATGAGGACCATCATAATATCCATTTGTCCAATGATATGAGGACAGAGGCATCTAGCAATTAAAACATCATGGTCTTTATACCCTTGGTGCAGCTTGCTCTATGCCACATCTTAATAAAATTGCTAATGATGATACAATGGAAACAAAATGAAAACACATCTTCCAAGCACTATAATCAATCTCCTCACAACCCATCTCATCCTTCAGCTCAATCCAACATCTTCTAATCACCCATGATTGGGGCATCTTCACAGTCCACATCCAAACTCCGCTATTATACCCTTGAACTTAAGGATCATCATAATCCACATCCAAAATTCAAAATCATCACCCTTGACCGGGGCTTCCCAATATCTCCCTCATCACACATCACATCCCCTCTCTCTTAAATTCCCCCCTCTTTCTTCTAATTCCTTATAATTCTAGACTTCCTCTACTCTTCTCTCCCCCTCCCTCATTCTTCTACCTTCCTCCATCTTCTTCCTTTCTCTTCACTCTTTTACCTCTCCCTACCTTCTCCTTTTTCTCCAACTTTCTCCTTCCGCCATTCTTCCCTCCTTACCTCTATCTCTAACATCATATATCCTCCTTCTAATCTTTCTCCACCCACTAACTTCACCATATTTTCTTTTCGAGTGGCTACCCGCCTCACTCCTCCCCACCTACCCACATGAGGGGGAAACATATTACCATCCTTTACTTCTTCTTTGAATAATTATTACCACGCAATAATCCTTGAAAGAGGGGTAAAATCTAGACATGTAAAATGTCGACATAGTCATCCAATAAATAATTCACCAATTATTATCCATCCTCACCGTTGACCTTATAATAATTAATTATAAATTTAATTAATGATTATATCATATAAAATTACATTCAAATCATTCCATATTCTACACATCTCATCTATACCCTTAGAAATATTAATACAATTATTAATATTTCATTCATTATACTAAATAAACCTCATTAACTATTTTCCTCTAATTTAAAAATACTCACCCACCTACCACCTACCCTACACCTATGTTATGCCTAGCATCTCCATCTAATCATCCCCACTAAATGCAATTAATCTCACATAATCACCACTTAATAAGCCCCCAAATCTAGAGACTTCTAATTCTACAAGTCTCCCCATCTTTCCCTCCTTTTATTCAAATATTTAAATTAACACTACTATTCTATTGACTTTTAAATTCAATAGAGGATTATGAGAAAATCTAGAATTTTCTACACCCTCCCCTCTCATCCATTTTCAACCATTGATCTAATCCACCATGGCATAATATCAACCATCCATTTCTACTCCTCCAACTATAAATAGAGGTGCCACCCTCCATGGCAAGCATCTCTAAAATTTGCAAGTATATGCTGCCCAACTTTCTAGTAATCTAAGAAATCATCAAAATAATCTAGTGAGTTGAATCAAGTAAAATATCAAGGGGAGGTGCTCCTAGAATTTTTCCAAAGATCTAAAGCACGCTTTGAATACATACAAGCAAGTAAAAATCCGAGAAGCAAATCCAAAGCAACAAAGGAGGAGGATTCTACTTGTAGGTAAGTATAGGTAAATTCTCTTCTCTTCCTTTTTCATCTTTCTCAATCGGAGGCAGATAATTAGTTGTGTTAGATTTTGTATTTGGTTTGGTTGTATAATCTTATCATTTGTGCATGCTAACACAATTTATTGTCTACACTATCTAATTGTTATTGATGAGTTTGTGATCATAATTTATAAAATCTTATCAATCTATAGAATATAATCCTCGTTAGTGAATATTCCAAAGATATAAGATTATTGTGTGTTACATTTTTTTTTAAATCCCTAACCAAAATTAAATTATCGCTATTTATATAGACACTTACTCCTAGAAGTGTTGTAAGTTAATGTGTAAAACTAAACTGTCTATGATATTGAACATCAAAGGAAAATATGTTTACTATTCTTTTATAGGGTTCATGCATAGTTGGTCGTTGAATATCTTAGCTAATACTTTGTTTTATGATTTACATTGTAGGTTTTCAAGATAAACAACATAATGGGGTGATAGATTTAAAATATTTGGTCATATCATCGAGAAAATCCATTTATTTAAACATTGAAGAGGAGACTACAAAGTGTAAGTTGATTCCTCATAGTTTCTTATTCATTTATTACTGTTCTTCATGTAAAAAAGTGCAAAGGTTATTGATTTCCTACGTTTTCATTTGATGTTAAAATTAGCAATGGTACGTGAACTGTACGATGGAAACGCTGAAGGGTGTGAATGGAAGAAGTGAAAATGGAGGGACTGCAATAGCAAAAGAGGTTGAGATTCAATGGAGAATGGGTAGATGGATGAGAAGCCCAAGGAAAGAAAAAGTCAAGTCCCTCTCGTGGGAGACTTTAGAGACGGGGATATGCGTAAAATATCTGACATCCAAGGGTTGGGATTTTATGCACATTTATGATCAGGAAATCTCTCTAGCTATAAGGGCAACACTAAGGGTTTACCTCGTCAACATTCTAGACAGAATTTTCCATCAATAACCATTGACATGAAATGGGATTTTCTTTTTTTACTGCGATCCACATAATCGCCTGCATTTCGTTTGCATTTTCCATGAGAGTCCAATTTGTTCTTAAAGTAGTCAAAATTAAAAAATGGGGAAAATCCAAAAGGTTTTGGATTTGGAACACGACCTCTTGAATGCAACATACCATGTTTCCTTTTATTACATAATATTAATTATGATAAATTAATATAATAATAAATAATATATGAGGTTTCTGAAGGTCTTTTCTTTGCCAAAAAACTATAAAAAATTGATTATATTTTTTAAATAGGGCCAAGCCATACCAAACTTATCCAGGCCGGCTGAAATTAATCTTATATCCATTCCGGATTTGGTAACTATGTTGCAGAAGCTATAAGTACCTAATGAGAATACATCACCTACGTGACTATAGATGGCCATTCACAGTAATCCATATGACACATTTTCAGAATAATAAAACTCGTCATCCATGGGTAATTATTAGCGCAAGAACACATGCATATGCCATGTACATTCTAGCCACCACCATAATTCGTTCACAGTTATCTAACTTCCTTGTAATGTATATGAAATCACGTACATCAAATCGCCTGATGGTTTTGCTTAAAAGTATGAAGTATCTAGTAGTTTAGACAACTGTTTCAATTCCTCAAGAAGGGAGTGAAGATGTTGATAGGACATGTCCTAGCAATAAGTGAACTCCTTAACATAGAGGAAACCTTTGCATCACTGAAGAATTCGTGCTATCGGCAATTAGATGTAGATTAGCTTCACAACTATATTGGATATACTCCTTTTAAGAACTTGAAGATTGTAAAGCAGATGCCTATGATTATGATGAAGGTCAGGTAGATCCATATATTGATGTTTAAGGATCCGTGATGCAAACTAGTAAAGATGCAGACCAGTGAAAATTATCTTTTGAAAAAATGTTTCCCATGAAAAAACATTATGGAGATATGATGTGATAATTTTTATTTTCAAGTGTGAGTAATGGTGTATGCTATCCAAATAAATTTTATGGGGAAATATCAGTGAATAAAAATTATGCATGGTTACATGGCCAGCTTATGTTTGATTGTGGTGACAAGGTGGCTCCTGATATGGCATACGTCGTACTCTAAGGTGGCACGCAAAGGTGTGTGCATTTAGATATACAAATGTAAAAAATGTAATCATTTAGTAAATGGATAGCCTTGACAAACTATTAAGGAAACTATCCTGATCCTAGTATTTAATAATATTTTAATTACCCATCGGCTTAATCCTGTAGGCAAAGTTGATCATTATTGCTTGGAATTGTAAATGCTATTTATGTGTGACCCGGTACAAGCTGCTAACTAAAAGAGTAATGCCACCATACTTCCCCGAAATTTATTGTAGCAAATGAGAAATGTATCTGAATGTATTATCGCAGCTAGCCACAAACAATGCGGCGCCACCATAATGTATACACCCACCGCACAAGTTGAAACCATAGGTTTGGGGCCTTGACAAGTAGACAAATGCTCAAAGCTCTACCATTTACACGTAGACAAACACAAGTTATGAAATGCAATATTTATCAAAACTCAGTGAGTTCATATAAATAGCATTATAAATCTTAAGCCAGTTTTTAGTGACTGATGCGTAAACTGCCGTACGTGGAAACATGGTATTGACCTGTCAAATATACGTTCACATTGTACAATGTATAGGCTGTTTCAGATACCCAACTAATTTTAACGGTTAGATGGTCATTGCCTAGACAGCACAAAGATCATTAGCCTTTCTCTATCAAGGGGACAGCCTACCATATGGATTCACCTTAATGTCTTTGTTTAAGTAGATGATTCTCGAATATCATGATATCACGTCTTTCCATCTGGAATCGGGACCCATAGGGTAGCATAAATCAACCCGTGGTGTCACGTGTGGGCTGCAAAGACATGTTACATACAAAAGCTTATGTCTCTATGATTACTTCAAGTTTGAACCAATTCAATCCTTTGTAAGTAGCAATGCACGCATCCTATATATTATATTTCATTCGAGACACTGCACTACGGGAAACTTGCAGTCGTATACAGAGTAAGAAAGTTAAAAGAATCCATACCATGCACACATGGCCAAAAAAATACGTTAAATCACAATGAAAATTGGTCATATATTAATTTATCGGCAGGTTTGATCAATGGCAGTTCCTGATTAGATTGCATTGCAAACAATCACGTGACACTACCTTGCTATGAAAATGAGCCCATGCAGATGCTGTGGCCTAAAACATTAACCTATGAGACCAGGACTTATGTCATAAATTTAGGCCTCCTGCTCTAAGTTCTCAATTTTATATCTGATGCATGGCATTTTGGAATCTACATTGCTTGGTGGAGGAAATTTTACCCACCCCTCACATAAAAAATGTTAATAGTGTTCAGAGATTTCGAAAGAAGAAATAAAATTACAGATTGCACTGTATATATGCCTTTCTAATATAAAAAAGGCGACTCTAAAATATTTGTATCGCTGCTCCAATGTGATAACCCGGAGCCAGATCATCATTTGTCAAAGGACTTATTGAAACTATGGGCCGTCTTACTAGGTCATTCCAATAACTATTTTGCGTTTTCGTAGCCAAATTTAAATTTTTTGAGTTCGTGTCTTTTGTTGGTGTTTAAGCCAAGTTAGAGATTCAAGAAATGAGCAAAAGTTGTGCCCTAGAGCGGTTTAAACCTTTGTTTTGCTCATTTTTAGAAATCCTCCATTTCCCGGTCTGTGCACGAAAAATCCTCTTTAAAATCTCCTTTGTGATCGAAATTGTTCACTTGTTCTATGGCCTGGGTCGTCAAATCATTGTTTTACCTCCATGCCTCCGGTTCGTGAAGGAAATTCGATAATTAGACTCAAAACAATGAAGTTTTCTTCCTTTGCATATTTTCCACATTCAGGATGACGGCGTCTTTTCCCCATCAATTTTTGACCCCAATGAATGCAGGTACGTGGTCAGATCCTATTGGATGGGGAGAAACAGAATTTTTGGTGAACTTAACAATTTTGGTCACTTTTGGCAAAAATGGTAAATTCGCCCCGCAGCCCCAATTAGGGTTTAAAAGGAAAACATCAAATTTTGACCCCGCAAGGAGAAAATCCAAGTTGAAGCCCGCGGGGAGAAAGTCCAAGTTGAAAAGTCAAAATGGATGAGCGGGCCATCGGGGCACTTTTGGAAATTTGACCAAATTCCCAAAAGTGAAGTAACAGTTCTAAAATGCTCTGCGACTCCGCCAAGGTCTCGGGCCTGCCGTTGAAAAGTCAAATCAGAGTAGCGGGCTAGCAGAGGAAGTTGAGTTTTTGAGCCTTTTTTCCAAAAAGGTTAAAATGTTTAGAAAAGAGCCGCGCCCCCGTCTCCAACTAGAACATGCCACGTGTCCTAGTCAAATCGGAGCAGTGGGCCAGCAAAGGAAATTGAGTTTTTGAGCATTTTTCCCAAAAAAGGTTAAAATGTTGAGAAAAGGGCCGCGATACCATTTCCAATAAGAACGTGCCACATGTCTAAGTTGAAAATTCAAAGTGGGGCTATGGGCCAATTTGTTCCAAATTGCCAAATCTCACTAAAAATCACAAAATGCGAAAGGCTTCCCCCGTAACCGCTCCTATCCCTTCCTGCCACATGGATGGCCAATTTCAGAGTTAGAGGAGAAAATCAAATGGTTTGTATTTAAACTAGTAAATCAAATGTAATGGTTGCTTTGCAAGATCTGGTTTTTAACCCGCCATGAGTGTTTTCTTCATAACAGAGGAATTTGAAAAGGCATTGAGGATTTGTGACATAACGGTTTCTTGCGAAGAATATAATTGCTTCTCGATGTCATTCCAAGGGCTAGTGATTGATTTTAAAAAGACCAAAGTGCTCTATACCTAGAAAAGACAGAAAACGCCATTCTTCTTCTATTTTTCTCTTCTTCATCGAATTTCTTTCATTGTCAAACTATGTACAAACTCTGCTCGAGATTCAATAATAAAAGGAGTTTTTGCCTCTTTGACTGAGGAATTAATTGGTAGTTTGCGACCAATGAATTTCATTTGGTCTTGTAGCTTCTCCTACAGATTTGTTTTTATACGGGATGGATGGCCCATGGAAAGCGAAGGGTCATTTTTAAGTGTGAGATGTTCAAACATTTTGTTCTGGTTTTGTATGTGGGGCGGATATTTTTTCCTTGCGGAGAGTACAAATTTTTCACTCTTAAATGTTTTTGGGATGGTTTATTTAGCCTTAGTCATTGTTTAGGTGGTTTAGGTTACAAATTCTCTGATTTATCTTTATCATGGGTTGCAGGGTTTGGATGCATGCTGCGGTCAAATAGAAGATGATCTATAGAGGTCCCAAAGTGGTGGCTTGAAACCTTGCAGGGGTCCACATGACAAATGTATACGTTGCCATGTACAACATAGTTAGGTGCCTTTACACATACTAGGAATATGAGGTAGTCCCAGTTACTAGCAATCGCATGTGTACAATGCAATGTGAACACCGAACGGTATATGTAATTTGATTGTAGGAGGGATAGTTATTACGTGTTGGAGTGTGATGTTGATAATGGGTGTGATGGAATGTGTTAAGTGTAGGAATATAGATGAACCACTTCATGTAAAGGTTCCATCTCTACATGTCAAACTGGCTACAAATTCGTACATATACATTTGCAAATCTCAGATCAGCTAGATTTGTCGAGTGAAAGTGAATATTGTATATACTAATTAGGGGGCCACAATTCTGTTGTATGTGTATTATGTATAAAATTTAATATATTATGTTTAATTACCCATAACCAAAAGAAGATGAGGGAGAAATAATTTGGCTTATCTAGAAATAAAGATACACTCATCCAAATCCACAACAAGAACCGAGATTTCTGAATGATATGGACAAAATCTTGGAAATTTGCAGCAACAAGAGTCATTGTCTAGATGGTACACTGAGGTCATGGCAGTACATTTGGGTGCTTGATATTCTTAGAAAACTTGCAATCTTACAAATATGGTTTGACAACTACATTCCATAACTTTTACGTTCCAAAACCTTACTCAAAATTATGCATCAATTCACTCGGATATTTGGGAAATTAGTCTTTCTCCTTGTATTATGTAAGAAAAGCATTGTGTTTTGGGTTTTGCATTACACAATGGAATAGCTAAACTATCTTGATATTTTTTAGACCGCTAAACATTATAAAATATCGAAAACATTACATCAATAATTGCAACAATTCCTCAGCGTGGAAAATTGGGGCAATGTGATGTCTACAAACAAGAACTTTAGTGTTACAATGAACTCACTATTCTCGAAAATCCTTGTTAAAGCGCAATAATTGCCTTCTAACTTTCATTTTAAAACTCATTAAAAATCATTGAATAACATAATAAATAATGAATGCTTCTTTAAATTCCTCAATGATAGATGGATAATAGATAGGTACCTAAATGAACTAAGATGTTTGGGTATTTAAAAACAATTGAAATTCAAATTGGGATATGATGGTGCAATGAAATGACTATGAAACTCTTGGAACAAATTAAAATGTATCCACAAAAACAATTACACATAAATAAATGCCAATAACAAAGATCTATTGAAATCTAGAAAAAACAAATTGAATATGATACACCTAATTTAATTGGGAGTTGGGAGCAATCCTCCGGAAATAACAGATATGTCGATCACTTTTCCCTACTCTAACTATATGGGAGAGTTTGATTGATCAGAGCTAACATTCATAACAATATCAAGACTCAAATCATTTCATGATCTACCACATAATTCATATCTTTCACATTAATTGGAACATAGCACCGAAAAGGATGCAGCAAGTTTACACAACAATATCAAAATGAATAGTATTATTCACACCATTATACATAAGAGATTCATCTCCTAAATAATATGATGGTTATATGCCAATTACGTGAGTTGTTATAACACCCAAAAAATTTCACATATACAACCCAATATAATTCTACAATTATACTACCATACAACAACTTAACAACTTATATGTGAAGCACTAATTTCTATATTCCTAACCAGCACAAGCACCCCATTGAACAAAATTCAATCATTAAAGGATATTATGTGATTGCAGCTCTTAAGCAAGAATTTTCCATAGAGAAACCAAAAAAATGCACCAAAGCAAGGAAATAAAATAAGCATTGCAATCAATGATAAAGTGTGCTAGAACAAAACATGATGAATTTAACAGGTAAGTATTACAAGTTGTATTTACAACATAATCCTTTTCCTAAATAAAATGACAGGAATCTCACCATAGTATCCATAATAGACCAAATAAGAATGCAAAAACCAAAAGTTCATAAAATTATATAAATCCTACAACATACAATTTATTCTATACAATATTTACATGTTTAACTGAAGCACTACACACATGTAAATTTTGATTCTCAGTCCCCCTCAAAAAATAAGTTATAACATGCATTTCCCATTATAAAGTTGTTTGAGAGTGCAAGGTAGCTTGTTTTCAACAAGTTCACCCTTCCGAGGTCCAAAAAGTCCAAGATCAATAAAATGCACTTGAAATAAGTCCTCCCCACTTCTCGGATTGTTTTCAATAGAATACGAATGTGCAGTATCACCAAAAAACTCTGCAAATGGGTTGTCCACACCTATGGAATAGGACCCAAAAATATTGGGGCTCCCTCCTCACGCTTGTCCTTCTCCTCTATCTCCCTTCAACCCCTCCTCTCCATACTGATCATAAATCGCCCTCTTCTGTGGATCACTCAGCACCTGATCACAATTGTATAGACAACACATACAATGCATAGTTTTTTCAATCCTTATAAGAATACCCAAGACAACACTAACCTTTCCCTAACTCCATGTTCCATAGTTCGCTTAAAATCTAAGCCCAGCAATGATTTGATCGGTAGATGTAGGGGGCTTATAAATTGGAGGTCTCTTCAATATTTCAGTGACAACTAAATTCTTGCATTTGTTGAGGGCATGAGAAGGGTCCAGTCTAACCTGAAAACCCTCTTCAATATCAGGGGAATGAAATTATGTTAGAAAGCGTTTGAAAGAGGGTGGAAATTGGAAGACCTTGTCACCAATATTACAGTCATTGTTCTTGTCATGGGCCATGAATTTTTTGGTTCGCTTGTAGTAGCGATTGATGAGGTTGTGGTGCACTAGTGAGTCCACTGCTACAAGTACTAATTTTTACATCTTGTTTGACGCCACTATCCTAGTCACTGCTTTAATTTTTATCCAATCTGCCATATGAATGTAAACACCAACAATGTTTTGACTGAATGAAACTGTGATAGGAATCTTGGCACTTCCATGATAAAGCTCCAACGAGTATATCTTTAAACCCTAATAAAACCCTATCCAACACGCATTTCTAATGATAAAAATCTTTTAAAAAAATGTGCCCGCAGCACATAGAGACACAATCACCTTCCCACACAGACTCAAAGGTATAGGTGGTCATGGTGGTCTGTATGGACTCGGAAAGAAACGACAACATGGATCAAAAACTTGTTAAAAACTGTCAGAAAATGTGAAAACATGTAGACGACCATAAAACTGTCAAATTTAACATAGTCACATAAACATCCATAAGGGCCTTTCCCATAGGGGGAATGCCTTTAGCGTAAAAATAATAATTAATTTTATTTTTCGCAAAAATTGTTGTAGAAATCTTTTAAAAATTAGAAACATTCTAATATATTATATATTTAACTTTCTTAAATGTTATAATATTTTATTATTACACTGAAGGCATCTCCCTATGGGAAATAACTTTGCAGACATTCATGCCACTATGTTAAATTTGACGTTCATTGACGTTTTGCTATTTTTAGTTGTTTCATTTTTTTTCCCCAAATCAGTTCCATGCAGAATGGCTGACAAGATTCGATGAAAGAACTCTAGTTACATGATTTATAGGGTTACGGAATGGGCATCAGAATTATATTCCCTTCCACAAGGGAAGAATTTCACACGAGTTAATAGGAGAACTATTGAAGGTTTACACCCTTCGATGGTTTCCTGGAGTTTCAAAGGATCATGGAGTCAAAAATGGTGTTAGAAATGGAAATGGATCAGCTTCAGATGACGATTTAGAGACAACATCAAAGCAAAAGATTCTTTTGGAAGCTATTGTAAATTTGTCACCACCAGAAAAAGGATCAACTTCTTGTAACTTTTTGAAGAAATTTCTCATGACCTGCACCTTTCTCTTCCCAATTTTATCAATCTTGTTGAATTTATATTTGATTTTGCATGACCTGTGCATGATACATTGTATAGGGAAATCGACATATATTTGAAGGTAAATTCTTACTTTTGCATGTTTTTTTTGGTTTATTAAATTCGATGAATGCAATAATATTGTAGTTATTTAATCTTATGAGGCTAATACAAAAAATATCAAGAGTTGAAGGGTCAATCCAGAATGAGTTGGACAACATATGCCCCACCTCTTTTCAATTCAAAGTTTAAACAAGTTACTTTCCGTTTTTCAATGTGTAAGAGCATCCTCAGCTTACAAAGAGTGAAAATAAAAAGATATGTAGTTTGATGGATTGTAAGAAGTTGTCCATGGATGCTTGCATGCATGCTGCACAAAATGAATGTTTACTTTTGTGTGTGGTTGTGTAGGTGCTCTTCTTTGAGCAAGTACAAGCTTCCATGACAAGTGGATTCTTAACTCCATAAAATGGATCCAAGGAAGTTTTCAGTCAGCAACAAATGTTAAAGATGAGTGGGAAGCAGTTCATGATGACTATAAAAATTTAAGAAGAGATCTAGCTTCTACTAAGATTAGAATAGCTGAAGCTGAAACATAATGGAATAACATGCATCAAACTGTAGTGACAAACATAAAATCAAGAGGCATATTTTTGTTACCATCAAGATCAAAGAAGATTCTCCACAAGTTATGGACAAACAAAGCGCATTTATATTTCAAGATTTCAGAGACATCTGGAAGTTCTGCAAGTCCTAATTCTGTGAATCCTATTGATACCAAATCAACAACTTTAAGACAAATATGAAACTCAATATCGTAGGCCTTACATTAGAGCATCATATGGGGGGCATTGTCTTTCATATAAATGTGGGAATGCATTGCATCAAAATATATACTTGAAAGTGTAACATTTGTCTTATAATTTCCTCTCCATGGCTGGTGAGTCCCCTGCAAATATAGTTTATATCAACATTGTTCTAACATCTTTAATGGGCAGTATCAAGTTAGTTACTGTTTGGAAATTACTATATCTATTGTACAAGTGGCAACGTTAAAACGATTAGTTTTTTTTAATGCTTGTTGCGGGGCACTACTTTCCCCATGTTGGTGTAGTAATGCTTGTTTTTGGATCCATGTTTTGTTCCATAAAAAGTGGAATATTTAGGGATCACATCCTTAACATTTGTAACAATAGGTCATACTTGAATGCACCAATAGATTCCTTCCACGAATGAAAATAGAACCTAAAGTTTCCTTATGGTAGACCTCATTAGCATATAAGTCAAGGCCTAAGAAAATATTCTTCATGTTGTCAACTAGACACTGGAAGTCTTAAATCATCCTAGGCCAAAATAGATCGAATTAAAAGAGAATTTATCTTTGATCGACAATGTCTTCTCTTGATGTTCGGTAGATTTAATAATGTGGAGGGATGCTCCAAAATTGGCATTGTTGTTTGGATTCGAATCATTTTGTGTTTTATCTTCATCCTTTACTTAGGGCTTGCACTTCAAGTCTTGAATTTTGTCTTTATAAATTGTTGAAATTTAACACTTACAAATATGGTTAGCACCTAAAACATTTGTGGCTTTTTATTTCAAATTGGTTATATTTGCATCATACTTGGCCCTTGTATATCTAGCTGCAGTTTTATTGTAGAAGACCACTTTGCAAAAATAACAAGCACTCTTTTTTAGCGCTTTTTCGAGGCTGAGAATCATATTCTTTGATCTAAGATTCCATAATTGAGATTACTCTATTAAATGTAGTGCTTCACCTAAACACTATTTAAGGCCTTCAAAATCGTCATCATATTTTTGCCACTTATGCTTGAATCTATATGTACTCAGAAGAAACCTCTATAGTATTGCATTGAGATTTATATAACCTCTGTCGAACATTAAATGTTTTATGGGACCATAGAAGAATGTATCCCAACTCAGAGATATGTAAATTCTGATGTTGTGCCATTTTACATTGACTAGGGGAGCAATTGAACAAGAATCTAGCCTTAAAACCTACTATTTGATTAGTGAGGAGGAATTTGGGCTCTTAGATCGACTCTTCTAGTAATCAATCTATTATTAGCCAAGTTCCAAAATATTTTTTTAGGGGACCCTGGTACTACAATGAAGGTACACCATTTTATATGTAACTATCTCCTCCTTATCTAGTTTTAGACAATTATTAACCTTTTAATTGGGCATTCTTTTCTCTGTATTGAATTTTTGCAGTTGGTCATTATTCTTTGATTGTTGGAAAAGTATGGGAACATAATGACAATCTGCAATCTAGAAAAGTTGTGTAAGTTCCAGATCCATCTTGCACTCACTTTGATTTAATTTAGCATCACTATTAGTTGTCATTTTATAATATTTTAATTCTATTAGTTATGTTCTGAAATAAAGCCACGACTATAGATAGGTTAACTTCGGTTATCTGGGTCCCTGATTTATAAGGTAGGAATCATTAGAATATTGTTAGTTGTTTGTGTTTGTGTTTGTATGGTAGAGATTTCTGAATCTACTTTGATGATTGACTATAGATAGAGAGATCATGGTAATCGAGTAGTAGCCAAGGTGGGCTCATTTTACCTTGTTAGGAGTTGTATGATGTAAGGGCCCTATGTTTTATTCTTCTTATAGGGCTTGTTAGTTATTGATTTGTAGTTACATATCTTACACTCAATTGTCGTTGCAACTTATAATCAATTGAAATTCGATTTCACAATGTGTTTTTTTGCAGCATTATTTGCCATCTTCACTATACCTAAGCTCTATACATGCTACTCTGCTAAAATGTCGAAAAAGAACCATGCAATTTATAGTTGTTTCCATCCAAAGCTTTGTACATTATATCACGTTTTTGCATTTTGAATTGTTTTAAGGGTTAGACCTCATGTTTGCACTTTTTAAATGAAGTGGTTCATCTATATTTCTACACTTACAAAATCAATCACTCATAGTTCAAACAAATCAACTACAAAAATAATAACTATCCCTCTAAAACAAATAACATATACCATTCGGCATTCACATTGCATTGCACACATGTGATTGCTAGTATGAGGCTTATTAATAATATAAATTACTATATTTATAGTTTCGATGAAATTAGTATTTTTTTAAAAATTATATATTATGATTGAAAAATGAAAAAATATTTAAAGAGTTGTACAGGATGATGATTTGTTAAGCCATCTACCATGGTATAAATCCTTTTAAATATTTGACACAAAGAGTTAAAGAGATAAGGTTAATATCATTCCTTCAATAATTATGACATATTGGATGCACAATAGTCATTGCTACTTAGCTAAAAGAAGACTTTAATATCTCTTCGTCGTCACTACTTAGCCAAAGGAACATAAAGGGCTAAAATTATTCCCTGGATAATTTTGATAGATTAGTTGTCCCTAGTTATGACTACTTAACCAAAAAAAAGTATTGATACCCCCTTGTCGTTACTACTTAACCAAAAAAATGATTTACTTATAAATATATACTTACTGAAAAAGTGTAATCAATTACATGTTATGGCCATTCATTCAAGGAATTAATAATTTCAACATATCCAAGAAGATGATGGTTGTACTTATTTCAAAGATGCCATTTTGGAACATTCCAGCAGAATATTAATTGTTCGCTTCGTCCACAACAAGGCTGTTATTTTTATTAATCATCTAGATCCATATCAGCGCCATTCAGAAAATCCAAATTGACGGACATAAAATGCCCGAGTCGCCTACTGTGTTTTGACTGCAAGCCATTGTTGAATTCTAGACGGAGACGATTTCCCCGCGGAATGAAATGCATTTTTCTGTTATAACGGTCATATAAAAGGCAATCATGGCGTGCTTTCTCTTATCATTTACTTCTCTCTCCACGTCTCCAATTGTCATAGCAATGGCTCTACAAAATTCTTCTTCATTGATATTGTTTCTTACCCTAACTACCACGTTGTTATGTAGCTCTAATTTTGCTGCCGCATGGAAAGACAACATTGTGTTTTACGCCCATGAAATCACAGGAGGATCGAATCCACGACAGTCACGGTTGCAGGAGTAAACGGAACGTCTTCTGTTATGTCAGCCTTCGGAACAGTAAATATCATAACCCATGCTGTGACAGAGGGACCTGAAGCTTCCTCCATGGCTGTGGGAAAATTCCAGGGACTGGAAGCCGGTACAGATTTTGCGGGAACTAATTATCATCTGATTTTCTCTGTCGTGTTCGAGAATGAGAAATACAACGGCAGCACTCTGGAGATCCATGGGACTATTAGGTCTCTTGAATCCCACTGGGAGCTTGCAGTGGCCGGAGGAACTGGACGATTCCGATATGCTAGTGGGTATGTTGTCGCTGAAATTGTAGTGGCTGCCGAAGGGAAAGTTGATTACAAGTTTAATGCTACAATTCGATCATGCTAAGATCAGTGGTAGAGTTCAGCCCGATCCATTGTTGTCCACAAAAAAACATGGATTTCAATCTGGATTAGGGCTTCAGCAGATTACTGTATTCAACAATCGTTTTTTTTTTCGTCGTGAAAAAATCTTCTGAAATTTAATTGTTTTACTTCGGATTACCTCTGCTTGTTTATCATTTTGAAAATCTTGAACTTCGCCAATTTAAATATCTTCCAGGTTTCTTCATCAAGTCCATTTTCATCATTTCCAACAATGATTCCAAGCTGTGCTACAGACAAAAAATATAGACTTATAAAAAAATTGGGAAAAAAAAGTAATTGTCTTTGTAGTAACATTGTCGATTTGTTAAAAACATACAGAATCTTATTGTCAAGAGTGGTGAATTATTCTTTTAAACAGGACACTTACATCTCAGTAGAAATTTTTGTGGGCCTTCAGTCTTTGGAATCTAAAATAAAGGAAATTGTCTTCACACGAGGTATTGGCAGGCTCAGAAACATAGTGTTTTGACAGTTTTAATACACTTCGTTTTATTTATTTATTTGCAAAGCATAATCTGAATTTCTTCCTTCCGTTACAAATATTGTCTTAGATGTATACATTCATAACTGCTAAAAATTATGGTGTTGCGGAAATTTTAAAGCCATTTTTGAAATGGTTTCTACTCATTTCATATCCTTATTTTCTTGTACATACCAAGGAATTCTCGTATAAGGTTTGCCTCACTGCAAGGGATTCATTGATCAAGTTGAAACCTTCACCTATGCCAAGGAATTCTAGCATAAAGTTTTCCTTACTGCAAGGAATTCTTGCATAAGGATTGCCTCAGTGCAAGGGATTCATTGATCATGTTGGAACCTTCACCTCTCCCAGCGAATTCTTGCATAAGGTTTTCCTTGGTGCAAGGGACTCATTGATCAAGTTGGAACCTTCACCTCGTATTGTCCACATCACTTAAAATGGTTATTGATCAAGTATGAGAGGAGCTACCCGTGAAGCGCTCAACTACTATTAGAGACTTCCGTGCCCAGTGTGGTTGGTCTGCATTCAACTTGGATCCCCCCTTTAAACTATACATTGAAGACTTAGTTGCAAAAAAAATTGTGCCACAACAATCACAAAATGAAGAGCTTTTTTGTGAAAAGACAATGGGTGGAGCTCCCTAGAACCAACCCTATCAAAATAATTAAACAACTTAAGGTCAAATTCTTTCCATTGCGTCCATCTTCAAATCGAAGTTGAGATTTAGAAATAATTTTCTTTTGTGTTCTCTATTATAACTCAAGGATGACCCACATCTAACAGGAGCTGGCTACCTTTCACTTAATTTGCACCCATGTATATATGGTGCACCACCCACAAACACATGCATCATGACCATTCTTTGCAGATGAGTTGGAAATGAAAGGATGGTCGCACAGAGTTTTGTCAGTGCCGGAAACGCTTCTTGCAGTAACGCAGGTGGCGCCCAAATCTTCATCAAATCATCCATAACAATCCTTTGAAGGTGCATTGAATAACCTTGGGGAGGCCGCTTCCTACCCGCCTAAACTGGCTCACCCAGTTTCCCATCCCATTACTTAAAAACAACTCCGTCCCCTTCCTGCAACCAGGTGAACAGCTCCGTATTTCCTTCCTCTAGCAAATGCCAATACAATTCAGTTTAGCAGAGTAGAGCCATCGGTAGAGGAGAAGATTAAAGGTAAAATAACAAAAATTTGTGTGGAGAATAAGATTATTTACATGCAATATTGGATTCAACTTGCTTACCAGGTACAAGAGGAATTTACCATTACAGTATAAGCATTTTTAGTGTTTTTAAACACTGTTACTAATGAATATTTGTTTTAAAATATTGACAAGATGATCTTGGTGTCACATACGCAAATTGCAAAATTGATTGCCATTGACCAAGCCTATGATTAAATGATCTTTGAGTTTAATGTTTGGTTCAAAAATGTAAAATTATATTATTGGACAATTGTATGTGTAAGCACAAGTTGAGCATCTTTAAAATCCACTAACAATCTTCTTAACATCATATCTTATATGCAAGAATATGCAAGAGTTGTATATTAAGTGTCATTAGAGGATAAAGAAACAAACTCACTTCCCAATCCAAAGCAATTACCCAAAGTTAACTTCCTATCATCAAGAAAACATTCAAAATTTAGATTTTTGTATGCAATTATGCATAATGAACTTATTGGTAAGAAATCAATACTATTATTATTACCATCTTTACCATATTTGAAAAAACAAATAACTACCTATAAATGCTTTAGTAATGGATTGCCCATACTTTTTGAAACTAGTTAAACCCAATAATTGTAGTGTCCTACTTAAAGAAAAACCAATATAAAGGAATTAAAAAAAATTAAAATGAGGAAGTGTGTTTGGTGGAATGTGGGGGTGGGAGTGTGGTTAGGACACATGCGTCCTAAAATTTTTCCGACCTGGTCTTCCCATACATAAGTAATGAAATCACTTTATTTAGTATCCATGGCAGCAACCACACTAGAACCCTCATTAACATTAAAAACTTTACAATAACTGGATGGTTGCAATGAGTGTAACCTCCACAAATAATAAAAGAAAAAATAAGATAAAATAAACATGATATTAGGTAGAACTGTGTAGAATTTGTGGGCAAGTGGAGGGGAGATGGCGTGTAGTAGGAGCGGTAAGAGCAACATGCATCTTTTCAGGCCTATCAAATCCCTTGCAAATAAATACAAGCACTTTCATTTTAAATCCATAAGAATTTTCCCACACTAGAAACCCAAGGTGAAATTAAAAAATTAGTAGTGTTTTCATAATTATAGCGATGGGAATATGTATAGACGTGGGTTCCTCATGAGATAATCAGGTTGTTTAACTAATGAAATTAGCATGTCTCCAACTTGATGAGTTCTAGTTTCCTCGCACTCCCAGCCTGTACCAAAACTTGAGCTATTTAACAGAGTATAGACACCTATCAAAGCAATTTTGACTTGTTTGGTGTAGTTATTCCAAGAGCCCTAGATCACGGGAATGCAAAATGTGGAAGCATGCGCTTGGCATTGGAACTGTTCAACTAAATGTATTAAGTCTGGGCTCGTGGATTGCAACTACTATAGGATATACACGAAATGGGTTTCTTGAAAAGGCTATAGAAACTTCTGAGTAAATTTAACTAGCATATTTAAAGCCAAATTCCATAACCTTTGTTAGTGTCTTCCTGATTGTACCCAAAATGTGGGCTTTGGAAAAGAGTATGGACATCCATCAGAGCATAATGGAAATCCAAAATTTATTTCCAGGTTCCTCCCAGTCAGTGCCAAAATGGGATTTTTTCCAGATTTTGTAGTTGTAGGTGCGTTGATAGACATGGATGCAAACGTGGGAGTTGTTTCTAGTTTTCTGTGCATTTTTGTGTTACCTGGGTGTTCTATTGGTATGTAAAATTCATCCTTCCACCATGGATTGTGGTTTGAGTTTAATTCTACTCCCTAACTGCCATTAAATATATGTAGATGCACGGTGAGCTCTATTTTATTGTTAAAGTGAGCTTTACTTCCACTCTACCTTACTTGGGAGAGGTGGATCTGCACTTTCCTTGCGTTTAAAGAAGGTTTCATTGTTGCATGATGGGGCTCATTGGGTTGACATTTTATTCGCCTAACTCTCTCTTGCATTTGTTGATTCATTTTACTTAGGTAAAGATATGGATTAGCCACCATTAAAAGGGGGTTGGTTGTTTCTTTCCATTGACTTGATTCTACTCTTATCTCAACATGAATTTCATGGTTGTGGGTTTGTGACAAATGGTTTGTCTAAAATACAACATATGGATTAAATTAAATATCATTGGCATGATCTAGATGAAATTTGAGATCTTTGTGAGCATATTTCCTACCGAAAAAAATTCAGAGCTTCATAATAGGGTAAGGACTTCCCTTGAGCAACAAGGATAGTGAAAATTTATATATGTAGAGGTGCTTTTCCTGGTAGTCATATATCAAAAGCATGGGAGAATAGACAAGCATGTTCACCATTTGACAAAATGCTTGGTAGAGGGATGAAACCTTTTAGAGTGCGAGTGAAACCGCGTGGATTACCTCATACATTGCTGAGGAAAATATCTCCCAGGCATGGTTCATCTCTTATGATCTTTCTTAATTTTCATACTTTAGTTTTTCTTTTACAACAAAATATAATTCTAAAGGCTTGGGATTATCATAGATTTAATTGTTTTATATTAACTTGTTGCAAAAAATAAAATGTTGTATCATAACTCATGCAATCAAAATAACCATTTTGTAGTAAACCATGAACTTCAACCCTCATTTTAAGGTGATTTAGAAAACTTCCTGATCAAACTAGATCACTACAGTATTTTTTATTGACATTTTGAAGTTGAATTCTCAGTAAATATGTTAACCATCTCCTGGTTTAAATAGATAAATTACAATTTCTGGGGACTCGTAAAATAACCTTCGTAACTCTGGAAAAGGGGGGGTTAAGCTTCCTTCGTGTGCTTTTTTATGTGAGGTGTCACTTCAATCCTTGGATTGGAACTGAATGAAAATTTGTGATCTTTTTGATGCCCATATAGGATCCCTATTACACCATTTTGCAGTGGTAGGAAGCTGCTAAATCTGAAAAGTTGGATTTCATTTTAAACTACCATTTGAACCTTGAGTAGCAAAATTCTTATCCACCTTCGCAAATCTGTAGTGTTTTTACAAGACAATTGCATGGAACCTTCAGTTTAGGAAAAAAAATTTTCTGTATAGTTTGGAAAATTCCTTTTATAGGCCGCTGGTCACAGTTTGACTAGGTCAAACTGGACCAATTAGGACCGGTGGCTTCAAAAATCATGTCGCCGTTTGAATTTTTTTTTCTAGTTCTAAGCTCCATCGACTCTAATGAATTATCCATATATGGCAGAACTTGTAAGAATTTTATCATGGCATGTACATCCATCCAAAGTTAGTTTTGAATGTGGTTTACTGAGCCCTTGAGATAACTTTTAATTATTTGCAACTAGACCAATTACGACCAATGGACACAAAAAACTAGCCATTAATCGTAAACCATTTGCTAGTTTTGAATTCCTTTAGTTCATATAAACACTTGGTATATAAGTAGAAACATAGAAATGTTAACCATGGTGTGTTTTCTCATCAGAAGACAACATGTTTGAAAGTGGTTTCTTAGCCTCCGAGCTTGATTTGAATGTTTTTGTAGCTAGCAGGAAAATGTAAAAAGAAAGTTGTAGGACCCCAATCAGGTTGCCAAATCAACGTGGAAACTTTTGACACATGTAAATAAATGTTTGAAACTCTATAGTGTAACTTGATGTGTGAAATAGAACTTTTGACAAATGGTGTTTCTCTCTCTTCCTTTCTCTTTCTCTCTCCTTGGTTACAAAAGGAAGTGAAATGAAATGAAATGAATACATGTTTCTAAACCTTTTCTTTCAAATGAAAATTATTATATTATTATTATTAATATACATAAATGGGAAACTAAATACATTAATTATGTTAGATTAGGGTGGATTCCATGCCAGCAATTTATCACTGATTTCATGCTCACATGGTTTTGCAGGATGCAAGAATGATGGTGAAAAGGTGATGTGTAATTCATTATTTATTATTGTAATTTATATAGGTCATTGTAAAATGAATATATGTATAATGTAGTCTCATGTTACAGAAAAGTTATATTTGAAATTTGCTAATATGTATGAGTGCTAGTTTTAGGGATATCTTAGGAAATGTGCATCTAATCATAGGTTCAATTTGATTTATAGTTACATATGGTAAAAAGGTTTGATATATATATGGTAAATGAATTTGAAGTTAATATCTTGTAGTGCATTTTTAGTGTTTAATAAATGATTAATTAATTAGTTTGTTTTATTCTTACCTTTTAAATGTAATAAAGAGATTTAATCGAAAACACTCAACCCTAATATAAGATTCATCCATAACATGTCTTCTTGTGTGATCTCTTATTACCATAGAAGATATTGAAACCATAGAATGAAATTAACCTTGTACTCGATGGAAACTTCTAGTACTATAGGTAAATAATACCCCTAGTTTGATTTTATCATCATAGTCGTATGTTTAGTGACATTTTCATGAATCCACCTTTTAGGAATGGCATGGTCCAAATGTATCCAAAGTGTTTGTTTTCCTTCTAGGTTTGGAAACCGTGCATGGTGTCTGACACTTGAGCGTTGAGTGGTGAATACCACATTGGAAGTCACCTTAAGAGTCCTTGTTCAAAGAAACAACTATGGTAGTGTAACCTTACCATCTATGGAGTAAGTAGAGATATTAATCCCTTTGTATCCTAGTGGTCTACCAGGTTGTATGAAGTTAGATCTAGAATTTTTTCTTTTCCTCGAATGAATTCCTTTTAGGACCCTAGACGAAACAAATAGAGATAGTGAAATAGTTTTTCTTTGACTTAAACTCTCATAAACAACTCTTTAGTTCCTCTTAGATAAATGTGTTACCTTGGTTATTAACAACATTTCACCTTGGTATTTCAATACAACTCTTTAGTTCCTCTTAGATAAATGTGTTGTTATTAACAACATTTCACCTTGGTATTTCATAAGGATTGTTTATATGTAATTCCTCTCACCTTAAACTCATATATAGTTGAGGTGTAGATCCTTAGGTGCAATTGGAATTAAACAAAACAACATATGATTAGGAGGTTAACTTGGGGTTCAGATTGTAGTTTATAATGATTCCAATCTTGTACTTTTCAAGAGCTTAGACAAGTAAATTCGTAAATCTTTATGTTATAAAGTGAATCCAAAAAAAGAGACCTAAGAAACAATGTCAATGAAATATATATATATATATATATATGTAATAATGGTTTAGGAACAAATTATCATTTGAAGTCCTTATGGTTGATTTAAGCATTGAATTTTGTTAACAATGGATACAAATTGCTCTTGGTGGACTAGGCATTTGATCCAATATAGAGTCCACTAAAAATAAAATAAAATTATGTCTTGTAAATGATTAACTGAATCAAACTAAATTTGGAACTAAAACCACCATAGTACGAGAAAAATGTGATTCGAATGGAAGTAGGTTTATAGAAAAGGGAAACTTGAACCTTCACCTTCCTTTAAATCGTATTATTTTTTAGCTCGATAATTTTGTTGGTCCCTTTGCTTTATGAGGATAAAATAATAAACGTCAACTAAACATATTTTAAGAAACAAACCTTTAACATAATAATGAGATAATTAGGAACTTGGAATGAAATTTGAAATATGGCAACAATTATGTAAGTTATGAAGATGGTCATAAGAGATAAAGAGCCAACATAAATGGTTGAACTGTAATATGAATGTGAAATGAATTTAAGAATTTGTAGATGGAAAAAGGAATAAAATTATCCTTGCACACTAATGCTATTGGAATGTTAATCATAATGAAGATGTAATCATCACAATGATGTGTTGTGGGTTTGTCATCCTTGAGTCCCTTTTTTTGTTGTTGGGTCGTTGCTAGCAATCGTCCATTGGGGAGAGTGTGGCATCAACATGTATATGGTTTTTTCATGTGTCTATGTGATTTGATGACTCATGTAAGTGTCATATGTGTTGTCGCAATTCTGTATTTGGAGCCCTTGCAGTGTTGTGTTTTGAGCATGTAAGTGAAAATAATTATCCTAGAATTTCACTGTTATATTTTTGTGTTATATTTGGGCGTTAGAATAACAATTGATCTTGTAGACCCAATTTATAAGTTGGAGGATGTATAAGAGTTCAGGTATCACCAATCATGAGCCAAGGGACCACATATAATACTAAATGCATAGTTACATTTTTTAGGGGAAAAGTTTTTCCCTCATTTTTAGTGAAAAATAAACAATTAAATACATTTTCTACTATTTAACCTTTGTATATTATGAACGTTATTAAATTTATATATAGGATAATATTTAATTACATCAGTTAAGATGGAAAACATAGTCTACTTTCCATAATTTACATTGAAGCATTATTCAATGTAAATCAAAACAATCCCATCTTGCAGAGCTTTCAAATGAAGGCACAAGTCTGTTGAATAACTTGGATACATCATCAAGTTATTTCTAGATTGAAAAGGGATCTACGATCAAAGAAATAAAGGATCTCTCATTACAAATTATTTAGGCTCAAAAGAGGTCACTATAGAATCCAACTTCCATAAAAGTATTTTCAGTCAAAAACAATTTTGTAATTTCATCATGAACTTCAAGATTACAGAGTTACCCATGAAGATACAGAGCTATCTTAGTGTGAAAGGAAAAAAATTATGATGTACAATCTATCTTTCTAGAAACCTTCAAATAGGTAAAGTTTTGGATACTAAAAGTGAGCAGCATCTAATAGTGAATATTCAATATCACAAAGTCACAGAGCTTTCAAAAGTAAGGCACAACTGAATGATGGTATGGGCATAAAACTCAAGGTAATCAAAACCATTGAAATCACAACTTGGAAACGTTTCATGAAGAACACAACTCAACTACAATAGACTACTAGAGTAACAAAACTCACTAATTCACAAATGGAAAAGGTACAACCCAATGAACAAAAGAGGCAAAATTATGCAATACAGATACCGATCAGATCAAAGGCAAAATCCATTCGTATTAGCAAAGATCAAGCCTATAATCTACTGACAACCATATACAGTCATGTTTTTTAAGAATGCCCTCAAATGCCAACATGACAGATTTAGAACCTAAGGCTTCTTAAGTTATCAACATATTGTAATAAGCTCTTGCACATTTTAGATTTGGTAAATGAATCAAGAGTGAAAAACTACAGAACCATAATAGATCGTGATAAGAGATACAAAACTATCATGTTACAACTATGGAGTTTTTAGTAAAAGAATATGTTCTTCCTCCAATGATTTTGGCATACAAGCACGAGACTCGGACTCTTTAAATCCAAATATGACTCAGATGTACAAGTTATAAAACTTTAGGACTATTTTTATGGCAGATCAAATAAGAAATAGTGAAACCCCAATTAATACCATCAGTACTCATCCTGACATTGGAAGATCAATTCTAAATAATGGAAACCACCAAGAGAAAACACAACAGATGTTTCAAGTTTTATTGTAGCTTCTAAAGCACTCCAGATTATCAAAAGATTCATAAAGCTACTCTATGCAAGGAATTTCATTATAAGAAGGAATAATTTTAATGACTATTTCTAAAAATGAACATGTTGGAAATAACGGCCAATGGAGTGAAAATTGTAGAGTTCCTTTCACAAGAACCTTTTTTAACGTTCCCATGAGAATAAAATGAGTGTACATATATTTAAAGTGAACCATACTTTAAAAGATGACCCAAACTTTCTAAACACCAAGCAAGATGAGTCCACAATATGGTAATCAAGTATTTGAGCTCCACAGAACCAGATACAAAACTAAAAGGGTTTCGTAAAACTTGGATCCAAAGAAAAAAAAAGATGAGAATATCGAATAATGAACCATGAAACTGAGTCAGTTTCAGAGTGGCCATTTACAAAAAAATAAAAATAAAGCTTCGAACCCTCATACATGTGCTCAGAATAGAGTACATCATATAGAGCTAACAAAGCTTAGTGAAGACCCAAAATGGTGAGTATGGTTGGTTATACATAACCCCAATAAACCCAAGTTTAGTAGAGTGAGAAGCTTGAAACCCTTGAAATAATAGAAAATATCAGGGTATAGAGCTCAAGATCGTGAGAACAAAGAAATATCAACTCCATTTGCTCAGGAATTGGTGAATACCCAGAGCTTAAAATATATAGATATTGAGTTTTACATAGCAAGTAACTTGAACCAAATCACAAGCCTCGTGGAAATGGTCATTTAAAATTGTGCTAAGATTTAAAACCAGAGGCATTGCAGTATATTATAAAAAAAATGGAAATATGTCAAGAAATTACCATATTTTTGAATCATTGATCACCCTTATAAGTAGCACAAGGTTAGATGGTGAATATCTGGGATAATTTTCAAGCTCAGAGGTTGGTGCCATCCAAAAAATGCAAATAATTACAAAAGTATCACGAATAAACAACTCATCTAACTAGAAATCTCCCCAACCAAATTTTTTAATATCATAGAGTTCCTCAAATATCACAGAGCATGATGGCTCGAGAAGACAATCAGACAAGCCAAAATATCTCATGGAGGGAGATTAAAAGCTTAAATGCAGAGAAAATGGCCACCGTAGAAATTTCCTCAGAGTTTACTTAGCTCAACTAAAGCTCAAAAATGATCAAAGATAGGGTTTCGACCATTTTTGCCTCCTTAACTCATCCAGTGAGTTAATTAACTCAATATGAGTTAGCATACAATATGTGGCACCAACCAAATATGCAGATCCAAAACCCTAACTCCATTTGATTTAGGCCATCACAGACATGATAAGGGTCATCCCATCGTGGGAGGGGAACCATATATTTTAAATCAAATGATTATGTTTGACTGTTGCTTCAAACTATGGTCTATAATCATTATGCCTTCAGACTATATTCTGCGCCAATATTTCTGAAAGGGGCCTGATGATTATTCAAATGAAGAAATATGCTTTGATGTGTCATATGATGTCAAAGTGGCCAATTAAAGGATGATGTATTTCAAGACCAAGACCTTATAATATGATATGGTCTAAACAAATGATGAGAAATTCCATGATTTTGAAAATCAAGTATTATGACAAGGGTATAATAATCAATTGATTATTATTCAAATTATCTTATGCTATTCCACACGGTCAAAGAAGAACCCATGATGAGGCAGATAGGACCAAGAAACAATGAGTATTATTTTACCTTTAATACTTGCCGAAAGGCTCATACCAAAGGAGTTGAGATTAAAAAGATGCATTACTTGGCGTGTACACATGTGGTACCCATAGGTGGAGGATAGAGCTATTTTGCTAAGTATTTGGGATTAAACGCATTACTTTCATTTGCATAGGAGTCAATTTAACATGCGACCACAAGAAGATAGAGGAGATGTCAACATCAAAGACATGCAGGTGGTCCTCTACAATATATGGAATGAAATGGATATTTTTTGCACAAGTAATGCAAATAAAAGAAGTTATTTTGTTCACACAGAGATGTTTTTTTTTTGCATGTGCACCGAAGGGGCATTAACTAAATAAGGTGCTAATTTATCTAATTGCAAGTGGATCAGGTTGTAGATATCACATCATCGGCTACAAGATAGAGAAGACATGTACACAACAAGCAAGGGCTCATTATTAGCCAAGTTATTCATCCTACTTTTTAGCCAAATAGATTCAGTAAACAATAGTTTGACTGAAATGTATTTTTGTAACCAAACCTATTAATACCTCATTATGATTGATTATGTTATTTTTTTTCCTTTATTTATTCATCATAAACGATAAGAATAGGATGCATGGGTGAGTATAATTTTTAGTATATTTTTAGGAGGGGTGGGATGAGTAAATTTTCTATATATTGTGTGTAATGGAAAAGCACAAAGAATTACTTTTTGGACACAGGAGCACTAAAGTAGATTTTTCTAGTTTTTCCCTTTGAATGAGAATTGATTTCTACGTTTCCAATTATTTGTAGTGTTGTATATACATTATTATTTCTTGTGAATGTCAAATTCCCTTCTTAATCATCTTACCTTACTACAAATTTAGTTATTTCTACATAATATTAGTGTGCAGGTTTATCTTAACAGTATTTTTGTGAATCATTCCCTCATTACATCAAGTGTTTTCCTTAATATTCTAATGAGAACTACTGGTTTATGCACCCAAAATCCATTCTCAAATATTTTTTCATGTACTGAGTCAAATCCCTCAACAAGTTTGGTTTATAACCTCAATTTCCAAATTCATTTATAGTCATCTATTTACCCTCAAAACCCCTAAAACTTAGTTTAGGACACATCAAGAAGGAACTAGACTTGGTACTAGAGAATCACCTCAGTAATAGGTATACCCATAGACCTAAGGTGTTTCCATTGTATCTATGAAAGAGAGAGATTTAGAGTAATCGTAGAACCCTTGTAGTCATCTCATTAAAGGGTGAACTTTCAAGAGATAACAGTTCTCAAAATGGTGAAACCCACGATGCATTTCTTACTTGGTGTAACGATGTAATCCAAATCAATTATTTATCAGGTGGATAAGGATTGGTGTTTCCAAATCAATTAAAAAATAGAGCAAGTTGGAAAACACATTTGTTTTTCGAATTTGACAAAATTCAATTCGGTTTCGAAAAGGTGCAACCCATGATGCATTTCCTCCTTGGTGTAATGATGTAATCCACATCAACTACTTATCAGGTGGACAAGAGATGATTTTATCAAAACGATGAAAAACTAGAGTGTGTTTTTTGACACATTGAAAAACACACGGTGTTTTTCAACACTTTGAAAAATGTAGTTCGGTTCTCCAAAAGGTGCAACCCACGGTGCATTTCCTCTTTACTGTAACAATGTAATTTACATTAACTACTTATCAGGTGGAAAAGGGTTGGTTTTATTGAAATGATGAAAAAATAGAGTGATTTGTTTTACATGTTGAAAAACACATAGTGTTTGTAGTGCCTTGAATAAAACAAAACAATAATCACATAAATTGAAATAAAATTCTTTTTAAATACATAGATAGGAAAGTATGTTTAGTACAGAGGATGAATAGATTTTTCAACACAATAGGTAAGGAGAGATACACATCCTAAATTCCATTTAGAACTTTCATTTTCCTTGGATAATAATGTGAGCAATTAAATTGAAATCCAATGCAACAATCACATTGAAAATCACGTTGCTGTTGCAAATTTGGTAGTATTGGATAGTAGTAATGTGTGTGGCTTGCACACGTTGAAAAAATTCATAAATAAAATAAACATAATGTTAGGGGGTAGGTGCAAAACATAGCTCATATATAGCCAACCCAAGTCAACCCATTTCTAGTGAAATCTTGAATTTGCATAGAGACCAACATGTGAACCCAATATCTCCTCATTTTTCTTCATGAAAATTATTTAATTTGGGTTGGTATCTGTACTGAAGCAGGTTCAATGGTCTTTGAGAGGGAAAAAAAGAGAATAGGTATGTTACCATTATTTTCCTTTAATGTTTCAGAATTGTAAGAAAAGGAGATTGAGGTTAGGAGGAACCTCAATCTAGAATAACCTTTAGCTGAATTGATTAGTGCTTATTTAGTCTTGAAATGCAGTGGAAATTTTGTTTTGTTATTCCAATTAACTTTTAGTTTCGAATCAAATCCATCTACTCATTGCAAATAACAATGGTGAAAAGGAAGCTCCTCATCCACGTGGGTACAAATTTTATTTAACACACCAAATCATGTCTATATTATTCCCATCATACATCCTTTTTCCTTCCTTTCAAAGCTCTAAATGGATTTCAGACAACCTCTTGTTTAATCCACTTTAGGTCTCTTTATAAATTTTTTCTAAGAAAAGTATATACCCTAATATGATACTCCATTTTTATTCATTTAAATAACTATCGATTTTTTTTGTTCCTCAACAACTACTTTAAATTCTGCTATAAAATGATGGGCATGTGACACAAAAGTAGCTCATGGTCCTTTTCTAGCATGCCCATCATGCATGAGTGTTTAGGTTCTTGTTTATCCAATCAATTACTTCCACATATTCAACCTAGATGCAAGATACAACATGGATACCAAGGATCTGGGAAAAAAAGTACAAATACTGGTAGAAGAAACTACATATTGATTTATTTCAATGCAAGACAGAGCAAAAAAAGGAGTATGCAGCCCAAAAATCATCTACAAAATGACATGTTGACTACATTCTCTTCTTGAGGTCTATATTGGTAGTTTTATTTTCATATTTTCAAGCTCCTCCTTAACTTGTAGCTCATATCTTGCTGAGCCATGTCCTTGTGTTTACCATTGGCCTTTATTGGTGGTGATCTTGTCACAATAACATGGATTCTAAATCTAGGTACACAACTCAACTTGTATATCTATTTCAATTAGCTCATGGAACACCAAAATCGCTTATCTTCTATCATCGATCAACTCTAAGAATGGTTCATCTCTCCTTATCTTTCATAATTCTCGTACTTTAGTTTTTCACTTGCAACGAAATAAAATTTTAAACTGTTCCAATATCATAGAATTGATAGTTTTAAATTGTTAGCTTAATTAGTTAGCTGAGTTAATACATTGGTTTCCATGTATCACATATGGTTTCTCCATAACTATGTAACTTCTCCATAGCCGTTTCTCTTTACCCTCGCATCTGTTCACAGTGCCTTATATTGTGTTGCTGTTTTATCCATACATAATAATTGAATAGCAAAAGTTAATCTCCTTCATTCATGTATCAGAACCGAGCATCATTGGAGGAGTCCCGCGTGAATTGTTGTGCATGGAGGAATAGTTAGAGGAGTCCCACGTGGATGAATTTGCTGAGCATGTAGATGTTGGCAGTGACATGTGGAAGACAAGCAAACATTGCTGAGCATGGAGGAATGTTTCTAGTGCGTGGAAGAAAGTGTGTGGAGGAACAGTTCTTCAGCGTGGAGTAATTAGTTGTGCTATGTCTATCCTCTTCAGCATGGAGTGCTGGGTTTGTCCTCTTCCTTGGAGGTATTAGCCTATCTGTCCTCTCCCTTTGAGACATTAGTTTGCAGTTTGGTTGCTGTAAGTGTGTAGCGGAAGTGTGGAAGGAGCCCAGAGCAACTTGTCCCGTATCCTCTACCTGCGTGGAGGCGTGAGACATACCTGTGTGGAAGGAGACATTGTTGGCTGAAGAACAGTGCCATGCTCTAGCCATGCGCCATCTTTGCAGAGTGGAAGACAAGAAGAAGAGAAAAACGGTGCGTGGTAGGAGCCCTCAAGGAGCCCTTAGTGACTGTTTTTTCTTCTTTGCTCCATTAAACTGTGAAAGAGGAAGAAATCCTGCACACATACAACCCTGTGCAAGAAATCCATTAAACTGTGCAAGTGGAGAAATCCTACAAATTTCGAAACAGTGTGTGCACGTATGTCACAAATTTTCGATGCAAAAAGCACCGCGAGAAATGCACCAAATATTTGGGCATTGAGTGACAATGAAGACACCACTGGGTTGTTCTTTGCCTTGGTCAATGAGCTACACAACATTGGGAACATTTTCTTTGACGAGATTGTGCGCCAAGGACTATTGGAATATTTTTGGTTTGACGTTCGATGTCAAGCATGGCAGATTCATGCAGAACTTGAACATGGTTATGATGAAGATGATGAACACAAAATAGAACACCCACAGGAGTGTTGATGTCTCACTACACGATCCTATAGAGCCCATCTTCAGGACAGATTCCTTCAATAAGCATTGTAGCCATTTTTGAAAATAAATAAATAAAATACATTTTTTTGTTTGAAAATGTCTGCTCCAAAAAATATTACTATCCGATGCCCAACTCTTGAAAGGGCCAAATTTCGCCACATGGAAAACCAAAATGCGGACGATTCTTCAATTTGAAGATCTTTGGGGGATCGTCTCTGGGAAAGACGCCCCTCCCACAGACGCTGATCTGTTGGAAAAATATGAAAAGGCTGATGCGAAAGCACTAATGCTCATCACCCTGAGTCTTTCTAATGAGGTACAACCATACATTCGGGAAGCAACCGCTTCTTCTCAGGCATGGAGTACATTGTGTACCATCTACGAAGCTAAGAATCTGACGAAAAAGTTGCAACTTCAGAAAAAGCTTCATACGATGAGTATGCATGATGGCGAATCATTAGAAGCCTTCTTGTGGCGTGTAGCTGAGTTACATGCAGAACTCTCTGACTCGGTGAACCAGTGGATGACAAGTTGCTAGTCCCGCTCACCCTGCGAGCTCTTCCTTCATCGGTTTCAGACACTGATCACCACGTTGACAATCACTCAACAGGAGGTGAGTTTTGTCCACCCTGGTGAATTATCTCCAGCAGGAAGAAGCCATGCAAAATGTACAAGAAGCCTTCGAAGACAAGGCTCTCATCACGAGGCAAAAACATAAGCCTCGGAAAGGGCAATCAGCCCCCCAGAATCAGAAGCAGCATCCTCAGCAGCCATCTTCACAGTGGCCACCACAGCGGCCACCCCAGAAGCAGCATAATCACAAGGTGGATCGGTGGTGCCACATTTGCTCCACGGATACGCACACGACTGCGAACTGTTATTACAACGGTCGCAAGTATGGAAATTCTGGTGAAGAGAGCACTTCTGGTCGAGGATATTCCAAGAAATCCCGATGGCATGCTCGTAATTAGAGGCAAAAGGGCCACATTACTGCTCGGCAGGATGCCACCTCCGATGAAGAGGTACGAGATACAACTCATTTTGACATTGTTCTAGTCTCACAAACTTCGCAACCATCAGAAGATGTCTAGTTGATTGATTCAGGTGTCAAAAAACACATGACTGGCAACAAGAAGTTGTTCCATACTCTGAGTGACCGACCCACTAGAGATCGGATCACCATTGTAGACAATCAAGAGTATATTGCAGCAGGGATTGGTGATGTCATCATTCCTCTTGGAACACGAAGATGTACACTCACGAAGGTGCTATATGTTCCAGGTTTGACTTCAAATATTTTGTCTGTAAGTCAACTTCTTAACCATAGAATGTAGGTTGAATTCTTTGTTGATAAAGGGGTCAAGTCCTGCATCATTTCTCAGGGAGAGTCAGTCATTGCTCAAGCATTTCTGAAGGGCCGTCTATTTACACTGGATGCGGTCACTTCATCTAGCGTTGCTCTCTCTGCATCAACGACGGAGTCCACTGCACTTTGGCACTTTCGATATGGTCATCTTTCTTCCGGGTCTCTGCATCAGCTCAGTGCGAAGGAAATGGTAAGAGGGCTTCCTCCACTCTCCCATTCCTTACCTGTTTTCTCGGGATGTCTTGCGGGAAAACAACATAGAGGTCCATTCAAACAGAGCTCTTATCATTCTACAGAGCATCTTCAGGTCGTTCACACCGATCTGTGCAGACCCCTGCCAGCTAGCTTCCAAGGTTTTGCATACTTTCAGCTCATCATTGATGATTACTCATGGAAAATGTGGGTATATTTCCTTCAGAAGAAGAGTGAGGCACTTGCAAATTTCCAAACCTTCTACCAGCAAGCCACCAGGCAGTCTGGGAAGCCTCTTCTTCTCCTCCGCTCAGATCGAGGGGGGGAATTTGTGTCAAAGAAGTTCTTAGCATACCTGAAGCAGCATGGCATTCAACAACATTTGACTGCACCCTACACGCCCCAACAGAACGGGATTTCCGAGCGCCACAACAGGACTGTCATGGAGATGGCTCGTTGTATGCTCTCGACCGCCAAGTTGGAGGATCAGTTTTGGGCAGAAGCAGTCCAGACAACAGTGTATCTACTCAACTGGGCACCCACGAAGATCTTGCAGAACAAGACACCGAAAGAGGTATGGACTGGTCGTAAACCTTCTATTCATCATTTGAGAGTTTTTGGTTGTACTGCATATATGCATGTTCCAGATAAGAGAAGGAAGAAGATCGATCCAAAGACACTGCCATGTCTTTTCTTGGGGTATAGTACTACCTCAAAGGCATATCGTCTCATGGATCCTGAGACGAAGAAGATCTACGAGAGTCGAGATGTGGTATGTGATGAGTCATCCTTTGACTCCCTGCCACACAATGGAGATCTCAGTACCGACCTCGTCACATAGATTGCTCACACATCCAGATGATGAGCAAGATGATTCTTCTCAGAGAGAAGAAGAGCTGAGTGGAGACTTGTTCGTTGATCTTGGCACACTGGAAAACACATCTTCACATCAGCAGCACCAACGTCTGAAATGGGTCCAGAGTACTATCAGGGATGCACACCTGAACTCACTTCCTGGTACTTCTACACCTATTGGAGTTAGAACACGAAGTCAAGCTAGACATGAGGTAAATTTTGCACTCATGAGTTCAGTTGTTGAGAGCACCGAACCTGACACTGTTCGTGAGGCATTAGACCAACCACAGTGGAAACAGGCTATGGATGCTGAATATGATTCCCTGATTTAGAATCGAACGTGGGAACTTGTCGATCTGCCTCCAGGTAAGAAATCCATTGGCTGCAAATGGATTTTCAAAACAAAATATAAGGCAGATGGTTCAATCGATTTCTTAAATAAACATGTTTAAAAACATTGGTTTCACTAAGACGTCATATTGTAACTTGCTCAATACAAATATCCCTTAGTAGACAAGCATGAAATCAAACCCTCATTTTTAGATGATCTAGAAAACTTCATGAACAATCTAGATTGGTACAGTACCCCTTATTATTAGCAAGTTGAAGCTGACTTCCCTGTAAATATGTTGACCATTTCCTTATTTAAATAGAAAAATTGTGATTTTCAAAGACTCGTAAAACAACCTTCGTAACTCCGAAAAGGAGATGTTAAGATTCCTTTGTATACCTTGTTATGTGAGGAGTCACTTTAATACTTCAATCAACCTAAAATGATCATCTATGATATTTTTGATGCCCTTATAGGATCCCTTTTACACCATTTTGCAGATATAGGAAGTTGTTAATAGTGAAAAGTCATGTTTTGTTTCGGCTCACCATTTGAACGCTAAGTAAAAAAAATGCTTATTCACCTTCACAAACCTCTAGTATTTATACTAGACAATTTGTTGGAACCTACAGTTTGGAAAAAATCACATTCTTGGTTCGTTTGGAAAATACATTTTGTATGCCTTTGGTCAAAGTTTGACTAGGTCAAACTGGACAAATTACGACTGGTGGCTCCTGAAAACCCTTTGTCATTATGCACCCATTTTCTAATTCTCAATCCCATCGAATTTGATGAATTATCAATATATAGGGGAAATTTTAGGAAATTTCTCTTTTCACATCCGTCCATCAAAAATTAGTTTGGACGCGGTTTTTTGATCTCTCGAGATAACTTTTGATTGTTTGCAACTAGGCCAATTAAGACCAATGGCCTTGGAAAACTAACTGCCAATCATTAACCATTCGCCAGTTCCAAATTTCTTCAGTTCCTATGAACTCCTGGTATATAAGTAGACATACAAAAATTTAACCGTGGTGTGTTTTCTCTTTGGAAGACAACATTTCAAAGTGGCTTCTTAGCCTCCGATACTGATTTGAACCTTTTTGGATCTAGGAGGAAAACGTAAAAGAAACAAAGTTGTAGGACCCCGTTGGGTTACCTAACCACTGTGGAAACTTGTAAATAACTTCTTGAAACTCTACTATGTGACTTGTGTGAAACTGAACTTTTGGCAAAATAGTGTTTCTCTATCATCCCTATTTATTTCTCTCCCTGGTTAAGAAGTGAAGTGAGCTGAAATGAAATAAATATGTGTCTCTAACCTTCTCCTTTTGAATTCAAATTATTAATGTTATAATGTAAATGTGAAACTAAATTTTTTAATTATGCTAGATTTGGGTGGATGGCATGCCAATGATTTATCATTGATTTCATGCTCACATGGTTTTGTAAGATGCAAGTAAGGTGGCGAAAATGGCATGGATTTAATTCTTTATGTATAAGTGTATTTTATATTTGGAATAATATAATTTTTTTTTGTAATGTATTAAAAAATTATTGCTGAATTTGGTAGTATGAATGAGATGTTAGTTTTAGGGGTGCTTTGGGAAATGTGCATGTAATTAAATGTGTTCTTTTGATTTAAATTTACATATGGGAAAAAGAGGGCTGGATATATATGTTAAATGAAATTGTAGAGGAAATTCCAGCAATTGAAAAGTTTGAAGAGGTTTAGAATTGAAGTTTTGTAATATTTTAGATGGCAGGGTTTAAGGGGATGTTCATCCACACATGAGTGTTATTTTAATCCTCAAATTTTGTATTATAAAAGATGGATATGTATGTTAAATGAATTGGAATTTAAAATATTTTAGTGCATTTCTAGTGTTCAATAGATGATTAATTAATTAGCGTGTTGTATTATTACATTGTAAATGTAATAAAGAAACCTAAACGAAACAGTCAACCTTATTATAAGACTCGTGTAGAACTACATTTCCTTCCTGAATCCTTTTAGTGTGGAAAACTAAAACCTTGGGATAAACTTCAATCTCTATAATTGATGTCATCCCTCTCGTATATTCTTTCTTATCCCAAAATAAATTAAAATTGTAAAATGAACTTAAACTTTTGTTCTCGATGGAACCTCTTAGCTTAGGTAAATATGACCCCTAGTTTGTGTTATCGCCATAGTCGGTATTATATCATTATCATCGTGAACCCAACGTTTAGGAACGACCTGGACAAACTTTATTTGGAGTAAGTAGAACTACCACCTCCTTAGTATCCTAGTCATCTACCAAGTCTTACGAAGTTAGATCTAGGAATTTTCTTCATCATTGAATGAATTCCTTATGGGATCCAGATGACACAAATGGACCTAGTGAAATAGTTGTACTATCACTTAAAATATTATTAATGACCTCTTTAGTTCCTCATAACTAAATGTGTTACTTTGGCTTGTGACATTTTAGTGCCTTGCTCTTTACGAAGGGTTTATAGGGAAAATATGTTTTTACACCTTAATCTGATCTATATTTCTCATTAATCTTTCCTTCATTTAAGTTTTCAGGATTTTTCGTCCACAATGCTCTATCTATCTTACAAATATCATCGAATTTATACAGTTTGGAATCATAGATGCTTTTAATTCCTTCAAATTTGAGTGTCAAAAATTAAAACTTTGTAGTGTATTTATTGCAAATTTATTTTGTGAAGTCAAACTATGAATTTTTGATAGAATATGTATATATGAATATTTTACAACCTATAATCCTAAATAAAAGGTTTATGGAATAAACTGCAGTCGTTGAAATTAGGTATGATTTATGGTTCCTGTTGAAAATTTTTGCACTTGTGCAAAAATCAGAAACTCAAAACTTTGTCACGATCGATAGAATAGGTGAAGTATACCTAAGCTAGGGGAGATCATATCAGATTATGTCATTATTGATGTTTTATTTAAAAGATTACATGAAATCTGTAGCTATGTGTGCTGTTACAAAACGTAACAGATCACATAGTCTTCAATTTCATGACTATCCTCAGCAAAAGAACACAAGCCTTGAAGGACAATTATGTTGTCTTGATGAGGATGTCCAATTGCAGAGTAGGTGAAGTGTAAAGTTTTAGAGCAACATACATAAGTGAAGAACCCAAAAAATCATAGTTCATTACTGAATGTTACAAGTTCTACTCAATTTTCTTTCCTTTATGATTAAGACATTCAATTATGTTATTGAGTTGTTTAGTTTAGTATAGATCTATACAAAAAGTAGAAATGCAAAAAGAGATATACAACTCATTTAGAGATTTCAATGTTTTATTCACAAGGAGAGTCAAATGTTTCCCATACAAGCCATGGGATGTAACTAAAAAGTAAAGTATAGCTACTGAAAAGAAAGATACACATGCATGAAGGACAAAGCAAAGGAGTATGAGGGTGAACCCATCATTTCCTTCTATATTCTTCTTTGTGCAGAGCATCTCCATGCCAACTCCTTCATCCTCAAGTCATGGTACCTGAAAAGAAAAATAAATCAATCATCAGTTACGAGCTCAGGGATAAAACCATATTCCTACACTATCCTACTTCGTGCATATGAATCTTCTCCTAAGTAGGAGATGTATTCTACTTGAAGGGAAAACTACATGCATGCTTTAATCACTCAGAAAGAAGAAAGTGAAAAGAGAAGAAGAAAACATGGACATAAGAGAGGCCAAAATACCTAAATATTTCCCTAAGTTTGTAGGTTCAGGTTCCAGCCAAAGAAATAAATAAATAATTCATAAGTACATACTAAGAAGAAGGAAGAGTGCAACTCAAAGTTTAGCAAACATTCTGCAAATGGAAGAGGTTGGAGCTCAGAAGAGAGAATGGAAGATAGAAGTTCACTTTTAAGTTTGCAAAGAAGAAGTAGAATCAGATTTCAACAAGTTGAGGCTAAAAGTAAAATGATTACAAATAGGATGAGAGAGAAGATTCTGGAAAATTTTTGACAGGGCTTCGCCATGTAAAATCAACATTTCAGATTTTTCAGCATACATATCAAATTTGTAATGAAAGGAAAAGTAGTATATAATTGCAGAAAAAAATTCCTTATAACTTAAATAGCTGAAGTGAATTGAAATTCTAAGATAATCTCACAAATTTCAGCTGTTCTAAAGTTGCAGTTTTTAGAATAAAGTAGATATGAGAGAACAAAATTACTATAATATCAATGAAATACATTCATTCAAGCAGGGTTGTACTCATCTACAACATAAGCAGAATCCATTACAGGTGAACAAAATCTCTCTCATGATGACAGTTTGAAGTAAGCTACAGAAGACCCAATGTGCATGAAAGATCGTCATATAGTAGCTATACACGTACAGACAAGATTAAGTTACAGGTCTTCATGAGCTCAACTTCTCAGAATAGAGGGGATACTTACAAGCAATGAACATGTCTAGTTTGAAAATATTTTGAAAGAGAGAAGATTCTTGAAAAAAATTGGCAGGACTTCGCCCTATAAAATCAACATTTACAACTTTTTCAGCATCTATATCAAACTGAAAATCAAAGAAATGCAACGAAAGTAACAGAGTAAAGTATCTGAATCAAGGCTTGTGCAAAATAGTGATATCAAAACAGATCAAGAATTACTTAAAATTACTGCAGATATCAAATAGTACAAGTGTAATTACAGTTATAAAATATGTTCAGCAGGAACGTGAACAAATGTTTACAACTCACAAAGAAAAATCTACGGGAGTGTCAAAAGTTTCGTTCTCGCACAGGTCTATATCTATCCAGGAGAGAAGTTTTTTAGAAATAGTGAAATGGAGGATGATTCATATTTCTTGAAGAATACAACTCATCTCAAAGGATCATTTTTGATAAGCACATCAAATACTTGTTTAAGCATGATAGACTAATTGCAAAGCAGAGTTCCTATAGAGTTCACAGTTTAATGATAGATTTCAAAAGTGCTAGTGATGGAGTTTAAAGGTAGAAGAAGCTAATCATATAAAGTACAATTATATAGTAAGGGTCAAAGAAACATTCATGGCGGCCTAGTTTTGCAGTCAAAACCCCATGATATCTTCATAGAAAAGAAAAAAAATGCCACAGAGTGAATAAATGTATAGATTATCCCATGATATTAAAATATGGAAATGTTTCTTAGGAACATGCCAACAAAATAATGCAGAACCCAGATTTGGGGAGGAATAAAAGTTACAGATCTACGAATAACCCAAAACTCCAAAAAGTAGAAATTCGTTGTAGAGTACATTATTTCAAGTTAAAGAGTAGAGTAAAGGTACAGATCCACATTTAAGAGACAACATGAAAGGGAGAATTCCATAATGACTATGTTTCAAACTCAATAGTCAAGACCACATTTGCAGTTAAATATCTGATAAAAACAAAGATCTATGAGTACCCACATTATAAAATGTACAGATCTGAAGAAATGATGGCAAATATATAGAGTAAATCTATTGAACAGGGTGGAAAGTAAAGACAACACTCAAAGACAAGATATTAGTGGTTCAAGAGCTAAAATGACCATGTTTAGGGTTTCGTAAATCGATTTGTAGAAGCAATCGAGCTTCTAGATTGGTCATCAATGGAAACTCTCTTTTCTTTCAAGATAGAGCAAAAGGGTTTACCTCAAATATAGTGGCCAGTGAAACTCAGACTCATACACAAGTTTGAGATCAAAGCCTTCTTCAATGGTGACACACCGTGCCCAAAACCAAGTCTTCTAGAGATGTGTGAAGGTTTCAGAAGAATAAACAATACACGAGATAAAACTTCAAATCAGAGACATATGAATGCCCAGATCAAATGGCACCATAGTGTGTGGAAAATCAAAATACCCATTGAAGAGAAATATGGCTCAAATCAAGATTCAAAAGCCACTTACCTTGTTATAATGGCTACAATGATTTTAGGCTCAAAAAATCACGACCATGGCCAAACTGTTAAAAAATGTTCCAGTACGAATAAAAAAAACTCACCTTCAAGCCAAGCAGTTTCGAACTGGAAATGGTGTGAAAATTACCTCCCAAAACGCAATATACCCAATGTAATAAATGGCCAAATTTATACATAGTCCCTTCATCATTTCTATAGCGAGCTCGAATAGAAACAGAGAATTCAAAAGCTCACTATATAGAACATTCTAAGAAACTACATTGAACTGTAGGAAAGAAAATATGGTGGCCATGACTGTACTGAGCAAAAACATACACCCGATCCCATAAAGCTAAATGACCATGGTGGCTAATAAAAATATAGAGACCTCCTCTACACGAAAAGACAAGCTTCAAAGCCTCATCAATGGCGGAACTACAAAAAAAGAGAATAAAACACAAAATGCAGAGGTAAGAAATATTCCTAATTCTAGTCAGAGAGTAAAATAGAGCTCGAAGTGATCAAACAATGGCGGTCTAAATTTATTTTTCCAGAGCTTCACCCTCAAAACTAGATGCAAAATGACCAAATGAGGGACTTCAAGTTGTTTTGACTCACCCACTTGAGCTCAACCTAACCTAACCCTAACCGAGGGTCAAGAATTAATGGCTCAAAATATCAAGTACATAGATCAAAGGTCAGAGATCATGCTCCACATCCAAAGTAAACCACTTGGGTAATACGCCACCAACAACAATTAATGCTAGTTCTGAAAACCCTAACAATGAGTTCGGGATCAATGGAATCAAACACAGAGGTACAGAGATCAAGGGCTGGAGATGATTCACCAAAATCAAAGCTAACTCAACTCAGGTTAGATTACCACTGACCAAGTTCACTAAGGGGTGATTCATCGTGGGTAGGGGCCCACTCATGTGTCCATAAACAATATCATTGCATTTGAATTTAAAAATTCCAAAACCATAGTCATTTCTAAATAATAAAAAGCCTAATATACATGCCACAATGATCACCGAAAAGGTGATTCCTTTTCAAACTATATCATGTAACAATAATCAAGCTGAAAAACTATGTAAAAAATGACACACACACACACACACACACACGTGTGTGTGTGTGTGATTATCAAAAGGTGGTGTGTAACGCACCAAAAAAACCAACACAAGGACAACACAGTGAAATACAGGATAAATTTTTTTTTGACTTGCTTTGACACAACACGACACAACATGTCGTCACAAGGTTACAACCAACACTAGGAACCACTTGTTACGGGGGAGACCACAAGGTCAGCACGGAAACGTTCACACCTATCAAGGACAATGTACTCTTCTTTTTGATAGAACAACATTGAAGTCCAACCACAAAGCACACTTACAGTTAGGGCATCCCATGAGGAATTTCTTGTTAAATTTTCTTGTTTACTAAAGTGTCTCTTAATTCTTAACTTACGTTCTTATAAAATTTCATGTAACGATTCACACAATTCTTTTCACAAGGGAGAACTTCTTTCTTTTCAACGGTTGGACTAAATAGCTTAAGGCCAAGCTTTCTAAACTGGGATCATCAATTTGATGTCCAAAACTTTTTATTCATTTGATTTTAGAACATTTTCCATTTCTTACAAGGTTAATTAATCTCACTCAAGCCACTAACTCCTGTTTCATACCTCTATTGCACAGGTGAAAGCATAAGTTCCGATTGAGGGAAAAGTACTGCTTAGGGTTCATAACAATAGCCTTCTTGTTTAAGGATTAAATTTTGACCTTGCTTAAGAAATATCACCATGAATCAAGGCAAGGGTTAACAGAACAGGACAACAGAATTTAGCTTCAGGGTCACATTGTTTACTATCAATCATTCATTGAGGTTAAGAGTTTATCGAGATTGGTTAAATGTTCCATCTAGACTTTACTTAATTAAGTTTGACAAAGGAGAACATTTCAAACGATAAAGAGATATTTAAGGTTTTATTAATCACTTTCACTCCTACTTATTAAATCCTATCATTTTCTAAAATCTAACCATTGATTTCACCATGAGATCATTTAAGGTTTCACTGAAAAAGGATAGTGTTTATTGGTTAGCTCGGGAAAGAAAATAAGTAATCATATTTCGTTACAAAGATAGTTTCCTCTTGATTGTTCCAGGTCTCAAAGGTTTCAAGTGGATCACATCTACATTAATATTCATATATATAAATTTTAGCTTAACTTTTATAAGGACTATCCAGTTCACTTTATAGTGCTTACAAACTCATTGCTGCTATGCCTTAGGAGGGTTTACAACTCAACGTTTTAACTCAAGAGCAAAGTTTAATAGTACTCAAACAAAACAAGGTTATATCAATTCATTCTAACACAGTGCACAAATCAAAGGGACATACCATCTCTATTGAATAAAGACTAGGGAGCAAGAGAGTAATAACATGGGACATGCCCTGCTACTATTCTAAGGATTAAAAATTCACTAGAATATGACATAACCAAGCGGTAATCAAAATTTCATCTTTCACATGATAACCAAACAAGCCAAAGTTTCAACAGTTACAACAACAATACTTTACAATACATTTACTAGGCACTGACCCTTCTTCTAAAATGTCCAAAGGCCCTTTCCAAATTTTATAACATAGTACACATTCGTACAAAGGAACAATATAACCAATATTGATGCAATAATCTACAAGTCTTTCCATCATCTAACCACGTAAGCCATCTGCAACAATTTTTCTATAAGAGTCAGTTCACAATAACTGAGCAAGATAAGGCTACACAAAAACCACCATAACTATTATCTAACAATATCATGAAAAGAAGCACCTTATTACAAGAAATTGGGTCCAACCTCTAAACACTATGAGCACATCAAGTTATAATAAAGTCTATCATCATGCCGATCAAAGAAGGAGAAGACCTTGTACTTCAGTTAGGAGCAAATGCAACGAAAGTAATAATCATATGAGAATGGCCCTTGGCCCTATAAGGAGAAATACAACCAATCTAGCAAAGAACAGAATTCCCATCAAGTAAGTAATTAAACAATAATTACAAGATTGAGAATTGATATATATACCAGTCATCTAGAATTTTATCAAAGGAACCAATGCATAGGCTGAAATAATATTTTTCCAAGAGAACAAGAGTGGATCGGCCCAAGAAAGGGGAAACGCGGGTTTCAGAAATTAACACAAAAAGCCATGGATAATAGAGTTTCAGACCGGAAATCAAATAGAGTATACACACAACATAAGTTTCGAAGCGAAGGCAAAGTATACTAGTTTTGACCATTAACTACAAATAGATTTTCCAATCATCCAGGAAGGGTCAAGTCTTACAGGCTAGTAGCAAGCATGCGAGAGAAGAAGGGGGTTCCATCACACAAGAGTATACAATAATGTCATCAACAAATTTTATAACACTAAGGATTTGCAAACCTCCACTACAATACTAATGTTTGGTTAATTTAAAATAAATTACCCATATCCCAAAACAACCAAATTTTACGGCAACCCTTGGTAACGTAGTCAACCGTCGCACAAATAGATACAAACATAATTTCTAAGTGACTTTATCAAGACAAAACCTTCCGCTATGAATTCATAAGATTATCACACGAAAGCTGAGTTTTTCCCGAAGGTCAATCACATTTAAGGAAATATCCATCACAAACTATTACAGTAATTACGTGCATAAAAACTGACCAATATTAATTAATAGCGTTAACATTACAAGGGAGAAAATAATGCCAGTTAGGAAAATCAGAAGAGCGCCATCAAAATAATTCTGAGAGGGGGATTAGACCAAAACTATTCCAGTGTCAACGAGGTACCGGATTCGCACAAAGAACCTCGAGCTTAGTTGATCCGATAAGGCTAGTTATGGTTCTAGTTGATAGGGATGGTCAAGGTACTTCCTGGAGATGGCCTTAAAAGTCTAGAAACAAGATGAAAGATAGTATAAGAGTCTACACACGCGAGGCAGGAAAACACACTGCACACAACCTTTTCATTCAAAAAGTTTAATACCGAAACTCAAGCTGGTTAGCCCCAAGCCTTGATCACACAATCCTACAACCTTTCTTTCTCGATGCCAAAAGGTTATCAAAGGGACTTGCGAAGGAGCTAACAAAATGTCAAAAGGCAACTTGGGTGCTAGGGAGGAGCTTCACAGTTATCGTAACTTACTTCCATGATATCGAAAATACTAGTTAATCAACATAACAACTTGCAACTCAATCGCAGAGAAGAATTAATACATAAACAAATAGATGAAGGTCTATCATTCGAGTAAGAGAAACATAACATTCAAGGAGAGGGCACACGCATCCTTTAGACCCACATACTGCCAACGATAAAAGCTAAAACAAGACAACACAAGCAGAAAGGGAAATCTCCCATCATGACATCCAACTGACAAATCAATGCAAGGAAAAGTGGTTTGATTTCACAATATTTTAAATAAAATAACAGTAGAAAAGTGTAGAAATATCTTTCCTGTTTCTCCAGCTTCAACAGGTCGATATGGAACTCTGACTTTTGTCAAAATTGCAACAGGAGCAAGTGTCTCAGTTGATAAGGCCTTCACATCAATCTTGGTAGGTGCATCAAAACCAGAACGAAGAATCTCTTCCTTATTTGCACTAATCCCATGGAATTCGACCTCCAAATCTACAAGCGTTGTAGCAAGACTTCCATTTCCACTAGACTAGAGCTGAGCTATAGTAATTTCCACTGTGCGTGAGGAGAATTTATTCAGGGACCTCCTAACCTTGGTGCTCTCATATTAGGAGCAGCCCTAGACTGAGATGAAGCAAAAGAAGATGGCTTTAAAACCAAAACAAAAGATCTCTCGGTACAGACTCCATACCCATAAAACAGTCCCTTAGACTCGGCATCCTCAATTAAGGCTGACCAGAGGCTGCAACACCAACAATAACAGATGTCCCCCGACCCTTATGACAGTACTCTAGAGCAGCTTGCATCATACTAACATTTCCAAATTCAGATGGCAGAAAACTCTTGATGGTTCCAACCTCTTTGATTTCCTTGATAATATTAAACTGATCCATTAACTTGTATGGAATGCATCTGAATTATAACATCAAAAACTATTCAATCAACAACAGTGATAACCTCGAATTCTATCAACGATAAATTACTATCTTCCTTTGCTTCAAATTTGGCATCTTCTGTTGGTTCAACACGTCCCCATCGATCAACTGATAGTCTCGTCCCATGAACAACTTTGGCATTGTGAAGTATTAATGTTGCTCCAGGCTCATTCGCAACCCTCACACTATTTGAAACAAGAAAACCAAGTGGTATAGCCATTTCCCACGAACTGATGTTTAAGCAGATAGAAAATGAATCAACTGCAACATCTGTGTCTTTTAACTTCACTGCCATTAGAACCACTATTTTCTGGTACCAAAGCTCCAAGCATAACATGACACCAGATGCAACAGATAGCTTGATAAAAGGCCCAAGATCTGTAAATGCATTCATTGAGTATCCTGTCCATGACTGTGGACACCACCCACAGGTAGCATAAATGTATTGAATAATCACAGGGGTCCAGCATGCTACATTTAAGGAAATAATTGCACCGTCAAGTCCCATGCTCCATTTGCAGACAAGCAACCAGCATAAGAGAATGTTTAATACGGCCCCAAGTGCCGATGACCACGCGGTTACGAAATTCTTGGACTGGAAGGATCTTCAAGGAACGAACTGAGAGGACTGCACCAAACTCTCGGTGCAAACGTTTCAGCTGAAGCTTGAAGGTGTGGTAATTCCAACAGAAACCTTTACACCTGCTAACTTGGTGACTCGTTGAAGAGGCACATATTATTGCAAAGCAAATCGTGCTTCATGAATATACTGCAATGAAACAGATCCGCGTTTATGAGATTCTCTTCCATGAGTTACATCACAAAACAAGAAGAAAAGGTTTCAATAGAGACTCCTTGCGATAAACTTCATCTGGTCTCCTGGTAATACTCTCACTGTGACTTAGTCGATTATGAGAAACAGATCTTTAAGGAGAAAACCGAAACTGAGGATGCATTGATACAGAACAGATAACAACAAAGTTTTACAACCTGCTTGGTGGAGGCGCTCACAAGGCTTCGGCTATACTGCAACATGCCTGCTGCCTGGCTAAAAGCTATTACAGGCTGTTGCTGTGGATCCCCGACAAGAGTACCCTTCGCAGCACCCAAAAACGTGGAGGCCACTGTTTTTCTGAGATAAGTTAACTTCTCTACCCTGTAGCTGCTGTATATGGTCAATCACTTCCTCACGGCACTCTCCTAGGAGAATTTCAATTCTACACTCCACTGGAACTTCCTGTACAGCAAGATTTTGAGAATCCACACCCACCGCAGGTTTAATTGGCATTTGACAATAAGGTCCAGAGTAACGTGTTGCAGGCTACACAGAAGCCAAGGCATACGACCAGCACTTAATTTGCGCGTGAAGGGCCAAGGAGCAAGTCAAGGCATGTTGGTGAAACAAAAAATGAGAGATGACAGGTGGTTGCTGATCATTAAGAAGTGACATGATATGTCACCCATCCGCCAGCTCAGAATAGTGCATTACAACGAGGCACTACACAGAATAATTGGCTGAGGTATTTGATCTGGTGGAAACGAGCACCATGACCATGGAACTTTACTGTCAAAATAGTAGCTCTATTGATTCATCCTTGCTTTTGAGAAAGAGCTCACAATCTAGTTACTACGGAAGTTTGATGCACGAGCATCCTAGAAGGACAGGTAATGTTGAAATGGGAAATACAAGAAACTAGTATTAAGTAGCAATAAGCATTTTGTAGGTGGTGAGCCTCGTGGATAGGTACTACATTCTCCTCCCCTTAAGAAAAGCATCGTCCTCGATGCGACATAACACAGACGAAAATAACTGGCACGTAACCAAGGACAGGAAAAGGAAAAAAGGACACCCTATGGTTTAAAATTTCAGTCAATTAGAGCACGGCCACAGGGTAGCCTTAGGAACATTTGGTAAAAAATTTTAACTTTCAATGTTCTGTGAAGATTGGCAGTTCTTTCTTGTTCATCATTTCATTAGTCTCTTTCCATTAGCATTATTCTTAGTTTAATTGTTTTTAAAATTTCATCATTAAAGAGTTTTTTTTTATTCATTCTTTATTGTGGGTGCCCAACATGAACTGCTACCACAACGCCCTATCAGGTTCACAAGACACTACAGATTCACAAGCACACAAGTATATACTTCAAGATTGTATTACACCACAAAAGGTTACACAATTACGGAAAAGAATAGGGACACTTTCCATAACATAGGTACTCATCACACATCAATGACTGACATACCAAATACTCAAACAGAAGAGTACTACAATCCACCAGACATTTCCTCAATTTGCATCAATGAAAGACTCACATAACAACAAACCATGCTACAGGTACATAGTGTCCACAAGGGAATCAATGACATGTCCACAACATCACAACACATAACCATCTGACATGAGTAACACATACATCAAAAGACCACTACCAAACATCACAATAACTCAACATATATCCTGAAACATCAACCATACAGACAAATATCATAAGCCTCCCTCAAACTCTTATGCCTCCCTCAAGTCTCTTATGCCTCCCTCAAACTCTTATGCCTCCCTCAAGTCTCTTATGCCTCCCTCAAACTCTTATGCCTCCCTCAAGTCTCTTATGCCTCCCTCAAACTCTTATGCCTCCCTCAAACTCTTTTGCCTCCCTCAAGGAGGCCAGTTGTCCCTCATGGTCCAAGACAACCAGAGTTTGGACACTCCTAACCCAAGTGACATAATAACACGTAGTTCTCCATAACCCGCTAGTCATATGTACCCCTTGGGGCGTACCCCCATACAACGAAGCGGGTCCATAGGTCCAACCAATCCATGGTGCATCCCATGACCCTATTCCACACATCACGACATTAGAACCAGCACAACAATCCAGTCAAAGTGCCAAGTGGCAAAGTACAAGCCTTGGGCAAGGCGGTAAAAATTCCAAATTTAAAAGAAGACCCCAAATCAAGCTAAAATAAATGACCAAATGGCCAAAGTTAGTATCAAATCCCCATGTTAGTGCCACAAACCAAGGAAATGCCCAAAATTGTAAAGCATTGCAATCAAGAAAAGATGCTGGTCCTTGCAAAATAAAGTAAAAGCTCAATTTACGAATAAAATCAACTTATAATAATGTCACATTACGATAACTGTGTGGCCTTATCTAGCCACCAAAGGGGTACTCAACGAGTTGCTGGCACTCGGAACATCGAGCCTCAGCTCGTAAAATATATACATCAATCCCGCCACCCTTCGACAAGGCTAAACATAGTCATAGATACACTAGGGTTGCATACATACAACCACATAGGGAGAGAGGAAAGAGTCACATGTAATCTACTAAACCGAGTTTTGACCCATGGTACACCATTCCTCACTCTCAACATACACTTCTACCGATCTCCCTCAGGGTCGGTTAGTGTAAGGCTCACAACATAACATGTAACTACATCACTAACACCATGGTGGTACACACATAGCTACCATAACGTCTCACGTATGGTAGGTATACGGGGTAGATCACAATCATACATTCACAGGGCACAATACATCACTTTACCACATTCTGCACCCAAAGTGCAATCACAATACGATAGGGTTCATACACTCACCGTATGACCCTAATTCACGACATGAAGCATTACATATTACACAACTCATATATACGATGAACATAATAACATCACAACATAACAATAATTGCTTCATAACAAGGTGGTACACACATTTCTTCAGAACATGGTAAAAACATCATGATACAACTCGTTTCTTTTAACATCAACTAGTCATACAACACATTGATACACCCACATATCACAATATGCCACAATGCTCCAACACTACGTCATCCACATTATAATTCTTTTCACACATCACAAACAATAATTCACACGTGAATTCTTCCTAGAATCCACAAGAAGGAGAGAGAATACTCTCATCCCCAACACATCAACATGATGACAAATACGCACTGAGTGACATACACATCACGTGCGTTCACAATATCACAATTACGACAATAATCACATCACGCTTAAAGCACATTACTCTTCCAATATAAATCATCATCATGCAACATCATCATCATCATGCAGTATCATCATGTAACACCACCACCACCATGCAACATCACCATACAACACCAATCCGGCCCATAGGTTCGAGAGCATGAACCTACGCTCTGATACCAAAATGTAACGCACCAAAAATACCAACACAAGAACAACACAGTGAAATACAGGATAATTTTTTTTTGACTTGCTTTGACACAACACGACACAACATGTCGTCACAAGGTTACAATCAACACTAGGAACCACTTGTTACGGGGGAGACCACAAGGTCAGCACGGAACGTTCACACCTATCAAGGACAATGTACTTCTCTTTTTGACAGAACAACATTGAAGTCCAACCACAAAACACACTTACAGTTAGGGCATCCCATGAGGAATTTCTTGTTAAATTTTCTTGTTTACTAAAGTGTCTCTTAATTCTTAACTTACGTTCTTATAAAATTTCATGTAACGATTCACACAATTCTTTTCACAAGGGAGAACTTCTTTCTTTTCAACGGTTTGACTAAATAACTTAAGGCCAAGCTTTCTAAACTGGGATCATCAATTTGATGTCCAAAACTTTTTATTCATTTGATTTTAGAACATTTTCCATTTCTTACAAGGTTAATTAATCTCACTCAAGCCACTAACTCCTGTTTCATACCTCTATTGCACAGGTGAAAGCATAAGTTCCGATTGAGGGAAAGTACTCCTTAGGGTTTCATAACAATAACATTCTTATTTAAGAATCAAATTTTGACCTTGCTTAAGAAATATCACCATGAACCAAGGCAAGGGTTAACAGAACAGGACAACAGAATTTAGCTTCAGGGTCACATTGTTTACTATCAGTCTTTTATTGAAGTTAAGAGTTTATCAAGATTGGTTAAATGTTCCATCTAGACTTTACTTAATTAAGTTTGACAAAGGAGAACATTTCAAATGATAAAGAGATATTTAAGGTTTTATTAATCAATTTCCCTCCTACTTATTAAATCCTATCATCTTCTAAAATCTAACCATTGATTTCACCATGAGGTCATTTACAGGTTTCACTGAAAAAGGATAGTGTTTATTGGTTTGGCTCGGGAAAGAAATAAGTAATCATATTTCGTTACAAAGATAGTTTCCTCTTGATTGTTCCAGGTCTCAAAGGTTTCAAGTGGATCACATCTACATTAATATTCATATACATAAATTTTAGTTTAACTTTTATAAGGACTATCCAGTTCACTTTATAGGACAAACTCATTGCTGCTATGCCTTAGGAGGGTTTACAACTCAACGTTTTAACTCAAGAGCAAAGTTTAACAGTACTCGTTTGCGGAAACAAAACAAGGTTACAATTCATTCCAACACAGTCACAAATTACCATCTCTATCGAATAAAGACTAGGGAGCAAGAGAGTAATAACATATGCCCCGCTTAGTCTAGGATTAAAAATTCACTAACACATAACCAAGCATTTTCACTTTCACATGATAACAAACAAGCCAAAGTTTCAACAGTTACAACAACAATAGTTTACAATACTTTACTAGGCACTAACCCTTCTTCTAAAATGTCCAAAGGCCCTTTCCAAATTTTATAACATAATACACATTCGTACAAAGGAACAATCATAACCAAGATTGATGCAACAATCTACAAGTCTTTCCATCATCTAACCACGTAAGCCATCTGCAACAAATTTTCTACAAGAGTCAGTTCACGAGAACTGAGCAAGATAAGGCTACACAAAACCACCATAACTATTATCTAACAATATCATGAAAAGGAAGCACTTTATTACAAGAATTGGGTCAAACCTCTAAACACTATGACACATCAAGTTATATTAAAGTCTATAACATGTCAGTCAAAGAAGGAGAAGACCTTGTACTTCAGTTAGGAGCAAATGCAACGAAAGTAACAATCATATGAGAATGGCCCTTGGCCCTATAAGGAGAAAAAACAATCTAGCAAAGAACAGTATCCCCATCAAGTAAGTAATTAAACAATAATTACAAGATTGAGAATTGATCTATATACCAGTCATCTAGAATTTTATCAAAGGAACCAACGCATAGGCTAAAATAATATTTTTCCAAGAGAACAAGAGTTGATCGGCCCAAGAAGGGGGAAACACGGGTTTCAAAATTAACACAAAAAGCCATGTATAATAGAATTTCAAACCGGAAATCAATTAGAGTATACACACAACATAAGTTTCGAAGCGAAGGCAAAGTATACTAGTTGTGACCATTAACTACAAAGATTTTCCAATCATCCAGGAAGGGTCAAAGTCTTACAGGCTAGTAGCAAACACGCGAGAGAAGAAGGGGGTTCCGTCACACAAGAGTGTACAATAATGTCATCAACAAATTTTATAACACTAAGGATTTGCAAACCTCCACTACAATACTAATGTTTGGTTAATTTAAAATAAATTACCCATATCCCAAAACAACCAAATTTTACGGCAACCCTTGGTAACGCAGTCAACCGTCGCACAAATAGATACAAACATAATTTCTAAGTGACTTTATCAAGACAAAACCTTCCGCTATGAATTCATAAGATTATCACACGAAAGCTGAGTTTTTCCCGAAGGTCAATCACATTTAAGGAAATCTCCATCACAAACTATTACAGTAATTACGTGCATAAAAATTGACCAATATTAATTAATAGCGTTAACATTACAAGGGAGAAAATAATGCCAATTAGGAAAACAGAAGAGCGCCATCAACAATAATTCTGAGAGGGGGATTAGACCAAAACTATTCCAGTGTCAACGAGGTACCAGATTCGCACAAAGAACCTCGAGCTTAGTTGATCTCGTAAGGCTAGTTATGGTTCTAGTTGCCAGGGATGGTCAAGGTACTCCTTGAGATGGCCTTAAAAGTATAGAAACAAGATGAAAGATAGTATAAGAGTCTAAACCTGCGAGGTGGAAAACACACTGCACACAACCTTTTCATTCAAAAAGTTTAATATCGAAACTCAAGCTGGTTAGCCCCAAGCCTTGATCACACAATCCTACAACCTTTCTTTCTCGATGCCAAAAGGTTATCAAAGGGACTTGCGAAGGAGCTAACAAAATGTCAAAAGGCAACTTGGGTGTTAGGGAGGAGCTTCATAGTTATCGTAAACTTACTTCCATGATATCGAAAATACTAGTTAATCAACATAACAACTTGCAACTCAATCGCAGAGAAGATTTAATACATAAACAAACAGACGAAGGTCTATCATTCGAGTAAGAGAAACATAACATTCAAGGAGAGGGCACACACATCCTTTCAACCCACATACTTCCAACGATAAAAGCTAAAACAAGACGACACAAGCAGGAAGGGAAATCTCCCATCATGACATCCAACTGACAAATCAATGCAAGGAATAGTGGTTCGATTTCACAATATTTTTAAATAAAATAACAGTAGAAAAGTGTAGAAATATCTTGCCTGTTTCTCCAGCTTCAACAGGTCGATATGGAACTCTGACTTTTGTCAAAATTGCAACAGGAGCAAGTGTCTCAGTTGATAAGGCCTTCACATCAATCTTGGTAGGTGCATCAAAACCAGAATGAAGAATCTCTTCCTTATTTGCACTAATCCCATGGAATTCGACCTCCAAATCTACAAGCGTTGTAGCAAGACTTCCACTTCCACTAGACCAGAGCTGAGCTATAGTTATTTCCACTGTGCGTGAGAAGAATTTATTCAGGGACCTCCTAACCTTGGTGCTCTCATATTAGGAGCAGCCCTAGACTGAGATGAAGCAAAAGAGGATGGCTTTAAAACAAAAACAAAAGATCTCTTGGTACAGACTCCATACCCATAAAACAGTCCTTAGACTCGGCATCCTCAAATAAGGCTGACCAGAGGCTGCAACACCAACAATAACAGATGTCCCCCGACCCTTAAGACAGCACTCTAGAGCAGCTCGCATCATACTAACATTTCCAAATTCAGATGGAAGAAAACTCTTGATGGTTCCAACCTCTTTGATTTCCTTGATAATGTTAAACTGACCCATTAACTTGTACGGAATGCATCTGAATTATAACATCAAAAACTATTCAATCAACAACAGTGATAACCTCGAATTCTATCAACGATAAATTACTATCTTCCTTTGCTTCAAATTTGGCATCTTCTGTTGGTTCAACACGTCCCCATCGATCAACTGATAGTCGTCCCATGAACAACTTTGGCATTGTGAAGTATTAATGTTGCTCCAGGCTCATTCGCAACCCTCACACTATTTGAAACAAGAAAACCAAGTGGTATAGCCATTTCCCACGAACTGATGTTTAAGCAGATAGAAAATGAATCAACTGCAACATCTGTGTCTTTTAACTTCACTGCCATTAGAACCACTATTTTCTGGTACCAAAGCTCCAAGCATAACATGACACCAGATGCAACAGATAGCTTGATAAAAGGCCCAAGATCTGTAAATGCATTCATTGAGTATCCTGTCCATGACTGTGGACACCACCCACAGGTAGCATAAACGTATTGAATAATCACAGGGGTCCAGCATGCTACATTTAAGGAAATAATTGCACCGTCAAGTCCCATGCTCCATTTGCAGACAAGCAACCAGCATAAGAGAATGTTTAATACGGCCCCAAGTGCCGATGACCACGCGGTTACGAAATTCTTGGACTGGAAGGATCTTCAAGGAACGAACTGAGAGGACTGCACCAAAACTCTCGGTGCAAACGTTTCAGCTGAAGCTTGAAGGTGTGGTAATTCCAACAGAAACCTTTACGCCTGCTAACTTGGTGACTCGTTGAAGAGGCACATATTATTGCAAAGCAAATCGTGCTTCATGAATATACTGCAATGAAACAGATCCGCGTCTATAAGATTCTCTTCCATGAGTTACATCACAAAACAAGAAGAAAAGGTTTCAATAGAGACTCCTTGCGATAAACTTCATCTGGTCTCCTGGTAACACTCTCACTGTGACTTAGTCGATTTGAGAAACAGATCTTGAAGGAGGAAACCGAAACTGAGGATGCATTGATACTGAACAGATAACAACAAAGTTTTACAACCTGCTTGGTGGAGGCGCTCACAAGGCTTCGGCTATACTGCAACATGCCTGCTGCCTGGCTAAAAGCTATTACAGGCTGTTGCTGTGGATCCCCGACAAGAGTACCCTTCGCAGCACCCAAAAAAAAAACGTGGAGGCCACTGTTTTTCTGAGATAAGTTAACTTCTCTACCCTGTAGCTGCTGTATATGGTCAATCACTTCCTCACGGCACTCTCCTAGGAGAATTTCAGTTCTACACTCCACTGGAACTGCCTGTACAGCAAGATTTTGAGAATCCACACCCACCGCAGGTTTAATTGGCATTTGACAATAAGGTCCAGAGTAACGTGTTGCAGGCTACACAGAAGCCAAGGCATACGACCAGCACTTAATTTGCGCGTGAAGGACCAGGGAACAAGTCAAGGCATGTTGGTGAAACAATAAAGGAGAGATGGCAGGTGGCCATCACTTCCACCCACTCTTAACTAACCAACAAATAAACAATATCCATAGGAGTCCACATCTCCATCCTTCAACGCATCCAAAGCCTAGGCTAGATAAATGGGGGAAAAGGGAATCAAGGATTAGTTTAAATTTAGTTTTTTTTTTTTTCGTTTGTTTTTTTTTTTTTAATTAAAAAAAAAGGAAAATCTTTATATATACGGGGCATTACATGGTGAATATAGTGGCATGTTCCATATCAAATGGTCGACCCCTTGAGTACTATGCTAAGTCCACACAGTGGCCAAACCATGATGGAGTGCAAAAGTGGTCCCCACTTTTAGGAGGTTGGGTTGAATTTCAAAATTTATCCATGTGATCACTAGCAAATAGAATAAGTGTCAGCATCAGAGACAAAGGTGGTCCTAGTCAGATTGTTTTAGATAAATTATTTTTCCAAGTATTGCAAATATTTGGAATATTTTACTCACATACAGGGAGTTTATTTTTGCATGCCTTCACAACAGGACAAAATAGAGAAGAAGACAAATTTGCATGCTCAAAGGAAGAAGACTTGCCTAGCAAGCAACCTTATTTTTAGCAAATTATTCACCCTTCTCTTTCTTAAAAATAGATCAGTCAAACTCATTTGACTTAGATGCAATCAAGGGCTATTAATGCCTCTTATACTAGTTTGTATTATTTTATCCTTTTATTTATTATTAAATAAAGGATAAAATTAGGATGCATGGGCGAGTACAACCTTAGGCTATTTTTAGGAAGGGGGTGGATTTTATTTTTTTGTTATATATTGTGTGCCTTGGCAAAGCACAAAAAAATGATTCTTGGAGGACTTTTGGATATATGAGTACTGAAGCAGATTTTGCTAGTTTTGCCCTTTGAGTGTGAAGTGTTTTCTACCTTTCCAAGTTACTTTGCGGTCTTGTGTATGTTTTATTAATCTTGTGAATGCAAATTCCCTTATCAACCACCTTACCCTGTTGCAAATTTCAGTCCTTTATGCTAAAATTTAATGTGCATGTTAACTTATTAGTACTGTTATGATTCTCCCTCAGTCCAATCAAGTTTTTTGCCCTTAGATACTCTACATAAAAACTACTGGTTCGTGCATCAAGAATCCTTCATAGATCAGATGTGCATATACTCAATCAAAGCCCTCATACAAATTTGGTGTATCACCTCAGTTTTAATCACTTTTACAGTCATCTTTTACCCTGAAACTCCCATAAAGTAGTTTAGTATACACCAACAAGGAAATGGCCTTGATACCAGAGACTCACCTCATAATAGGTATACCCATAGACCTGAGGTGTTTCCATTGTATCTACGAAAGAGAGACATCATTTTTGCAAGCTTAGAAAACCTGTAGCCATCTCTCTACAAGGTGCACTTTTGAGAGATAACAGTTCCTATTTTGGGGAGCTTCAGTAAAATCAATACAAAAGATAGATGGCTAAATCTTGTTGGGTTTTTGAGTTGCCAAAGCCTTTCTCATCTTGACAATGCATATTGGAGTGTGATTGGAATCATCAATCTAATACTTTTTCACATATTTTTCTCTCCAACAGCTCTAGGATATGGATATTTTTCACATATTTATTGAATTTTGTTGTGGATAATGACTCAAATTTTCTTGAATTGGTAAGATTTATGTTTGTTAATTTTCTTTTGGAGCTTACAATGTACATTGTTTAAGTATTTTTTAGGTTTTTTGTTTGGAGCATGGAGTATTTTTAAGGTTTTTTATAAGATGCAACATCTAGCACTGTGAGATATTGAAGCCCCTATTTTTCACTTTGATCTTTGGAAAATTTTTGCTAGATATGAGACCATGGCGATATTTGTGCCCTTGTGGCCATAGTTTAGGGTAGGTTTTTCACTTCTTGAATGATTTGATAGGAATTTTTGTAAAGTATTGAATACATCATGGGATTTGCATCAGTAGAGGATCGAATTATTTTTTCTTTTGTGAAATGAAACCCTTGGAAGTACATTCAAGGCATGAGTGTGGTTAACTCAATGAGGAGGTGTACGTACTAGATACATGGTTTTGGGGGTTTGATTTTTATATAAAATTTCTGGTTTGGAATGGATTTTGGGGGGTTTTATTTGTTTATTAAATTTCTGGTTTTAAATGATAACAATTAGCTAGGTTTTTATGACTAATTTCAATTCGTATGTGGAAATGCTAACGCATTTGCATATAAATATATAATTATGCCTAATTCTCTTGACCATAGAAGAGAAGTAATAAAGAAAATTCTCTTCAATGCAAATTACATCTAATATCCTTCTTGGCATAGTTAGAAATCTTTAACAACTAAAATATTGAGAATTGCATTACAACAATTCTAAAAAAGAGAAAAGAAACTAGCAAGATTGCTTATGAAGATTGTACATTGAACTAAGTTTCTTCAAATGTGTGATCATTATGAAAGATGGAATTCTAAACAAATAAAAGTTGTTGTGACACCTTAATTAATTATTCAGAGTCCATGCAGACCCACATAAAGATGCCAATGTGATTGACTTTTGTTATTTCAAGGTTGCTAGAATATTTGATTGAAATTCCATTTTACTTATTTTCTTGCTTTCTATTAGCAATAGTTTTTGCATTTTCTTTACATCATGGATAGCTTGTAATGAATATTAACATCGGATCTTTGAAATGAAAATGAGCTGAAGCAGTCTTGTGCAGGGGACTATTTTATTTTCTTCATTTATTATGGCTGGTAAAGGTTATAGTGTATATATACATTGTACAAGATATGCATTTATTTTTTATTTCCCAATGATAGAAAGAAAATAAAATCACAAAGTGTATTGATTGCCAACCCTCTATTTAAAGTTTTACGAAGAATTTTTAGTAACAAGAAAACTATTTTGGAAGGCTTGTTATATTAAATATTTGGGAGTACGGTGGATTGGAAAAATATGTCCAAAGAAAAGTGGGAAATATAGTATATTATTTTCTTCATTTGAACAATGATACATACCTTTGTGTCTGAAATCAAGTATATTCTTTACTTTATACTTTCTAATCCTAAATAATAACCAGCATGTCCAACCGTAAATGGTTAACAAGCCTTGAAAGATGTCACATGTTTTATCATCTTTAACTGAACCATAAGTGTGCAAGGGAAATCCATTGTACAACATGACAAGGTTATCGATTTTCAATAAGAATACATTTCCTTAAGTTTTCTTTTTGGCTCTTATTGCAACCATAGTAGCTATAATCAAGTGAACCATTTTGGGAAAAAAATGATGTTTAGTATTTTTCCTAGTGAACATCCCACCAACATTGATGAGATTTACTCTGATGATAATATCCTTTCTTGTATAAATATCACCATCGTTGTAATTATCTTTGTGCTCACTTGGCCCCGGTTCACTCGAGCCTTTATGGACTACATGTAAGATAGGCCGCCTATGCATCTCCAGTTTTGGTGCAGTTTGCATTTGCTTGGCCTTAATCCTGGCAATGTTATCCCTCATCCTTGTAAATAACAATGTTATCACTCATCCTTGTAAATCCATTTAATCTATTATGTTAATGGAGAGAGTAGAGCATCAATATTGGTGGTGAATTTCTTCTTTTTCTCTTTTGTTTTGTCTGTGAGTTCATATTCAATGTGTAGGTACAAGCACGTTCTTTTGAATGATAATTTTGAAGCACATTTCTCAAACTTCAGTATTTCCAAGTGCATTTCCTCATCCAAAATCCACACCTCTACCTATGTTATTGGTACCATTAGTTAGTGAGTGGGTTTTTCAATCTACTTTGACATCAACACTTCACATTCACTACATTATCAAGAGTGAGAGTTAACAAACTTACATGTCTCACTTGCATTTGTATTTTATTATTACACAACTAACTATTATTTAACATCCCTTCCAATGTACTTTGCAATATTTCTTTTGGCTTTAATAGAAAAATACAATTGTCAATCACACCCCTTATCAACATAAACTACAAAGTAATTATAACTATCCCTCTAAATCAAATAACATATATCGTTCGGCATTAACATTGCATTGTACACATGTGATTGCTATTTTATAAAATCTTATCAATCTATACAATTTAATCTTTATTAGTGAATATTCCAAAAATATAAAATTATTATGCGTTACATTTTTTTTTTTGAATATCTAACCAAAATGGAATGTTTCTGTCACTATTTATATAAACACTTACTCCTTTAAGTGTTGTAAGTTAATGTGTAAAACTAAACTGTCTATACTATCAAACATCAAAGGAATATATGTTTACTATTATTTTAAAGGGTCAAGGCATAGTTGGCCTTGGAATATCTTGGCTAATCCTTTATTTTATGATTTGCATTGCAGGGTTTCAAGATAAACAACATAATGGAGTGATAGATTTAAAATATATTGTCATATCATTGAGCAAATCCATTTATTTAAACATTGAAGAGGATACTACAAAGTGTAAGTTGATTCCTCACAGTTGTGTATTCATTTATTAGTATTCTTCCTGTAAAAAAGTGCAAAGGTTATTGATTCCCTACGTTTTCATCTGTTGCTAAAAATATGTATATGGCTGAATTTCAATTGGGCATAACCAACACGCACAAATTGTTGGTTGACTGCCTACGGATGAAAATCTTTGACCAAAAATTTGTGATGCGTTGTAGGCGGGAATCAACCCTCAAACCTACTTTTGACTGCCACATTCCCTCCACAACCCCTGCACGCGCTACAAACATGTAAAAAGATTGCGATTTAATATAATGTGTTTAGATTCGACCGGTGCCCGAAAATAAAATTTGGTTCTTCCTGGACAACAAGGGAAACCATTTTTGTGTGCTCTATAAGGTTCTCCCTAAATTTCCTCTACTCATCTTGTATACATTTTTACATGCGTTGTTGCAATATGAGGGTGGTGTTTTATGTTTAGAGTCAAATTAATTTAGTTTTCTAAAATATTGTTCAATGAAAATCAATTAATTTTAGTCACCTGTCTATTCAAATAAACAATAAAGACATGTTGCATGCTTTGTTGTCATGCCAAATACAATTTGAAGATTCCTTTTAAATGATATGAGAAGATAACCCTTACTAAAAATTAAAAAAAGAAAGAGAATTATTATATGAATTAAAAAAAGGTCTATTAATAGAGAATAGACATAAATGAATAGCAAGTTTGTGATTTTCTTAAAACTTATTTACAAAAATCTTCATATTTTACTTTCAAAAAAGAATATACACATTCTAGAATATAATATTAAAATAATAATTAATTTTATTGTTCACAAAAATTATTGTTGAAATCTTTACAAAAATTAAAAACATTTTAATATATTATATATTTAACTTTCTTAAATGTTATAATATTTTATTATAGAAGTCTTATTAAGACTATAGAATTATTATATTTATAGTTTGGATGAAATTAGGTTTTTCTTTTCAAAATCGTATATTATGATTAAAATATGAAAAAATATTTAAAGAGTTGTAGAGGATGATGATTTGTTAAGTCATCTATTGCGGGATAAATCCTTTTAAATACTTGACATAAAGCCAAACAGATAAGGTTAATATCATTCCTTAGATAACTATGACACAATGGATACACACTCGTCATTGCTACTTAGCTAAAAGAGGACTTTAATACCCCTTAGTCGTCATTACTTAGCCAAAGGAACAGATAGGGCTAGAATCGTTCGGTGGATAATTCTCATAGATTAGATGCTCCTAGTCATCACTACTTAACAAAAAGAAAACTTCGATATCCCCTAATAGTCACTACTTAACCAAAAACGATTTATGTATAAATATGTACTTACTCAAAAAATGTAATCAATTACATGTGATCTCCATTCATTCTATTTCAACATATGGAAGAAGATGATGGTTGTAGTTATTTCAAAGATGCCATTTGGGTCATTCGAGTATAATCCTAATTGTTCGATTCGTCCAGGGCAAAGCTGTTCTTTTTAATAATTATCATTGACCAGCACCATCCAAATTGACTGATATAAAATGGCTGATTCGCCTACTGTGTTTTGGCTGCAGGCCATTGTTGAATTCTAGACGGAGACGATTTCCCCGCAGAATGAAAAGCATTTTCTGTTATAACGGTCATTTAAAAGGCAATCATGGCTTGCTTTCTCTTATCATTTACTTCTCTCTCTACCATGTTGTTCTGTAGCTCTAATTTTGCTGCCGCATGGAAAGACAACATTGTGTTTTACGCCCATGAAATCACCGGAGGATCGAATCCCACGACAGTCACCGTTGCAGGAGTAAACGGAACGTCTTCTGTTATGTCAGCCTTCGGAACAGTAAATATCATAACCCATGCTGTGACAGAGGGACCTAAAGCTTCCTCCATGGCTGTGGGTAAATTCCAGGGACTGGAAGCCGGTACAAATTTTGCGGGAACTAATTATCATCTGATTTTCTCTGTCGTGTACGAGAAAGAGAAATACAACGGCAGCACTCTGGAGATCCATGGGACTATTAGGTCTCTTGAATCCCACTGGGAGCTTGCAGTGGCCGGAGGAACTGGACGATTCCGATATGCTCGTGGGTATGTTGTCGCTGAAATTGTAGCGGCTGCCGTAGGGAAAGTTGATTACAAGTTTAATGCTACAATTCGATCATACTAAGATCAGTGGTTAGAGTTCAGCCCGATCCATTGCTGTCCACAAAACAACATGTTTTTATGTCTCCCTTGTTGGGGATTTCAATCTGGATTAGGGCTTCAGCAGATTATTGTATTCAACAATCGTTTTTTTTTTTTCGTCGTGAAATAATCTTCTGAAATTTAATTGTTTTACTTCGGATTACCTCTGCTTGTTTATCATTTTGAAAATCTTGAACTTTGCCAATGTGGGCTAATAATGAACGAATTGAATTTGCTTAAATATCTTCCAAGTTTCTTCAACAAGTCCAGTTTAATCATTTCCAACAGTGATTGCAATCTGTGCTACAGAAAAAAATATATAGTTACAGAAAAATTGGGAATAAAAGTAATTGCCTTTGTAGTAACATTGTCGATTTGTTAAAAACGTACAAAATCTTATTGCCAAGAGTGGTACTGGTGAATGATTCTTTTAAACAGGACACTTACATCTCAGTAGAAATTTTTCTGGGCCTTCAGTCTCTGGAAAATAAAAAAACGGAAATTGGCTTCACACTAGGTATTGGCAGGCTCAAAAGCATAGTGTTGTGACAGTTATAATACACTTTGTTTTTTTTATTATCAAAGCATAATATGAATTTCTTCCTTCCGTTTCAAATATTTTCTTAGATTTAATTATACAATCATAATTGCTAAAAATATTGCAGAAATTGAAAAGCCATTTTTGAAATGGTTTCTACTCATTTCATGTCCTTATTTTCATGTACATACCAATGAATTCTCGTATAAGGTTTGCCTGATCAGTGAAAGGGATTCATTGATCAAGTTGGAACCTTCACCTCTGCCAAGGAATTCTTGCATAAGGTTTTCCAAACTGCAAGGAATTCTTGTATAAGGTTTGCCTTAGCGCAAGGAATTCATTGACCAAGTTGGAACCTTCACCTCCTATTGTTCACATCACTTAAAATGGTTATTGATCAAGTATGAGAGGAGCTACTGGCGAAGCGCTCCTCTGCTATTAGAGACTTCCCTGCCCAGTGTAGTTTCTCTGCATCCAACTTGGATCCCCCCTTAAACTATACATTGAAGACTTGCTTGCGAAACAAATTGTGCCACAACAATCACAAAATGAAGAGCTTGTTTGTGAAAAGCAAATGCGTGGAGCTCCCTAGAACCAACCCCATCAAAATGATTCAACAACTTAATGTCAGCTTTTTTCCATAGCCTCCACCTTCAAATCGAAGTTAAACTTTAGAAATAATCTTCTTTCATGTGCTTTATTATTGCACAAGGATGACCCAGTTTTAATAAGGCAAAAACTAATTTGTTCAGGTTTATCTTCGTATGTTTGAAACATGGCTAATTTTGCCCCCTAACCTCTTTAAATGGTGTAGCCTATTGGGAATTTGTAAATTGCATTTTGGAATCATGTTGTCATTTAATATGTCAAGTCAAGCATGTAAAGGAGAATATTTTGAAATATGGAAATTGTCCTCAAAATCCCTGAGCACCTAACTTTCAATGTTTTCATCAAGCTCTAAGTAGCTTGTTAGAGAAGCTAAAACTCTCTAGAACTCTTCAGAATCTAGCTATATATGTTGAAAATTATTTTTCTCATTTTGAAAGGAATAGAAAAACACCAAAATCCTGCCAAAATTAGTCCAAAAGCTTGCAAGCTTGTTCATGAGTTTTATATCTGTTATTTGCCTCCTCTCCACCCTTTAAATTAGTACCAAAGCTTGGTTTTCGCTTTAAAATAAGATAATTTGGCATCTATTTGCTGCATTTTCATCAGTTTTGATGTGCAGCCTAGAAGAGGTGAAGGGAACAATGATTTTTAAAGTCTTAAGGAAGATTTTCATAGCTTTTACAGTCCATTAATGGCGGCCAACAACAATTGTAGTTTGTCTCAGCCTTAGATTCCATTTTTTAATTGTAAAGATTGTGATTTTTGGGCTATTAAAATAAGAACTTTCTTTTTTTCTCAAGATTTGTGGGAACTGGTTGAGAATGGGGTCAATGAGCCTTAATATCTACAAACTTTTAAGCTCCTCACATGGGATGAAAAATTCTATTGAAAGATAATATGAAGAAATATGCAAAGGCCTTGTATTCTAATCAATAGGTCATGTGTAAGTGAATATTTTTCGAAGTTGTGGCAACAACCATGTTGAAACAAGATTGAGACAACCTTGAAACAACTCACCAAGGGTCTAGTAAGGTAAAATGACTAATCTCAAAATTTTAAGAAGAAGTTTTGAAAACTTATCTATGAAAGAGTTTGAGTTTGTTGACCAAATTTTTACTGAAGTCGAGGGTGTTATCAATCAAGTCAAGTCTCATGGATCAATTTTTTTTTCCCGGTATACAATTTTTTGAATTTTTGTTATGCCTGGTTTCTGCTGCGATGTCAGATCCATCTGGTTCGTCCCCTAACCCTCCTCCTGACCTTACTGACACAACTGTTGGTGTCACATTGGGCTCTTTGAAAGAGGTTACAACGAGTTCTTCAAAGTCCCCCCTTGGAAACTTCTCTCGAATCTTGTTGATGGGACTCTGTCCTTACAGATTCCATTTTCAATCACTAATGTAACACAAGCTTCGCAATAGTTTTCACTTATCGGTAAGCTCATGGGTCCCAGATCGCCATTAGAAGAAATCCTGGAGGAAGCTCTAGAAGGCACACCCAGATAGGCACCTGGGTCATTGTTTCAGTTCTAGCATTAAACCTTAGTGTCAATCATTTGAGATAAAAACCTCTCCTACAAAAGAACCAAGGTCCTCCCAAAAGAGCTTGCACAAAGAATTATTTGTGAAAGTAAAGAACCACTCGCTCTCCTCTAATGTAAAATAACCTTATCTCCTCTTAAACCTCTTTGTTAGTAGAAAATAATCCTATAAAAAAGACTAGAAAAAACTCTAAACAGACTATTGATAAAGGTCTTAAAAAGGAAAGGGCAGACACAAAAATCAAGTAAAGCTTCAGGAAGAAGCATTCCAAAATAAATCTCAAAGAACTCAGGGAGTACTTACCATGCCAATTGGGGGTAAACACAAATCTATAAAATGAAACTCTTCTCATGGAATGCAAGGAGATTAAACTCTCCACAGAAAAGAAGAATCCTCAAAGAATTTAGACTCAAGCACAACCCAGACATTTGGATGTTACAAGAAGCAAAGATGAAATAGGAGGACTCGATGCATAAATTTTGGCCTTGTGCCTCTTTTGTGTCTCAGGATTCGGCGGGTAACTCAGGTGGGTTATGTACTTTCTGGAACCCGAAAGTCCTATTTGGTGAATGTATTATTAAAAATACTCATTTCTTGGGAGTGTGTTTTCAAGAAATTGGCTATAATATGGGATGGTTTGCTGTTAAGTTTTAAGCTGCTAACCTTGAAAAGCAATAGAAATTTTTTTGGAAGGAACTTCTTGATTTTAATAATAATTGCAAGCATCTTCCATGGATCATAGTTTGTGATTTCAATACTCCCCTATAGCTCTTAGAAAAACAAGGTGATACTTGTATCAACACCAACAGTATGGATTCTCTGGCTGACTTTATCAGTTAGGGGGAATTCTTTGATTTTGATCTTCATGGTGCCTCATATACTTGGTCTAATAGAAGACTTAAAAGCAATCATTTCCAAATCAAACTGGACAAGGTTCTTGCCTTTATGGACTAGATTGGTCATTATAATGATTTTTATGTTATGGCCCTTCTTAAAATAACTTCTGATCATTGTCCCTTTCTCATTACGACATCTCAAATCCATAGCTCGAAGTATCCTCCTTTTTGGTTTGAGCTTGTCTGCTCAGAAAATCATGATTTGGAACACGTTATTGCCGATTGGTGGAAATTTGATATTCAGGGCTTTGCTATGTTTAGGTTTGCTAAGAAACTTAGTAATGTTAAAAAGGAACTTAAAATCTTGAATAAGAAGGTATTTGGTGATATCCGTATAAGAAAGAAGAAGCTAACTTAAAAATTAGCCACTATTTCTGCTAGCATTGATTCTTACGGTAAAACCCCCCTTCTTCATCAGCAAGAGATTGCTCTACTCAGCGATTATCATAACACTCTTGTTGAAAAATAATTATATTAGAGGAAATGATACAGAGCTATCTGGCTACAACAAGGTGATCATAACAAAAATGTTTTTCACATGACAACAACTAAGCACAAAAGCAGAGATAAAATCAAAGAATTTATTACAATGAAGGGAAACTACTTAAACAAAGAGGATGCCATTACTACTGAACTGACTCAATTATATAATTTTATCCTCCATGAGGAATCTCACCCATGTGAAGACGAATGCCAGAAAATGTGGAAACATATTCCTAAATTGATCTTTGAAGAAATAAACTTCAAACTCACCTAGTCATTCTCTATGGAAGAAGTTTGTGGCGATATCTTTGATATGAAAGGAGATAAATCGCCAAGCCTGAATGGATTTCTTGCAGCCTTCTTCCAAACATTCTGGCATATTATTGATGTAATGCCCACTTCCCTATACACTTAGTTGATTTTCATTTTGAGTTATGCAGACTTTGGATATGGACATGAATTATACTTATGTTGATTAGCATGATGTTTTGTGACTAGATGCATTTAGATTATGATTGGATTTTGTTTTCAGTATGATCTACGTTGACTTATGGACAGACTATTAGATACCGATATTATTTTTATATGGATATATTGCATGTGTTCTAACATTGGATTTCTTCGCCATGATGAGTAGAATGTAGTTGTTGAAATTACATTACTATAATTTTGGATAATAATGAAATGCATAATTAAGTTGTGATTTAGACCTAGAAATAATGATTGATTGAATTACGTATAGATGTTAATAAATTTCATGCATATGGATTATTTTAGATATTTTGACATGGCCGTAAGGCCGAAGGAGGTATTTTTTATTTTGTAGGAAACACAGCATGGTCATAACCATGAGGGGGATTGGGAACCAAACACAACAGGATGTCGGGTGGTTACAACTTTTGGTCGTCAAGGCAACTAGTGAATTGTATTGTGTTACCTTTGTTCTTCTATGTGTTAAGAAAAAAATTTCCATGAGGGGGAAATTTTCCTATGTGAGCAAGGGGGTAAGAATTTTAATTACTTGTTTTAACTTGCTTTAGTAGGTGATTTCTTTTGTGATGTCTTTTTGTTAATTTACTTTTGTTAAGTATGTTTAGATTAATTTAATATCTTGTTTTAGTTCTTAAGTTTTGGAGGGAAGTCTAGTGGGTGTAATTAATTCTGATGGTTGGCTCCTTGAGCCTTGTGCTTTCCTCTTGTTTTAAATGCTTGTTTTGAGTGTTGACCACTCCAAGTTCTTTGAATCTCGAATTTGAGATTGAGGGCAATTTTGGGGGACTTGTGGGACAAGTTAAACTTGTCCCACACTTCCCAAAACCCCTTACCAACCATATCTATGGGTTGGGAATCCAAAAAGGGGATTATTTATTCTTTTGGGAAGGGAAATGTGACCTTGGAGTGCACTTGTCTTCTTTTTGCATTTAATTGTGCCTTAAGGCACATGGGAAGGGATGGATGTGGAAGAGAGTTGTCATTCAACCCAACCACCCATTTATGGTGTTTTGGGATTTGAGTTGACTTTGGGAGGTGGTTTGAGGATGTGTGATGTGGAATCCTACATGGAGCCACATCACCCTCACCCTTTCCTTTTGTCTATTTATTGAAACTTCCTCTCTTGTTGAGGGGGTTGGAGTTTTTTTGTTGAAAAGTTCTTTTTGTTATTTTCTTTTGAGAGAGGAAAGAATTGGGAGAAAGAAAAATGAGCTTGGACTTGCATGCTTGGCATTTTTTTGGAGGGAGCTTGGACAAAGCTTCTTGGTTTAGGCTTCTCCAACGGAGAGGTAGGAGACCTTCTCCCCTTTTTGCTTTCTTATTGTTATTGCTTTTAAGCTAAAATTATGAATAATATATGTTACTTTGTGTATTGTGAAAATGGATAGAGTGCTTAATGTGTAGTGTAGGAGAGGTCTATTGGAAAACTCATGAGGGAGGCATAAGAGTAGAATAGGATATTATGGAGGGAGTTTGAGAGGGATGCCCATCTTGGGTAAGAATGTTCACATTCTTACCTTGTTCTTGAGGGAGCCATAAGAGGAGGGAGGCATAAGAGTATGGGAGGAAAAAGGGGTACTTGAGGGAGGCATAAGAGTCATATGGGGCTTGAGTTTTATTGTGGAGGGTTTTGGATGGGCATCTCATCTCAATGGGGAGGCATAAGGAAAACTTTCCCATAGTTCCTTCTCTTGTTGGCTTGGATGAAAGCCTTGTTGTGAAATGTTTGGTGTTATTTGTGTGTCTCTTTGTTTCTTCTATTTTTTGCTTTGAATGTTGTGATGAAATTGTATCGTGGAAGCAAGTATTGTTGCCTTGAGTTGGAGACCACCCTTCATTGTGTTGTGTTTGGGGTTCAGGGGTCAATGGAGGAGATTGCTTCTCTTCTCCATTGAGTTTTGGTTGGGAGGAGAGTGTTGCCTCTCCCCCTATCTTGGTTTTGATTGGAAATACTTGGAACTTGGAGCATGGATGAAGAACACCTTGGAGCACAAGAACTTTGTTGTTGAAAATGTAAAAACATCATGCATTTATCCACCTTGAGTGGAGGAAAAATGTAATATTGTTTGTTTTCTTTAGCTTCCATTATTGTAAATTTGTTTTCCACATGAAGTAGGACATGTTGTAAAAGATTTGGAGGAAAAGTTGCATTGAAATGATGGTATTTCTTACTCTATAAATTTATTGGAAATGTTGTTGAATTCTTGTGGAATGTTGGAAAGAAAGTACAAAAGGAAATATATTAAAAATTTTGTTGGATACTTGAAAGTAATGTGTTGGAAAGATTGAAAAAAAAAATGTGTATCATCTCCTCTTGTGTAGTTGATGGAAGGTCTTAAGTTTTAAATGGCTTTTAAGATGCCAAAGAAGCATTTCAAGTTCTAGTCCCCTTTTATGTTTCTTTATTCATTCATGGATTTATTGTAAAATCCATTGCAAACTAACAAAGAAAAATGGAATCGAATCTCTTCGAAATCCCATGCAATGTCTATAAAAAGATTGGGTAGAAATAAATTATAATGCAAATACTTTAAACCTATCAAGTTCAATATCCAACACTCCTTAATGTATATCAAAGACACTAATAGTTTGAATATTATCCATATTTAGGCATTATTAAAACTAATGGATATGCTGGTATTTAATCCTATTAACAATACACTGTTATATATCCCCTTAAAATTAACAAAGTATATCATTGTAAGCTATAGCCAGGAAATAATATTAATTAAAATATGCAAAGGAACCTATGGACTTATTAATTGTAGATTCAAATCATAACAGTATACCGTCAATATCTAATTGTATTAACCAAGTACACAAATTCGAAATACAACAAGGAAACAATAGCAAACTTAAAGCCACGTAGGAGCCATTCACTTATTGTTTGGGCAAGTAAGTCATGCTCCATGACCATGCTGGCACGACACAGCTGTACAGTCATTTCTGGTACAGGCGTGCAGGGATTTTACCCTTTCTTTTTTGTTTAGCTGTTGGGCTGCATGAATAATCTGACATGAAACGGATCCACCTCTGTGAGAGGTCTCTGAAACGAATCCCGTCGAGTTTACCCTCACTGTCCCTCAGCCAACTTTGAGACACTTTCACTGTCCCCTTATCGATTTTGACATATATGTTTGCTCTGCCGTGAAGGAGAATAACTGCTAATATGTAAAAAATGATGATACGTTTCAGTAGATATGCCTGATAGACGACTTGATACACAAAGCGCTGACTGTCACAGTGAATATTTAAAATGTTGTAATGCTTACAAAAAAAAAATTTCAAACGTTTTTTTTGTACAGATCAGGGCGCTGCGAGTGGTGTTAGCTTCACAAATATCAGGCTGCATGGCAGGCCTCGCAACTTCCCCAAACAAATGTAAAGTTATTCTCAAAACGTTCTGGGAAGACAAGTTAATCACCCTTAAATACAGTGTCTAAGGAGCAGTCTGAATTTGGTGATGTATTCAATACCGAACCACTTAGCACGGTCGGGCAGCCTGTCTGCTGGAGGTGCCATCGGTTTCCTCTCACCCGCGTCGTCCTGACTATTTAATCTTCTTCCTGTACATCCATGGCCATTGACACCCCCCCCCACAGCCTGTCCGTATTTGAAGTTACATGTCGATACTATGCAGATAACAACAGTTGTTGTGACAGCCTGCTCGCCTGTCGCGACTCTAGTGGCCAGGTGGGACCTGTGATTTCCCGCAATGGACGCACGCCTCGCAGCACTCAGAGATTATGAAGGTTACCTCGCCCCCCCTACTGTCTACAACCTCCCTTCTCACTGTCCACGCGGCCAGTCCGACCAAAACGGGCCTTCACGCCTCTTTCCTGGCCATGGCTTCACCTGCGCGGCTCAGGAGGAATCCGTGCTTGCAAAAAAAAACTGGGTATTCTACCCTAAACAATTTGTAGCTCTTCATTTTGGGGAAGACTTGCTTGTACAGGTAGTTGAGGCGTCAGGGTTCTGGACGCTGAACAGAAAAGGTTTTTTTCTTCTTCTATTTGATCAAATTGATAGTGGCGACCAAAGTGGCAGAGATTTGATTTGCAAATTATGGTGAAGTCAATGTTAGGCGGCCAACTTGCTTCTTGTACGCAAGGAGATGTTTAGTTGCGAAGCTTAGAAGTTTGTTCGGGCGTGGTTTTTGACTTTCTCTTCCAACATTTTTAAAAAAAAAAAATGCTCAGTCTTTGCGTGGTTAAAACGGGTGGGTGTGCATCTATTCCGGCATCAAGTTTTGTCTTGTGCATGCCATATATTATACTGTTTTCCTTCCTAGCTCGGCTATCAATAGTTCTGGTCGGTGGTAAGATCCTACCCAAAGCGCACTTAGGTGGAGCGTATGAGGTATTACTTTATAGTCATGATAGTTTTGATTTTCTTTTTTTCTTTTCTCTGTGTGATAAATAGACTAAGGATGATTCAGAAGTAGGTATTTACTTAGGATTAAATCAAGTCGTTTAATCCCTTGCATTAAGAGATCTTTAAGCAAGTTGTTAATGTTCCCTAGTATATGCAAGGGATTTCTTTTACTGTGTGATCATCTTAGGATACACACGTTGTTTATGCGGAAACTGGTTTTATCCACTCAAACTCAGCCTTGTAGCAGTTAAATATAACTACAGTCAGAAATTTCAAAATCCCCCATTAGAATAGCAGACTGGAATGAGGACTCGAGTAATTAAATTCTATTCGTTCCCTCTCGAATATCAACTAATGCTCACTGTAGATGTATTTTCTGCATAGGTGACTCTATGTTTATATCTGAATCCTCATGAATACGAAACAAAACTCCTGTTCTTCATAGCATGTACTTGTCTAGACTGAGCTATCCTTTCGATTTATCGAATACCTTCCTTCAATGATCGATTTTGGAGTATTTTGTGGTAAAACGATATATGTAATTTATACACTATTTACAAATCACTAGCCTTATAATGTGCACTTATATGTTCTAGTACACTTAGTAAGTATAAAAGGATTGATTTCTACAATCCTGTACCTAAAATAAATAAATAAATAAATAAATTGTCGCATTTTCGGGTCACATCTTCGCGCGGCGTCGTATGTCACCATCGTGAGCGTGGCGTCATTGTTTTCGCGGCGTTACATTTTGGTATCAGAGCCAGGGGTTCGAAGCTGGGACCCTTGGGCACACGCAAAAAAACACAGAACAGGAACATTCAACTTAGTTCAGAATTGATACTTTTAAAATATAAAGCCATAATGTTGATAATTATAGTAAACAACAAATTTAGAAAACTGACACAAGACGTAGAATGATGAACTAACTCTCGCCTTGATCTATGCAGGAGGCATGGATTGGGCAAGGGGTCTCTCCACATAGACCTAGACATACCACCGCCAGAGCAGGCCGTAGCAGCCCTTCTGTCTCAGATCTTGCAGACACTCCAGGATGTCAATGCCACTATACGTGGAGAGCCCTTGGGAGGACGACTTGCTAGGCATAGTTTGGAGCCATCAGTAGATGCCTAGGCATCCCCTCGACACAGCAAGGAGCACAGAACTGAGAATTTCCGTGCAGAGTCGGCTAGGGCAGAGTCACCACAGAGAGGACATGGGGACAGGATCTCAGGACATAGGGACAGGTCTCAGAGCCCTAGACAGAGGGAGGAGCATACAGAGAGATCTAGGGTTCATCATACATCAGCTGCAGACCATATTAGGGAGATCCTGAAGCTACGACCATCTCAGTATTTAGGTGATACAGGTGGTTTTCAGGCAGAGGCCTGGTTGGTGAGCTTGAGCAGATGCTTCAAGCTATGTCCTTGTAGTAGCAACATGAAGGCTCGTGTTGCGATCCATCTTCTGAAGGATGGAGCAGGAGTCTGGTGGAGGACCAAGGAGCAGAAGCTCCATGTCGACTCAGAGACGATTACCTGGGAGTTGTTTGAGGAGCGTTTCAGGAGCAGGTATTTACCCAGGAGATTTATCCAGCAGCGTATAGACGAGTTTCATGACCTCCGTCAGGCATCGATGACAGTGGCTGAGTACGAGAGTCGATTTCTGGACGTACTCTAGTATATTGACTATATGCAGGATGAACAGGTACGGATTCACAGGTTCATCCGGGGCCTGAACTTGGATCTAGGTGGCGCAGTGTGCATTCACTACCCACAGAAGTTAGCAGAGGCCGTGGAGAAGGCCTATATTGCAGAGGAGACACGGGGGAAGACACAGCAGGCTAAAGACAGAGTTTGGGAACCGTATCCAGTAGATGCAGGATAGTAGGTCGAAGGGGTCAGTTCCTCCTCCACGGGGTGGACAGATTTCAGGGCAAGCTTCATTTAGGCCACCGCCATAGCAGTAGTAGCAGCAGACCTGCCCACCTTACCGACCTCCTCAGAGATTTGATGCGCAGAGAGGACATAGTATGGGGCCTCCTCCTAGGGGTCCCATCAGGACACAGGGTGCACTGAGAGCTCAGTCAGTAGGAGCTCGTCAGCAGAGGCCTCAACAGTCCATAGCTGGATCGTCAGGATCTGTATCTCAGTCATCTAGAGTACCAACTGGAGCTGCTTCCCACTGGAGAGGACCAGGCAGCTGTTATGGTTGCGGTGTTGTTGGACATCTTTGGAGAGACTGCCCACATAACCCTACCAAGGGTAAGACACAGAGCTCAGAGCCTACTGTTGGAGATATGGCACGGAGTCATCGGATCTACGCAGCGGTCGAGAATCGCCAGGCTGAGCATCAGAGTACTGTGATTGAGACGACAGGTAGTGTTGGTGGTATTTCCACCTCTATATTATTTGATTCTGGTTCTTCTGACTCTTTTATTACACCATCCTTAGTAGAGCGTTGTAGGCTGGTGGCAGTTAGGTAGGGCCGTAGTTGGGACGTTGAGATGGCTTCTGGAGCCAAGATTTCTGTAGACTCCTTAGTCAAGGAGTGTGTAGTGGATTTGGGACCCTTCACCACTACTTCTGATCTTTGGATCCTTGCATTAGGATCTTATGGCATCATTTTAGGCATGGATTGGTTGTCCACCCACAGAGCTAGAGTGGACTGTTACCATAAGACTGTTGCTTGCATAGATGATCTTGGAGTAGAGTCAGTGATATCAGGGGTTAAGAGACCCGTTTCTATTCGCACCATCTCCGCTATGCAGCTTAAGCGGTGTGTGCGACAGGGTTTCCAGTTGTATGCTGTTACAGTCAGTGACAGATCAGAGGATGAGTCCAGAGGACCTTCCCTCAATGACCATCCCATCTTTTCTGAGTTCATCGATGTGTTTCCAGGGGAGCTACCGGGGTTACCTCCCCCACGTGAGATCGACTTCCATATAGATCTAGTTCCAGGCTCAAAGCCTATCTCATGAGCACCCTATCGGATGACTACACCTGAGTTATGTGAACTCAAGTTGCAGCTTGAGGGCCTTCTGGAGAAAGGCCTAATCCGCCCTAGTGTATCCCCTTGGGGTGCATCGGTTATCTTCATGAAGAAGGATGGATCTCTTTGGTTGTGTATTGACTACCGTCAGCTAAATAAAGTAACGATCAAGAATCGTTACCCCCTTCCACACATTGATGATTTATTTGATCAGATGAAGGGGGCTACAATTTTCTCTAAGATAGATCTTAAGTCAGGATACCATCAGCTCAGGATTGCGGAGACAGATATTCACAAGACAGCTTTCCGCACGAGATATGGCCACTACGAGTTCACAGTGGTACCTTTCGGTTTGACGAATGCCCCCACAGTGTTTATGAGTTTGATGAATGGGGTATTCAGGACCTTCCTTGATGACATTCTGATTTACTCACGCACACGTGAGGAGCATGAGGAGCACCTTCGCCAGGTTCTTCAGTGTCTTCGCGAATAGCGCCTTTACGGGAACTTGGAGAAGTGTGCATTCTTTCAGCCTGAGGTGCAGTATTTGGGCCACGTTATTTCTGGGGAAGGTATCACAGTCGATCCTTCCAAGATTTGAGCCATCATAGATTGGCCAACACCCACTAGTGTGACCGAGGTATGTAGTTTCATGGGTCTAGCAGGGTACTACAGGAGGTTTGTTCAGGACTTTTCTCGGATTGCGCACCCTATCACTTCTCTTCAGCGGAAAGGGAAGAAGTTTCTTTGGTCGGATAGATGTGAGTAGGCTTTCAGTACACTGAAGGAGTGCCTCACGAGAGCACCTATTATTGCAGTGCCAGATCCTCATGGAGAGTTTTTCGTATGCACAGATGCCTCCTTGGCAGGACTTGGAGGAGTGTTAATGCAGGAGGGTAGAGTAGTTTCCTTTGAGTCCTGCAAACTCAAGGATTATGAGCTCAATTATCCGACCCATGACCTTGAGCTTGCAGCAGTGGTACATGCCTTAGTGCGGTGGAGACATTTTCTTCTTGGCCGGAGATTTACACTCAGGACTAATCACTTGAGCCTTCGCCACCTCTTCACACAGCCCAATCTCAACGCTCATCAGCGGCGTTGGATGGAGTTACTCTGTGAGTATGACATGGAGATAGAACATGTGAAAGGGAAGGAGAATGTGGTGGCAGATGCCTTAAGTAGACGGAGACATGTGGCTATGGCCACCTCAGTGGGCACAGATTTACGGAGTAGGATCTTACAGTAGCTTTCTCAGGATAGTTTCTACCTTGCAGATAGAGCAGTGATTGAGTATCAGAGACCCCTTGAGGGTAGATTTGATGGATTCTCATTAGAGGCAGATGGTCTTCTTAGACACAGAGGTCGAATTTATGTTCCTAGAGATGGAGGCTTGAGACATGACATTTTGACAGAGGCTCATCGTGCACCTTACTCAGCCCATCCCGGGGTGAAGAAGATGCACGCCACCCTGAGACAGCTGTACTTTTGGAAAGGACTTCAGAGAGACATAGCCTCATTTGTATCCCACTGTTTAGAGTGCCAGAGGGTGAAGGCCGAGCATCAGCATCCAGCTGGCCTCCTCTATCCTCACGCCATACCGTAGTGGAAGTGGGACACCATTTCTATGGATTTCATTGTTGGGTTGCCGACGTTGAGATACCACCATGATGCCATCATGGTCACGGTGGATAAATTGATGAAAGTAGTGCATTTTTCCCTAGTGAAGACCACCTATACAGAAAGTGCTGTGGCACGAGTCTACCTTGATGAGATTGTCAGATTACATGGGATTCTGTGGAAGATCATTTGTGACCGCGACCCTTTGTACACCTCCCATTTCTGGACCACCATGCAGTATGCCCTCAGGACGAGGATTAATTTCAGCACAGCTTATCACCCTGAGACCGATGGACAGACAGAGAGGGTGAATCAGATTTTGGAGGACATGCTCAGGATGTACGTGATGGACCATCAGTCGAGATGGGAGGAGTATTTGTATTTGGTGGAGTTTGCCTACAATAATAGTTTTCAGAGTTCTATAGGCATGGCTCCTTTTCAGGCATTATATGGTAGAGAGTGCAGGACACCTCTCAGTTGGGACAGGATTGAGGACAGGGTTTCTCTTGGGCCAGCTTTATTACAGGATATGGAGTAGCAGGTTACCGTGATCAGACAGAGATTGCAGGAGGCACAGGATAGACAGAAGAAGTATGCAAATCAGCATAGGACAGATCACAGTTTTGAGGTAGGCACGAAGGTGTTTCTTCGTGTCAGACCGCATAAGAGTCCTATCCATTATGGAAAAGGTTCTAAGCTTGCACCTAGATTTGTGGGTCCCTTTGAGATCTTGGAGCGCCTCGGCCCCTTAGCCTATCGTCTAGCACTGCCACCTATCTTATCGCGCGTCCATATTGTATTTCACGTTTCTGTGCTTAGTTTATATGTTTCTGATCCCTCTCATGTGCTAGATTGGACTGCATTGCAGGTGCAGGATCAGGGGCAGATGATGGTGGAGCGCGTGCACATTTTAGATTGCAGGACCTTGGGCCTTCGCGACAGAGAGATTGATCAGGTTAGGGTCCTATGGGAAAGGTACGATGAGACTGCTGCTACTTGGGAGGATGCTACATCATTGCGAGCTCAGTTTCCACACTTATTTCAGTGACTTCCAGGAGGAAGTCTAGTCTAAGGGGAGGGGGATGTAATGCCCACTTCCCTACGACACTTAGTTGATTTTCATTTTGAGTTATGCAGACTTTGGATATGGACATGAATTATACTTATGTTGATTAGCATGATGTTTTGTGACTAGATGCATTTGGATTATGATTGGATTTTGTTTTCAGTATGATCTACGCTGACTCATGGACAGACTATTGGATACCGATATTATTTTTATATGGATATATTGCATGTGTTCTAACATTGGATTTCTTCGCCATGATGAATAGAATGTAGTTGTTGAAATTACATTACTATAATTTTGGATAATGATGAAATGCATAATTAAGTTGTGATTTAGACCTAGAAATAATGATTGATTGAATTACGTATAGATGTTAATAAATTTCATGCATATGGATTATTTTAGATATTTTGACATGGCCGCAAGGCCGAAGGAGGTATTTTGTATTTTGCGGGAAACACATCATGATCACAACCAGGAGGGGGATTGGGAACCAAACACAATAGGATGTCGGGTGGTTACAACTTTTGGTCATCAAGGCAACTAGTGAATTGTATTGTGTTACCTTTGTTCTTCTATGTGTTAAGAAAAAATTTCCATGAGGGGGAAATTTTCCTATGTGACCAAGGGGGTAAGAATTTTAATTACTTGTTTTAACTTGCTTTAGTAGGTGATTTCTTTTGTGATGTCTTTTTGTTAATTTACTTTTGTTAAGTATGTTTAGATTAATTTAACATCTTGTTTTAGTTTTTAAGTTTTGGAGGGAAGTCTAGTGGGTGTAATTAATTTTGATGGTTGGCTCCTTGAGCCTTGTGCTTTCCTCTTGTTTTGAATGCTTGTTTTGAGTGTTGACCACTCCATGTTCTTTGAATCTCGAATTTGAGATTGAGGGCAATTTTGGGGGACTTGTGGGACAAGTTAAACTTGTCCCACACTTCCCAAAACCCCTTACCAACCATATCTATGGGTTGGGAATCCAAAAAGGGGATTATTTATTGTTTTGGGAAGGGAAATGTGACTTTGGAGTGCACTTGTCTTCTTTTTGCATTTAATAGTGCCATAAGGCACATGGGAAGGGATGGATGTGGAAGAGAGTTGTCATTCAACCCAACCACCCATTTATGGTGTTTTGGGATTTGAGTTGACTTTGGGAGGTGGTTTGAGGATGTGTGATGTGGCATCCTACATGGAGCCACATCACGCTCACCCTTTCCTTTTGTCTATTTATTGAAACTTCCTCTCTTGTTGAGGGGGTTGGAGTTTTTTTGTTGAAAAGTTCTTTTTGTTATTTTCTTTTGGGAGAGGAAAGAATTGGGAGAAAGAAAAAGAAGGAGCTTGGACTTGCATGCTTGGGATTGTTTTGGAGGGAGCTTGGACAAAGCTTCTTGGTTTAGGATTCTCCAATGGAGAGGTAGGAGACCTTCTCCCCTTTTTGCTTTCTTATTGTTATTGCATCTATGCTAAAATTGTGAATAATGTATGTTACTTTGTGTATTGTGAAAATTGATAGAGTGCTTAATGTGTAGTGTAGGAGAGGTCTATGGGAAAACTGATGAGGGAGGCATAAGAGTAGAATAGGATATTGTGGAGGGAGTTTGAGAGGGATGCCCATCTTGGGTAAGAATGTTCACATTCTTACCTTATTCTTGAGGGAGCCATAAGAGGAGGGAGGCATAAGAGTATGGGAGGAAAAAGGGGTACTTGAGGGAGGCATAAGAGTCATAGGGGCTTGAGTTTTATTGTGGAGGGTTTTGGATGGGCATCTCATCTCAATGGGGAGGCATAAGGAAAAATTTCCCATAGTTCCTTCTCTTGTTGGCTTGGATGAAAGCCTTCTTGTGAAATGTTTGGTGTTATTTGTGTGTCTCTTTGTTTCTTCTATTTTTAGCTTTGAATGTTGTGAAGAAATTGTATTGTGGAAGCAAGTATTGTTGCCTTGAGTTGGAGACCACCCTTCATTGTGTTGTGTTTGGGGCTTGGGGGTCAATGGAGGAGATTGGTTCTCTTCTCCATTGAGTTTTGGTTGGGAGGAGAGTGTTGCCTCTCCCCCTATCTTGGTTGTGATTGGAAATACTTGGAACTTGGAGCATGGATGAAGAACACCTTGGAGCACAAGAACCTTGTTGTTGACAATGTAAAAACATCATGCATTTACCCACCTTGAGTGGAGGAAAAATGTAATATTATTTGTTTTCTTTAGCTTCCATTATTGCAAATTTGTTTTCCACATGAAGTAGGACATGTTGTAAAAGATTTGAAGGAAAAGTTGCATTGAAATGATAGTATTTCTTACTCTATGAATTTATTGGAAATGTTGTTGAATTCTTGTGGAATGTTGGAAAGAAAGTACAAAAGGAAATATATTAAAATTTTTGTTGGATACTTGAAAGTAATGTGTTGGAAAGATTGAAAAAAAAATAGTGTATCATCTCCTCTTGTGTAGTTGATGGAAGGTATTAAGTTTTAAATGCCTTTCAAGATGCCAAAGAAGCATTTCAAGTTCTAGTCCCCTTTTATGTTTCTTTATTCATTCATGGATTTATTGTAAAATCCATTTCAAACTAACAAAGAAAATAGAATTGAATCTCTTCGAAATCCCATGCAATGTCTATAAAAAGATTGGGTAGAAATAAATTATAATGCAAATACTTTAAACCTATCAAGTTCAATATCCAACACTCCTTAATGTATATCAAAGACACTAATAGTTTGAATATTATCCATATTTAGGCATTATTAAAACTAATGGATATGCTGGTATTTAATCCTATTAATAATACACTGTTATATATCCCCTTAAAATTAACAAAGTATATCATTGTAAGCTATAGCCAGGAAATAATATTAATTAAAATATGCAAAGGAACCTATGGACTTATTAATTGTAGATTCAAATCATAACAGTATACCGTCAATATCTAATTGTATTAACCAAGTACACAAATTCGAAATACAACAAGGAAACAATAGCAAACTTAAAGCCACGTAGGAGCCATTCACTTATTGTTTGGGCAAGCAAGTCATGCTCCATGACCATGCTGGCACGACACAGCTGTACAGTCGTTTCTGGTACAGGCGTTTAGGGATTTTGCCCTTTCTTTTTTTGTTTAGAAGTTGGGCTGCATGAATAATCTGACATGAAACGAATCCACCTCTGTGAGAGGTCTCTGAAACGAATCCCGTCGTGTTTACCCTCACTGTCCCTCAACCAAATTTGAGACACTTTCACTGTCCCCTTATCGATTTTGACATATATGTTTGCTCTGCCGTGAAGGAGAATAACTACTAATATGCAAAAAATGATGATACGTTTCAGTAGATATGCATGATAGACGACTTGATACATAAAGCGCTGACTGTCACAATGAATATTTAAAATGTTGTAATGCTTACAAATCTTTTTTTCAAACGTTTTTTTTAACAGATTAGGACACTGCAAGTGGTCTTGGCTTCACAAATATCAAGCTGCATGGCAGGCCTCGCAGCTTCCCCAAACAAATGTGAAGTTAGTCTCAAAATCAAAACCAGTCAATCACCCTTAAATCATGTCTAAGAGAATAACTGTTCATATAAAAAAAAAGATGATACGTTGCAGTAAAAATGCCTGACAAACAACTTTTTACACAAAGCACTGACTGTCACAGAGTATATTTAAATTGTGCAGTGCTTGGAAAAGTGAGTTTTGTGGTCTCTTGCGAGGCCAGGGCTGAACAACCTTGAACCAGCGGCCGTTCCTTTGGGCTATGGCTCCCACTGTAACCTCCTCACCCTTTTCTCATGGTCTGAGCAATTGAAAATGACGCTTCCACCTGCTACGCTCGCCTGTGGTTCCATCCAACAACCACCACATTTGCATTCCTGCTTTCACGCAGCCAGAGTAGTTGAGGTTATTTGGACAGCTAAACAGAAAAGGATTTACAAAATCTATTCGATCAAATTGATAGTGGCGGCTTGGCAGAGATTTGATTTGCAAATTATGGTGAAGTCAATGTTAGGTGGCCAACTTGCTTCTTGTACGCAAGGAGAAGGTAGTTATGGTGGAAAGGTGGTTGTTGAGATCCACCGCCCCCAACCAAAGAGGTTTAAAACATGGTTTAAATATTTCCCCCCCCCATTTGACTCTTAATCCTACCAAATTTCAAATTGTAAATATAGGTATAGGCGTATAGATTTATTTGAGCATGAATATATATATATATATATATATATATATATATCACCTATATTAAAAGTGTCTAATCCCTTTTAAGAGATATCTAAGAAACCAAACCACCTAGTATATCAGGGAGTCTTTTCTACATTAACGGAAAACCGTAAAAATGCCCAAACTAGTCAGGATCCAACTTAGCCTTTCATTACATCTCACTACAGTCAAAATTCAAACTAGAAATTAAATAGAACTTAAGAAACAATCATAGTATTTTCTTTTTTTCTTGAATATCAACTAAGTTCCTGTAGAGAGTTTCTAAATATTACTTAGACCATATCTAAATCCTCATAACCAAGCAAAGTATAGTGTTCTTCAAACAACTAATCAAGTGAGTATCATTCGACTGAATACTAACCATGTCCAAGTGAGGAAAAGAATACAATAAAATAACAAATGAGTAATACACGTGTTATCCTGGTAACATATTTCTACAATCATATAGTAAAATAATTAAAAAAAAAATTGTCACATTTTCGGGTTACTGGTTTGTTGCGCGGCGTCGTCGTTGTCACCGTCGTGAGTGTGGCATCACCTTTTTGCGGCGTTACAATTGAGGTTGACTTGGTTGCATTTGTTAATGAGTTTTATAAAAATGACACTCTTCTAAGCGAATGGAATAATACTTGTATTACTCTTGCTCCTAAATCCATTTGTTCTGAGCTGAATTCAAATTACATGCCCATAATCCCATGTAATAATTCTTATAATATTATTATTAATTGGATGTCCTCCCATCTCAAACCCCTTATGGGCAATTTAATTTTGGAGTAACAGAATGGCTTCATTGGCAGCAGATTTATCTAAGGTGGAGTTATAAATGTACATGAAGCCGTACATTATGTTTCCCTTTTTAATTGGTGAGTATGGTCATCAAACTTGATATGCACAAAGCCTTTGATACAGTGAATTGGTCTTTCTTGCTAAAGGTTCTTGAAAAATATGGGTTTGGGTAAAAATGGTATTCTTGAGTTCATAAATAAATTTCTTCCCCCAAATTCTCCATTCTCATCAATGGCATACTTCATGGTTTTTTCAACACCAGTCACAGAATCAGGCAAGGTGACCCTCTTTCCCATTTTTTATTTATTCATATGGTTGATACTCTCAGAAGAGTGCTTACAGCTGCAAAAAGAGCAAGTACAATTAATGGTATTACTACCACTTCTAATGTCATTGCTACCACCCATAGTCAATTTGTCGATGAGACTCTTCTTCTTGGTATTGCTTTGGTTTTGGAGGCTAAAATGTTAATTTTTTTTTTTGATTTTTACCAATAAAATTCTAAGTAGTTAATCGATTTTCGTAATAGCAACATTTCCATCCTAAACACCCCTGTCATCAGACAAAGAAAGTTTACAGTAACTTTCGGTTGCAATATCATGGATCTTCCTTCATCCTATTTGGATCTCCCACATTTTCAAGGTAGGTAGGTGAAATCACTTTAGAATCTGATTATACATAGATTTAAAATAAATCACATAGGATGGGAAGGATTCCTCCTTGGTCAAGTAGGTAAGTTATAATTGGTTAAGGCCACTTTGTAAAACTTGCCCATCTAATTCATGTATTTTCTTAAAATGCCTACCTCAGTAGATGCAACTATAAAACATATTCAAAAAAAGTTTCTAGGTAAGTGGCTAAAGATATAAAAAAAACACACCTTGTTTCCTGGAATGTGGTTTGTAAATCGACTACACTTTGAAGGTTAGGATTACACAGAATTGCTGATATGAACTCTAACATGGTATCTAAATTAATTTGGGAAGTTTCTACTAATGGGAAGGCTTCTTGAACACAACTTATGATTTCAAAATATCTTTATTCAAGAGAATACTTCTTTGCTGAGGACATCCTGAGTGGCTCAGCCATTTATAATTCTATTAAGAGCTCTCAAAATTTTCTGCAGTTAGGTACCAAGTGGAAATCAAGCAATGGAAAGAAAATTTATTTCTTGAAAGACTGGTGGATTGGGGGGAAATATTTAGCTTTATATCCATCTTGGGAGCCTATCAGAAATAATATTACAAGACTATGTGGGATATTTATAAGTGGCTATATAGACAAAACCCCTCCTTTTCCCCACTGGTTCATTCCTACATGGGAGGGTGCTAGCCAAACTTAGTAATAGTGACTTGATATGATTTTGCTTTTGCTATCCTCATACTATATCCTTGTTTCTCCTTTGGAAGATGTGTGTATCTGGTACCTTTTTGATTTTGATTCTTTTTCAGTCAAGGACGCCTACTTATCTCTACCCCACCATTCAAAGGGCATTGCACTTTATCACATTTGGTTACCTAAGTTGGTTGTAGACACTCAAAACTCATACACTCATTTCTCTGCTATTATTTTCTACAAAAATCTACACAATCCCATCCTAGTTCAATTAATTGATTAAATACATCCATGACTTAAAAATGCAAATCCCTCGTTAATTAAATCATTTATTTTTTCATTAGACATATACAATAGCTCATGACTTAGGTTATACATTTATGTCCTCCCATTAATTAATAATTATCCTTTCCCCACATAATCGTAAGTCACATATATACTCACCCCACGTAAACCCTTCTTACATTAGTTAAATCCTAAAATAATACTCCTAATTGCTAACTTAGGCAAAACCTAACAACTTAATTAATAATTTTGTAAAACAATTTAGATCTATTTATTTCCAACAAACCACTCCTTATCCAGACAAAATAAATCATCATTATCTATATTCCTATCATTATCATCTATATGCCAATCAAACTTATTTACACATCTATCATTATCAACTACACACTCAAATTAACATAATCCAACCTATTTTATTACTCTATAAAACAAACGCAACACATTTATTTTCCAAACACATCTGTCTCCAAATATCCAAAAAATTCCACCCCTTAAATCCAAAATGCAAATCTTGATTTAACAAACGGTTCCAACCTTTTGCCCTGCAAAACTCAAATAGATTGAAATCGTTGACAATTCGATTAATCGACAGTAATTATTTAAGACTCTTTTCAGCCTTCCCTCAGGGAACTCCATCTTTAATTCTCAAGCTCCATACTAGCTCACATTCTTCTAGACTTGACTTTGGACCTTCCTCAAGGCATCTACATTATAGTTTTGTTGTATTATTTCTCTTTCCATCACAAATATGTTCAATCACTTTCTCTGTAAGTCTCTGGAAGCATTATAGTACCTCTCCTCTCCCAGATACTTGTCAAACACCTTAATCTCTCAGCATCTCGATATCACAAGCTCTTTCTCTAGTCATTGGAGTCCATTAAAATTAGAACAATGCACTATCTACATCAACAATAAGAAAAACTTCCATGTAACATTATTGTCTCACCCCCATTAACTGTAACAAGGTACTCACCTTTATTTCTATAATGCCCACTCCTCTTCAACACTGATTGAACCATGCTATTGATTTCTAATTTCTTATAATCTTAAACCTGGTTGTTGTATTCTAGTTAGCATACTAATAAGATGTGCGGGATATCATGATTACTATTGTGTTTAGATTTTTTTTTTTTGACAGTATGGTTGTATTGTGGACCTTGATGGGAATCTAAGGAGATGATGATGATTTGGAACGGTTTCCTTGTTACATAATGAATGTGATATTTTTAGTAGTTTTATATTGTTATGTCTCTGCTCACTATGTATTGGATCTCTAGACCTTGATATCGTACTAGATATTAGATATTTCTAGATGGGCATTGATACACTTGTTTTACTTATTTCATAGGCAACACAGAAATGTTAGACTTGTGATATGATGTGACTATTGTGAGGAATGTTATATGATTGATTCATATATCAGTATTTGATGTTCTAACTATTACTACTGTAATGACATACTGAATGGGATTTATGGATATTTCTATATGATTGTTGATGTTATGATCTTAGTAAAAATTGATGATTTGGTAGGATCGAAATGTTAGAAAATTGAACAAATTGGTGAATTACTTGATTCTAACATTGGTTTAATTATGATATTCGATGATGTAAATTTTTATGTGTACATGCATGTGTTTTATTATTTTGACGCCATTAATATGCCACAAGGTAAGAAAGGTATTGTTGGATTTTGTAGGAAATTAAAACACAACAAACTACGGGGGATAGGAGACCAATGATGAAGGAATGTGGGGTATTGGCAATATGTCACCATGGAAACTTGTGTATTCATATGTTGTGTATTGTCGTTGTTTGTTTGGAGGTCCCCATTAAGGGGGGTGGCCTCAATAGTGACCTTTGGTAAGTTTGTGATTTTGTGTTGTTGATTTTATTTTATTTGTGAGTATTGTATTTTTTATTAGTATGTGGAGTCACTTTATTAGTATTTTTAACACCCATCTTAGGTTAATTAAATTCTTTTAGCTAGTGTTAATTAGGATGTGACAAAGGGGAGGAAATAAATGTGAGTTGGTAGCTTTATTATGTGTTGGATGAGAATGATTTTAATTTATTTTAAAGTAGTGTATACTCAATCCCCCAAGTGAAATTCGGATTTTTACCTTCTAGGCCATTTTAGTGACTTGTGGTAAAAGTTGAGCTTGTCCCACACCTCTTAAAGTGACCCACCCACTCGGCCTATGATGTGAGGGACTTATTTTAGGTCCTATTTTGTGTTTTAATGAAGGAAAAGATAAATTAATTACACTTTTCTTACATGGGTATTTAATTTTGTCCTTAAGGGGGTGTGGGTTGGGTTGAGTGTGCAAGAGGGTGGTCATTTCCCCAACCACCAAATTATTATGATTTTGGGTTTGGGTTTGACCTTATTGATGGGGGTTGGAGGAGGGACGATGTGGCATCCTACATGGATCCACATCACCCCTCTCTCCCTTTTTTCTATTTATTTCATTTTGTGTGAGGATTTGGGGGTTACTTGTTGATTTATTTTTGTCGATGTTTGGAATTTTTTTGGAGATCTCACTTGAGAATGGTGATTTGAGCTTGGAATGGATGGTACTTTCTTAGGATTTTGGAAGGATTGTAACTTGTGGTGTTTGATCCTCTTCATTTTTAAGATATACCTTCACCCTGACTTTTTACCTTTCTATTTTGTTGTACTCATATGTGTGGAGGATGGTTGTTTTATTGCTTATGATTGTGGGAAATAGTTTTGATCATTAGGCTGTGGGAGAAATGGAAATGGGGGTAAAAATTGTGGTAGACATAAGAGAAATATTATTAGGTATTTTAGGAGGGAGTTAGGTTGGGATGTAGACCTTGTAGATAAATATGATTTGTGTTTATCTTGTTATTTTCTTGAGGGAGGCATAAGAGTGATGTAACATCTTGGAGGGAGGCATAAGAGTTGTGTGTATTGTGATGGAGTTTTTGGGAGGGTCATAGGTGGAAACCCAAGCCCTTGGGAGGCATAAGAAGACCCCATGTTCCTTTTCTCCTCCATGGATTTAGTATGAAGCCTTTGTGTTTTGATATTTATTGATTTGTTGTAAAATTGGTATTGTGTTATTTCATTGATTTTCTTGATTTATTATGTATGTGGAAGCCATTTTTGAGTTGCCATGGTTGTCTAAATAATCCTCATTGCTTCCTTGTTGGGGCTCGAGGGCCAATGAGGAAGAGGGATTCTCTCCCTCATTAAATATTTTGGTTGGGTGGAGAGTGTTGGTATCAAAATTTGTTATCCTTTTCAAGCCAAGAAGAAACATAGATTTAACAGAGATCTTAGAGGCATCTATATCATAAATATATGTCCTTTTGTAGCCGAGGAGGAAATTTGACTGTCCCTTTGTTACTTGGATTTGTGGAGAGATGGATAGCACCTTAAAAGGATATGATCTTATCCTAACTATTTTAGGTTGTGCCTTTCAACCAAGGTAAGAAAACCTATTTTGTAACCTCTGTTATTTTAAAGGAGATACGGGTACCTTTCTTTTGCATAAATTTTATAGAGAAGACCTTGGGGAAAATATGATCAACACACCAAATTTGACTCTCATGAGTTGTCATTTCCAGATTATGGAGATATTTTTAACACAAGGCTACGGTTACTAAAGACATTTGGAATCCTGATCTATTTTCCATACTTTAGCAAATGGATTTTGGTCTTATGTGGATACACAGAGAAAATATAGGGGTAGTATGGGTAGGATTAGATGTTTTTAAATATATTTTGATGGGAGGGAAGACACAATGAACTTGAGTCACTAGATCCTTGAGAGATTATGAAAAATGGAAAGATTCAGCCAACAAAATGCCACAAAATCTAGAAATGTTTCTTCAACTAGAATATGTGCTCAAATGGAGGCCAAAATTAACACTCTTTCATGCAACCTATGGTATTCTATCATGAAGGCTCAAGCCAGAGAACCCATTAAAGGACCAAGATTCAAACCAAATCACACCTGAAGTACACCCAGAGGCTTACAAATAATATCTGTCAAAAAAATGAAAGAAAAGTGATTTTAAACCATTTATCTCATTCCCAGACAAAGGGTCTTCTGAGAAATGAAATTGCAGATCCCACAAAACTATCACAAGGATTAAGACCTGTGTGATTGGACCAGGATTTGATATAAGATTGTAATAAAAACAAGAAAAATGACTTGCATGCATTCAAAGATGAAATAAATACACTTTACTCAAGATTAACATAGAATAACACAAGTTTGATCAAATTTATCAGTAGGGGAAAGTTTCCAGAACAATCTCAAAGATTTTCAATGGCTGTACACTTGCAACCACCTTGACACGAATAAATTTGACACAAAGAGAGATATACAGGCTTCTTAGACGGATTCTCAAAAAAGGATGGGCTCTTTCAAGCTTTTTCTGCTAAAAAAATTAGTCACTGACCTCTCCAAAAACTCCCCACCATTTGCACAAAAATTTCATGCCATTTGTAACATTTACAACAGGGTTTCCCCACAAAAATATAGAAATTGAGTCTACCAGTGCTTGCCATGATCAAAATTGTGATTTTAGAGATCCTATCTACAAAAACTTCACCAGGTGCTCAAGGGAATATCTCTTCGAATATCTCCCGCATTCAACTCCTTCCTCTAGAAAATAACACTTCCTTCCATTTTCCAACCACTTCCACCCCTAATCTATCAAATCTTGCTCCTTGCATGCTCGGGTGAAGGAAAAAAAAAACCAAATCGGGCTCAATAGTCAGACCCTCTTAATGGAAAAAGACACCTTCTATATCTCTCTATAAAACTAAGCTATCAACATTAACTCCCTTCTCTGCTTGGTGTGTAGGAAATACCAAGAAATCATGGAGACTCGCACTTCCATATGTGTTTCAAAAAAATGGGGGGAAAATCAGATTCAGACTCTTAACTTTTGTTGATCTTTACTTCGAAATTAGGTCATCCACATGGAAGATTCAAACTTAAGAACAAACCCGAGGGCTTCCTTTGACTCTTACAAATTTTTGGAAAAATGGAAAAAAATTCCATTTTTCTCCACACCTCCACCCTCAGGAAATGAGCCTAACACTTGTTCTAAGGTGGGCCTCAATAGAACCATGGATAAATTATGCCATTTGACCCTCTTTTTGGAAAAAAGGAAACTTTTCAAAGTTTTCCCAGTAGCTCCACCCTTCCGCTATTGACTAGAGCAAGCTTTGACCCTTCATTTATCAGGCATGTGGGCCATTTTGATGTTTTTAGTCATTTGCACGTCAAAGGGCACAAAAAACAAATTTCCCCTGATGGTCTGCCTCCCCGCCCCTTTGAATTTTCAAACCACCACATGTCACCATGGTGCACCTTGAGGCGGTCCTAAGAATTTGATACCTTTAACGAGCGCGGGCCCGCGACGTGTCCTGGCCTAGCAAAGCTTGTCTGAATTCTTGAAGCTCAGTGGAAGGTTCCATGTGTCATTCTATGAGGTAGTCTCCTTTGGCTGTTGTATATTCTAAGCAAAATATAAAGTCAGCAGAGGCCTCCACGTGTCCTCTCAATGCTACTCCAAGGAAAAACCCAAAAGTAGATCTTCAAATGAGTGTCATTCCTTCACGTGTCTCTATCCCACAAAACCTCCACATGTCCTAACAACACTATTGTAGAGCCAAACCTAAAAGTAAATCTTCAAATGAGCATCGTTCCTCCACGTGTACACATTTTTGAGTTGAGGATTTTCATAGAATTTGTGAAGTATTTAGTCAAGTCGTATCCAACCAAAAGGTGCCACATCCCCTATATACGCAAGGATGTAAATTGGACAGGTAGAGATGCCCGTCAAACTGTAAAATATGGAAAAATGACCATTTGAGCTAGGGAATGAAATTTTCTTCAAGAAGAAAAAATTTAGAAAATGTTAGAAGTCTTAAATAGGTTCTTTAGGGACACATCAATTCATTCTTCTTCAAGTATCTAGGATAGAAACATCAAGGAAAAAAAATATTGACTATGGGAAATAGAGAGAATGGAAAAACGTGATTTTTTAAAGGAACAGAGCACGGGAGACTCAAAATATAGACCTTTCCAGAGGAACAAAGAAACGAGGAGATAAACATGGAACCATACATGATCTTCGACCCAGGAGCTGACTGAAAATAGCAACAAAGACTGACCAAGCACAACATGGGGAAGGAGAAAATGACAAAGGCCACAAATCAATAATTTTTCAAAGGCACAAATGGGGTGAGACTATTCTGAACACCAACATTGGCTCTGAATCAGGGATGGGCACTCCCTATGAGTTCCACAAGAACAATGATAGACCAAGTGCTGAAAATATCCATTGGGTGATAGAGTCAATTTGCAAGGAAGATAAATAAATCCATCTCCAAAAATGAATAGAGAAACCTAGAAAAACGAGGTCACCAAGGACCAGAATGAGCAAAACAAAAAAATAGGAAACAAACTACCAACTATAGAGTGTACAAAATATGTTTACCTTGATTCTGGGGAATCAATCTAAGAAATTCTTGAGATCCCTATCATTAATAGGCAGTTCGAGCAATTCACCATCCAAATCCTTCAAGAAGAAGGTGTGTTCACCAATTCTAATGTGAATGGAGTAAGGGCCCACCCATAATGAGTTAAATTTTCCATGCTTGCCCTTATCTTCATGCCTATTGTCTCATAGTAGCACAAGATCTCCAATATTGAAATATCTGGGAGTAACCTTCTTGTCCAACATTTTCTTGATCTTTTATCTGAACTTTATATGCCTTTGGTGGGATTCCCTCCTCTCTTCATCAATCTCAACAATCTGGTTAATACGAGCATCGTAAGGAGTTACCTCATGATCCCCTAGTTGTTGAATGAACTGATAAGAAGATAGTTGCATATGAAGGGGTAGCAGGGCCTGCGTCCCATATACCAACTCAAATGGAATCTTTCCAATGAAACTCTTGACAGTGATCCTATCTACCCAAACATCAAACTTCAATTGTTCACCCCACTTTCTCTTGTTCTACTCCAATGTTTTTTTGATAATCTTCAACAAATTTTTATTATTGGACTCAGCATGTCCATTTCCTTGGGGGTTTTAATTGGAGGCATATGTCAAGTTGATTCCATATTCTTTGCACATTGCCACCAAAGGTTTAGCTCTAAAGCTCATGGCATTGTTAGAAATAATCTTAACTGGTACCCCAAACCTACAGATGATGTTGGTTAGCATAAAGTCCATGACAACTTGGTGTGTTGCCTTCTTGGTGGGGATTGCCTCCACACATTTAGTAAAATAATTAGTTGCTACAAGAATCCATTTTTGGCCAGTACTTGAAGGGTTTGAAATATTACCAATGAAATCCATTCCCCATTACTTGAATGGAGATTCAATTGATACAGGCTACAAAGGAAGGGAGCCTAAAGCTATCAGTCTTCTAGAGAAGTGTTGGCAACTTTCACATATTCTAACCAACAAGGTTGTATCCTTGAAGAGAGTTGGCCACCAATAACCAGCCCTCATGATCTTGTGTGTTGTGAATCTTGTAGCAAAATGCCCCCCACAAACTCCTCCACAAAGATCAGCAATTATCTTTGGGGCTTATTCTTCAGTAATGCATATTAAGAGGACTCCCTACGGGTTCTTCCATGCCAACACAAAATTAGTAATGACATATTTCTGGGAAGCCAATTTAAGATATATTTTTTGGTTCTTAATTAAATTCTCAGAGCAATTTAAATGTCTGAGATAGAACATTACATCATTGTACCACTCTGAATTCATCAAATTTTTAAAAACACCTTCCCTTTCTTCTTCAACCTCATTTACCTCAACAGTCTGCAAGTTGCTCTCATCCATAAGCTTATCCAAGCCCAAACCTCTCACCAACTTTGTGGTTTGGATGTCCATATCATATTCTTGCAACTTGTTCACCCATCTAAATCTTTTTCTTGAGACCTCCATCTATGACAAGATGTCCTTTATCATGGTATGGGGAACATAAGAAACAACCTTTGAACTTAGAATATAAGGACTGAAAAAATTTATTGCTTTTACCAAGGCAAATGCCTTCTTTTCCATAATGGTGTACTTTAGCTCTACCCCTTACAATTCCTTACTGAAAAAGGAAATTGGCCTCTCAACCCCTTCATTATCCTTCTGTAATAGAACAGAAGCAATAGTGTTTTCTGGAACAAAGGAAACCATCTAGAAAGGTTTCCTATAATTTGAGGCTGCCAAAATAGAGGCATGCTTCAATGCCTCTTTGATTCTATTGAAAGGTTGGATGGCAGCGTCCTCCCATTTGATGACCTGGTCCTCCTTTAGCATGGAAGTGATTAGGATGGTCAACTCAGTAAAATTTGATATAAATCTTCTAATTAAGTTTATCTGCCCAAAGAAGGACTGAATTCCTTTCTTGGTTCTTGGAATGGGGAGTTTACTTATGGCCTCCACTCTTTTTGGATCAATCATCACTCCTTCTTGTGACACAATGTGGCCTAGTAAATTTTCCTTTTACACTCCAAAATGGCATTTCTTTGGATTGATTCAGATGCCATATTCCCTACATCTTGCTAACATCTTCTCCAAGTGCAGTAGGTGATCACTTCTCTTCCTAGAAAATGCTATCGCATCATCCTCGTACACAACAATAAACTCATTGATATAACCAGAAAAAGCAACATCCATTATTCTTTGAAAGGTGGCTCCATCATTCATTAGACCAAAGGGAATCCTGACATACACACATTTTCCCTAGGGAGTAGTGAAGGCTATCTTGATCCTTTCTTATTATTTTACCATGACCTGATTATAACTAGAGAAGCCATCTAAATTAGAGAGGAACTCAGAACTAGTCACCAAATGTAGCATGTGTTTCTTGTTAGGTAAAGGATAGTTATCCTTTGTTGAAGCTCTGTTCACATTATAGAAGTCCGCACATAACCTGATATCACCATTCTTATTTCTTACTAGTACTAGGTTAGCAACTGAAGAAGAATACCTTGTGGGCTGGATAATCCCTCCATCTCTTATTTTCTTCAGTTCCTCTTTCATTTTAAGAGATAAAAGAGGATTGATTGGCCTATGCTTCTACCTGAATTGTCTTGCATTGGGCTTCAAGGGAATATCATGTTGAAACAAATCTTGTCTGTATGATTTTAGTTCAGAATATGTCCAAGCCATGCAATCTTGGTGTTTTTTCAACAACTGGATGTATGAATTATTCTCCTTCTTGTTGAGATTACTACCTAACCAAATTTTCCTTGGATTCTCCTTTGTGCCAAGGTCATGCTCGTCAATATCCCTTAAGGTTGTCATGCATCTGTTAATAATGTGATCAGCATTATAAAAATTGGACTCAAGAGCAACTGACCCTTTAGGAATGGTATTGGTCTTTAGCTGGATGATGCCCTTTCCAAACAAGGTTTATGTTCCCTCTGTTGTACATACCATTGGCTCCAAATCAATGCATTGATCAACAAACTCTCCCTTGTTCTGTAGAAATCTTCTGATTTGAGCATCATCTTCAATAACCAGCCAATATTTAATATTTTTAGGGACAGAGGATAATAACCTCAACCTCATATTCACAATATGGGGACATTGTACAGTTGTCAAAATGAGACCCCAACATTGCAAGCTTGTTTTCCAAGCCATTGAATTTCCTTTCATGATGCATTATGTTAAATGAATCAAACATCTCAATGAAGTCCCAAACTACATGCTTTTATTGTTTCATTCGTTGATTCTTTGTGGCATATAGTTTTCTTACTTGTTTGATAACTAACTCTGAATCTCCCTTGACAATAATGTCCTTGACACCATATTTCCAAGCAATTATTAAACCTAGCAACAGTGCTTCATACTCAACAATGTTGTTAGTGCATTCAAAGTTAAGCTTGAAGGAGAAAAAAAACCTTCCTGGCTTGGAGAAAGCAAAACAACACCAGTACCACTCCCAAACTTGGAGTAAGCTCCATAAAACAATAGAGTCCAAGGAGAGCCTATTTTTTCAAGACATTTGCATTCTTCAATATTTTTCTCCTTTCCATCAGCAAATCACAGAAAGTTGTCAAGATTAACATTTGTGTACAATACTTCATAGGACACATTTTTGGGATCCTCAATAAGGTGAAACATTTTCTTCTCTCCATATAACCTGACAAGGCTGCCCTCAAATGTAACGGTGGCATAAGACATGTCCATTTGGACACTCCCACCAAAACTTGCAGCCCATTTTCTTGAAAACAACATACCGCACTTGGCTGGGCAATCAACTATGACAACATCAAGTTTTAAATTTTTACCTAGGTAAGCTGTAAGCTACACCACTAAACCCTTCACACATCCCAATACTAACACTTCTCTGGAGTCCATGGTAGTGCACTTCCCATATGCTGTCGTTACCTTAATATTCACTTCATTCATGAATTCCAGAGGCATGACATTGCATGATGCCCCTGATTCAAACATACAGTTATGGAGCAGCCTATCCTTGATGATCAGAGTGGTGAAGAATGGATCCACATTCAGATGAGAGTCCACCAAGGATGTCCCCAAATAGACCTCATGAGTTTCTACTAGTTCCTCCAATGCTGGTAGTGCTTCTAAATCTTCAATGATTGGAGGAGTCTCCATATTGTTTATGTTTTTGCCTAGGGTAGTCTTCTCTTCTTTCAACCCTAAGTATTAAAATGCTCTCTTTTTGTGCTCAGGAATCCTAAGAAAATTGACAATTGGAACAGATACTTTTATTTGACTCAGCATTTGGGTAATATCATATGGGACATTTGTTGGCAATGTAACATTGGAAGGGAATCCAACACACTCATTAGATGGTATAAGATTTTTGACAACTTGGGCATGGGGAGGGGTATGATTTTTGTTTGGAAGTGCGGGGCTTTTAACAGGTGCATCTTTCCTAGGAGCCTCTTTAGGAATGTTTGAAAGTAAGGGAGCTTTAGGCTTGGCTTGAGGCCCTTCCCCTTTGATAACCTTACTTCTTGTGTTATATTCCTTCTCTTGAGCCACAACAACATTCATCAGCAACTGTCTATCTTCCTCAGATGGGATTCCTCCATCATACTTATTTATCATTAAAGACCTTAAATATTCAAAGTAATTATTGGGTAATTCAAAATCTTGTACATCATCTACTTCTTAAGTATGATAGGGAGGAAGAATAGGTACCCTATGAATACAGTCCCAAAAATGGTAGCAGCCTGGGAACTTATCACCTCAGTTGAAGTTGCCCCTTGATGTGAGCTTGTGGAATAACCCATCACACAGACATCATCATCATTGTCATCAGATTCCTCTTCTTCTTGTTGATCTTCTTCACAAGGAGAATGAGGCATGAAACATCTATCACACCAATCAATGACATTTTTCTCCTCCACCACAAAAACTCTAGCAGCCAAAGGATCAGACACCATTATATTTTCTCTGCCTTAGGGCTACCTATTTCAAAATCCAACAAGTCCTTTTCCTCTGTCATAAGTTCTTTGATGATTTGTAAATTTATATTGGCCTTGTTGCTTATGTTGTCCTTGTGAACTCTGCCCAAATCCTTTCTCAGCTCGAGCTAGCTTGTAGGAGATCTCCTTGACAACCCCTGCCAAAGTCTTCACAACTTCTTCCAAATCAACAACCTTGCTTGTTTGGGGTTTTTCTGGGTTAACCAGCTTTACACCTTCCCTCTTTGGAGGCTTCCCAATTTCCTTGATGTTGTTCTCTATTTGCAGAGCCATGGTGAAGGTTTTCCTTAAATTTGTGGGGTTCTTGTCTCTTAAGTAATAGGCATCCTTTTTATCAAATGCATCAGTATATTTGATCAAACATGACTCATCACATGACCTTATCCTAGCAGGAAATCTCCTCAAAGTTTTATTAAACCTTGTATTGAAGTCATGTACTGAATCATTAGGATTCTTCTTGATGTTTTCAAACTCTGATAAAAGAAACCTAGGGTCAGTCCTATCACCATATTGTAATCTAAATGCATTGTTCATTTCATCCCAAGAATCAATAGAGTTATCTGGTAATGCTTTATACCAGTCCCTTGCATCCTCCTCTAAAGTGTGGACAAACAATTTGATGTATACATCCTCATGTTTAATCTCAAATTCTTTTTTCATATTGAGAAAGAGCTTCATATGTTGGTCACCAGTTATAGCATTGTTTCCTTGGAACTTCGGTAGTTTTTTCCTTACATCTTGAGGTACTGCATTTGGGTAACCAGCCATTCCCACAAAATTTATAGGTCCAAAGGTGTTTACGAAAAATAGAGGTCTGGGTTGAGCCATATTGATTCGATGAGATGATATTGGGGAAGAAAGAAATTGATGAGGGACAGGGGGTCTCTGATTTATAGGAGTGTAGCTTTCAAAATGGACACCCTGCAAAGGCCTAGCTTCTTGGAAATCCCTATTAACTTCTAAAAATATAGGGGAAGAATGGGAAGCAAACCTTTCAAAATCAAATGAGGGCCCCTCTCCAGTTGGAGAATTCAATTTTACAAAGAGGCTACCTAATTCAGAGTCACTTGAATGGTAGTCTTTAATGATAGGCCGTTCACTTTCATCAATGTAGATCTCTCTTCTTGTCTGATGTTCTCCCACAACTCTCCAGACTCTTCTTCCTTCTGAATTTTCTTTTCCTAACTTAGGAAACAATGTCCTAGCAGGATCTCTAGCAAAGAAAGATCTTCTTCCTTCCAGCTTTACAAATATTAGTAACAAATCTTACTTGACATAGGTTTAAGACACTGCTCCTTATCCAAATCAAACCAACAGGGATTCGCCACTAAGGATTTCCACCTTAGTTGTGAAAATGCACTAAAATATGCTTTGTCAACACTTATAAACTAGAGATAAAATCTCTGACCTTCCTTTAACAAGATTTATCAGTGAATACCAGTGAAAAACTTGTAGAGACTGGAAAATTTGCATGCAACACTTGTAACTTGAAACTTCATGTAGGCCCGAACATAGGATAATATTTAAAATAGATTTTTGGCACTTTAGAGAATACAATAAATGTTTACCAGGGTCTAAAAATGAACTACAATCACAATGTCCCTAGCAACGGTGCCACTAGTATTGTTGATGGACTAGATGGATATGAAATAGCACTAAATCAACAAATTGGTCTTAGTAACTTAAACAGTCCCCAGAAATGACGCCACTAGTGTTGGTATCCAAATTTGTTCTCCTTTTCAAGCCAAGAATTAACATAGATTTAACAAAGAGATTAGAGGAATCCATATCATAAATATGTCGTTTTGTAGCCAGGGAGGAAATCTGATTGTCCCTTTGTTACTTGGATTTGTGGAGAGATGGATAGCACCTTAAAAGGATATGATCTTATCCTAACTATTTTAGGTTGTGCCTTTTAACCAAGGTAAGAGAACCTATTTTGTAAGCTCTGTTATTTGAAAGGAGATACAAGTACCTATCTTTTGCATAAATTTTATAGAGAATACCTTGGGGAAAATATGATCAAGACAACAAATCTGACTCTCACGAGTTGTCACTTCTAGATTATGGAGATATTTTCAACACAAGGCTAAGGTTACTAAAGACATTTGGAATCCTGCTCTATTATGCATACTTTAGCAAATGGATTTTGGTCTTGTGTGGGTACACAGAGAAAATATCGGGGTAGTATGGGTAGGATTAGATGTTTTTAAATAGATTTTGATGGGAGGGAAGACATGATGAACTCGAGTCACCCAATCCTTGAGAGGTTATGAAAAATGGAAAGATTAAGCCAACAAAATGCCACCAAAGCTAGAAATAATTCTTTAACTAGACTATGTGCTCAAATGGAGGCCCAGATTAGCACTCTTTCATACAACCTATGGGATTATATCACAAAGGATCGAGTCAGAGAACCCAATAAAGCACCAAGATTCAAACCAAATCATGCCTGAAGTACACCCAAAGGCTTACAGATACTATCTGTCAACAAAATGAAACAAAAGTGATTTAAAACCATTTATCTCATTCCCAGATGAAGGATCTTCTTAGAAATGAAATGTTAGATGCCACTAAACTATCACAAGGATTGAGACCTGTGTGATTGGACCAGATTTTGATACAAGATTGCAACAAAAATAAGAAAAACTACTTGCATGCATTGAAATATGAAGTAAATACACTTTACTCAAGATTAACACAGAATAACTCAAGTTTGATCAAACTTATCAAAAAGGGAAAATTTCCAGAACAATCTCAAATATTGTCAATGGTTGTACACTTGCAACCACCTTGACACAAATAAATTTCATACAAAGAGAGGTTTACAGGATTCTTAGAAAGATTCTCAAAAAAGGATGGGTTGTGTCAAGATTTTTCTACTAGAAAAATCAGTCCGTGACTTCTACAAAAACTCCCCACCATTTGCATAAAAATCTCGTGACATTTACAATAGAGTTTACCCCTGAAAATCCAAACATTAAGTCTACCATTGCTTGTCATGATCACAATCGCGATTTCTGGGATCTGATTTGAAAAAAGATGCAAGGTGCTAGAGGGCATGTCTCTTCGAATATCTCCCATATTCAACTCCTTCCTCTAGTAAATCATGCTTCCTTCCATTCGCCAACAACTTCCACCCCTAATCTTTCAAATATGGCTCATTACATGCTCCATAGAAGGAAAACGGAAAAGTAGATCAATCCCAAAAGTTAGACCCTCTTAATGGTGAAAGGCACCTTCCAGATCTCCACAACAAACTTATATATCAACATTAACTCCCTTCTCTACTTGGCGTGTACGAAATACCAAGAAATCATGGAAACTCGTACTTATAGATGAGTTTTAGAATAATGGGGGGAAAATCATATTCAAACTCTCAGATGCTGCAGATATTTACTTTGAAATTGGGCCATCCACATGGAAGATACAAACTTAAGAACAGACTTGGGTGCTTCCTTCGACTTTTACAAATTTTTGGAAAAATGGAAAAAATTTCCATTTTGCTCCACACCTCCGCCCTCAGGAAATGAGCCTGATACGTGTCCTAAGGTGGGCCCCAGTAGAACCATGGATAAATTCTACCATTTTACCCTCTTTTTAGAAAAAATGAAAATTTTCCAAGTTTTCCCCACAGCTTCGTCCTTCCGCCGTTGACCGGAGCAACATTTAACCCTTCCTTTATTGGCCCTGTGGGCCATTTTGATGTTTTTAGTCATTTGCATGTCAAGGGACAAAAAATCCAAATTTCCCCCAATGGTTCACCTTCCCGCCCCTTTGAATTTTCAGACCGCCATGTGTCACCATTGCACACCTTGAGGTAGTCCCAAAAAATTGATACCTTGAATGAGCGCGGGCTCGCCACGTGTCCTGGCCCAACAAAGCTTGTCTGAATGTTTGAAGCTTAGTGGAAGGCGCCATGTGTCATGCTCCAATGAATCCTCCTTTGGTTATTGAAAATTATAAGTAAAATGCAAAGTGAGCAGAGGCCTCCACGTTTCCTCTCAGCGCTACTCCAAGAAAAAATCCAAAGAGAACAAGAAAATGCAAGTTTTTGAAGGAACAGAGCACAAGAGACTCAAAATATAGACCTTTTCAGAGGAACAAAGAAATGAGGAGACGAACATGGACCCATACATGATCTTCGACCTAGGAGCTAACTAAAAACAGCAAGAAAGACTGAGAAAGCACAACACGGTGAAGGAGAAAATGATAGAAGCCACAAATCAATAAATTTTCAAAGGAAAAAACAGGGCGAGACTATTTTAAGCACCAAAAAAGAGTGTTTCCTACTCCCCCATTTTGTTGTGTGCATGGCTTGATGAAGATGGTGGAGCTCATTGGATGAAGTTCTCTTTTGGAAAAATACATGTAAAGTTGCATCTTGCACTATTAATACTCCTCAACTAGTAAATTGTACATATAGTAAGTTGGATGTAATCTTATCCATTGGTTAGATTCTTGTAAATGAATTATTATGGCTTGCATTTCTTTATCAAAATGGGAACCTTGTAACTATTTTGAAATCCAAGTTGAATGAAAATGGAGTGTTCACCATTTTGGCATCATTGGCAATCCAGTATGAATGAGATAAATTTCATTTGGGTATGTTTAATAATTTCCTATTCAAATGATGTATAAGAGGGAATATATGAAATCATTTTTATAGTATAATTTCCTCCTTGTTGCAATAGGATTTGAATTAAGAAAATCGATGAACCACAATTGATTATACCTTTAAAATATTTATATAAATTAAAAGGGATGTGATAAATTGTTAAATTTGACAAATACACAAATTTGTTCACTATTATAATTTCTTAGGCATATGTAAATCTTACTCATAAAATTTTACAATTGCATTGTTTAATTCCCCACTCTTTTTGTAATCCCCTAATTTTAATGGGAAAACTAAATTAATAAGTATATGTAAAGGTTAATATTATATAATTCATATACTTTGATTACCTCCAAAATCTATAATATCATTATATGAATATTATTGGTAGGAATTAATATATTTGTATTAATATAAATAATATAATATTACATTACATTATATATATATATGCTCCTATATCGGCTTAGTGAAATCTAAAAGTAATAAAAAAAAGAAAATAGTAATTAAATTTGTTGTAAGGAGCTTGGTGGTCGGCCATGGGCCGTGGCCATAGAGTTTGTGGTTTAAAACGTTTTATAAGGTTGGGGGAGGGGCGTTGACCCCATGCCCAACCGATATTTTCATATATATTTTTATATATGAAGTGGAGGTGGGGTCGTCGCCCCTCCCCCCCACACTTAAACCCCTTTCAAAATAAAAAAGAACATATAAAATAAACAAAAGCCCACTGTATTGTTTGGCATGCGACCTCATTAACATTTGTGGCCATGGAAAATAGAAAATCACAATTAGCATATGGTGCAGCCACAATTTTTGTTTTTAGTTTTAATAGTATATATATATGTGTGTGTATAAATATATTTGTATTTTTTTATATATTCGGATTTTTTTTTTGGTTATATTAAATACATAAATATACGAACATATATAAATTCATATATGGGTATATATAAAAATATATGTATTTTTCTCAAAATAATTATGTAGGGTTTCATATTTTTACTACCCAAATGGGTATATACTCATTGCTTATACCCTTAACCTGCAAGAAAAATATTGTATAAAAACAAATAAAGAAGGGAGACCAAAACCCATAAAGGAAATGGGTAGACCCTTGCCCTAAACACAAAAACCTAATCAAAGAAGAGCTTTCAATCCTCCCTAATGGCATCCATGGATTCTTCTTCTTCTCCTCCTTCCTTACCCTGAAAATCCAAACAAGAGAAAATGAGAGATTAGATTTAGAAAATGAATATAAGAGAATCTATAGGGATATCTAGGGTTTCTTTATTCTAACTTAGATCTAATTTCTTAGATATATTAGATCCAATGTTGTAGGATGAACCCTACATCACTTAAGTGATGGGGTATTTAGGTGGGATTGAAATAAATAAATATATGTGTGTGTAATGTTAAATGGGGCCTAAGGGGTTAGACTAGGTTATGCACCTTGCCCTCTTTAAATAATGAACTTATTACAAATTGCATGCATTTAAAAATGAAAGACTTCTATCCTTGTATGATTTAATATAACATTTATTATGGACCTTAAATAAATTATTTTTAATTTTTTTTTTATGGAGTTAAATAGTTAAAAGCTAAATGAGGATTATTTAAATAAATGTTTGAGTCTATAAGAGAAAGAATTAAATCGTAACATCATTTTGAAATTGGGTTTTAAATACTAATCATTATTTTGTTCCGACTGCCTTGTAATTGTTAAAAAAAAATAATCAAAAATTAATTAAAATCATGGCTAAGGCCTTATAACCTTTCAAAAAAATATTTCATAATTTTCACGATTTGCTATCGGGTTTATCGTGGGTTAGAGTGGGAAAAATGCGGGCGTTACAATTTCATATTATTAGTCTATTAATCTAATAATTACGATCATTCAACAAGATTAAATCAATTTGTCTCAGCCTTTTATTAGCATGCACATTTTCTGACGATTGCCAGAATTACTGAAAATTCATATTCTAATCGCTGACGATTTCCCCAATCGCTAGTGATTGTTGTCAAAGAGGTATTTTGTTCCCTAAACCCGCATTTTAGATATCCATACCCTATCCCTTGTCATCATTTTTCCTTTGCAGGTCCCTTTCAAATCATATCAAGCTCTCTTGAGCCATCCATAACATTTTGTTGATTATATTAATTAATTTATCCTTATGCTTACTTTTGTAAGTGTACACATCTATCTAAAAATGTCTCCTTTGAGCCATCCATTATACTTTATCATTTAGTTAAACAAATACATTGTCTCTCTTACCTTTGTGAGTGCATAAAACCATTGACATTCCAACTTCATTGGAGCCATATTGTGACTCCCTAAACTCCCTTTGGACTAGGAATGACCATTAGACCAACATATAACCTTAGACCGCGTCAGTCCCTTTGACTTTGCATTGAATGGTTATATCGTCTTCTTTTATTTTATTATCAGTTATCGATGTATAGTATCATTATGAGATTAATTTATCAAAATTGGATTGAAATCCTTGTAATGAAGTCCATTGAATTTTGGGGATTGGACTTTACCAGAAAATCCGCCATATATTTATTTAATCTTGTCTAGTGTAGTGTATGTGATTGCAGATTTTCTTAGAAGGATAGGAGGTAATTCATTTGATACATGAATTGCAACAATAAAACATTGTCCATCCACATCCACGTGTACCTCTAAACCCCACCATATAGAGGTTTGGTAAGTTTTATTATCTTTCTTATTAGGTTAAGTTGAAGAGGTAAAATTTACTCTAAACATCTTGGTACGCCTAGTGGGACTTTGTCCCTTGTCTTTGTGTATTATTTCATCAATGAAATAGCATTTTTTTCAGTTTTCTAATTCTCTGTGTGATAAATGCCTACGATTAGACTAATTGCTTGTGATTTGGCAAATCTATAGCAATTTTTCTGTGTTTTTCATAGCCTCGCAGTTGGCTTTTTACTTCTTATTTACTATTTATTGTTTTCTGTTTCTCCTAGCCTGTTTGCAGGTTGTTGTTCTTGGAAAGCCTATTTGCTAGATTGCTTGCTTTAAGCATTGCTAAAATATTTTTTTTGGAGTGTTTAATGGTGAGTCCTAAAACTTTATTTTTTCTTTTTGTATTCCATTCTGATTTCCTATTCTCATCAAAAGTTACACTTCGTTTTGGGTCTCTAAAATGAACTATTTCAAACTTCTTTATCATATGGCGTTAATTAGGAGGAAAAATTGTTACATTCACATATTTTCTCCCTCACTCAGAATAAAATCACTTGAAAAAAAAAATGTATTCAAATAATTCTCACCCAGGAATCTGACTCGGTGATCTGGTTGAGTATAAATATTTGACTGTTGATATACATCGGCTAAGCACCTGACACCCTTATCTCTGTGGGACTACGAAGTGAGGGGGTAGGCCCCAATACCACACCCATATCGAAAACAATACAGATTTGGGCCTCAAGTACCTTCAAGTATATTGAGGACTCCCTCAAAAATACTCTTGAAACTAGCCTTAAAGTAGCCATATTATTATGTTCCCTTGAGCCTCTTCCTCCATATCTAAATTCTAATCAAAATAATTAAAATTTCTTCTGATTGAATTTTCTGTTAAATTTATAGATTCCTTAAGGATTTTTTTGTATCATCGATAGTTGATTATTGTTTAATATGGACCAAATATCTATGTATATATATCCTTATCATCACTATGTGTCATCTTTTTATTCCAATCAATATTAAAACATCCCCTATACAAAATGTAGTCCTTATCAGTCTTATCAACCCACTACATCTTATTTAACTTCATTTAGCTCTGGCACATTTCCAGAGTTATCTAGCCAATCTGATGTCCATTATGGAAATTCTACCCTTCATCCCATCCAAAAATCATACAATAATCCCTTTAAAAAAACTTATGATTATTCTTTACAACAAATCTATTTCCAAACTATCACTTCCCAACCCCTATCCAATCAAACAGTATTTTTCGCAACCTCTCCTTCATCCCAATTACATAAGAATCTTAATATTATCTATCCTTTATCTAATTAATCCATCTCTACTTCAATCCCATTTTCCATACCTTAAACATTTCAAACCCATACAAATATCCCTACTCAATCTCAATCAATCCCTCTCAATCAACAACAACATACTTGATATTTTTCCACATCTCCCCACATCCCTTTATCCCTTGACATCAAACTGATCCACAACAAGGTCATCCTAACTTCAATTCTCATTAGCCAATTTAATCACATCCTCTTGTTAATACTTCCTTCAGATGTACTCCCACAAATGATCCATCGCAAGACTTTTCAAATAGACTAGACAATTTAGAATATGCTCTCAAGGGATCCAAACATGTCCTCAATTATGATTAGGTTTGTAATGAACCCATCCATCTGTCAGTATCATATAAATCGTATCCTTCGTATTGGGAATTTCCTAAGTTTACAATGTTCCATGACTAGGATGATCCATAAAAAAATACTATCATTTAAACACTCGTGTTATCTCATTATCCACAATCAATATCTTCTTCTCAGAACCTTTCCCATGTCAGTGGAAGGAATTTCCATGGATTGGTATAATTATCTTCCTCGACATTATTTGGTCTCGTTCACACAGCTAGCTATGTTATTCCATCATATTTTTTTATAAACGTTACTCATAAAATCACTATTTCTAACCTTCCTACTATCAAACAATTTGAAAATGAATCCCTTGGAGTTTTTGTCATTATATGGAAAAACAATTTTAATAAATTGTCTTTTCCACTTCCACAATCAGAACTAATTGAGTTGTTTTCTCGATAATATTCTCATCAAATATCATCCACTATTCAGATCCATACATTTGGGACTTTCGATGAAGCCTTTACAATGGCCATGAAATTAGAAAAAAAATCCCTCGAAGAATGTCATCTTGATCCTCAACCTATAAATGTTTCATCTGATTCTCCTAGGTCTGCCTATGATTTAGATGAATCTATTTCGTTTGATTCTCCTATAGCTTCCTAATATTAAGATGAAATTACCACATACGACGACTTTATTGGTTTTCTCGATCTATCCCCCCTATAAAATTAGTCCATATAGATATTGTATATACTTTAAGTCATACCGTCACCACTATTAGACATGTTTTTCCCCATGAGGAGAACCCTTTATCACTAGCGCCTCCACTTGAAGCCTTAGAACCCTTGCATAATTTTTGTGATGATCCCCACACATCGACATTAGCTATGTCTAGTATTTAAATCATCTATTACCTCCTCACAACCTTTAGATTCCGCATTGGAATTTGTTACTGAGGAGGCACCTATAATCGAAGATCACGAAATCCAATTATCTTATAAACTAATTGAATAATTAGAAAGCTTACATAATCCACCACAATCATGTCTAGAAAGGACACCTCCCTCATCTGAATTACACCCAATCCTATCTATAGCTCCTCACTTACCATCTAGCCTGGAACCTTTTCCTAACTCAAATACCCCAAAATCAAATACAATCACACTTACAACCTTGACCTTGTCATTTGGCGTGATTTACTTGCCAATATTAAATGCAAATGTTATAGAATTGAAACTCATCACACTCACCACCTCATGCTCATCATCTATTATAAAACCCCATCCTTTCTCTAAAATAAAAAATTACAAATCCAAAGTACACATCGTATAATGTCTAAAACTTTCCATCCATTTTGGGACCCCATCCTATCTCACAATTAAAATCTTTCAATTCTACAATTTCACCTTTACCATTGATCCTAGGACCTCATCCTTCATCTAAATATTATGTCATGCAGTCGTATACTATAAATCCCACCTCTTCAATTTTGGGATCTGATCCATCATCCAATTCTATCAATCTTATACCTTACCAACCTCACAATTTCCCTACAATTTCTCAATACCATACAATATCTATGAATCTACCCCCATATAGAAATAAGATACATCATACTAAGCGTCCTCCTAAAAAAATCAAAATAAAAATCCATTAATCCAAACCCTCCAAAAGGGAATTATATGAACATCCTCAAGAGACTCATGCAAGCTTCCCTCATCACATTACCACCAATTAAAACACCTGATCAACATATTTAGATACCTGCATGGTACAATCAAAACAAAACATGTTCCTATCATAGAATCCCGAGGCATAATACAGATAGTTGTAAAGTCCTAAAAGCCATAATACAACAACTCTTGCTTATAAATGATCTTATCCTAGAAGAATACCATTATAAGACATCATCAATACCTCCACCCTCGCTAATATCCTTGATGACATTTGGAGTAAAAAAATGACATTATCATTTTATTGTCAATAAGTTTTTGTCATACAACACGTTAGCACTTTCCTTTGAAGATCCATAAAATTCATTAACACCTCACAATGAAGGTTTATGCATCTTGTTACTACCTTCCAATTAAGGTCACTCAATCTCCTCAATATCCATACCTTCGCTTGGAGGTCCCTAAATTTCATCATTACCTTCCATTGAAGATCTCCTAGATTTTATCAATGCCCACACCTTCCCTTCAAAGGTATGCCCGTTTTGTCATAATCTACACATAAGTCACTAATAGTGTCATTATCGACATCAGAAGGACCATAGGATTATAATCAACTAGGTCTTGACAAAATTTTCTCATATTTCTTCTCATCAACTTCTAGTGTAAGTCTCTCCTCTCAAAATAGTACGGTTTGTTCACATATACGAATCCAAAATAAACATACACATGGAAAAGGTAAAACCAAAGCTTCATCCTTTCCCCCTCCTTATCAATCATCCTCCCATATATTATCTAAATTTTTAATGGTTCCTTTGTCAAAGGTTCCACTTCCTTCTTTATTTACAATATAATCAATTAATCAAGGTCAAAACTTCCATCATTCGAATTGGAAAAGTATCGCTCCTTTCAACACATGTCATCTTTATCCACCGCATTATGCTAGGGGGACTCCTCTATGTTAAGATTTTGAAAGTCTTTACCTTCACATTCCCATATCATATCTTCACTAAAACCTAATTTACCTAATTAAATTAAAATATCGTTACTCTCAGAACGCGTAAACATGGAAATTTTTCCCTTGATTGGATCAATCCATATATCATGGGTCAACCTTTGAATGCCTTGCATTTGCAACCTTTCTACTATTAACACATTGACCATCATGATAGTAGTTACATCAAATATTTTATTTCATCATCCACTAGCCATCTTATCATTTTGATGATTTGAAAGCATGTGATCTTCTAGCACTATCCTCACAAACCTTAAAGATGAGCACCACGGCTCTGTTCATCGCATCTTTTACTTGGATAAGTTCCTCCTTAGTAGGGACCCAAAAATCATTACACTCGCCTACCTTGTATACTAAACAAAAAAATGTCTTGGGGCACACATTTGTAGGTCATGCACATATCTTTTTTCCCCTCCTTGAAACAGTCTATTAGGGTCTATCCCTATCCTAAAAATACATGTATTAAAGTTATTTGGATGCATTTCTAAAAATTCAAAATAAATGGTAGATGGATCCCTCGAAAGATAGCTACCCATCACAGTCATAGAATGATACCTCAAAGGATGACTATCTATAGAAATCAAAAGTCAAAAACCAAAATTGTAGACCATGACCTTAAAGGATGGCTACCTATGAAAAAAAGTCTTCCCACATCAATCAGCCTTAAAAAATCAAAAAATCAAAATCATCTAGGAGAGCTTCTCACATCAATCAAATTTCCCATTATATAAAACTTCTCATATTGATCAATTTGATTCAAAAATCAAATAGTGTAAAGTTGGGGTATTTCCCTATTAACCCATTGAAATGAGAACCCTCTTGTATCGTACAACCTACATATGTCTCCCCTTCTCATGTTCTAGGAAGGTACACTTTTTCATTTATCTTTGTATTCAAAATACTACATGTGACTAACCATTGTTAGTCATTTGTTAACAACTGTTGTAAAGGCCAAAAAAGAAATTGCTTTCGTTTCGTTGCTTCCCATCAAATATGTATCAAATCCAATATAAGGAAATCAATCCACATCTCATTCTTGACCATGGTTTTGACAAACATTAAATCAAAAATTCATCTACATAAACATCAACATCATCACCTGAACATACCAACAACATCTAAAACATCCTTAACATCAACATCAACATCATCACAAAGAAATAAAATATAAAACGATAAAATATCTTAACATCAACATAATCTTCAATACATATCAACATGACTCTATTTTGTCTAAAACATCACATTTATTTGCTCAATTTTTTTTGTGTTCAATGAATTACCTCCTTGAACGTCAATCCTCTTATCACTATATCCTGTCGAACCATATTAGTCTTGTAAGCCCACTTTTGTGGCAACATTAGATTTTGGTCCTTTGACCTTGTCAAACCACAATCCTTTTGTGTCTTATCTAGGGCACCATCTGCTATCCAACCTTGTCAAAAATTCACCCTTTATGGCCATAAAATTTCATGTCATTATCCTAGAACCAGCTAGATGTATTTCTTTACCATCTTCACAGTCTTGCAAATATTTTGATGTCTTCCTCTGACCCTTTGGTCTCAAAATATTTTTAGATCCATCCAAGTGGATGCCCTTTATATTCCATCCATCCTTGTAGTAGTCTTCTGACTCACGGGTCCCTAGGTCATTGACTTTGTCTCCTTTGAGGTAGTGTTATGTTCCCTACCAATGTGTTTTAGAGGTTATTACCATAGTTATCTTAAATTTTTGACATGGTCATTTCAAAATCTGGGTCTCCCAGTGGGGAATCACTTCTCACCCATTCAATCTTGTCTTCATCTATCACTCTCCAAATTTATGATTAATTCCATGTCGGTTCATTGATCCCTAATTTGATGGGGATCACCTCTTTATATATTTCCACATCCTTCGCATCCTCATCTATCGTATCTCGTTTTTGTCTCGTTGTTTGCCTCAAACCACTTAAGAAAAAGGAGCAAACGTAGACACTCTGAAAATTTTCACACTCATTTATTTGCTATTAATTTCTACACAATCTCATCCTAGTTCAATTAATCAATTAAATGCATCCATGAGTTACAAATCCACCTCCCTCATTAATTAAATCATTTATTTATTCATTAGACATATACAATATCTTATGACTTAGGTTATACACTTATATCCTCCCATTAATTAATAATTAGACTTTCCCCAAATAATCCTAACAGGCTTAGAAGTTTCAACTTTATTTTTCTCACACTCAATGCTTCCAAAATTTCCTTAAATCATTCCCATTGGATAGGAAATTTTCTCACCTTTCAGGAGATATGAAGAAGTCCTCTTAACTCCTTGTAGAACTCAAGTTATGAGCAAGCTGACCTAAGGGGTAAAATTTTCCTCGAGGGGACATGTGTTAAGCAGGGGTGAAAGGAAAAATTCAAGTTGGTAAGTCACGGGGAAGCGTTTGGAATTTTTCCCTACATGGGAGAAGTTTCCCAGTTGCGCCTGTGCCTCCACGGGTCCTCCAAGGACACGTGGCAGCCTTTGAATCATCATTGGAAACAAGGAAAGGAAGGGCGGGGTGGCGAAAGAGTTTGGGGAATTTTGGCCAAAGGGGAAGAAAATAAAAAAAGGCCCATGCACCCGTGGGTCCACCAGGGGCACTTGGCACTCTACAATTCACCACGGGGAGAAGGGAGAGGGAGAAGCGGGTGGTGGAGTTGATTTGTGAATTTCTTTGAAGGAAAGACAAAGGGGAAGTTAGATGCGTGGGTCCGCGCATATGCGAGAAGAATTTTGCAAGGCGAGGGCGAGAGTGCGGGGCTGTGGGGAAATTTATCAAAAATTTCCAAAGACCAAAAATCTAAAAAAAACAAGGGGTCCTCCCCCCCCGGCTAGCACCCAAAGATGCCACGTGGCAGCCTGTGATAGCCCGCGGGCCGGCAAGGTGAAATGGAATTTTTTTCCAAAATTTCCAAAGGTCTAATGGCAAAATAAAATGTCGCACCTCCGTTGTTGCCCTGTGACGACATGTGATAGCCTCTAATTGGTTGTGGGCTAGTAGAGGAAAAGATGAAAATTTTATGGAACCAAAATTTTTTAGAAAAAAATTCTAAGGATTTTTGATGGGAATTTTTCGGGTTCTGGGCCCACGAGGGAAAATTTTCCCGCGAAGGCAGAAAAAATTTAGAGGGTCATAACTAGAGCTATAAATCTTGGTTTTGGGAAATCAAGGACTTTCTGGAAATCTGTCGATGCCCTCTTTGCATAGGAATCATAAATTTTACTTTTTTAAAGTTTAAAGCGTCAATTTTACAAAAATGATCTGCAGGATTTTAAAATGCCAACTGGTAATTACCAACTTTCAAATTTGATTGAATTAGATCTCCTCCTTCACTGAACATGTGAATCAGACATGGAGGATTGTTCTAGGGAGGATTTAAAGTGTTTTAGGAAGGTAAATTTGTTCAATTGATTTCAAGTTACATTTTTCCAACAATTGACAAAAAAATGACTGTTAAAGGGATGAATTCGATTTTGCATTAATTTAACTTGTCTTCTTAAGTGTTCCTTATCAATTTTAGTTCCTTAACATCTTAGCATGCTATATTATATCAATTCCAAGTTGATTGTTAAGTGCAGGTCTGAACTGTACATTTTTATTAAAATTAATTTCCAGTTTTAAGTTTATAACAGAAATCCCATTTCTAGAATATTGTTTATCAAATTCATCCTTCAAATATGGCACTTCATTTCTAGTCTAATCCAATACATTAAATGACTTAAAGCAAACTATTCTATACCCAAACTGCTACTCTGATTTCAATTTTATATATTTACCAAAAGAAGACAAGCAATATAATTCCCTCATACGTGTTTTCCTTTGCAATTAAAAAGAGATTCCAATCACAATTTGATATTTCTAACTTCGTCACAACAATGAAATTTATATATGAACTTGCAATTCTTTAGTAATTCAAAAGTAGATACATCTTTACATTCTATTTTTTTCATTCCCTAAATGTAATTAACAGAAATTCTATTTCTTTCTTTTCCATGTACAAAGTAGAATGTAAATATATTTCACAATTTGAATAAACACTTTCAATCCAATTACAACATCTTTTCTTCACAATACCAATGTTACAAGTTCATCCATTACAAGTGGGAAAGGTTACAAATCACTGTGTTTTCACAAGGAACTGTCAAACTACATTTTTTCCTTTACTCCAGGTCAACAACAAACACATTTATCTTTCTCCAAGTTGATCACAACAAAAGAGGGGGAAAGACAATGCTCTCCACAAAACCAAGACATATGATAAAATGAGAAGCCTTCCTTAATCATTGGCCCCTGAGCCCCAACCAAAATACAATAAGAGATGCAATTCAACCCATGGCAACAACTGGCTTCCACAACACACAAAATTCTTTCAAACATGCACATTTCAATATAAAACATAGTTCAATAAAAAATATCCATTCATAACTATAATTGAAAACATTCCAATCAAAACTTATGCTTGATCATGTAAGCCAAAGAAGAAAGGTCTATGGGGGAAGCTACTTATGCCTTCCAATTGGAAATTGGGCATCCACCAGTAACAAACCGCAAATAAAATTCACCATACATATCATTATGCCCCCCACAGATTTCCTTATGCCCACCACAAAGATAGAAATGCAAGCTATTTATTTTCCGTTGTGGATCCCAAACCCAAACTCCCTCCAAAAAATTCTGATGAAAATGGCATTCCTTATGCCCCCCCACATGGATTCCTCGTAGCCTTCTCCTACACCTTCCCTAAGGAAGTCTGCCCAATCAGCCAACAAATAAATCAAAGCATACACCATTCAGACAACACAATAAGAAAATGATAACATAAAAAAAGAGTTAAATTCCTACCTCTCCATAGTTACTTTTGTATCCAACAACAAGCTTTAAATGCCAAGAACACAGTTCAAAACAGGCATAAGTTATCTCTAGATTCCTCCACAATCCACAAGATGTCCAAATAGTAAAAATGTGCTCCCAAGGAAGAATGCAAAAGTGTTCAACAACCCAAAACAAGCAACGAGTTTGAATTATATAGAAGAGGGAGAGAAGAGGATGGTGTGGATCCATGTGGGATGCCACATCACACATCCTGCAATTCAAACACAAAATTAAAAATCCTTTCTCCCAAGCATGAAAAAGAGGTGGGTGAAAAATGAAAAGTTACTTGCACACTCTGAAAAGCTCACACCTCAAGGGACAATAAAATAAATAACATGTAAGAAAGTGAAATCAAAAATATGCAACATGATTATTAAAATTCATTATAAAAGTCAAAAATCACTTCTCCAACCATAAGTATGGTTGCTAAATTAAATTTAGAGGCATGGGACAAGTTCTACTTTTCCCACAAGCCTCCGAAAATATCCCCCCAGAACAAATTCGAATTTGACATGGAGGTGGAATATTTCATACTCCAAAATCTGACTTACACAAGCACTTACACAACTTACACATCCCTTACAAATTTTATACAAACAGCCAAAAAATTTTATAATTACTTTCAATATCCCAATCTAATTTATTTAAATTTTAATCATATGATTCCTCACATTAATCTATCACAATTTAATTAATTAAAAAAAAGGAATACATTACTAATAAAATACATACAACAATAATAAAAGAAACACATTAATAAAATACACAAACCCATGGTCACATAAAAAGGAAATCCCCCCATGGGAGTCCCTAACAAAACTACACATCACACAATAAAACAAGTTGCCATGGCGACCTTGTCGAATTCACTTAGAATTTTATTTTGGTTGGTCTTTGATCCCCCAATGTTTTGTTGTGATATTTTTAACCTACAAAATACAAATACCTCCTTCGGCCTCATGGCCATATCAGAAGATCTAATATGATATAATTAAGGGAGGGGCATTTGCAAATTTATCTGAAGGGAGGACAAAGGGGAAATTGGACGTGCAGGTCCGCGTGCCTGCGAGAATAATTTCTCGAGGCAATGGCGGGAGTGCAGGGCCACAGGAAAATTTATCAAAAATTTCTGAAGACCAAAAATCTAAAAAAAAACAAGGGGTCCTCACCCCCACCATTCCTCCCCCCCTGTTAGTACCCAAAGCTGCCATGTCGTAGCCTATGGTAGGCCGCGGGCCGACAGGGTGACATGGAAAATTATTACAAAATTTTCAAAAGGTCTAAGGGAAAAAGAAAACGTCGTGCCTCCACCACTGCCCCATGAGGACCCATGGCAACCTCTGATTGGCTGTGGGCCAATGGAGGAAAAGATGAAAATTTTCCTGAACCAAAATTTTTCAAAAAAAATTCTAAGGATTTTTAATGGGAATTTTTCGGGCTGTGAGCTTGCCAGGAAAAATTTTCCCAAATTTTCCCGCCAAGGGAAAAAACCTTCAGAGGGTCATAACTTGAGCTACAAAGCTTAGTTTTGGGAAAACGAGGACTTTCTAGAAATCTCTCAATGCCCTCTTCGCACAGGAATCATAAATTTTACTTTCTGATAAAGTTTAAAGGGTAAACTTTACAAAAATGATCTGTAGGATTTTAAAATACCAACTGGTAATTACCAAATTTCAAATTTGATTAAATTGGATCTCCTCCTTCGCTCAACATGCCAATCAGACATGGAGGATTGTTCTAGGGAGGATTTAAAGTATTTTAGGAAGATAAATTTCTTCAATTGATTTCAAGTTGCATTTTTCCAACAATTGACAGAAAAATGACTATTAAAGGGATGAATTCAATTTTACATTAATTTAACTTGTCTTATTAAGTGTTCCTTGTCAATTTGAGTTCCTTAACATCTTAACATGCTATATTATATCAATTCCAAGTTGATTGTTAAGTGTAGGTCCGAACTGTACATTTTTATAAAAATTAGTTGTCAGTTTTAAGTTTATAACAGAAATCCCATTTCTAGAAATTTGTTTATCAAATTCATCCTTCAAATATGGAACTTCATTTATATTATAATACAATACATTAAATGACTTAAATCAAACTATTATATATGTAAACAACAACTCTGATTTTAATTTTATAGATTTACGAAAAAAAGACAAGCAATATAATTCCCTCATACGTGTTTTCTTTCCTTTGCAATTAAACAAAGATTCCAATCACAATTTGATATTTCTAACTTCATCACAACAATGCAATTTAGAGATTAACTTGTAATTATTTATTAATTCAAAAGTAGATACATCTTTACATTCTTTTTTTTTCATTCCCTGAATGCAATTAACAAAAATTCTATTTCTTTCTTTTCCATGTATAGAGTAGAATGTAGATGTCTTCCACACTTTGAATAAACACTTACTATCCAATTACAACATATTTTCTTCACAATACCAATGTTACAATTTCATCCACTACAAGTGGGAAATGTTACAAATGACTTTGTTTTCATAAGGAACTGTCAAACTACATTTTTTCCTTTGCTCTAGGACAACAACAAACACAAATATTTTTTTTCAAGTTGATTAAAAAAAAAGAGAGGGAAAGGAAACACTCTCCACCCAACCAAGACATCCAATGAAAGGATAATCCTTCCTTCATCATTGGCCCCTAAACCCCAACCAAAATACAATAAGAGATGCAATTCAACCCATGGCAAAAAGTGGCTTCCACAACACACAACATTATTTCAAACATGTACCTTTCAATATAAAACATAGTTCAATACAAAATAGCATTTCATAACTACAATTGAAAACATTCCAATCAAAATTCAGGCTTGATCATGCAAGTCAAAGGAGTAAGTTCTATGGAGGAAGCAACTTATGCTTCCCGATTGGGAGTGTGGCATCCACTAGTAATAAACCACAAATAAAATTCACCATACATATCCTTATGCCTCCCACAAATCCCTCCTTATGCATCCCACAGATTTCCTTATGCCCCCCACAAAGTAAGAAATGTAAGTTATTTCTTTTCCATGGTGGATCCCAGACCCAAACTCCCTCCACAAAATTATGATGAAAATGACATTCATTATGCCCCCGCAAATGGATTCCCCATAGCATTTTCCTATACTTTCCCTAAGGAAGTCTACCCAACCAGCCAACAAATAAATCAAAGCATACACCATTCACACAACACAACAATAAAATGACAACATAAAAAAAAGGTTAAATTCCTACCTCTCCATAGTTACTTTTGTATCCAACAACAATCTTCAAATTCCAAGAACACATTTCAAAAAAGAAATGGCAAGTATGAAGTTATCTCCAGATTCCTCCACAATCCACAAGAGCTCCAAACAGCAAAAATGCGCCCCCAAGGAAGGATGCAAAAAGGTTCAACAACCCAAAACAATCAAGGAGTTTGAATTATATAGAAGAGGGAGAGAAGAGGATGATGTGGATCCATGTGGGATGCCACATCACACATCCTCTAATTGAAACAAAAAAGACAAAATCCATTCTCCCAAGCACAATAAAAAGTTGGGTGAAAAATGACAAGTTACTTGCACACTCTAAAAAGCTCACACCTCAAGGAACAACAAAATAAATAACATATAAGAAAGTGCAATTAAAAACATACAACATGATAAATAAAATTCATTATAAAAGTCAAAAATCACTTCTCCAATCATAAGTATGGTTGGTAAATTAAATTTAGAGGCATGGGACAAGTTTTACTTGTCCCACAAGCTTCCAGAAATAGTACCGTAGGACAAATTCGAATTTGTCATGTAGGTGGAGTATTTCATACTCCAAAATCTGACTTACACAAGCTCTTACATAACTTACACATCCCTTACAAATTTAATTCAAACAACCAACAACTCTTATAATTACTTTCCATATCCCAATCTAATTTATTTAAATTTTAATCATATGATTACTCACATTAATCTATCACAATTTAATTAATTAAAAGAAAGGAACACATTACTAATAAAATACATACAACAATAATAAAAGAAACACATTAATAAAATACACAAACCCATGGTCCCATATAAAGGAAATCCCCCCCATGGGAATCCCTAACAAAACAACACACAACACAATAAAACAAGTTACCATGGTGACCTTGTCGAATTCACTTAGAATTTCATTTTGGTTGGTCTCTGATCCTCCAATGTTTTATTGTGATATTTTTAACCTGCAAAATACAAATACCTCCTTCGGCCTCGTGGCCATATACGAACATCCAATATGATACAATTAAAATCAAAAAATCATCTAAGTAAGTGAATTACAACAACATTGAAGTAACAACTACATCAATTGTATTTTTAATCAACAACTATATCATCATCAAATAATATCCATTTTCTAGGTCAAATAATAATATCCAAATTACATGTCTGAACAACATCCATAAAACATCCATGTCAAATACTATATCATCATCCACATATAAGGTGTCTCAAATAATCATCACGCATCATAATCAAATCAAGATAAAAAATAATCCATGATCAAGTGTGTAACAACATGCTAAATTAAAATATAATAATGTCTATAATGTAATCATAGTATCAAAATAAGTATCAGCAAGTGTCAAAGGAAAGTGGGCACTACAATGTAAGTCTTCTAGTATGTTTTTAGTAAATGATTCTATGGAAAATATTAAATCTAGTAATATAAGGAAACTAAGATAAATAAGGTTAAGGGTTTAATAAATATGGGTTTGAATGTTAATTTTATAAGAAAAATCACTTAACCAAGTAAAATAAGTTATAAAATTTTTCCTATCAAATCGTTCTTAAAATGGAAATTAGAAATAGGTTAAGAATATTCAATTAATAATCTAGACCGGATTTATCCAATGAAATGTAACATTTCTAGATGAAATTAATTAAACATATTATAGGGTTGACACACTTGCAATCTCTTAAAAATAAAAAACAAATTGTCACAAATTTCTAGATAATTATTAAAGTCTAATGTGGTTTTAGAACGTTAAAAATTGTGGGTGTTACATTTGGTATGAGAGCCATGGGTTCAATGCCTGGACCCCAGGCATACTTGGAAAAGTAAAACATAACATGAAAACTTAGCGCAACTCTAAACCTAGATCACACAAATTTGAATGATGTTTTGAAATGTAGAAAACCTAGAAAATTGAAACAAAACTTAGAATGACAAACTATCTCTTTTCCTGGTCTGTGCAGGAGACACAGACTAGATGAGGGGTTCTTACACGTGGACCTAAACTTACCACCACCAGATCAAGAAGTACTAGTCATATTGCCTCAGATACTTCAGACACTATAGAATGTTAATGCCACTATACGAGAAAGATATTTAGGAGAGATACCTAGCATACCTAACAGAGAGCCATCAATAGAAGCTTGTGCACCTTCCTAACATAGAGATGAGTATAGGGAAGATAAATCCCATGTGGAGTCATCTAGATGATATTCACCACAGAGAGGTCATGGAGATATGGATACAGGACACAGAGACAGATCTGGGATCCCTAAGTAGCATGATGATCAAGTCGAGAGACCTATAGGAAGATAGTCTACATCAGAAGATCACATAAGATAGATCCTGAAACTTCTTCCATCTCATTTTGATGGGGACACTATAGAATTTTAGGTAGAGGCATGGTTGGTTAGCTTGAGTGGATGCTTCAAGCTATAACCATGTACCAGTAACATGAAGGCTCGTGTTACCATCCACCTTCTGAGAGACAGAACTGGAGTTTGGTGGAGGACCGAGGAGAAGAAGATCCATGTGGATTTCGAGACAGTTACATGGGAGCTCTTCAAGGAGCATTTTAGAAGCAAATACTTTTCCAGGAGGTTCATTTAGTAGAGGATAGATGAGTTCCATGACCTACGTCAGGCATCCATGACAATAGTAGAGTATGAGATTCAATTTCTGGAGCTTCTCTAGTATGTGGACTATATGCAGGATGAACAAGTGAGGATCCACATGTTCATCAGGGGCCTAAACCTCAACATTGGATGGGAAGTGCACATCCATTATCCATATACATTAGCAGAGGTTGTTGAGAAGGCATACATTACAAAGGAGACTAGGGAAAGATGCAGTGGCCAGAGATATAGTGAGGAGATGAATCCAGTAGATGCATGATAACATATCAAGGGGGTCATCTCCTCCTCCTTGTGGTGGGAATGGTTCTTTAAAGTCTTCATTCAGGCCACCATAACATCCACCTCAATAGAAATAGAATAATCATCCTCCATTTAGGCCTCCACCAAGATTCAATGCTCAAATGGGACGCAGTATGGGGCCTCATCTTAGGGGACCAGTCAGGACTCTGGCATCACCTAGAGCTCATTCAGCAGGAGCTTGTCAACAACAACCATAGTAGTTCATAAAAGGATCATCAGGGTCCACAACACAGACCACTAGTGTACTTGCAGGAGCCACTTCTCATTGGAGAGGACCTCGTAGTTTCTATGGGTGCGGTGTACTTAGGCATCATTGGAAAGAGTGCCCTCATAACCCTAATAATAAGGGTAAGGAATCAGTTTTAGAGCCTACAATAGGTGATATGGCTAGGAGCCACAGGATATATGCACCGGTTGAGAACCCCAGGAAGAGCACCAAAGCATGGTGATTGAGATAATAGGTAGCATTTATGGCATTTCTATTTCCATCTTATTTGATTTTGGTTACTCAGATTCTTTTTTTATCTGTTTGTATTAGAGGAATGTAGGCTTGTGGAAGTTAGGAAGAGCCATAGTTGTGATGTGGATATGGATTCTAGAGCCAAGAACACAATGGAATCCCAAGTCAAGGAGTGCATAGTTGACCTAGGACCCTTTCCCGCGACCTTGGATCTTCGTATCCTTCCATTCGGTTCCTATGGGATTTTTTTGGGCATGGATTGGTTATCTGCACATAGGGCTAGGGTTGATTGTTACAGTAAGGTAATATCATTTACAAAAAAATTTGGGAGTGGAGATAATGCTGGTGGGAGTTAGGTGGCCCACCTTTATTCACACCATATCCACTATACATCTTAACTGGTGTGCACAATGAGGTTTCTAATTGTATGTTGTTACGGTTAGTGACAGATATAAGGTTGAGTCTAGTGCACCATCACTTGATGATCATCATATCTTGAGGGAGTTTTCAGATGTATTTCTATGGGAAATGTTAGGGTTACCTCCCCCACGCGAGATAAATTTTCAGATTTATTTGGTTCCTGGAGCAGAGCCTATCTCACGAGCACCTTATAAGATGACCACCCCTCAGTTATGTGAGATTAAGTTGCAGATAGAATGCATTATGGAGAAAGGCCCAATCTGTCCTAGTGTATCTATCCCCTTGGGGTGCATTGGTGATTTTTCTAAAGAAGAAGGATGGATCTTTACATTTGTATATTGATTATCATCACCTGAAAAAATTAATAATCAAGAATCGTTACCCCTTTCCATGTATTGATGATTTGTTTGATCAGATGAAAGGGGCATAGTATTTTCCAAGATAGATCTTAAGTATAGATACTATTAGCTAAGGATCACGGAGGCAGATATTAATAAGATAGTCTTCCATACAAGATATGGCCACTACAAGTTCACAGTAGTCCCTTTTGGTCTGACAAATGCCCCCGTAGTATTCATGAGTTTGATGAATGGAGTATTCAGGAAATTTTCAGATCTCTTCATGCTTATATTTCTTGATCAAATTTTGATTTACTCGTGCACACATGAGGAGCATGAGGAACACCTTTGCTAGGTTTTGTAGTGTCTTAGAGAGTGGTAGTTTTACGGGAACCTGGAAAATTGTGCACTCTTTCAGTCAGAGGTGCAGTACTTGGGTCACATAATTTCTGGGGAATGTATAATTTCCAATCATTCCAAGATTAGAGCTATTATGGATTGGCCTACGCCAACCAGTGTGACTGAGGTGTCCAGTTTCAAAGGGTTGGCAGGTTACAATAGGATATTTGTTCAGTACTTTTCTCAGATTGCGCACCCCATCACTTCCATTCAGCAGAAAGGTAAGAAGTTTGTTTGGTTTGATGGCTATGAGAATGACTTTAGTACACTGAAGGTATGCCTTACGTCAACACTGATTCTTATTGTGTCTGACCCTCAGAGGGATTTATTTGTATGTACAGATGCTTCCTTAGCAGGATTAGGTTGTGTATTAATGCAGGAGCATTGTGTGGTTGCCTTTCAGTCTTGAAAACTCAAGGATCATGAGCTCAACTATCTGACTCGTGACCTTGAGCTTATAGTAGTGGTGCATGTTTTGGTTCAATGGAGTCATTTATTTCTTCGCATGAGGTTTATCCTCAGGACAGACCATTTGATATTACGTCACCTATTCATGTAACCCAATCTCAATGCTCGTCAGCGATGTTGGATGGAGTTGTTATGTGAGTACAACATGGAGATAGATGATGTGAAGGGGAAATATAATGTTGTTGTCAATGTTCTGAGTAGACAGAGACATTTGGATATGGCTACTTTAGTGGGTACATATTTACGGAGTAGGATTTTGTGACAACTTCTTCATGACATTTTCGACCTTGCAGATAGATCAGAGATTGATTCTTAGAGACCCCTTGAGGGTCAGTTTTATGGTTTTGCATTAGAGTAAGATGGAATTCTCAGACACAGAGGCCAGATCTATGTACCTAGGGATGGAGGTTCGAGATTGGATATCTTGCACACTACTAGAATGAGGGCTATTTTTCCACAATGTTATCCACAAAATAATCAATATGTGGAAAAATGGAGATTAACAACATTAAAGGATGGCTTTTATAATATACAATGTGAATATTTCACAATTTCATAAAAGTAAAATGTAATTTGTGGAATATTCATAATCCTATAAATTTATTGTAGAAAAATCGCAATTTCTCTATATTTGGAGGAAAAAATTGCAATTTCTAATTTTCACAACATTCTAAAATTCAAACAAAAAAAAATTAAAAACTTATGCCACTAAAACTATGATTATTTATTGTCTAAAAAAAAAACAAAATATAGACAATAAAATAATTATAATTTTGTATAATTTGAATATATTGCTGTATCACAATTATAATATTTTGAACTAATTTTTATCAAAAATAAATAATAACGTAATTTTTAAGATTTAGTTTTATTATTAAAAATTTTAAACCATTAAAAATTAAGTTTTCTATTATTCCCAACTCACTCTAATTGTTGAAAATCTACATTTTAAAAATTAATCAAAGCCTTATTGTGGATAATCTACATTAATAAAAGAAATAGTGATAATAATAAAAAATGCAAAAATAAAAAATTCATAAATAATAGATATACAACCAATGAATATACTCATCACATAACTAATGAATAATTAGTTTTGTATGAGGGTTACATCATTTGTAGTGTCACCGACTTTCACATATAGATCCAAATATTAAATTTTATATGAAAATACTTAAGTTTTCAATGAATAAATATTTAAATAAACGGATAATAAAGTTATAATTTGAGAGAATGTAGATATAGGAAAAAAAAAAATTATAGCAAATATAAACTTTAAAACTTATAATATTTGCAAGTATATTTTTAGAAAAACAAGAACAATTTTATTTTAAAGTATAATATTCTAATTGGGCTGAGAGACACACTCTGTTCTAGTGCCACATATACTCCTAGATTTTAGAGAAGCATATAACAAAAACTCAAGTAATGACATTTTTAATTATTGGTGGAGAACACGTATTAATCCAAATGGAAATTAGTTTTAGGTTTTCCAAAAATGTCATTGACTGTTTCTAATGTTTGTTTTCATATTTATTTAAGAAAGAAAAGTATTCCATATGATTTTTTCATGGCGCAGATTTTTGGTTTTGTATACAAATGCAAATTTCTAGTTTTTATAGGGTTTTAAACTGAAAATTTCAGTAGGTTTGTTTTTTTTGCGTGGAAATTTTTGCAACAGGAGCTATTCAGCGTAAACACTCCTTTAACCTTTCCGGTATGTTTATACAATGTTTTCTGTTTTATTTTTTGAGAATAAAGAATAATAAAAATTTCAGGGTGTTTTAAATAGATTTTAAGTTTGTATTCATTGTTGGTTTTATATTTTAAGTGTAAAAAATATAAAGAAAATGGAAAAAGGATATTGAGAATGGGTATTATTATTTGTTGGTTGTGAAAAAATGATTGATAAATTTTGTGAGAATTTTGAATTAAGTAAAATTCTCCAAAAATATGTTTGGCAATTAAAAATCATAATTTTTCTTCAATAGAAATGATGACGGCATGTTGTTTGTTTCTATTCCATAGTTTTTAACCTGCTTTTCCATGATGTAACACACCAAAAATACCAACACAAGGACAACACAGTGAAATACAGGATAACTTTTTTTTTTTGACTTGCTTGACACATAACATGGCGCAACATGTCGTCACCAAGGTTACAACTAACACTGTGAACAACTTGATACAAGGATGGCCATAAAGGCAGCATGGAAACGTTCACACCTATCAAGGACAATTTATTTTTCTTTTTGACGAGACAACATGGAAAACGTCCAACCACATGACACACTCACAGCTAGGGCAAGCCACAGTAAGAAATGGTTGGGGGTTATTTATTTTGGTAAGACACCCTTTAGCTCATGACTTAAGTTTTCAGAAGGAATCAATATATGATTTGCACAAATTCATCTCACCAACTGAGTTAATTTCTTATACACTGAAGAGTAGTTAGGAATTAAAGTCTTCTCCTACTTGCTAAATCTTATTATCTTCCAGAAAATGACCATTGTTTTCCCTTAAGCTTGTTTAAGAGTTCATCCAAAAGGGGTAGTGTTCACTAGTTAGCTAGGGATATCAATTTATATATCGAAAAAAAGAATTTACTTCTCAAAGGATGGTTTCATTTTGATCACTCATGGAATTATTTGATTTCAAGTAAATCACCTCTAACATTTATTTGTTGAATATAAAATTATTATTTGTTTAGCTTCTTAAGGGTTAACCGTTCCATTTTACTTTACTTATAAAATATTGTCACTAAGTCTTAGAAAGATTTAGACTTAACAATTTATTCTCAAGATCAAAGTTTTACAATACTCATATCAATGTAAAGATTGAATGCCATTTCTCACAAGGATAATTTCAAGCTTAACTACACAAGAACAAGACACTTTATTTCACCATTACCAAACAATACAAGGCAAGAGGTCATATCAACTCTCTTTACAAGCAATGTTACACAATTTACAACACATTGGACATTTTTACAAGGAACTTCATAATGGTACAGATGAAACTTTTACACTCTTTTCTTCTAGTCTACTCGCATAATCCATCTGCACAAATATTAACTAGAGTCAGTTCGCTAGAACTGAGCATGTTAAGTCTATGCATTGAAATAATAAGCTAACATTTAACAATTGACATGAAAGGAATGTTCTACTTCATGAAAGGATCAAAGCACAAACCACTAATCTACTTTTCACACGAGGTAAGGATCTACACCAGCCAACAATGAGGAAGTCAAACATTCCAGCAAGCAGTATATCACAAAACAAAGAAACAATCCAAGAACTCGTGGGATAGGAACGAAAGGTCAATAGTATAGAGAATTTTGATCATGCAACCGTATGGATTACGTGACTTAAATCTAATATTCAAACCATCCATCTTAAAAGGGAAAGAAAAACTTGAGAGTCAAAGACATACTAGTTACGATCAAGACGCGAAACAAAACATAGTTACCCAGTCCTTCCAGGAGGATGTTTCATAGCAATAAAGGGATACGTGACCCCGAAGGAAACATTCCATCGTTACAATCTAAACAAGAGGTCTACCACCTCTTCCTTACAAGGTCTTTTAAAAGTAATAAACGTTAACAACTAGGATTCTCTCTAATTTCTTTGGTTTGCAACTAGGATTCTCTCTTCCTAGAACTTTCTATTGCTAAAGGTTGTATCCTGAATCCCATTGATCTACTTTCGAGCATTGAGGACAATAATGAAATTTCCTTATTTCCTTCCTAATGTCTGATACCATAATAGATTATTGAAGAAACCACAAGCCGCAAGCCTTATTAGGAAACGAGTAATAAACAAAATAGCTCACAAGTAAGCTACACTCTAGGTAGGCAAGCATGACAACTTTTAAATGGAAAACCTAAACAAACTTCATTCGTAATCTTCATAAATAGCATACATACTATTATCCAAGACAATATAGCACTATGTGTAAAATGTTGTACAATATCAATTCATTCCAGCAGGACTCTCACTTACGCAACAAATTACATTCAATAGAAAGGTAATCAAGGAGTAGTGTTACAACTAATAAAACAAGAGCCACTCTAGCTAAGGACCCAGATTTCCATATTTTTGATATTCCTTATCAATGATGATAAAACACCGCAAAAGAAATATACATGCATTTGTGTTTTATCCAGTGGTAAGTCTACATTCAGTAGATCTGAAAGGTGATAACTATCTTGTCAGCACAAGCAAGGGAACAAGCCAAAGAGGAAAGAAGCATTCGAGTGGGGCAGAAGTACTAATGAAGGCAACCCCCTAAGGAAGCAAAAAGCAAGAAGTATCTACTATCGAGCAGAAATCAGACCCAAGCATCTATGAGCTTCTATTGATTTGATATCGCTTAGGGTAGCCATAACCAAGCATTTTGAAAGGTAACTTTTTATTTATTTATTTATTTTTTATTATTATTATTTTTTATATAGCTTCCATGTTTCATAAGAATGTCCCTTTCCCATTTCAGATGGTTTGATCCAAAACAAACAAAAGCAAGTAAAACATTGTTCTCAGCCATATAATTATAACAGAGTAAAGATAACAACAATTTTCCCCTATGCAAACCAATCATGAAAGGAACATCGATTCAGGAGAAGGAACAGGAAAAAAAAGAAACCAATGCACTCAAGGACAATCGATAAAATCAAACACAATATTCCATCTTAAGGCGTCATTTCAGGTAGTAGATCATTTATTTCATGAAGTTGAAAAAGGACAGCAAAATATTTCAGGGGCTAGTCTTAACATGCCTGGTTTAGAACGCCATCTCCATATGTAAAAGATTTGTCTCAAAGCCGCTGCTTGCCCTTAACCCAAAGTGCTCTGCGAGCTCGTGCTAGCGCCACATTCACGCAGTGAAAAATAGCTACAAACCAACCCCATGATTTGAAGCTCAGACACGAGACATATTGATTACACCACACTCCTGGCTCGGGTAGGCATCTACCGTGATGATCAATAAACCTTCTCCTTCATTAGATTGAGGACATCATCAAACACTCGGTGCAAATGTCTCAGCTACAGCCTATAAGGTGTGATTAGTCCAACATAAAACTTTATGCCTGCCAATTTGGTGACTCGTTAAAGGAGCTCGCGTACTAGCAAATCAAAAAGTGCTTCATAAATAATTTGATATGAAACAGATCCGCCCCTATGAGATTCTCTTCCATGAGTTACATCCTACAACAAGTAAGATCTCAATAGAGACTCTTTGCAAATACATTTCATCAGTTCTGCTGGTAACACCCTCACTGTCCAAGGTCAATTTTGAAGAACAACTCAGTACAAGATCTGGATCTGAAAGAAAATATCCTGCTACCTTCATCTCCCAAGACATTTTCTCCAACATTGCATAGATCTCCTGTGCCCGCGGGTGTGATCTGTCTCCTTGAAGGAGAGTCCCAAATTTGAGGGTGTAAACGATGCTGAACAGATAACAACAAGGTTGGACCACCTGCTTGTTGGAGCGCTCAAACCGGCTTCTACTACTGCAACATGCCTGCTGCCTAGCTAATTATTGTTGCAGGCAGTTGCTGTGGATCCCAAACAAGAACACACCATACAACACCCAATGAATGTGGAGGTAACATGCCTACCTCCCTATCTTATAGCTTCATCTATAACCACCATATCAAACCCATGGCCAGAACTAGGAACAGTAGTGAACACAATCTCAGCCTCATTGCAAAACTTGCCTCAAGGTTTGATCGAGCTTCTTCCATGCTAGATCCGCCACCTGGACAGAAGCGACTTCCCAAAAAGAAAGGGCAAGACAGCTCAATCTAAAACTTTATCTCGTTCTTCTACTACAACTGTGAGATTTTGCAACAGCTGATCATGGCTATGGTCGCGTGCAACCAGAACAGAATGGATAGAACACATAAAATGGTCATCCCGTCAACACGTTGTCCTTGCAACACTCTCACTGTCACTTCGTCAATTTTGATAACATATCTTGAAGGGGAAAAAAAACCCAAATCTGAGGATGCAGTCGAACTGAACAGATAACAACATAGTGGACAACCTGCACATTGGAAGCACTCAAGACAGCTTTTGCTACAGCTGCAAGATTTTGCAACAACTGAACATGACTGAGGTTGCATGCTTCCAGAACATCAGGATCAACACCGACGGTGCCTTGGGATCGCCCTGTAGTAGCTGTCACATTTAACTCGTTCTGAACTCCACGAGCAGGGAGGAAGGAACAGGCGGCTCATTCCATCGCTCGACTCCATCCCAGAAAATGATTCTACTCGCAATAATGTAGAGGGAACCCTTTACTACAACAATATACACTGTCTCGCTTGAACCGACTCCCAGTGCCATTCTTTAGCATTGCAAAAATAAGACTTTGATGTAACGCACAAAAATATAGAAGAGACGACAATACATACAAAGACAAAGGTGACAGACAGACACATGGCCATGCTATGCAGACATCAAAGCTAAACAAAACGAAGGCATTCAAATAAAAAGGGGAGGGCAGAACGCGGTCTGCGGAGATGAGACCCTCCAAAAGCCACATCCGAAAATCAAAATAAACGAAGACAGAACATAAACCAAACTTCCTTGTTCACGCGGCCAAACAGGTCAAGGGGAGTAGTTTACACGGGGCTCGAGAAATTTTCCAATCCAAGGAATTAAAGGAGGTGGGGCGGCTGGCAAAGGTAAGGCCAGCACCAGCAGATAGAATTTTGACTTTAAAAATCATGTCCCCTCCAACCTACACCACACACCTACTCTCCCTTCTTTCCCACGCAAACCCTGCTCTCCTTCATTTGTTTATTTTTACTTATATTTTATTTCATTTCATTAACATCGATAGTACGTCTGTATTTCAACTATAACATCTGAAGCACTACTGCGAGCAAACAAGTATACAAAACTATAGAACAAAATAACAGACCTGGTTTACACTAAGTCACATTTTAAATTTCGGCATTCTATCTATTTCTGAATTAAATTTATCAACCAAACATAAAATGACACGGTTCTATCGAACATGGTAGAATATTCATTTTATGACATTACAAATACAACAATAATATTATCTGAAGAAGAAGGTTCCCTCAATTTGGAACTCTATCTCCACGAATGAGAAACCGTCACATAAACAGCATGCGCATTTACCTGCCATTAACATTATAAATACTAAAATCTTTAATCAATCCACGTTAGTTCACTGACTGGTTAAACTCCGTTGAATTAAATATATGGACAAGATTGCAGTTCAATGGTGAGGATGAAGGTTCGTTAAGTATAAATTGCTTACAATATTTTAGATAGATAATGAAATAAATAAGATCCTGACTTTCCTTAGTCAAAGGAAGACTTTGGTATATGATATAAATATACCTAAATTTAACGAGAGTAATCAACTGTATGTTAAAGGCTTCGAGTATAAATATACGCTTACTCAACAAGTGTTATCACTCATATGTTGAAAGCTTCTCAACAAGTATTAACAGTTATATATAGTAGGTTTTGATATAGAGATATGTTTGTCACACAAATGTTATAAACTATATGTTAAAAGTTTCAATAGAAATATACACATAGTCAACATATACTGCAACGGCCCAACAAGGAAAGGGTCACTACGCCATGAACCTGGGTAACCGCCAAACGGGGCATTACACATGAATGGGTAGCTTTTACCTTTCCCCCCCCCCTTTTTTTAGTAAAAATATCTCACCATTTGTCTATACATATCTTTTATTGTTTTATTTGGTATAATAAACATACGGTCCCTAAAAAATTAAATCCATCCCTTTTGATTAAAGCATACATAAACATGCATCTCTAGATTATAATTAGCTTGTCTAATGCATTAGTAAGGAATTAATCCAAAATCTCTTCCAATTTTTTTTTGCCACTGTACTGAAATTGTTTCAGAATTTCTAAAGCTATTCTAGTGTTAGATGAAGTGTGTTCTCATTAATTTTGGTGTCATTATTTATTGTTAAAGTTCTGGTACTGTTTTATCATAGCCGCTTGGATTGTCTGCAATGCCAATGGTTGAAACGAGGGTTTGTCCCAATTTAAAAATAATAAAATCTTATAATAAAACAAATATTGTGGTGGATAATGTAATGTATTATAAATATAGTGGCTAGAAAAATATTGAGAAGTTGATTATTGGTGATGGAAATTTTTCCTGATAGTGGAAACGACATTGGTAGAGAATGTCTTTTGACCAGAGTTTCATTTTTTTCTATTTCCAAGCTGAGAGAAGTTTTGAAAAGATCAGAGATGGTGGAAAACCCATATTTCTATCAAGACAGGAAATGTTTGGTAGTTTTAGAGGATTCCATTTTTCTAATCGGTCACTATGCTAATAAAAAAACTTAGCGAGTGAGAAAGTATTGGATACTGATTAGTGTTATTCATAAAACCGTGTGATTTTTTTTATAAAACTTTGAAATATTCTTGCATGCATCAGGAAATAAACCTATATACTGCTGAATATAGCCAAAGTATGAGAAATTTTTGCTAAAAATAAAATAAAACCATTTATCAATTTTTTTATTAAAAACTATGGAATGGAACAACTCACAGTCGCAAATTCACACTTTGATCATTTCTATTGAAATAAAACTTTAGTTAAGGTTCTCTAAAATCTTGTCCATTGTAGACCTGAAATTTGATGTTATGTGGCCAAAGTTTTGGATTTTAGACCATATTCTACAATTGAAAGTAAAAATAAATTTTATACATGTTGTATTTTATGTTAACTGTAGATTTGGTAGCTTATATTTTAAAATCATATATTTGAAATATTTATTTTTATTTTTTCCTCTTGTTTTAGTTGTAGAATTATGTTCATTCTTTAAGAATTATATATAAGGCAATATGTAATATACTAACTTGTGTTTTCATTATGAATGAAGGAATTTGAGGAAAGTGAAGGATATGACTTACTTGATGGAATGGATATTGAAAAACAAGAAAATCTTTTGGAATGCAACACTTCAACTAGCACTCATGTCCAGTCAAGATAATGCAATGCTATAATGAACACTCCTTCCCAATAAGGAGAATGTAACAAGACTCCTTCCCAGCGAGAAGAATCCAACACTATAACTAGTAATCTTTTTTAGCCAACCGACATTATAAATAAAACTTCTATCTAATTGATGTATCAATAACCTGAATAATAACTTCTAGAAATAATTTGGTCAACAATATTTTTAATAAGGTAGTTATTTATAAATTATATAAAATATCCAATTTCATATATATATGAAATAAACATGGAAATTCAAAAATATTTTTATTATATACTTTTAAAATACTAATCTCTTTGAAAATATTTTTTATTAATAAAATTCATTATAAGATATCAGATTGAATAAATTGTTTTGCGTGTTTTAAAAAGAGAAACGTCTCTTTTAGAAATTATTTATTTATTGAGACACTAAAGTTAAGTACATTGCATGGAATGTTTTCCAAATTTATGTTTAAAAGTTATATTTAAAACATTTATCTCTAATTGTCTTTGTTTGGGTACGTTGGTAAAAGATGAGTTATTATTATTGATTAAAAAACTATGTTAAAATGTCATATTTACATGCAATGTGGTTTAATGATCATTACTAAATATTTAATTTACTTCAATGTTTTTTAATTTAATATTTTTTAATTTAACATTAAAGTTAAATTATTAATATTATAAATTTGAATATAATAATTAAAATCATATTTTATTATTTTATAAATTTAATTATAATAGTTAAAATAAATATTTTATTTAAATAAATATTAATAAGTAAAAATGTGAAATAAAATAATATAATATCTAAAATTTACAATTATAAAAAAATAGAATTGTGAACTAATATTACAATTTTTAAATTTCTAATTTTGTAAAATAAAAGTGTGAAAATATACAATCTAAAATTGAGAATTTATCTACAACTAAGCTCTACTTATTGTGACACATGTCATAATTTTAAATTGTGGATTGACAACAATATGTAATATGTGAATATACACACAAATGTACAATTGTAGGTATGTAACAATATTAAAATCAAGCCAAATTCCACAATTACATTATTGTGAATTTTTTACACTTATTTTCAATGTAGATATTTTCACAATTTATGTTTCCACAAAATTATTGTAGGTGGAGTCCACAAATTTGGATTCACAATTTGAACTAAAATATTCACAAAGAAAATGTGAAAAAATTGTGGATACTATACCATTTTTCTTGTAATGATGGCAGAGGCACATTGTGCACCTTATTCAGCCCATCCAGTGGTGAAGAAGATGCACGCCACCTTGAGACAGCTATACCATTGGAGAAGCCTTCGGAGAGATGTAGATCAGTTTTTGTCAGGTTGTTTAGAGTGTTAGAGGGTAAGGGATCAACATCAGCATCCAACTAGCCTTCTTTACCCACATCCTATACTGGAGTGAAAATGGGACACCATTTCCATTAATTTTATAGTAGGGCTACCAAAATCGAGATACCACCACAATGTCATCATGGTCAAGGTAGATAGATTGATGAAAGTGGTTCATTTTTATCTGATGAAGACAACCTATACAACTAGTGTAGTAGTGAGAGTGTACTTGGATGAGATTGTTAGACTGCAAGGGATTTTTTGGAAGATAATCTACGACCACAATCCCTTATACACATCATACTTATTGACCACCATGTAGGAGGCCCTTGGGATGAGCATCAACTTTAGCATAGCCTATCATCTATAGACAGATTGATAGATGGAGCAGGTGAATCAAATTTTAGAGGACATGCTTGAGATGTATGTCATGGATCATCAGTCAAGGTGGTAGGAGTACTTGTACTTGGTTGATTTTACATACAATAACAACTTCTATATTTCTATTGGGATGGTACCATTTTAGGAACTTTATGGCAGGGAGTTCCTAATACCTTTGAGTTGGGGACAAAATTGAGGACAAAGTATCTCTTAGACTAGCTTTATTATAGGACATGGAGCAACAGGTTGTTTTAATTTGACAAATTTACAGGAGGCACGAGACAGGTAGAAGAAGGATGTAAACTAGAGGAGAGTTAACCATAGTTATGAGGTGGGCACGACGGTGATTTTTCATGTCATACCTCATAAGAGTCCTATCCATTACGGAAAAGGATCTAAGTTGTCTCCTATATTTTTGGGTCCATTCGAGATCCTTAAGAAGATCAGTCCCTTATCTTACCGTCTATCCTTGCCACCCATCTTGACTCACGTACATGATGTGTTTCACGTATATTTTCTTAGGAGATATATCCCATATCCATCTGATGTATTGGATAGGACCGTATTGTAAGTGCAGGAGCAGTGGTAGATGATGGTGGAGCTTGTACATATCTTAGAGCATAGGAACTTGGACCTTCGAGGCTGAGATATTGATCAGGTGTGAGTCTAGTGGGATAGGTATGATGAGACTGCTGCTACATAGGAGGATGTTATGTTGCTGCGAGTCTAGTTTCTACACCTATTTCAGTGACTTCCACAAGGAAGTTGAGTCTAAAGGGAGGGGGATGTAGACCCCACTCGTCTTCGACACTTATTATTTTTTTATTTCAATTACTGTTGAGTATAGACTTGGATATTGTTATATCATTTTGGTTTAACATTAGGTTAGATGATAGAGATATTCTGACTATTGATGGATTGTGATTCATAGTATGATTTGTGTGGATGCTTAGAGACATAGAGAAGCATTTTTATATTTATGATGATGATATGATGTTAGCATATATATTACTGACATTTGGAAGTCTCATCATGTTGACTATGATTTAGAATTTGAACTAATATTTTCATTTTCCTAATATTGATGAAATGGTAGAATTGAGATGTTGAAAATTTAGACAAATGATAGCATTGATTAGCTGAGATCATGTTATCAGCCAATTTTGACTACGCAAAATTGTCAGAAAACAATTAAATGATTAAAAATTAGAAAATTTTGAAAAGTATTACTTTGCGTGGTTCATTGGACTCCTTGCAATCGTCTTATTTTTTTTATCGTTTCGGTCTTCGTTTCGTGATTTTCAGGCAAGAACTCTTCCCGCCAGGCTATAAAACGCATTAAAATACATTAAAATAATTAATTAATATTTAATTAATTAATTGCTCCTTGTTTGATTAAATTAATCACTTAAGGGGTATTTAATTAAATAAATATAAATGAAGGTTCATCCGACAAGTTTTAGTGCCGGGGAAGTTAGCTTTTGTTTCCAACTGCCGGGTTGGCATCCCAAACCCGGATTTCCACTTTCCTAGCAATTTCCTTCAAATTTCCCGCACGTGGGTTTTCCTCTGCCAATTGCCAAATCATGGATTGGCAAACGGGCATAAAATTCCCCAATTTCCCACATGGGGAAATTGGACGGGGATTGCCAACCCATTTTGCAATACCCGTTGGAAATTTCCCATTACTTTTCCCATTTCCCCTGGCACTTAAGCCACTACCTGGGATGAGAGGAAGTTGAATTAATCCTCGTAACTTCCTCCATCAAACCCGGTGGAAAAATTCAGGGAAGCTTCTTTTTCTTCAGAAAGATATAATATTTTGTTTGACATTATGCAAGAGAAACCCACGCCATTGTGAGCAAAGGAAATTAATCACAGCAGAAAGACTTAAGGCAAATACATGCGCATTGGTTGAAGGAAAAGGACAGCAAATTCTTTTGAATGTTAAAGGAAATAACAAAGCCAAAGAGCCGCACCAGGGAAACGAGGATTTCACAACCAAATAAGAAAACAGTTCCACGTTTCAGCGCCTTTGCAAGAAGGAGGGGACAATTTAAAAATCCCACGCACCCATTAAACAAGTTCCCACGCATACATAGCCATGCCTGCATTGATCTTTAGTTAGAATTCCAACGCAGCCAAGGAGGACAGTTTTCCATGTGCTGAGAAGAAATTCCACGCACCCATCTAACCAAGGAGGAATACCACGCATCTGAAGGCAAGAGACAAGTTCCAGAGGAGAAAGGAGGCGCACACACACCAAAATCAAATAAAGAATATAATAAAAATTCTTTTCCACACAGCTATTAGAGATAAGAACAGTTTTTAAAAAGCTACGCATTCATCAAAGGAGGCGCCCAGCTGGAAGAAAGAACAAGTTTTTAATATAAAAAAAGGGGAAAGAGTTCCATGTGCCAGATTGGAGGAGTTTTTAATAAAAAAGATTTAAAATCTCCTTGCTGCGCATAGAGAAAGAAGGTTTTAAAACACAGAAATAAAGATTATTTCTCACGCCTTGGGAGAAAAGCACATAGCTAGAGGCAAAATACATCAAAACAAAAGCCACGCCCAAGCACAGGAAGTTCCCACGCCTGGAAAAGAGATAGGAACAATTTTCAAATAAAGATCTCAATATTCCTTTACACTCATTGATCAAAGGAGGCGCACAACCCAAACAAAGTTCCCAGGCACCTGGAGGAAGAAGGGGACAACTAAAGAATATAAAGTTTCCATGCCTTAGCCAAGGAAGAGGAATTAATTATTTAGCCAGAGTGGAAGACTACACACGTGCCAGGGAGAAGATTAAAAACAGTTCAAATGCAGTTCAGGAATATCTCCAACGTCGGCCAGGGAAGAGAGGAAACTCCATTCACGCAAAATATTAAAATCGGGAGATTTTAATTGTTATTGTCAGAGTTAGAATTCGAGCTTGGTCTCGATTTGTTTTTATTGACATATTAAAAGTTTGTAATTCGAGACAATTATTATTATTATTATTTTTAAATAATAATAATAATAATAATAATATTATAACGGAAATATTTTTCTTGCATTAATAGGGTGTTGGAGACTGAGACCCGGCCCCATTTGCATTGTCTGGCGTGCCTGAGTCACTGCTGTTGTTAAATTCATAATGGCCGAAAGATCCAAATTTGCAGGGAGATCGAGGAAACCAGTGGAAAAATATAATAAATCTGCCCTGAAATATGAATTCCAAGGAATTATTCCTCCCAGCTCCATTAAGTCGGCGTATGAAAACATCACCGATACAAATCTGGGTCATATCAACGTGCAACAGTTTTGCGAGCGAGTGAAAACTGAAGGCAAGACCATTTTCTCTGATAGGCTTTACCACAGTGGCCTACCTCAAGCAGCAGCATTCCCTGTCTTGGTGCAGTGTCCGGAATTGGTGATTGCTTGTGTAGAGCATTACAATCTTGAGAGATGAGGAATTTATAAAGACAACCGTGAACCTTTCCTCTTAATCACACCTGAACACATTGAGGAGTTGCTTGGGATACCTAATTTTCCTGAGAATGCAGATATCACTCACCAGTCTGCGCAAGATTTCTGGGACGAGGAACCCCTAAGATGGAGCAAAATGGTTAACAACAATTGGCTGGTAACGAAGAGACCTCGGATTGATAGGCTTCTGAAAGAACTATACCGCGTTGAGTTCGTGGAAGAGATTGGAGACATGATCGCTCTCCTAAGTCGAGTTTTTAGTTTACCTTCTGCAAGGGTCTTCCACCCATGGATGTACCAGTTTATCTGTATCATCCTAGCCAAGAAGGAGTTTGTGGACTGGGCCACCATCATCAGCAACACCATTCACAAGCAATTGATAGAAGTCAAAATGACTGGATGCTTCTACATGACCTCATATCTGACCTATGCAGTAGCACGAAGAAAGCTATTTTCGGGACTTGAAACGAGAGGAATCCTGGGGTCATCAAACAACGTTTTTCACTATTACCCTCAGTTCAGCTTCAAAAATAGTTCTCACCATTTTAGAAGAGTCAACGATGCATTCACCTTCCGCGTAATCCAGAACTTGAATCGAAATACCGAGGAAAGGTTTTCCAAAGAAGCCATGAGTGTCATTTCTCAATGGGGAACCTGGTTTATACAATTTTCATCTTTTTCCTACATCCGCGTGAGTGGCTTTGCTGGGACCCCATGGAAACTTCCCAAGTACGTCAGTGATAGGTGGGCGTTAATGGAGCTGGCGCGACAATTGTTCCAAGTTCACTGCTTGCTTAGTGAGAAGCACCGCCCAGGAATTCATTTCCCGATCCAAATCGGGGAATACCAATGCCCAAACTTATTCAGTGCACAACTAATGGAAAAGGAGTTTGCTCTCAGAACCATCCATCCATATGTGAAGAGAGCCCAGTTCGATATCAATGGTTATATGCAAACGATTATGGGAGCGAAGTATCAACATAATCCTACAATGGAGGATTTCTAGGCCACTTGCTCAGATGAACATGAGGTAAGGAGACGGGAGTACTCTCACCTAACACTTGCTCAGATCAAGGCTTTCCACATCCAGAGTCCTCCCGATTCATTCATAACCGATGATGAGGATGTCGTTGATCCCTCGTACGATGCCATTTCCTTCACACCGTTACCTCGAATCGATTGGACCAAAAGAGATGAATTTTCTCTCGATGGCAGGAACCAACCAATTATCGAAAGAAGCATATCTTGGTATGATAAGGAACTTGCCAAATTTCAATCAATTTTGAATCCCGTTTCAGAATCACAATAATTGCCTATATCAGGACACCTCCATTCAACCAAGGTTTCTTCTCGATCAACTTCGTTACCATCCGATCATACACGACATACAAGAAAAGAATGGTTGCCGAAATCCACTTCACCGAGAAACGTGTCACGAAGAGAGAGATCCAGAGATCCAAACCCTGAAGAAGGAAAGGAGCGTGTGTCTGGATTTTCTACCTCGAGTAGAGATTCTTCCACTCACATCATTAATAGCACTCATACGTTGGTAGCAAATGATCCTCAGCCATGCTTCGAACAAACACCCACTCAAGTGCAAGTAATTCAAATATCAAATACTTTGGAGCATGTAGTTCATGAAGGGATTTACCAAAATCTCCCTAATGATCACGAAGTGGACATTGAGGTTGTGTCTCCTCAAATCAAGGCCATTGATAGGATTCAAGAATGATCTCATGATGTCAGGGATAATGAGTATATTGATTCAAGCTCCAGGAATCTATATGCTGAGATAGTAAATGAAACTCCTTCTTGGGTTGATTCTGAAGTGAAGAAAAGGAAGAGAGTTGTCAAGCCAATCGACATTGATTTTGATGCCCTTTTCAAACTGTCAAATGACGCCATTCCTAAGAAGCCCAAGGTACTTTCTCGAATAATGGTGGATAATGATGGAAACAAGTTTGCAGACCTTGCCATTCCACGAGTGGATAAAGAGCGTAATGCTATGATGCCAGGCGACTATGAAGTTTCCAGACTAGGACTTGGGAGATCCACATTAGAAAGTGACATGGCGATGGCTCGAGATTCAATTGATATCGTGCTAAAAAGATTGGAGAAATACAAGTCCCAAAATTCTTGGCTCAAGGCTGAAAAGAGTCAATTGGTGGAGTATGTTCAGCATTTGATAAATCCCATATCATCCACCTTCCCAGTACCTGATGCGGTGGCTGCCCAGATGAAGAGACTCTTAATTTGTCAAAGGAAATAAACACGTTGGGCCATGTCACTAAAACTTGGCTTTCGGAGATTCTCGTTTTGGGCCAGGGAGCGATCAAGACTGCAGTTAAGCTTCATGAAGATATCAGTGTATATCTAGATCCAATTCTTTCTTTCAAAGAAACTTTTGTTTCTACGATATCAAATTTGGATGAGATATTGCCCAGTCTGCAGGAGATGACAAGTATGAAATCTTCAGTGTTGGCTATTGAAGGGATTCTCAAATTTGAACATCGAGGGACACGTTTCCTTTGGTGTCCACATCTCAAATCGAGAAAGACGCTTCTTGTGGATTCTATGATCCATTATGACAACATGTTCAATGAAGTTTTCGCTTCACTTTCCTTGATCCAGGATTTCATAGCTGAGATTCCTTGCAACCTAGTAAATGAGCATAATCAAAGGTGTTCATCGGAGCAGGTGGAAGAACAATTCTCACAATTGTTCAAAGACATGTACACTCCTGCCAACAATTTCTTGTCGGTTTCCATGGAACGGTGTATCAAATTGAAGAACTTGTTTGAGAATGCTCAGTCTAAAATTGTTAATTTTAATGATATGCCAAGTAGAATTCTTGAATTGCAGGTATTTTGTGAGGCTATTCTTCGGCCAAGTGAACCTACAGAAGAGGAAAATATGTTTGAAACTTTGGGAAGGTTTAGATCCTTTCAATTATCAAAAGCAGTAGATCCCAATTTCACCGGCGGTGTAGGAAGTTGATTTTGTTGATATCTAGCGAATTGGGAGAGTCCATTTCTCATACGTTTGAGATAGGCGGACCCCGTTTCAATGGATAAGGCACTGGTTATTATTGTATATTTTTTAAAGGTGTTGTTATTTGGGAAACATTGGATATTTTAAGTAATTTCTATTTTTGGGTTGTATTTAATAAAGTTGGTTAGAAAAAGTCAAAGGTCACTTAAGTGCCTTATTTAATGATCATATTAAACCCTAACTACTTTGTAACCAACTTTTGGGTTATAAAAGGAAGTGAGGGGCTCATTTGTAAGGGTGACTTTGAGAGAGGAGAAGAAGATACTTTTGTGCAAGCTTTGTTTCCAGAAGAAACTTTGTGTTCTTTGTGAAAAACATTTTGGAGTTAATATAATAAGAACTTTGTGTCTCATTCATTGTCTCTTGTAGCATTTGGTGTTCTTATGTTCATTAGATGTTAGGTGTTTGAATATTGCATGTGAATATTATCTTTGATCTTATTGTCAACATTAGTAATCAGTTGTTCTAGTTCACAGTGATCAAGCTCTGACTATCTACTTGCTCATGTGTGTTCCCTTTTGCATGTTCTTATTTGTCTAACTCAAACTCCGTTTTATTTGTGTTGGTTATTCATATTTTCTCTTCATGCAATATTAGGCTCTGTTTTTACCTAACTCTTGCATGTTCTTTCAGTCCATTCCATTCCACTCCTTTCTTTCATTTCATTCCATTTCCTTCATTCACTTTTCTTCCATTGATGTTCCAAAACACCCCCCACATACAATTTTGAATGTACAGATGTAAATACAGTTTTGGTTTTCAATAAAGGCAGCCTCACCTTCATTGAGGAGGGAATTTTTTCCCACACTGTTGCATGTCATTTGTATGCATGTAAATCCATATGCTAACAGTTTTTTGGTGACTCCGCTGGGGATTCAGAAATCGTTAACCAGTGCTTGGTTAAATCTTTATGACTATCCCCTCTGCACAAGCTCCAGTTCTTCAACCGAATTTTGTGCCCGACGAATATTTCTAAGGAGACATTGCTGCCAACCTTCGAATAGTAGCTTGGGAAAACCGTGAAAGCTTGCAGCAATTTGTGGCTGTTGATAGATCCATTGACAAAGAAATCTACATCGAAGACCTTAGAAGAAGAGCACCCGCACTCGTGGCCAGAAGACCTCTTGGGCACGTGTTGATAGTTGTTCACCGACGCGGTCCTCTTCCACCCAGGTAATAAGTTGTATGACCATTACAGGTAACCATCATTTTCATCTCGCCACATCAGTACTAGATAACGAAGAAGAGAAAGCTGCGAGAGTTGTTAGAGTTATTCAGGCACAAATAGCTCAAGAAAGAGAGAAAAGAGAAAAGGCTAGAGCTGGTCAGAACATGCCAATTCAATCTCTTCACCATAAATATTCCAAGCTGGAAGGAAAGAGGTTTACGCGAGGAGAAAAAGCTAAAGGTAGATTTGACCCTACTTTTGACTTTCAAGGAAAATTTGGTTTCAAGTTATCTCCTCCCAAGAAGAACACACCTCGTAGATCTGTAAGCCTTGCATCAAGTCCTGAAAGAGCAAGGAAGGAAGGAATCACTACCAGTTAAGCACTTGTCCTTGCTCACATTATTTTACCTATGCATACCACCTTTCCTCTAATGGCAGCCAATGTACCATGGGGAAATGCCATAGGCCCATTAGCCTTACCTGCTCGACATGAACTCCCACGAGGATCAAGAAATATTCTTCCCAAGTTCGACGGAGATGGGAAGACGTCACCAAAGGATCATATTTCTGCCTTCTTTGCTGCATGTGTTGTTTTGTCAGTAGAATACGAAGATGTTGCTATTCATCTCTTCATCGAGACATTGCATGATATTGCTGCGGATTGGTTTCATCATCTACCCAATGGATGTATTACAAGTTGGGATGATATGAAAACCAAGTTTGAAAATCGATTCAAAACAGCGGAAGATGAACATGCTCTTCTTGCCCAACTATCTCAGGCAAAGAAAGAGCCTACAGAACCCATGAGGAATTTCGTGGCCAAATTCAACAAGATGATAAACAAAGTTCCCACTAGGATTCATCCCAACATTGATGGACAAAAATGTTTCTTTATTAACACACAACAACCAGAAGTGTGCTATCAGCTAAGAAGGGCCAGGGTGGCTACTTTGGAACTTGCTCAATCTTTGGCCATAGAAATCGAAGATGACTTAATCATGGCAGGAAAATTCAAGAAAAAGTCCCTCAAAGGAAAGAGTCAAGAAACTCCCAACATTTCAGAAACTATACTCACTAAGTTGGCTAATGATATGCTAGCTTTGAAGAAGCAAGTTGCTCAAAGTAGTAAACCTGCTCCTTACAAAGATATCCCGCAAAAAGGATACGTTCCCAACAAAGCTAGGATTGCAGGTGCTCCAACAAGGCTTGCTATTGAAGCAGCTCCCGCAACTAATTCCAAATGTGATGTCATTGAAGAAAGCGATGATGAGATTGAGGTCGTCGAGGTTGATGAGGAAGAGCTTGATTCTGAGACATCTGAACCTATAGTTGAAGATCCTGAGGAAGAAAGCAATAATCATTTCTTTGAGTACAGTTCCGATGAAGAAGATGAATATGAAGAAATTATAGAAGATATGAATAGTCAATCCTTCGCTGTCTTCACACGCTCTCAGAAAAAGGACCAAGATACCACCAAGGCGGGAGATAGAGAGGTGTCCAAGGAAACTCTCAAAGGATCCAAGATAAAGGAGGATCCTAAAGAGTCCAGAGATACTGAGATTTCAAAGGTCAAGACTATCTTAAAGAAAGGAGAGCCTTTGTTAGATCAATCAGTTAGTAAACCAATTACGAAGAAAACTTCTTCTTCCACATCCGTATCAATCAAGCCCGAGACCAAGGTTAAAAGTGTGCCATCATCAAGTTTGAAAGAACTCATATCTGAGACTTCAAGTGCAATTACTTTGCCTAAATTTGATATCATTGATCATATCAATAAAACAAAAATTTCCATGTCACAGGCAGAGTACTTGAAGTCCAACAAGGATCAGCTCGAGAAGTTGGTCCAGTTTATCAAAGGCAACTCTACTGTTCATTCCTCTAAAGGAATTCTAAAAACTCCCAAAGATGGGAAAACTCAAAATATTGTGGCGGCCACCACACCTTCAAATGAAAAGATCGAACCTTTCTTTATGTCTTTTCTTATCAACGGATGCAAGTTAAGTAATTGCATTATAGACTCTGGAGCCTTGGATAATGTGATGCCGGCAAAAGTAGCACATGCTCTTGGTTTGACTTGTACGAAAACATTCAGATCATGTTACTCTATGGAAACCAAGCAAGTTCCTCTGATCAGGCAGATTAAGGACGCCCCAAATGGTTTTAGCCCAATTCCCTCAAAAGCGAGTTAAGGTAACTATTTTGGTTGCTAATATCCCCACCTCGTATGGAATGTTGTTGAGTAGGAAATTTTGTAGGGATTTGGGTGGTGAGATTCAAATGGACTGGTCTTATGCCATGATTCCTATCAATCGAGAAATGAAGAAACTTATGCCGGAAGCTCAGGAAAAGTTCACAGTAACTAAAACTGAAGATCCTCGCGCACAGATCCTTTTCCAAGGCTCAAGTATGGGTAATTATATGATGACTACAGAAGTTCATACCCCTGAGATCACTTGCCAAAATTCCAATGAGATTTGGACTCTTGAGTTCGATGGAAGTTGTTGCTCAACGGGCTCTGGTGCAGGAGTGGTGCTCATATCTCCAAATGGTAAAATCTTTCCTTTTTCCTATAAACTCGAATTTTCAAATACTAATAACACTGCAGAGTACGAGGCATTAATCCTTGGCCTCCAAGTTGTAGAAGAGAAAGGGATAAAAAATCTGGAAGTCTTTGGAGATGCAGAATTGATCGTGAAACAAGTAAGAAATCAGTTCTAGGTAAAGAAAGATCGTCTGAGACACTACAGAAATAAAGCTTGGGATGCCATAGAAGTTTTTGATGCTTTTTCCATTAAATTTGTCCCTCGTGAAAAGAATGACAAAGCGGATTCTCTAGCAGTCTCAGCGTCATTAATGATTCCTCATTCAGAATTTGATCAAGAAAAATACACCATTGAAATGGTCTTTAGGCCAAGTGTTCCTGACAATGCAGAAAATTGGCAAGTATTTAATGATGATCAGAAAATTATTGCCTTCTTGGAAAAGAGAGAAAATTTTGAACAGTTGTACTTTGAAGGAAGTGATTCGACATTTCGTGAATCAACTACCTCACCCATTCAGGAAGGAGTTGAGAATGAAGATCCTGGTGATGGCATCATTCAACTCAAAGGAAATAAAATTCCCAAAGGATTGGTTTCACTCAAAGAACTTTTTGACAAACATGATAGGTTAATTAAAGAGAAAGAGCATGCAGGACCTGTAAATTCTACTGACTATGAGCAAATTAATATCGGCACCAAGGATAAACCTTGCCTGATCAATATTGGTAAATGTTGCTCGCCTAAGGAGCGCAGGAAATTCATAAATATCCTTACCAAATATTCTGACATCTTGGCATATTCATACGAAGACTTGAAGTCTTTCCAACCCAGGGAAATGGAGCATGCCATACCCTTGAAGCCTGGTGCAGTTCCATTCAGGAAAAAGCAAAGACAATATAATCCCAAGATTGTAGGGACAATATTTCATGAAGTTCAAAAGATGCTAGATGCACGAATAGTTTTTCCTATTCGACATTCGACCTGGATAGCTAATATTGTACCAGTTCGCAAGAAAAATGGATAAATTAGGATTTGCGTGGATTTCCGCAATCTTAATCAGGCGTCCTTGAAGGATAACTACCCACTGCCAGTCATGGACCATATTCTGCAGGCAGTAACTAGATCGGAAATGCTATCTATGCTAGATGGTTTCTCTGGCTATAATCAGATTGAGGTGGCTAGAGAAGATCAACATAAAACTACATTCACTACCCCTGGGGTACGTTCGCATATAGAAGAATGCCCTTCGGTTTGATCAATGTTGGTGCAACATTTCAAAGGGCCATGGATATGGCATTTGCAGATTATAAGGACAAGATCATTATGATATACCTAGATGACTTGACAGTGTTTTCAAAGAAGCGAGAAGATCAATTAAGAGATTTAGAGAAAATTTTGCAAAGGTGTAAACTTCATAATATTTCTCTGAATCCAAAAAAATATGTGTTTGGAGTTACGAAAGGTAAACTCCTAGGTCATATTGTTTCTAAGGAAGGAACTAAGATCGATCCTGAACGTGTTCAAGCTATAAAGAATCTTTCCTTGCTTACAAGTAAACCTGGAGTCCACTCCTTCTTTGGAAAGGTGAATTTTTTGAGAAGGTTCATGCCAGATTTCGCTGAGCTGACTAAAGAAATCGCTGATATGATGAAAGGAAAAGAATATTTTAAATGGTCAAAGGAAGGTAGAGAGGCATTTGAGCAAATCAAGGGTGCTATTGCAAAAGCTCCTACATTGGTGTGTCCCAATTTTAAGAAGGATTTTATAATTTATTGTTATGCTTCGCCACACACAATCTCTGCCATTTTGACTCAGCTCAATCAAGAGGGGATTGAATCTCCTATCGCATTCATGAGTTCGGGATTCAAGAAACATGAACTTAATTATACTCCTCTTGAGAGACATGTGTACGTGGTGGTAAGAGCCCTGAAACACTTTAGGTATTACGTGTTGAATTCTCACACCAAAGTCTTAGTTCCGGACACCGCGGTAAAATCAATGTTGACACAACAGGAACCGGGATCTAAAAGAGGTAATTGGGTCTCCAAGATACAAGAATATGATTTGGACATCAAGCCTACCAAGTTGGTTCGAGGAAGAGGACTTTGCCAACTCATTGCAGAGAATGAACCACGAGATAACTCTGAAGAAGAACTAGTTGAAGGAAATTTACCATTGGTAGTTTTTGTCAGTACCACGGATGAATGGTATTCTGATATTGCCTATTTCCTCACATACAGTGAGTGTCCAGAAAATCTGACAGCTAAAGAGAAACGAGAAATCAAACTAAGAGCTACCAGATACGTCATTTGGGATAACACGTTGTTCAAGAAAGGAATTGACGGCATGTTCCTCAGATGTGTTGATAAAGAACAACAGCCTAGGTTGCTGGAAGCCTTCCACAATCATGCTTGCGGCGGTCATTTTTCTGGCCCGGTAACAGCCCATAAAATTCTGAGAGCACATTATTACTAGCCCACTATGTTTTCTGATGCTCAGAAATGGGTGACCAAATGTGAAGCCTGTCAACAATTTGTCAGAGGACCAAAGTTGGCGGCACTACCTTTGAAGCCAGTTGTTATTGAAGAACCCTTTCAACAATGGGGTTTAGATTTCATCGGGGTCTTGAACCCTAATTCCAGCGCTGGTCATACCCACGTGCTCACTGCCACTGATTACTTTACAAAATGGGTAGAAGCTATACCGGTGAAACAAACATCTACTGCAGTAATCTGTGATTTCATCAAAGAAAACATATTGGTTCATTATGGAATTCCTCACAAGATTGTGACTGACAATGCCTCCAATTTTTCTTCTGCAGAGATGATAGGTTTTTGTTATGGATATGGGATATCTTTGTCTCATTCATCAGATTACTACCCGCAGGGAAACGGTCAGGCTGAATCCAACAACAAAAACCTCATTACCATTGTGCGCAAGTTAGTCGAAGAAAATCAAAGAACTTGGCACAAAAAGTTATATGATGCATTGTGGGATGACCGCATAACTCCCAAAAGGGCAATTGGGATGTCTCCGTTTCAACTTCTGTATGGAACTGATGCTCAAATTCCCGTCACATTGGAGCTACCAGCGTTAACATTATCTCAGGCAGTTGATGATGAATGCTTCACCAATGCATTAGATAAAAGGGTCATGTTTCTAACCAAGCTTGAGGAACAAAGAAGTCAAGTGGCCAACAGGATCAAGGAACATCAATCCTAGGTAAAGAAGTTGTTTGACAGGAAAACTAGAGAGAGACAGTTTCAAATCAATGACTTAGTTCTTCTCTGGGATAAAAGATGTCAGCCGAAGGGAAAGCATGGGATGTTTGACTCGCTGTGGCTGGGACCTTTCAAAATAAGACACTTCTGTGGAGATAGTACCTACTACTTGGCATATCCTGATGGAACTCATTTGCCTTTGCCCTACAGTGGGTAGTATCTCAAATATTACCAGGATTGAAAACGGGTTGTTCCCCATATGTACATAGGTAATTAGGATTTTGGTTTGTTTGTTTCCCTGTTTTTCGGTCTCCTCTCTTGTGTCACCCCATTTTTGTGCCCCATCTTTCTGTGATCATGCTCATGACTATTCTGGTCTGGGTCTGTTCCTGCATCCATGAAGTCCTTGTCCCCAATCAGAGCCAGTTATTATTAGCCAATTTTGACTGTGCAAAATTGTCAAAAAACAATTAAATAATTAAAAATTAGAAAATTTTGAAAAGTATTACTTTGCGTGGTTCATTGGACTCCTTGCGATCGTCTTATTTTTGTGATCGTTTCGGTCTTCATTTCGTGATTTTCGGGCAAGAACTCTTCCCGCCAGGCTATAAAACGCATTAAAATACATTAAAATAATTAATTAATATTTAATTAATTAATTGCTCCTTGTTTGATTAAATTAATCACTTAAGGGGTATTTAATTAAATAAATATAAATGAAGGTTCATCAGACAAGTTTTAGTGCCGGGGAAGTTAGCTTTTGTTTCCAACTGCCGGGTTGGCATCCCAAACCCGGATTTCCACTTTCCTGGCAATTTCCTTCAAATTTCCTGCACTTGGGTTTTCCTCTGCCAATTGCCAAATCATGGATTGGCAAATGGGCATAAAATTCCCCAATTTCCCACATGGGGAAATTGGATGGGGATTGCCAACCCATTTTGCCATTCCCATTGGCAATTGCTCGTTACTTTTCCCATTTCCCCTGGCACTTAAGCCACTACCCGGGATGAGAGGAAGTTGAATCAATCCTCGTAACTTCCTCCATCAAACCCGGTGGAAAAATTCAGGGAAGCTTCTTTTTCTTCAAAAAGATATAATATTTTGTTTGACATTATGTAAGAGAAACCCACGCCACTGTGAGCAAAGGAAATTAATCACAGCAGAAAGACTTAAGGCAAATACATGCGCATTGGTTGAAGGAAAAGGACAACAAATTCTTTTGAATGTTAAAGGAAATAACAAAGCCAAAGAGTTGCACCAGGGAAACGAGGATTTCACAACCAAATAAGAAAACAGTTCCACGTTTCAGCGCCTTTGCAAGGAGGGGACAACTTAAAAATCCCATGCACCCATTAAACAATTCCTACGCATACATAGCCATGCCTGCATTGATCTTTAGTTAGAATTCCAATGCAGCCAAGGAGGACAGTTTTCCATGTGCTGAGAAGAAATTCCACGCACCCATCTAACCAAGAAGGAATACCACGCATCTGAAGTCAAGAGACAAGTTCCAGAGGAGAAAGGAGGTGCACACACACCAAAATCAAATAAATAATATAATAAAAATTCTTTTCCACACAACTATTAGAGATAAGAACAGTTTTTAAAAAGCTACGCATTCATCAAAGGAGGCGCCCAGCTGGAAGAAAGAACAAGTTTTTAATATAAAAAAAGGGGAAAGAGTTCCATGTGCCAGATTGGAGGATTTTTTAATAAAAAAGATTTAAAATCTCCTTGCTGTGCATAGAGAAAGAAGGTTTTAAAACACAGAAATAAAGATTATTTCTCATGCTTTGGGAGAAAAGCACATAGCTAGAGGCAAAATACATCAAAACAAAAGCCACGCCCAAGCACAGGAAGTTCCCACGCCTGGAAAAGAGATAGGAACAATTTTCAAATAAAGATCTCAATATTCCTTTACACTCATTGATCAAAGGAGGCACACAACCCAAACAAAGTTCCTAGGCACCTGGAGGAAGAAGGGGATAGCTAAAGACAATAAAGTTTCCATGCCTTAGCCAAGGAAGAGGAATTAATTATTTAGCCAGAGTGGAAGACTACACACGTGCCAGGGAGAAGATTAAAAACAGTTCAAATGCAGTTCAGGAATATCTCCAACGTCGGCCAGGGAAGAGAGGAAACTCCATTCACGCAAAATATTAAAACCGAGAGATTTTAATTGTTATTGTCAGAGTTAGAATTTGAGCTTGGTCTCGATTTGTTTTTATTGACATATTAAAAGTTTGTAATTCGAGACAATTATTATTATTATTATTTTTAAATAATAATAATAATAATAATATTATAACAGAAATATTTTTCTTGCATTAACGGGGTTTTGGAACTGAGACCCGGCCCCGTTTGCATTGTCTGGCGTGCCTGAGTCACTGCTTTTGTTAAATTCATAATGGCCGAAAGATCCAAATCTGCAGGGAGATCGAGGAAGCCAGTGGAAAAATATAATAAATCTCCCCTAAAATATGAATTCCAAGGAATTATTCCTCCCAGCTCCATTAAGTCAGCATATGACAACATCACCGATACAAATCTGGGTCATATCAACGTGCAACAGTTTTTCGAGCGAGTGAAAACTGAAGGCAAGACCATTTTCTCTGATAGGATTTACCACAGTGGCCTACCCCAAGCAACAGCATTCCCTGTCTCGGTGCAGTTTCCAGAATTGGTGATTGCTTGTGCAGAGCATTACGATCCTGAGAGATGAGGAATTTATAAAGACAACCGTGAACCTTTCCTCTTAATCACACCTGAACACATTGAGGAGTTTCTCGGGATACCTAATTTTCCTGAGAATGCAGATATCACACGCCAGTTTGCGCAAGATTTCTGGGATGAGGAGCCCCTAAGATGGAGCAAAATGGTTAACAACAATTGGCTGGTAACCAAGAGACCTCGGATTAACAGGCTTCCCAAAGAACTGTACCGCGTTGAGTTCGTGGAAGAGATTGGAGACATGATCACTCTCCTAAGTCGAGTTTTTGGTTTACCTTCTGCAAGGGTCTTCCACCCATGGATGTACCAGTTTATCTGTATCATCCTAGCCAAGAAGGAGTTTGTGGACTGGGCCACCATCATCAGCAACACCATTCACAAGCAATTGATAGAAGTCAAAATGACTGGATGCTTCTACATGACCTCATATCTGACCTATGCAGTAGCACGAAGAAAGCTATTTTCGGGACTTGAAACGAGAGGAATCCTGGGGTCATCAAACAACGTTTTTCACTATTACCCTCAGTTCAGCTTCAAAAATAGTTCTCACCATTTTAGAAGAGTCAACGATGAATTCACCTTCTGCATAATCCAGAACTTGAATCAAAATACCGAGGAAAGGTTTTCCAAAGAAGCCATGAGTGTCATTTCTCAATGGGGAACCTGGTTTATACAATTTTCATCTTTTTCCTACATCCGCGTGAGTGGCTTTGCGGGGACCCCATGGAAACTTCCCAAGTACGTCAGCGATAGGTGGGCGTTAATGGAGCTGGCGCGACAATTGTTCCAAGTTCACTGCTTGCTTAGTGAGAAGCACCGCCCAGGAATTCATTTCCCGATCCAAATCGGGGAATACCAATGCCCAAACTTATTCAGTGCACAACTAATGGAAAAGGAGTTTGCTCTCAGAACCGTCCATCCATATGTGAAGAGAGACCAGTTCGATATCAATGGTTATATGCAAATGATTATGGGAGCGAAGTATCAACATAATCCTACAATGGAGGATTTCTAGGCCACTTGCTCAGATGAACATGAGGTAAGGAGATGGGAGTACTCTCACCTAACACTTGCTCAGATCAAGGCTTTCCACATCCAGAGTCCTCCCGATTCATTCATAACCGATGATGAGGATGTCGTTGATCCCTCGTACGATGCCATTTCCTTCACACAGTTACCTCGAATCGATTGGACCAAAAGAGATGAATTTTCTCTCGATGGCAAGAACCAACCAATTATCGAAAGAAGCATATCTTGGTATGATAAGGAACTTGCCAAATTTCAATCAATTCAGAATCCCATTTCAGAATCACAAAAATTGCCTATATCAGGACACCTCCATTCGACCAAGGTTTCTTCTCAATCAACTTCGTTACCATCCGATCATACACGACATACAAGAAAAGAATGGTTTCCGAAATCCACTTCACCAAGCAACGTGTCACGAAGAGAGAGATCGAGAGATCCAAACCCTGAAGAAGGAAAGGAGCGTGTGTCTGGATTTTCTACCTCGAGTAGAGATTATTCCACTCACATCATTAATAGCACTCATACGTTGGTAGCAAATGATCCTCAGCCATGCTTCGAACAAACACCCACTCAAGTGCAAGTAATTCAAATATCAAATACTTCGGAGCACGTAGTTCATGAAGGGATTTCCCAAAATCTCCCAAATGATCAGGAAGTGGACATTGAGGTTGTGTCTCCTCAAATCGAGGCCGTTGATAGGATTCAAGAAGGATCTCATGATGTCAGGGATAATGAGTATATTGATTCAAGCTCCAGGATTCTATATGCCGAGATAGTAAATGAAACTCCTTCTTGGGTTGATTCTGAAGTGAAGAAAAGGAAGAGAGTTGTCAAGCCAATCGACATTGATTTTGATGCCCTTTTCAAACTGTCGAATGACGCCATTCCTAAGAAGCCCAAGGTACTTTCTCGAATAATGGTGGATAATGATGGAAACAAGTTTGCAGACCTTGCCATTCCACGAGTGGATAAAGAGCGTAATGCTATGATGCCAGGCGACTATGAAGTTTCCAGACTATGACTTGGGAGATCCACATTAGAAAGTGACATGGCGATGGCTCGAGATTCAATTGATATCATGCTAAAAATATTGGAGACATACAAGTCCCAAAATTCTCGGCTCAAGGCTGAAAAGAGTCAATTTGTGGAGTATGTTTAGCATTTGATAAATCCCATATCATCCACTTCCCAGTACCTGATGCGGTGGCTGCCCCAGATGAAGAGACTCTTAATTTGTCAAAGGAAATAAACACATTGGGCCATGTCACTAAAACTTGGCTTTCGGAGATTCTCGTTTTGGGCCAGGGAGCGATCAAGACTGCAGTTAAGCTTCATGAAGATATCAGTGTATATCTAGATCCAATTCTTTCTTTCAAAGAAACTTCTGTTTCTACGATATGAAATTTGGATGAGATATTGCCCAGTCTGCAGGAGATGACAAGTATGGAATCTTCAGTGTTGGCTATTGAAGGGATTCTCAAATTTGAACATCGAGGGACACGTTTCCTCTGGTGTCTACATCTCAAATCGAGAAAGACGCTTCTTGTGGATTCTATGATCCATTATGACAACATGTGCAATGAGGTTTTCACTTCACTTTCCTTGATCCAGGATTTCATAGCTGAGATTCCTTGCAACCTAGTAAATGAGCATAATCAAAGGTGTTCATCAGAGCAGCTGGAAGAACAATTCTCACGATTTTTCAAAGACATGTACACTCCTGCCAACAATTTCTCGTCGGTTTCCATGGAACGGTGTATCAAATTGAAGAACTTGTTTGAGATGCTCAGTCTAAAATTGTTAATTTTAATGATATGCCAAGTAGAATTCTTGAATTGCAGGTATTTTGTGAGGCTATTCTTCGGCCAAGTGAACCTCCAGAAGAGGAAAAGATGTTTGAAACTTTGGGAAGGTTTAGATCCTTTCAATTATCAAAAGCAGCACATCCTAATTTCACCGGCGGTGTAGGAAGTTGATTTTCTTGATATCTAGCGAATTGGGAGAGTCCATTTCTCATACGTTTGAGATAGGCGGACCCCGTTTCAATGGATAAGGCACTGGTTATTATTGTATATTTTTTAAAGGTGTTGTTATTTGGGAAACATTGGATATTTTAAGTAATTTCTATTTTTGGGTTGTATTTAATAAAGTTGGTTAGAAAAATTCAAAGGTCACTTAAGTGCCTTATTTAATGATCATATTAAACCCTAACTACTTTGTAACCAACTTTTGGGTTATAAAAGGAAGTGAGGGGCTCATTTGTAAGGGTGACTTTGAGAGAGGAGAAGAAGATACTTTTGTGCAAGCTTTGTTTCCAGAAGAAACTTTGTGTTCTTTGTGAAAAACATTTTGGAGTTAATATAATAAGAACTTTGTGTCTCATTCATTGTCTCTTATAGCATTTGGTGTTCTTATGTTTATTAGATGTTAGGTGTTTGAATCTTGCATGTGAATATTATCTTTGATCTTATTGTCAACATTAGTAATCAGTTGTTCTAGTTCACAGTGATCAAGCTCTGACTATCTACTTGCTCATGTGTGTTCCCTTTTGCATGTTCTTATTTGGCTAACTCAAACTCCGTTTTATTTGTGTTGGTTATTCATCTTTTCTCTTCATGCAATATTAGGCTCTGTTTTTACCTAACTCTTGCATGTTCTTTCATTCCATTCCATTCCACTCCTTTCTTTCATTTCATTCCATTTCCTTCATTCACTTTTCTTCCATTAATGTTCCAAAACACCCCCCACATACAATTTTGAATGTACATATGTAAATACAGTTTTGGTTTTCAATAAAGGCAGCCTCACCTTCATTGAGGAGGGAATTCGTTCCCACACTGTTGCATGTCATTTGCATGCGTGCAAATCCATATGCTAACAGATCATGATTTTGTTATATGAGGATGTTTATTGATTGATGTGTGTATATTCTATCCTGGATGTATTTTATGTGGCCATAAGACCGAAGGAGTTATTGTGTTATTTTGCAAGTAAATATATCACAACAATCAAAAGGTGGTTAGGAGACCAACCACAATCGAATACAAGATGGATACAACGATGGTCACAATGGAAACTTGTATAATGTCTTATGGTTTTTTTAATTTTTTAGGGGGCCCCTATGGGGGGTGACATTTAATTGTGACCATGGTATTTGTGTATAATTCTTCCCTTTTTATTTTATTTAATTTTGGAATATGTGATTTAATTTGTGATGTAATTTCTTTTTAATCATTGTTGACTTATGTGCCTTAATTAAGTGAATTAATCATTTGTTAAAAGATATTTGGGAATGTGAAAAAAGGGGTCATTTATTAGAGTAGTTGATCCTTTGGATTTTGTGATTTAGTTTAGTGTATGTGACTTTGAGTGTTGTACACCCTACCTTACTTGGGAAATTCGGATTTGAGCTTAAGGGCCAATTTTGGAGGCTTGTGGGACAAGTTAAGCTTGTCCCACACCTATTAATTTCATATACCAACCCTACCTATGGATTGTGGGGTCAAAGCTAGACTCCATTATGTGTTTTGTAACTCACAAAGTCACATTTATTGCACTTGTCTTACATGAGTTTTAAATTTTGTCCTTAGGGGGTGTGGGTTTTGATTGTGTGTGTAAGAAGCATGTCATTTCTCTTAACCACCAATTTATAGTGCCTGGGGGTTGAGGGTTGACTTGTGAGTTGGAGTTTAGGATAAATGATGTGGCATCCTACATGTAGCCACCTCACCCTCTAGGGGGTTACTTCACTTGATTGTGCATGTGCATTTTTGGGAGTTAGTGATTTTTTTGAGTGCTTGTTGAAGATTTGGAGCTTGTTGGATTTGGAATTATCTTGAAGGATCTTGGAGTATGATTTCTTGATCAGTTTCTTACTATGGAAAGGTAGGAGCTACACTTTTTTTATTTGTTTGTTTTTATGTGTGTATTGCATGTGTGTAAATTATTTATGTTCTTTTTGGGATCTTAGGTAGAATTCTTAGTATATTGTAGGAGAAGGCTATGGGGATGTTATATGTAGGGAGGCATAAGAGTTTACTTCATGTTTTTGGAGGGAGTTTGGGTTAGGTGCCCAACCTTGGTAAAAAAATGCTTACATTTCTTACTTGGTTCTTTTGAGGGAGACATAAGAGACTGCAAGGAAGAACAAAAGAATGTGGGAGGTATAAGAGGATCTTCAGGGAGGCATAAGAGTTATGTAGGGGTTTTGAGTTGTTTTTTTGGAGGGCTTTAATGTGGGAACCTAATCCCATTGGGAGACATAAGTGATCTCCCCATAGATCCTTGTTCCATTAGCTTTACATTTCAAGCCTTATGTATTTTGAAACTTGTATTCTTGTGATTGTTACCTTGGTTTTGAAAGTGTGTTATATGGTTGTGAAAATTTGTATTGTGATGTGGAAGATTTTTGTTGGTGTCATGAGTTTTATCCATTCCTTATTGCATTTTAGTTGGGGCTCAGGGGCCAATGAGAAGCATAGCTTCATATCCTCATTGGATAATTGGTTGGGTGGAGGGTGTTTCCTCTCCCCCATTTTTGTTGTTTTTATTAAACTGAAGATATGGTGGAGATCTTGTGGAAAATTTGGTACTTGGAGAATTTGTTGAAGTAAAAAAGAAATCCTTCATTACAAATAAACATTTCATATAATTCCCACTTAAGGTGGAAGGCTAGTAGTCTTGCATTTGAAAGTGATGTTGTATTGTATATTTTGTTTATTAAGTTGTAATGCATTTGCATTACAAGAATTAAACTATGCTCAAAGAAAAATAAAGTTCATTGTTATTTGTAGAAGTTGCATTTTGTAAGAATGAATAGAAGACTTGGAAGTTGTAAATTATTGAGAATGTATTCTTAGTAAATCTTAAATGTATAATGGATGTTTGTGCTTTCCTTGGATAAATGGTTGTATTTTAGGTGGAAGGATGCACTAAATTATAATGAGTTACTTTGTTAAACGATTAAATTCTTGTGGTGGAAAAAAACAATGATACTAGAATAGATTAAGTTTCATTCCTACTTTTGAACTTGAAAGAAATTTTATTGGAAAAGTGTTCTTATAGTTGTTTTCTTGTTTAATAATGAATTAGAAAATATAGGTAAATTAGTAATTTGAGTTATGGAATTAATAAATGGTTAAACCCTTTAACTAGAGACTTTAGGAACCTAAATTCAACTAAGGATAAACTGTATATCACCCTAGTAAAATTTGTTTTTGGAAAAATTATGGAATTGATGGTTCTGTTTTCTTAGAAAGGGACCACCACCTCGTGATGAGTGATAGTCTGTAAACTGTCGACCTGATCAGAGCGGTGGTCTATGAATCACCATCCAGGAAAGGCGACAGTTTGTGAATTTTCACCCAGGTAGGGCGGTGATTTCATCACTTTCAGTGGAAAAGAAAAATCCATGACTCTGTAATCTTAAAATTGATTAAGTTAAAATTTAAGCCTATAAAATGTAAAGAGAAAACTACAAGTAAACCTTAAGGGACAAAATTATTGTTTGAAGCATGTAAATCTTCGAATCAGATTCTAAATATATCAAATCCCATAGATTAATTGGAAATAGGGTTTTGCACAAATAGGGAACTCAAAATGGAGATAACTACATAACTAATCCATATTTAGAGTATAAATATCTACAATCAACAAATGGAAGGCATTGCTTTAATAAATCAATAAACTAAACTAAGCTAAGTTTTATCCTAATGAAACCCTTCATGGCTTCTTCCTTCCTTGCTCCTATGGCTTCCATTTCTCCAACCTCCAAATTAAACAAAAGAAAAGATACCGAATGAGGAGGCTAGGGAAAAGAAAAGGCTTAATAAAATTTTATAAGGATAGTTAGGGTTAGTATAGAACCCTAAGATCTAGTGGCCATAATTGATTTGATCCAAGGGTTGGGAATCAACCCTACAATTGGTAGATAAGAATAAATATTATGGGTTTTTAAATAATTTCAAGGTATGTGTAAATGGGTGAATGGGGCCATTTAATAACCTTACATATGTTAAGTAAATTATGTAACTCATCTAGTATGTTTTTAGTAAATGATTCTATGGAAAACATTAAAGCTAGTAATATAAGAAAACTAAGGTAAATAAGTTTAAGGGTTTAATAAATATGGGTTTGAATGTTAATCTGAGAAGGAAAACCACTTAACCCAATAAATTAATTTATGGAACTTTTCCTAGCAGATCCTACTTAAAATGGACATTAGAAATGGGTTAAGAATATTCAATTAATAATCTAGACTAGATATATCCAAAGAAATTTAACAATGCTAGTGTAAATCAATTAAACATATTATAAGGTTGTCACACACAATATTTAAAAACAAAAAAAAATTTGTTCATCCCTATGAAATGGAATTGTAACATCCTAAAATCAAAGACATTCCATGTATTAATATTTTCCATTACCAATGATATCACACTCTTTGTATACATATGGCTAGGATAAGAAACACATGTTGCATGTATAATTGCATTTTCATCTTTAGAGCAAGTTAGAATTGAGAGAGAAACAAAATATTTCTCAGAAGAATTTTTTTTCAATACAAGTAACAAATAGAGGTTCAATAAAGTCATGTAATAGTTTTGAAATCTCTCCTAATAGTTAATAAGCGAAAAGGGCACCCATGATAATTTTTTAGATATTGTTGCAAATTTATAAATGTGACCAATTCAGCTAGAGTGGCTATGGAGTAGACTTGGAAAAATAAAATCCAATACTCCAATACAAATTATTTCAATCATAGTTTATTCCATTATATGTAGAGAAACCCATGAAATTTAGAGAACTCTTTTTTGAAAACAATGTTTTAATATACACCTACCTTTATAGAACTGATTATCATGAATTTACCATTTCATGTCTTCTTGCAGAATGACGAGTGGCCGAAAAAGAGAACTTGTAAAAGTAAATTCTAAAGTATTTGTCTTAGAACTAAACATTGACTAAAATTATCATGATAAAACTGTAGAGATATGTCTATGGTAGATATCCAGTTCCCAACAGAAATTCCCAAACTGTTAACCAAAGTCGAAACACATTTATAACTTTTGACAAATTTCCAATGCTACGAAACAACCAACTAGGATTAGTAAAACATGTCACTAAATGATTATCCAATTTTGGTTTAAGGGTTGATTTGTCATTCCATATCACCACATAACATGGTCATATAATCATATCTCCACTACGGGATCTAGTGAGGGTACTTGGATGTTACTTTAATATGTCTTTACTAATGTTTGCAAGGTGTTTGAAGGAATAGTTTTTGCACATTCTAAATATAGTTATATTAAGATGCATAATGGAGATTTTATTTTTCACTAAAAGTACTGTTGAAATCATGTTTAAAATTAGTGTCGAATAACTTTGCTATGAGAATTAGGTACATACCCTCCTTAAATTTTATAGTATCCTCATGTAGAAATAAGTCTATATTAATAATGCTTGAGAAATATTATAGCAATATTTTTAATGAACATTAGGTCATCACTTCATTTCATATTTGTATGTTATGGTATGAAGAGAGAGAAAATTAATAGAAGAATGTTATAAAGAGGAATAAAACCATTCTATGATTAAGAGGCATCTCTTGTGGAAGTTTCCCAAACTCCTTTGAGGAAAGGTTCTTGACACATTGTAAAACAAATCATATTTATATCATTCAATTGTTTCCTCTCTTTGACATGTTGTATGCACACTAGTCATTGCATGGCTTAGAAATAAAAGGGGATTTTTAATAACCCTTACATGGCCATCCTCCATAGATTTTATGAAGTCAAGCATCCTATTTCTCTTTCTTGAATTACTTAATATCTTGTTTGAACGAAAGAAGACCTACTGGAGCCATCGCTACTTAACTCAAAAGCAAACTTTCTTATTCCCACAATATTTCATTTTTATAACCAATATCATTCTTGTAATTTTATTTCTTTCACATAGCAATTATCTTCTCCTTGATATCCATGGATATGTCTAGTGTGGAAATTTGAATAAGGATTGGGCACGTCCAATCTCATTGGTAAAATCATGAATCTATTTAGCAAATGTTAAACGATTTATACATAAAGTAGAACCTAAATTTAGGTGAAAATGTGCTTATTAAATATTTTTTCCAATCTGAGATGTCTTTGTAGATATTCAACCAACACTCAAATTGGGTGAATATAGATTTGGTGAAAGATCCATAAGACCACATTTCTTGAATTGACAACTTGTTTATAAATTGAAGCCAACAAACTTGTTTTATTTTTTTTAGAAATCTTCCCTATTGGGTACAGGCTTGGATGTGTAGTGCCCACTTCCCTTCGACACTTATTATATTTTGATTTCTATTGTTGTTGGTTGTACACATGGATATTATTGTATCATTTTTTCTTAACATGATGATTAGAAGATAGAGATACTTTGATTATTGATGTATTTTGATTCATAGTATGATTTGTGTGGCGTTCTTAGAGAGAAATTTTATATTGAGGATGATGTGTTGTTGACATATTTATATATTTCTGACATTCGACAACTTTATAATACTGAGTAGGATTTATCAATGAACTAATCTTGTGATCTTATTGGTATTGATGAAATGTAGAATTGAGATGTTGCTGGAATTTTTAAAAATAGTAACATTATTTTCTCAGATGATGATTTAAATTATGGATGATTGTTGACTTATATGAATATATTTTATCTTCGATGATTTGATGCAACCATAAGGAAGAAGGATGTATTGTGTGTTTTGCAGGCAATTATATCACAACAATCATAAGGGGGATTGGGTACCAACCACATCAGAGCACTAGATGGATTCAACAATGGTTACCATGGAAAATTGGGTTATGTTGTGTGTGTTTTATTTGTTGTTAGGGGGTTCCCATGGGGGGGATGACCTTGAATTGTTAAAAAGGGGTTTGTGTGTTAATCTTTTCTTTTCCTTTATTTAATTTTATAATATGTGATTTAAATGGATGATGTAATTCTCTTTTAGCATTAATTGGTTTATGTGTCTTAATTAAGTGAACTAATCATATTATTAAGATAATTTTGGATATGACAAAGGGATTCATTTATTGGAGTAGTTGGGTTTTTGGTTCTTGTGTTTATTATTTGAGTGTATGTGACTTCTTAGTTTTGTACACTCCACCTTACATGGGAAACATGGATTTGGGTTTAAAGGCAATTTTTGGAGGCTTGTGGGAAAAGTTAAACTTTTCCCACACATCTTAATTTATTATATCAACCCTACCTATGGGCTGTGAGGGTCAAAATTAGACCCCATTATGTGTTTTGTAAGTAAAAGGTGAGATTTAATTACACTTTCTTACATGTGTTTAAAGTTTATCCTTAAGGGGTGTGGGTTGGAGTGGTGTGTGTAAGAGGTTTTTCATAACTCTCAACCACCCATTTATTATGCTTTGGGGTATGGGTTTGACTTTGGTAATGTGGGATGGAGAAGAAATTATGCGGCATCCTACATGGAGCCACATCATCTCCCTCTTCCTCTTTTATATTTATTGGAATTTTTGGGAAGTATTAGGGGTTACTTGCTTGGTGTTGGGGGCTCTTTCATTTTTAGGAATACTTACTTGTTGGAGTTGAAGGGTGCTTGGAATTTCTTGATTTTGGAGTACTTTGGGACTTGCTTGGAAAGTGGAGCTCTACCATGGCAAGGTAGGGTCTTACATCCTTGTTTTATTTATTATGTTCTTATATGTTATGTGTTATATGGATGTGTTTTATTGCTTGAAGTCTTGGGTAGTGAATTGGCTTTAGGTTGGGTTGATATAATGAAATGGTGATGAAATATGTTGGGAGGCATACGATATTATTTGTGTGTTAGGAGGGAATGGGTTTCGGATGCCCCACCTTGTTCTATTTTGTTATTTTTGTGCATTCTGGGAGCCATAAGAGAGAGTGAGGCATAAGAGTGAGGGAGGCATAAGAGACATATATTTGTAGTTGTAGGGAGGCATAAGAGGTTTTCAGGTTGATTGTGTTTTGGAGGATTTTTGAGGTGGGAATCCAAAACCTTGGGAGGCAGAAGGGTATCCCCATATTCCTTTCTCTCCTTGGCTTATTTTAGAGCCATTGTTTTGGAAAGTTGTTGTGCCTAAAAATGAGTGTTGTGCGGTTATTTTCCATGTGTGATTGTTTTTTGCAAGTAAGTGTGGAAGAATTGTATATTTTCCATGTGTTTTATCCATCCCTTATTGCCTTATGGTTCGGTGGAGAGTGTTTCCTCTCTCCCATTTTTATTGTTGGGATAAAGTGAAGAAAATATAGAGCTCTATTGGAGATTTGATATTTGGAGCACTTATATAAGAATAATAAACTTTTCATTATAACTACCTTCTTGTGAAAATTCCCACTTCAAGTGGAAGATTATTGTGTTGCTTTTGAAAGGAAATTTGCTTTGAATATTTGTTATTAAGATTGTAATGCATTGTTGGAAAGAGAAACAATTTTAGTGAAACAGGTTGTTATAATGGAAATTCAATTTATTAGGTGTGTTCTTCTTGTTCTAATTTTAGTTGATTTGTAGTCTTCATTAGTTTTGTTATTCTTGTTTTAAAAGTTAGTGGAAAATCTTGTTAAAAACTACTTGTGGGAATGGTTATAACTTGTAGGTTGCAAAAGAAAGAAATAATATTCTTATTGAATTACTTGAAGGGCATATAATAACAAAACTAAATATATGAGTTCATTCCTTTGCATTGATTGGAGAAAGTTTAAATTTCATAGGTGTTATGGAAAAGTTTCAAAAATTTCTTGTTTTGTTAGTTTGTCAACAAATGGATTGCTTGCCCTTTTATAAAATAAAGTGAAGAAATTGTATGGCTACAATAAGACTTATTATCATTTGGGTTGAACAAATTTATTGCAAATCTACTATAAATTTTTAAGGGAAATGTAATTAATTTTCTTTTACATACTATATTATACTATCAAATTTCAAAAAAAGAAAATTTAGGTGTAATATTTAGACTAGTTAATGCTATTAATAATATAAATATTATTACTTAATGGTAATATTATTATTATTATTAAAATTAATAATAATAAAGATAATATATATATAATAAGTATTAAGTAATCTAAAAAAAAAAAAACACGTATTAAATTCGATATAATAAACAAAAGAAAAGTTTTTTTAAAAAATGTTTGCTAATATTTCTAAGGCCATGGCCTGTTGTTTTGATAGTAGGGAATGGTGGGGGGGAAGGTTGTTGAACCCATCCCCACCCCATATACTATGGGATGGGGGGTGGGGTCGGTGACCTCCCCCTCCCCCCCAATAAGAAATAAACCCCAAATGCCATGGTTAATCCAGGGCACTATATTTTGTGTATCGTCGGCCCTCCCTCCTCTTGCAGCCTATGCAGTTCTTCCCATGGCTGAACAACATTAAATTCATTATATATATTCAATAATCACTGTATTTTTTGTTATTATGGGTTTTTAGTAAAATAAAATTTTAACAAAATACACACACACACACACACACACACACACACACACACACACACACACACACACACACACACACACACACACACACACACACATATTCTCTTGCCTAAGTAAGTGCAATTACCATCTTCACATATTCTACTAAAATAGGGTAAATACCCACATGCCCATTTGGGCAAATGCTAATATAATGAAATAAACAAAATAAATAAATAAATACTTGAAACCCTAAGTGAGGGTGTAAATCCAACATGAAAATAAATGAATCATGTGCATCCTTCTAAGAGCTTGAGATGGTCTCTAAAGGCCTCCACCACCTCCTCCACCAATCTGAAAAAACAAAACAAAGAAATAATAAACAAATTAAAGAGAAAGAAGATTTTCATAAGAAAACTTAGGGTTAGATGGATTTTCCAAATCCAAGGGCCCTAAATGACTCCATCCAATGGATGAGACTAATCCCTACAAAAAGTAGGTGGGAAGTGGGTGAGAGAAATTCAAATTTTCAAATGCATGGTTGGGATTTAAGTGGGGCCACTTAATTAAGTGTAATAGGGATGGGTGTCATTACTTTTCTAACCCAAATGTCTTTTAGAGACATTTTAATTTAAAGGAAACTTTGACACCCCCCGCCCCCCCTCCCTCCCCCGCCCCCCCCTTGTGGATATAATAGAACCTTATTATTTAATTAAATAGGCCACAATTACCCTTGTGATTAATTGGTGTAAGTTTAACTTTGGTGGAAATTAAATTGTATTAAAACAAGATATAGGGACCTAAATCATGCTTTCGACTAAATAATTTTATTAATAATTATTGAGAGTTTTATTATTTAAAAATAAAAGAGATCTAACGGAAAATTAATAAGGTTGATTTAATAAAAATTTTAATACGAGAAAGTGTGATCATAAATGTTAACCTTGTTTCATGAGTGTGTTTAACAAAAAATAATTATTCCATAATTTTTATAGTTAGACCTAGGTTTGTTCTTGGGTTTTGTGTAGTAAAATTATTGGGAGTTACACTTGGTATCAGAGTCGTGGGTTAAAATATAGGACCCTTGGGCACACTTCAAAACATGAGACATGAACATTTAACCTAGCACAATTTTAAACCTAGAAAATGACATTGTCTGATATTTGTATAATATTGCAAACTTAGAAAACTAAAATAAAACCTAGAATGATGAACTAACTCTCACCTTTGTCTGTATAGGAGGCGTGGACCAAACAAGGGGTTATTTTAAGTAGACATAGACTTGCCACCTCCAGATCAGGCTATAACATCCATTTTACCTTAGATATTACAAACGCTTCAGGATGTCAATGCTGCTATATATGGATGATCTGTAGGAAGACGAATTGCTAGACAAGATAGAGATCCATCAGTTGAGGCTCATGCTTCTCCGCAACACAGCAATGTGCATGGGGAACAGAACTCCCGTGTGGAGTCAAGTAGAGAAGATTCACCTCAGGGGGACATGGATATAGGATTTCAAGACACAGAGACATATCTTGGAGCCCTAGGCTGAGGGAGGAGCATGTAGAGTGACCTAGAGGTTGATAATCATTAGCTATAGAGTATATTAGGGAGATCCTAAAGCTATGGTTGTCTCACTTTTTGGAGATACTTGTGATTTTCAGGAAGAGGCTTGGTTAGTGAGCTTGACTGGGTGCTTCAAGATTTTTCCATGTACCAGTATCACGAAAGCTCGTGTTGCAATCCATCTTATGATGGATGGAGCGGGTGTTTGGTGGAGGACTGAGGAGTAGAAGATCCATGTAGACTCAGAGAAAGTTACTTGGGATCTCTACGAGGTGTGGTTCAGTAGAAGATACTTATCATGGAGGTTTATTCAGTAAAGGATAGATGAGTTCCATGACCTCCGTCAAACATCCATGACTATAGCAAAGTACAAGAGTCAATTTATGGATTTACTTCAGTATGTTGCCTATAAACAAGATGAGTAGGTCAAGATTCATAGGTTTATTAGGGGCCTGAATTTGGATTTGGGAGGTACAGTACGCATTCATTTCCCGCAGACCTTAGCAGAGGCCGTTGAGAAGGCCTACATTGTATAGGAGAATCGGGGGAAGACTCAGCATGCTAGGGAAAGAGTGCAGAGCCGCATCCAACAAATGCATGATAGTAGGTCGAGGGGGTCAACTCCTCCTCCTCATGGTGGACATGATTCTACACAATTTTCATTCAGGCCACCATAGTAGCACCAGACTCGTCCACTAGTCAAACCTCCACATAGATTCAATGTTAAGAAGGGATAGAGTATGGGGCCTCCCCCTAGGGCTCCCATTAGGACACAGGGTGCACTGAGGGATCAGTCAGTAGGAGCTCGTTATTAGTGACCTTAGCAGTCCATAGCTGGATCATCAGGATCCACAGCACAGACCTCTAGAGTACCAATTGTAGCCGCATCTCATTGGAGAGGACTAGGAAGTTAATATGGATGTGGCATTGTTTGACATACTTAGAGAGAGTTCATATAGAATCCTAGTAATAAGGGTTAGGCGCAGATTTCAGAGTCTACAATTGGCAATATGGGACATAGCCATCAGATCTATATAGTGGTTGAGAACCACCAGGATGAGCACCAGATCACCGTTATAGAGATTAAAGGTAACATTGGTTGTATTCCTACCTCTATACTATTTTATTCTGGCTTATCTTATTCATTTATTGCACCATCTTTAGTAAAGCGTTGCAGGTTAGTGGTAGTTAGGAAGGGCCTTTGTTGGGACATGGAGATGGATTTTGGAGCAAAAATCTTTGTTGACTCCTTAGTTAAGGAGTGTGTAGTGGATTTGGGACCCCTCACCACTATTGTGTATCTTCGTATCCTTCCGTTAGGTTTATATGGAGTCATCTTGGGAATGGATTGGTTATCTATAGACAGAGCAAGAGTGGACTCTTATCATAAGACTATATCATGTATATATGATCTGGGAGGTGAGTCACTGATAGCCAAAGTTAAGAGACCCATTTCTATCCACATTATTTCTGCTATGCATCTTAAGTGGTGTGCACGACATTGGTGTTAGTTATATGCTATTATTGTTAGTGATACGTCAGAGGATGGAACTAGTGGACCTTCACTTGATGATCACCGCATCTTGTAAGAGTTTTCTGATGTGTTTCCTAGTCAGCTATCAGGGATGCCTCCCCCACATGAGATATACTTCACATTGACTTGGTTCCAGGTGCAGAACCTATCTCATGCACTCCTTATAGGATGACCACACCTAAGCTATGTGAGATAAATTTGTAGCTCGAGGGCATTATTGAGAAATTCCTAATATGTCCTAATGTATCCCCTTGGGGTGCATTAATGATTTTTGTTAAGAAGATGGAAAGATCCTTACGGTTGTGTGTGGACTACAGGCAGCTGAACAAAGTAACGATAAAGAATCGTTACCCCCTTCCACACATTGATGATTTATTTGATCAGATGAAGTGGGCCATAGTATTTTATAATATTGACCTTAAGTCTAAATACCATCAGCTGAGGATTATAGAGGAACATATCCACAAGTCATCTTTCTACACGAGATATGGGCACATTAAGTTTGCAGTTGTGCCCTTTGGTTTGATAAATGCCCCCACAATGTTTATGATCTTGAGGAATGGGGTGTTCAGGAAATTTTTTGATTGCTTCATGCTCATTTTCCTTGATGACATTCTAATATACTCATGTATGCATTAGGAGCACAAGGAGCACCTTCATCAGGTTTTACAGTGTCTTCGTGAGTAGCAACATTATGAGAACCTAGAGAAGTGTGCATTCTTTCAATCTAAGGTGCAGTATTTTGGTCACATCATTTCTGGGTAAGGTATTGTAGTCAATCCTTCCAAGATTAGATCCATTATGGATTGGCCAACTCCCACTACTGTGACCAAGGTGTATAGTTTCATGGGTTTTGTAGGATACTATAGTAGATTTGTATAGTACTTTTCTCGAGTTGCACAACCCATCACTTCCCTTCAGTGGAAAGGGAAGACATTTCTATGGTCATATAGATGTGAGAAGGCCTTCAATAAACTGAAGGAATGCTTCATGACAACACATATTCTTGTAGTTCTAGACCCTCAGGGTGAGTTTTTCATTTGCACAGATGCTTCTTTGGCAGGACTTGGAGGTGTATTGATGTAGGAGGGTGGAGTGGTTGCCTTTGAGTCTCAAAAACTCAAGGATTATGAGCTTAATTATCTGACTCGTGACCTTAAGATTATAGTAGTTGTGCACACCTTGGTGCAGTGGAGACATTTCCTTCTTGGCCGGAGATTTACACTCATGACTGATCACTTGAGTCTTCGCCACCTCTTCACGTAGTGCAATCTCAATGCTTATCAGCAACGTTGGATGGAGTTGCTTTATGAGTATGACATGGAGATAGATCATGTAAAGGGGAAGGAGAACATGGTTATAAATTCCCTGAGTAGGAGGAGACATGTGGTTATGTATACTTTAGTGCGTATAGATTTGTGGAGTAGGATTCTGCAGTAGCTTCCTCACGACAACTTTTACCTTGCATCCAGATCACAGATTGAGTCTCAGAGGCCTCTTGAGGGGAAATTTGATGGATTTTCATTAGATACGGATGGCCTACTCAGGCACAAAGGTTGGATATATGTTCCTAGAGATGGAGGCTTGAGATAGGAAATTTTGACAGAGGCTCATCATGTAACTTATTCATCCCATCCTGGGGTGAAGAAGATGCACGCCACCTTGAGACAATTATACCATTGGAGGGGAATACAGAGAGACATATCTCAGTTTATGTCACATTGTTTAGAGTGTTAGAAGGTGAAGTTCGAGTATCAACATCCATATGGTCTTCTCTTCCCTCACGCTATACTGGAGTGGAAATGGGACACCATTTCCATGGACTTCATAGTTTGTTTACGGATGTCGAGATACCATCACGATGTCATCATGGTCACGGTGGATAAATTAATGAAAATGGATCAATTTTCTCTAATGAAGACCACTTACATAGCTAGTGCAGTGGAATTAGTATACCTTGATGAGATTTTCAGATTGCACAATATTCTATGGAATATCATTTACGACCGCGATCCCTTTTACCATTCTCACTTCTGGACTATGATGCAGTATGTTCTCGGGATGAAGATCAAGTTCACTAAAGATTATAACCTGAAATACATGGACACACTAAGTGGGTGAATCAGATCTAGGAGGGAATGCTTAGGATGTACGTCATGAATCATCATTTGAAGTGGGAGGATTATTTTTATTCGGTGGAGTTTTCCTACAATACTAGTGTTTAGAGTTTGATAGGAATGGCTCCTTTTAAGGTGATGTATGGAAAAGATTGCACCACACCATTGATTTGGGACAGGTTAGATGAAAGGGTTTATCTTAGGCCATCTTTACTACAGGATATGGAGAAACAAGTTATTATGATCAGGTAGAGATTACAGGAGGCTCGGGACAAGTAGAAGAAGTATGCAAATCAGCATAGGACAAATCATATTTTTTAGGTGGCCACAAAGGTGTTCCTTCACATAAGGCCACATAAGATCCCTATCCATTATGGAAAAGGATCTAAAATTACACCTAGATGTTTGGGTCCTTTGGCCTATCATCTATCATTTCCACCTAGCTTGTCTCACGTCCACGATGTATTTCATGTTTTTGTACTTAAGAGATGCATTGTAGATCCTTCTCATTTTTTAGATTGGACGTCATTGAAGGTTTAGGATCGGGGGAAAGTCATGGTGCAGCCCATTTGTATTTTAGAGTGTAGGACCCTAGGCCTTCGAGGCAGAGAGATTTCCTAGGTTTGAGTCCAGTGGGAAAGGTATGATGAGACTACTACTACATCGAAGGATGCTACATTACTGCAAGTCTAGTTTCCACACCTATTTCAGTGACTTCCAGGAGGAAGTCGAGTCTAAGGGGAGGGGGATGTAGTGCCCACTTCCCTTCGAAACTTATTATATTTTGATTTTGAACATTATAGACTATATACATGGATATTGTTGTATCATTTTGGCTTAGCATGATGTTAGATGATAGAGATATTTTGACTATTGATGGATTTCGATTCATAGTATGTTTAGTGTGGATGATTAGAGAGACATTTTATATTGATGTTGATATGTTGTTGACATATTTATATATTTTTGACATTCGGCATTCTCGTCATATTGAGTAGGATTTAGTAGTTGAACTAATCTTGTGATCTTATAGGTATTGATGAAATATAGAATTGAGAAGTTGTTAGAATTTTTTAATAATAACATTGTTGGTCTGGATGATAATTCAATTTATAAATGGATGATTATTGAATTGTATGTGTATATATTATCTTGGATGTTTTGATACAACCATGGGGCTGAAGGAGGTATTGTGTGATTTTTGTAGGTAATTATATCACAACAATGAAAGGGGGATTAGAGACCAAGCACAATGGAACATTGGGTGGATACGAAAATGGTCACCATGACAACTTGTGGAATGTTGTTGTTTTTTTAATTTATTATTAGTGGGTCCCATGGGAAGGATGACCTCTAATTATGACCAAGGGTTTGTGTGTTGTTATTTTCCTTTCTTTTATTTAATTTTGCTGTAGGTGATTTAAATTGTGATGTAATTCCCTTTTATCATTAATTTGCTTATGTTTCTTAATTAAGTGAACTAATCATATTTTTAAGATAATTTTGTATGTGACAAAGGGATTCATTTATCAGAGTAGTTGGGTCTTTGATTCTTGTGTTTATTAGTTGAGTGTATGTGATTTTTGAGTGTTGTACACTCCACCCTACTTGGAAAACTCGGATTTGGGCTTAAGGGCCAATTTTGGAGGCTTGTGGGACAAGTTAAACTTTTCCCACACCTCTTAATTTATTATAGTAACCCTACCTATGGGTTAGAGGTTCAAACATAGACCCCATGATGTGTTTTGTAAGGTAAACGGTGAGATTTAATTGCACTTTCTTACATGTGTTTAATTTTTTTCCTTTAGGGGTGTGGGTTGGAGTTATGAGTGTAAGAGGTTTTTCATACCTCTCAACCACCCATTTATTATGATTTTGGGTATGGGTTTTACTTTCATGATGTGGGATGGAGAAGAAACATTTTGGCATCCTACATGGAGCCACATCATCTCCCTCTTTCTCTTTTATATTTATTGGAAATTTTGGGAAGTATTAGGGGTTACTTGGTTGGTGTTGGCGGCTCTTTCATTTTTAGGAATAATTGCTTGTTGGACTTGAAGGGTGCTTGGACTTTCTTGAGTTTGGATTATTTTGGGACTTTCTTGGAAAGTGGAGCTTTACCATGGCAAGGTAGGGTATTGCACCCTTGTTTTATTCTTTGTTTTCTTATATGTTGTGTTTTATAGATGTGTTTGATTTCTTGAAGTATTGGGTCATGAATTGGCTTTAGGTTGTGTTGATATAGTGAAATGGGGATGAAATATCTTGGGATTCATAAGAGATTCTTTGTGTGTTAGGAGGGAGTGGATTTTGCATGCCCCACCTTGTTGTCTTATGTTATTTTTGTACATTGTGGGAGCCATAAGAGAGAGGGAGGCATAAGAGTGATTGAGGCATAAGATACATATTTGTAGTTGTAGGGAGGAATAAGAGGTTTTGGGGTTGATTGTGTTTAGGAGGATTTTTCAAGTGGGCATCCAAACCGTTGGGAGGCATAAGGGTATCCCCATATTCCTTTCTCTACTTTACTTATTTTAGAGTCATTGTTTTGGAAATTTGTTGTGTTTAAAATGATTGTTTTGTGGTTATTTTCCTTGTGTGATTTTTTCTTGCAAGTAAGTGTGGAAGTATTGTATAGTTTCCATGTGTTTTATCCATCCCTTATTGCCTTGTGGTTGGGGCTCGGGGACCAATGAGGAGAATTGCTTATTCTTCTCATTGGGGTTTTTGTTGGGTGGCGAGTGTTGCCTCTCCCCCATTTTTGTTGTTATGATCAAGTGAAGAAACAATGGATATTTGTTGGAGATTTGATATTTGGATCACTTATAGAAGACTAAGAAAATTTTCATTATAACTACCTTCTTCTAAAAATTCCCACTTCAAGTGCAAGATTATTGTATTATTTTTGAAAGGAAAGTTTCTTTGAATATTTGTTATCAAGATTGTAATGCATTGTTGGAAAGAGAAAAAAATTTAGCGAAAGAAGTTGGTATAATGGAAATGTAGTTGAAAATTTAAAATAACTTGTTCTCATTTTAGTTTATTTGTAGTCTTCATTAGGTGTGTTATTCTTGTTTTAAAATTTATTGGAAAATCTTATTAGAAACTACTTGTGCGAATGGTTGTAACTTGTAGGTTGTAAAAGAAAGAAATAGTATTATTATTGAATTACTTGAAGGGCATATAATAACAAAAGAAACTATATGATTTCATTCCTTTGCATTGATTGGAGAAAGTTTAAATTGCATAGGTGTTATGGAAACGTTTAAGAACTTTTTTGCTTTTTTATTTTTTCAACAAATGGATTGCTTTCCCTTTTATCAAATAGAGTCAAGAAATTGTATGGCTACTATAAGAAATATTCTCATTTGGGTTGAACAAATTTATTGCAAATCTAGTATAAATTTTTAATGGAAATGGAATTAAATTTCTTTTACATGCTATATTATACTATCAATTTAAGTGTAAGATTTACACTAGGCAATGCTATTAATAATATAAATATTATTACTTAATGCTGATATTATTATTATTAAAATTAATAATAATAAAGATTAGATTTATATATATCTATATCTATATATCTATATATATATGTATGTATGTATGTATGTATGTATGTATTAATCTAAACAAATGAAAATAACGTATTAAATTAATAAACAAAACAAAAGTTAAAAAAAAATGTTTTCTAAGATTTATAAGGTTGCGATCTATTGTTTTGATAGTAGGGAACGGTGGGGGGAGGGAGTCACCGATCCCACCCCTCACCCCATATACTATGGGATGGGGGGTCAGGTCGGTGACCTCCCCCACACCCCTCCCCAAAGAAATAAACCCCAAACTCCATGATTAATCTGTGGCACTGTATTTTGTGTACAGTTAACCCTCCCTTCTCACGTGGCCTATGTAGTTCTTCCTATTGTCAAACAACATTAAATTCATTATATATATATATATATATATATATATATATATATATATATATATATATATATATATATATATATACATACATTCTCTTACCTAAGTAAGTGAAATTACCATTTTCACATATTCTGCTAAAATAGGGTAAATACCCACATGCCCATTTGGCCAAATGCTAATATAGTGAAATAAACAAAATAAATAAATAAATAAATTGAAACCCTAAATGAGGGTGTAAATCCAACAAGAAAATAAATGAATCATATGCATCCTTCTAAAAGCTTGATATGGTCTCTCATGGCTTCCACCTCCTCCACCAATCTGCAAAAACAAAACAAAGAAATAATAAGAAAATTAAAGAGAACGAAGCTTTTCATAAGAAAACTTAGGGTTAGATGGATTTTCCAAATCCAAGGGCCCCAAATGAATCCATCCAATGGATGAGACTCATCCATACAAAAAGTACCTGGAAAGTAGGTGAGAGAAATTCAAATTTTAAAATGCATGGGTGGGATTTAAGTGGGGTCACTTAATTAAGTGTAATAGGGATGGGTGTCATTACTTTTCTAACCCAAATATATTTTATAGACATTTTCATTTAATGGAAACTTTGACGCCCCCCCTCCCCCCCCCCCCCCCCCCCTTGTGGATATAATAGAACCTTATTGTTTAATTAAATAGGCCACAATTACCCTTTAGTATAATTGGTGTAAGTTTAACTTTGGTGGAAATTAAATTGTATTAAAACAAGATATAGGGAAACCTAAATCATGCTTTAGACTAATTAATTAAATTATTAAAAAAGTATTGAGAGTTTTATTAAATACAAGAAAGTGTGATCATAAATTTTAACCTTGTTTTGCGACTGTGTTTAACAAAAATAAAATTATTCCATAATTTTTCTAGTCTGACCTAGGTTTTTTATTGGGTTTCATGCGGGAAAATTAACGGGTGTTACACGATTTCCCCACAGAATGAAATGCATTTTTTGTTATAACGATCATATAAAAGACAATCATGGTGTGCTTTCTCTTATCATCTACTTCTCTCTCCACCTGAACACACGTCTCCAATTGTCATAGCAATGGATCTAAAATTATTCTTCATTGATATTATTTTTAACCCTAAGTACCATGTTGTTTTGTCACATGGAAATACAACATTATGTTTTAGGCCCATGAAATCACCGGTGGATAGAATCCCATGAAAATCAAAGTTACAAGAGTAAACAGAGTGTCTTCTATTATGCCAGCCTTCATAATAGTAAATATCATAACCCATGTTGTGACAAAGGGACCTAAAGCTTCCTCCATGGCTATGGGGAAATTCCAGGGACTAAAAGATGATACAAGTTTTGTAAGAACAAATTATCATCTGATTTTCTCTTTCGTGTTTGAGAATAAGAAATACAATGGTAGCAGCCTGGAGATCCATGGAACTATTAGGTCTCTTAAATCCCACTGGGAGATCTCTGTTTTCGGAGGAACTGGATGATTCTGATATGCTCATGGGTATGTTGTCGCTAAAATTATAGCGGCTTCCGTAGGGAAATTTGATTACAAATTTAAAGCTATAATTCAATCATACTAAGATCAATGGTTGGATTTTTTACCCTTATTATTGAAATAAATTGGGCACAACCCCAACCATTGTTGCCCACAAAAACATTTTTTATGTCTCCTTTGTGAGGATTTCGATCTAGATAAGGGCTTCAACAATTTTTTGTATTAAAAAATTAGTGTGTTTTAGCTCATGGAGAAATATTCTAAATTTTATTTGTTTTACTTCAGATTACCTCTCCTTGTTTATCATTTTTAAAATATCAAGCTTTTCCAATGTGGGATAATAATGAATGAATTGAATTTTCTTAAATATCTTCCAAGTTTCTTCAACAAGTCTAGTTTAATCATTTCCAACAGTGATTGCAATCTGTGCTACAGAAAAAAATATATAGTTACAAAACAAATTGGGAAAAAAATTAATTGTCTTTGTAGTAACATTGTAGATTTGTTATAAATGTACAAAATCTTATTGCTAAGAGTGGTACTAGTGAATGATTTTTTTAAACAGGACACTTACATCTCAGTAGAAATTTTTATCGGTTGTCAATCTCTGGAACATAAAATAAAGGAAATTGCCTTCACACTAGGTATTCACAGGCTCAAAAGCATAGTGTTGTGAAAGTTATAATACATTTTGTTTTTCTTATTTTCAAAGCATAATATGAATTTCTTCCTTCTGTTGCAAAAATTTTCTTAGATTTACTTATACAATCATAATTGCTAAAAATATTATATTGTGGAAATTGAAAATCCTTTTTTTGAAATGATTTCTACTCATTTCATGTCCTTATTGTCTCGTACATACCAAGGAATTATTGTCTAAGATTTTACTTAGTGCAAGGGATTCATTGATCAACTTGGAACCTTCACCTTTATCAAGGAATTATTGCATAAGGTTTTCCTCATTGCAAGGAATTCTTGCATAAGGTTTTCCTCACTACAAGGAATTCTTGCATAAGGTTTTCCTTAGTGAAAAGGATTTATTGACCAAGTTGGAACCTTCACCTCTGCCAAGGAATTATTGCATAAGGTTTTCATCTATGTAAAGGAATCACTGATCAAGTTGGAACTTTTACTGCCACCAAGGAAATCTCACATAAGGTTTGCCTTGGTGCACGGGACTCATTGATCAAGTTGGAACCTTCACCTCCTATTGTCCACTTCACTTAAAATGGTTATTGATAAAGTATGAGAGGATCTATTGGAGAATTGCTACTCTGTTATTAGAGACTTCCTTGCCTAGTGTGCTTGGTCTGCATCCAAATTGAATCCCCCCTTAAACTGTACATTAAAGACTTGGTTAAAAAATAAATTATGCCACAATAATCACAAAATGGAGAGCTTGTTTGAGAAAAGCAAATGGGTGGAGATCCCTAGTACCAAACCCATCAAAATGATTCAACAACTTAATGTTAGCTTATTTCCATACCCTCTACCTTAAAATAGAAGTTAAGCTTTAGAAATATTCGTCTTTCATGTGCTGTATTATTACACAAGGATGACCCAGTTCTAATAAGGAATTTTTTAATTTTTTTTTTCAGGTTTCTCTTCGTATGCTGTAAAAGTGACTAATTTTTACACCTAACATCTTTAAATAGTGTAGCCTACTGGGAATTTGTAAATTCCATTATGTTGGCATTTAATATGTCAAGTCAAGCATGTAAAGGAGAATATTTTGAAATGTGGAAATTATTCTCAAAATCCCTAAGCACCCTATTGTCTCTTGAAAAATGATCTACGTTTCCATAGCCAAATTAAAAAATTTGAGCTCATGCCCTTCGTTAGTGTTTAAACCAAGTTAAATATTTAAGGAAATAACAAAATTCGTGCCCAAGTGTTGTTTAAATCTTTGTTTTTCTCGTCTTGAGAAATTCCCCATTTCCGGATATGTGCACGTAATATCCTCTTTGTAACCTTCATTTCTGATTGAAATTGTTCACTCGTTTTATGACTTGGGTATTAAAATCATTGTTTTTCCTACATGCCTCTGGTTAGCAAAGTAAATTCAAAATTTGGACTCAAACTGATGAAGTTCTCTTCCTCTGTGTATTTATCCCACAGTCGGGATGATTGGTGTCTTTTTCCTGTCAAATTTTGGCCCCAATGAATGTAGGTATGTGGTCAGATCCTATTGGAAGGGGAGGAACAGGATTTTAGGTGAATTTAAAAGTTTTGGTCACTTTTGGTAAAAATGGTAGAGTTTCCTTGCAAACCCAAAAAGCTGAAATTTCCAATTGCAGGAAAAGTGGAAGTTTTTATCCTAAGCTACACAAGTTCAATTGGGACACTTGGAACGGGAAAAGTTGAAATTGCCAATTGTGGAAAAAGTGAAAGATTTTTTCCCAGGTTCCAAAAGTTCAATTGGGACACTTAGGAACTGAAAAGCCAAAATTTTTGATTGGGACACAAGTTCAATTGGGACACTTAGGACCCTAAAATCCGAACCGGCCAAAAAATTCAAAAGCGTAAGGGCGGGCCGGTGGATGAAATTGAGTTTTTGAACTTTTTTTCCAAAAAAGGTTAAAATGTTTAGAAAAGAGCCGCAACCCCGTCTCCAACCAGAAGGTGCCACATGTCTAAGTTAAAAATTCAAATCAGATGAGTGGGCCATCAGGGGGATTTGAGATATTTAGCCTCTTTGTAAAAAGGTCAAAAAGCTAAAAAGTAACACGCAGTCCCAATTAGGCTATTAGGGAAAAAGTCAAATCTTGAGCCCACGGGGAAAAATTTAAAGGTGAAGCCCGCCGTTGAAAATTCAAAGCAGAGTAGCGGGTCGATGGAGGAAATTGAGTTTTTGAGCCTTTTTTCCAAATAAGGGTAAAATGTTTAGAAAAGACCCGCAACCCCATCTCCAACCAGAACGTACCACGTGTCCTAGTCAAATTGGAGTAGCGGGTTAGTAGAATAATTTGTGTTTTGGATCCTTTTTCCAAATAAGGTTAAAATTGTGAGAGAAAGGTCGTGATCATGTTTCCAATAAGAATGTGCGACGTGTATAAGTTGAAAGTTCAAAGCGGGGTTGCAGGCCAATTTGTTCCAAATTGCCAAATCTCACAAAAAATCATAAAATGTGAAAGGCTTCCCTCATAACTGCTACAATCCCTTCATGCCACATGGACAGCCCAATTTCAAAGTTCGAGGAGAAAATCAAATGGTCTGTATTTCAACTGGAAAATTGAATGTAACGGTTGCTTTACAAGATCTAGTTTTTAACCCGCCATGAGCATTTTCTTCACAACAAAAGAATTTGAAAAGGTGTTGAAGATTTGTGAAGTTGTAATGGTTTCTTGTGAAGAATATAATGTCTTCTCGATGTCATTCCAGAGGGGGTGATTGATTTCAGAAAAGACTAGAGTGTTCTATACTTACATTCCCATAGCGTTGGCTTGAAACCCACCAATTTGTCCACAAGACAAATTTTCTTGCCAATATTTTTTGGCACCCACTGTGGGCATATTTTGTAGTATCTGCACCTAAAAAAAACCTCAAGGTCATAAAATAAAAAAGAGATTCTAGAAGAAAAGTTTTTGGAGATTGGATAATCACACAGACTATATGGATGTAAATCAAGGATATTCTGGGAAATCCTCTTGTTGAGAGACTTGATTTACTCTTTCACATCCAAGAAGACATCGCTTCTAATCTGAGAGAAGCTATTTGGCATAATAGAAAATTTTTCAATCAATACTTCATTTCCATAAGGATTTTGGACCTAAAAGAGGAATGTGCTATCGAATTTGAAAGGTAGAGACAAATTCTAGCACACCAAAGAAGAGCATAAACTTTCAAGCTAGTTGATAGAAGATACACCCAGTAATTGATGCAAGGAGGACGAATTGATCCCACATTTTAAGAACTTAAAAGAGAGGCAGTTGCTGAGGAGGAGATAAGGGCTCAACTTGAAGAAATAGAAAGACTCAAAATTGAAGTAGAAGAAAGAGCATCAGCAAAATCAGCCTTAACAAGAATCAAATATAGAAACAGGGATAGAATGGGTGTTCATGAGTGTGAAGTATGCAGGCCTAACATACCATGGGGAAGACATACTGGTCAAATTGCTCTTCCACAACCAGTATGTCTTCAACAAAGAACTTCCCAAAAATATTTTCATCTCCCTGAAGAACATGTAGCAACATTCATCACTGCTTGTGGAGTGTTGGGAGTTGAAGATGAAGATGTTTCAGTTAGGATATTTATGGAGTCATTGCAAGAAAAAGCTATTGAATGGTTCTATATGTTTCCCCCAAGGTCTTTCACATGTTGGCAAGTAATAAGAAGTGCATTTGAACATAGGTTCAAGAGCACAGAAGATTGTCAGGATCTGCTGGTCTAATTGATTCAGATGAAGAAGGAGACCTCTGAATCAATGAGAGATTTTTTAGCATGGTATGTTAGGTTGATAAGAAGGGTCCTAGGAGATGTGTTACCCTTTGAAAAAAACTTGAAAAGGTTCTTCATCAGTGCTTTGCCACTAGAAGTTGTTTTCTTCCTCAGAAAAGCCCAACCAGGAAAATTGAGGGAATCTCAATACTTTGCAATTGAGATAGATGATGATCTAATTACTTTTGGTAAAGTGAAAGGACCAAATGGGAAGCTAAAAGGACAAATTTTAAATTCAGTCACCATTTATCCAATGTTCAAATGACCTAGTTGCTTTGAAAAGGAATCTGTCACAAATCACAATGACGAATACTTCAAGGAGACCAAATCCTCTTGATAGACCAAGAATTACTTCACCTCATCGTATGCTTTCTCTTGAAGCACCACCATTCAATGCCATCTATGACACTAGAGAATCAAAAGAAGGAACAAACATTGAGGAAACTTAGGAAGAAAGCATGAATGACTATGAAAACTATCCATAAGGTGCCACATGTATAAGTTGAAAAGTCAAAGCGTATGAGTGGGCCATCTGGGGGATTTGAGATTTTGAGCCTCTTTGTAAAAAGGAGAAAAAGCTAAAAAGTAACACGTAGTCTTGATCAATCTATCAGGGAAAAAGTCAAATCTTGAGCCCACAAGGAAAAATTCAAAGGTGAAGCCCACCGTTAAAAATTCAAAGTAGAGTAGTGGGTTGGTGGAGGAAATTGAGTTTTTGAGCCTTTTTTCCAAAAAAGGGGAAAGCGTTTAGAAAAGAGCCATGACCCCGTCTCAACCTAGAACGTGCCATGTGTCCTAGTCAAACAATAGCAGTGGTTTGGTAGAAGAATTTTTGTTTTTGAGCCTTTTTCCAAAAAGGTTTAAATGGTGAGAAAAAGCTCGTGATCACATTTCCAATAAGAACGTGCCACATGTATAAGTTGAAAAGTCAAAGCGGGGTTGTGGGTCAATTTGTTCCAAATTCCCAAATCTCACAAAAAGTCATAAAATGTGAAAGGCTTCCCCCATAACCACTCCATTCCCTTCCTGCCACATGGATGGCCCAATTTCAAAGTCAAAGGAGAAAATCAAATGGTCTATATTTAAGCTGGCAAATTGAATGTAACAGTTGCTTTACAAGATCTAGTTTTTAACCCGCCTTGAGCGTTTTCTTCAAAATAAAGGAATTGGAAAAGGTGTCAAAGATTTGTGAAGTTGTAATGGTTTCTTGCGAATAATATAATGTCTTCTCGACATAATTTCGAAGGGGGTGATTGAGTTCAAAAAAGGCCAAAGTGTTATGTACCTGGAACAGAGAAAAGCACCAAATTTCTTCTATCTTCTTTCTCTCTCGAATTTCTTCCATTCAAAAATCTTTGTACAAACTCTACCTTAGCTTCAATAATAAAATAAGGAATTTTCACCTCTTTGATGGAGAGAATAATTGGTACTTTGCGACCAATGAGTTTTATTTCATCTTGTAGCTTCTTTATGAGATTTTTATTTTCTTCTAATTTTGCATGTAAATGAAATTTCTAATTAATGTGTGTGGGCATCTAATATTCTACTCGCAATATCCATTTCTCCTACCTCCATTCTCACTCCCTTTTCCCCTCTCCAACAAAGTTCTTCTCTAGTGAGAAATTTCTAGCTTTTCCACAAGGTCAGTGGAGTGCCCTTGTTGGATCTCTGGTTGAAAGGCCACAATTGAAATCCACTTTTTCACACATGCACATACGGAAGTTGTACCATTCAAGTAAAGGGAATTAGATTCCAATAGTGTTGGTTTTAAACCCACCAATTTTTCCACAAGACAAATTTTCTCACCAACACACCCAACTTTCAATTTTTTCATCAATCTTTACGTAACTTGTAAGAGAAGCTAGAACTATCTAGAACTCTTCAGAATCTAGCTATATATGTTCTAATTATTTTTCTCATTTTGAAAGGAATAGAAAAACACCAAATTCCTACCAATATTAGTCCAAAATCTTGCAAGGTTCTTCATGAGTTTTTATTTTTGTTCTTTGTCTCCTCTCCACCCTTTAAATTAGTACCAAAGCTTGGTTTTGGCTTTAAAATCAGATATTTTTTGTAGATATTATCTACATTTTCATAAGTTTTTCTGTGAAACCTAGAAGAGGTGAAGGGAATAATGATTTTTAAAGTCTCAAGGAAGATTTTCATAGCTTTTACAGTCCATTAATGGTGGCTGACAAAAATAGCAGTTTGTTTCACCCTTAGATTCCATTTTTTAATTATAAAAATTATGATTTTTGGGCTATTAAAATAAGAAGTTTCCTTTTTTCTCAAGATCTGTGGGAACTGGTTGAGAATAGGGTCAATGATTCTTAAGATCTAAAAACTTTTAAGGTCCTCACATGGGATGAATAATTCTATTAAAAGGTAATCTGAAGAAAGATGCAAAGGCCTTGTATTATATTCAATAGGTCATGGGTAAGTTAATATTTTTATAAGTTGTGGCATCAACTATGTTGAAAAAAGATTGAGAAAACCTAGAAACAACTTACCAAAGGTATAGTAAGGTAAAATGGCTAATCTTGAAATTTTAAGAAAAAAATTTCAAATTTTTTCTATGAAAGAGTCTAAGTTTATTGATAAATTTTTAACCGAAATCATGGGTGTTATCAATCAAGTCAGGTCTCATGGATCAATTTTTTTTCCCGCTCTACAACTTTTTGAAATCTCTATTATGCCTAGTTTCTATTATGATGTTGGATCCATCTGGTCTATGCCCTAACCCTCCTCATGACCTTACTAACACCACTGTTGGTGTCCCATCGAGCTCTTAGAAAGAGGTTATGGTGGAATCTTCGAAGTCCCCCTAGGAAACTTCTCTCGAATCTCATTCATGGGACTCTTTCCTTACAAATTCCATCTTCAATCACTAATGTAACGCAAGATTTGAGATATTTGTCACTTATCGGTAAGCTCGTGGGTCCTAGCTTGCCATTAGTAGAAATTTGGAAATGGGTCCGAATCAAATGGGCCCCCTATGGTCCGGTTGACATTGTTTCTCTTCCAAATGGATTTATTCTCTTTACTTTCACTCACAAAGAAGAATTTTCTTGAGCTCTTTTTGAAGGACCATGGTTCTTTGGTAGGAGAGGATTTTATCTCAGATGATGGATGCTAAGGTTTAATGCTAGAACTTAAACAATGACCCAAGTTCCTATCCAGGTGCGCCTTCTAGATCTTCCTCTAGAGTTTTGGCACTCTATTTTTATCAAAGGTATTATCATTTCCATTAGCTCTCTTATTTTTATAGACCAAGCTGCCAAATATGGTTCTAGATTCATCCATGCTATATTATGTGACAATGTTGATATAAGCGATTGCCATATTCCATTTAGCTACACTTTGGTATTGGAACTTGGGTTCGACCCATCGATTATGAGTATATCCCATAGGATTTCTCCTCCTATAAAATCATAGGCCATAGGGCTCATGATTTCCCTTTCAAACCTGCACTAAAAGCCAAAGATCAAACCCGATCACCTAAGAACAAAGGAAAGTTCATCCCTAAATTTTTGAAGGAGGAAAACACCTTGAAACCCTTTATTATTATTCAAGAAGAGGGTGAGATTCATATAACTTATGTCTCTCTACCACCTCCCTCTTCCTCTCCACTATTAGATCCCACTCTTTTTTAGGTAGCTATCTCCTATGTCTTGACTTTACCTATTATCTCTTCCCAATTTCTCTCTCCTCAGGTTTCTTCTTCTTCTCTTCATTTTACCTCTTCTGCTTCCCTAGAGATCCCTTTTACTTTTCCTCTTTTTGGTTCTTCTCTTCTTTCTTCCCCCTCCCTCTATGAGCTCCCGAAGCATGTTGTTAATCTTGTCTCCCCCCTCATTTCTGATCCTATTTTTTCCTTTGAAGCTATGCCTTCAACCACTCACTCTCCTCTAAAGGAAAATAACCTCATCTCCTCTTTACCCTCTTTGTCAGTGAAAAATATTCCTACCAGAAAGACTAGAAACAACTCTAAGCAGATTGTTCATGTGGGTCCTAAAAAAAGAAAGGGAAGACACACAAATCAAGTTAAGATTTAGGAAGAAGCATTCTAAAATATAACTCAAGAAACTTAGGGAGTCCTTACCATTCCATTTGGGGGTAAGCACAAATCTATAAAATGAAACTCTTCTCATGGAACGTAAGGGGATTAAACTCTCCCGGTGAAAGAGAAATCCTCAAAGACTTTAAACTCAAACACAACCCAGAAATTATGATGTTACAAGAAACAAAGCTGAAAGAGGATGAATCAATTCATAAATGATGGCCTTCTACCTCTTTTGTTTCTCAAGCTTCGACGGGTAACTTCAGTTGTTTATGTATTTTTTGGAACCCGAAAGTCATATTTGGTGATTGTATTATTAAAAGTCTTATTTCTTGGGAATGTTTTTACAAGAAATTGACCCCTAATATGGGATGTATTGATGTTAATATTTATGGACCTAACCTTGAAAATCAATGGTAAACAATTTTGAAGGAACTTCTTAATTTTCATAATAATTGCAATCATCTTCCATGGATCATAGCTAGTGATTTTAATACTCCACTATATCTCTCACAAAGTAGGGTGGTACTTGTATCAACAACAATAGCATGGATGCTTCATATGACTTTATCAGACATGGGGAATTATTTGATTTTTCCGTTCATGGTGTCTCCTATACTTTCTCTAATAGAAGATTTGAATGTAATCATGTCCAAATCAAACCTAACAGGATTCTTCCCTTTATGGAATGGATTGGTCACTATAATGATTTTATATTATGGAACTTCCTAAAATTGCTTCTGATCATTTTCCATTTCTCCTTACAGCATCTCAAATCCATATCTTGAAGGATCCTCCTTTTCGGTTTGAGCTTTCTTGTTTACAAAATCATGATTTGGAGCACCTTATTGCTGATTGGTGGAAATTTGATATTCAGGGCTCTACTATGTTTAAGTTTGCTAAGAAATTTAGTAATGTTAAAAAGGAACTTAAAATATGGAATAAGAACGTATTTGGTGATATCTGTAGAAGAAAGGAGTGGTAAACTGAAAAAATAGCCACTATTACTGCACGAATTGATTCTTATGGTAGAACTCCCCTTCTTCATCAGCAAGATCTTACTCAACTCAGCGATTACCATAACACGCTTGTTGAAGAAGAAGTTTACTGGAGGTAGCGATTCAGAGCTATATGGCTACAAAAGGGTGATTGTAACAAAAAAATGTTTTTCACACAACAACCACTAAGCACAAAAGCAGAGATACAATCAAAGATCTTATTACCATGGAGGGTAACTAATTAAATAAGGAGGATTCCTTTGCTATTGAACTGATTGAATTTTATAATCTTCTCCTCCATGAAGACTCTACCCCACATGAAAAGGAATGCTGGGAAATGTTGCAACATATTCCTAAATTGATCTTTGAAGAAATAAACTCGAAACTCACCCAACCCTTCTCTATGGAAGAATTTTGTGGTGTTGTATTTGATATGAAAGGAGATAAATCGTCGGGCCCAGATGGCTTTCCTGCAGCCTCTTCCAAACATTTTGGCATATTATTGAGGTTTAATTGTTTACGAGTGCCACTGATTTTTTAGAAAAATGAAACTCTTCTAAGGGAATGGAATAAATTTTGTGTAGCTCTTTCTCCTAAATTCATTAGTTCTAAGTTGATTTCAAATTACAAGCCCATAAGCCCATGCAATACTTCTTATAAAATTATTACTAAGTTGATGGTCTCTCATCTCAAACCCCTTATGGAAAATTTAATTTCAAAGCAACATAATGGCTTCATTTGTAGCAGATTAATCCAAGGTGGAGTTATAAATGTACATATAGCCATACATTCTACTTCCCTTTCTAAATCAGTGAGTATGGTCATCAAACTTGATATGCAAAACTCCTTTAATAGAGTGAATTGGTCTTTCCTCCTAAAGGTTCTTGAAAACTACATTTCTTCCCCCAAATTATCCATTCTCATCAATGGCATACCTCGTGGCTTTTTCGCCACTAGTCACTGAATCAGGAAAGGTGACCATATCTCCCCTTTTCTATTTAATATTATGGTTGATACTCTTATTAGAGCACGTGTGGATGTAAAAAGAGAAGGTACAATTAATGGTATTTCTACCACTTCTAATATCACTACTTCCACCCATAGTCAATTTTCTGATGACACTATGCTTCGTGGTATTGCTTCGGTTTTGGAGGCTAAAATGTTGAAATTAATTTTGGATTTTTACCAATCTTCTTCTAAGTACTTAATCAACTTCAGTAAGAGAAGCATTACCTTCCTAAATACCCCTTCCATCAAACAAAGAAAAATTGCAGAAATTTTTGGCTATAATATCTTGGACCTGCCTTCATCCTATTTGGGTCTGCCACATTTTCAAGGTAGGCAGTTGAAAACAATTTGGAATCTAGTTATAGATAGATTTAAAAGAAAGCTTGTAGGATGGAAAAGAGCCCTCCTTAGTCAATAAGGTAAGTTACAATTGGTTAAGGCCACTTTGCATAATTTTCCCATCTATTTCATGTCTTTTCATAAAATTTTTGCCTTGGTAGCTGCAACCATTAAACAAATTCAGAAAACATTTCTATAGTCAGAGGCTGAAGATAGAAAAGTAATGCACCTTATTTCCTGGAATGTGGTTTGTAAATTGACTACTTTTGGAGGGTTAAGAATATCTATAATTACTAATATGAACTCTGCTATGTCAGCTAAATTAAGTTGGGAAGTTTCTACTAATGGGAAGGATTCTTGGACACAATTGTTGATTTCAAAATATCTTCCTTCAAGAGAATAATTTATTTCTGAGGACATCTTGAGTGGCTCAGACATTTGGAATACTATTAAGAGCTCTCAAAATATGTTGCAATCAAGTACCAAATGGAAATTAGGCAATGACAAGAAGATTGATTTCTGGAGAGGATGGTAGATTGGGAAAAAATCTTTAGCTTCAGATCCATCTTGGTAGCCTATTATAAATACTCTTACAATAATATGTGGGATATTTATAAGTGGATATATAGACAGTACCCCTCTTTCTCCCTGTTGGTCCATTCCTAGATGGGAGGGTTCTAGCCCATCTCTATTACAATGACTTGATATGATTTTTCTCCTACTATCCTCATATTACATCCATGTTTCTCCTTTAGTATATGTAATTATTTTCCCACTTTCTACTTCTGGTGATCTTTTCAGTTAAGGTCGACTACTTATCTCTACCCCACTATTCGGAGGGCACCACCCTTTATCACATCTAGTTACCTTAGGTGACACCAAAGATTGATTTTTTTTATTGGCTTGCTTTTAGGGATGCCTTTATCTCGAGGGAAATTCTCAAGCGACATTGTTCTCTTCCTAACAGGTGTGTATTGTGCCTTAATTTTTTTGAAACTTCTACACAGTTGATCCTCCATTGTCATTTCTCTTATGCTGTTTGGAGTTTCCTTCTAAAAAAATTCGATGTCTCATGGGTCTTTCGAAAGTCTATTTCAGAAGATTTTTTACAATGTGTTGGAAAATATTTCCTGGAAACTCCTTATGCCTCATACTTTATGGATTCTCTGGAAGGAAAGAAACATGAGATTTTTTAAAGAGCTATGTCAAATTCCCCTCCAGATCTTTACCTTGGTGACTATGGAACTTCAGGAAAATATGAAATATTTGGAAGTAGCATAAATCCAAAATCATTCTTAATATGAAAGGATCTTGGCTGCAACATCTCCAAAACCCTTTGCATCCTGACAATTCGGTTGTGGTTAGAGCTAATACCACTTAGATCCCCCCTATTATATGGCTTAAATTAAATACAAATGGCAATGTAAAAGGCAATATGGGTATCTCTAGTAGAGGGGCCTTAATTCAAGATGAGATGGGCCAACCGATGGCAGCTACTGTTATTAGTTTCAGAGAATGTATAAATCATAGAGTTTACGCCCTTGCAATCCTTAAAGGAATGGAGCTTACTACCATATTTGGGAAAATTAATATCATTGTTGAAATTGATTCCCTCAATTTGATCAAACTTCTTAATAACATTGGTATTGCAAGTTGGACCATCAGCAATATCATTTCTAATATTCAAAGCCTTCAACCTATTTTCTACAACATTCAGTAGTAACACACTTATAGGGAGGGTAACAAGGTGGCTGATCTGTTAGCCAACAGGGGCATTTCTATTGAAAATCAACAGTCTTGGATCGGGAATCTTCCTGATTTTCTTCTAAAAGCTATTACTAATGATATACCTAAGAGAAAATATTTGGAGGATCCTTTTTGCTATTTTTGATATCGGCGTTATCCTTCACTATTCCTTCTCCTCCATCGGGGAGGATTGCATTAATTTTGATTTGATTGTGACTTCTTTTCATGATGGACTTTATACATGGGAAATAAATATCTCAGTAATTTTATTACTAGGGATTGATAATCATAAATGGATGAATTTAAAGTATACTTTGGCACATGGTAGAGGGGGCATTCCTACTATTAAAAAATTCCTGCTTCAATTATTTCTTTTCCACTTGAATTTTTCATATCACTCTGGCTCTGATAAGTATAGGGGGTTCTCTAGTTTATGTTGAGCCTATGAATTGCGATGATCTCAAGAAGGATACTAAAGTTTGGGATTTTCTTAAGGAAAATGGAATTACTCTATTTATAGAGTGCCTATTTGGTCATTCTATTGTGGTTACAAGCACCATTTTGGCTACTTGGAATCGGGGAAATGTGAAATCTGGGAAGATTAAGTTTGAAATCTCAACAAAAAGGATTGCCACCACGACTGGTCTCCCAGTTGACGGTGACATTTACTTCAAACATTCTTTAAAATAAGAAATGGGGGCCTTTTTGGGGGAAAAAGAAATAACAGGTGAATTAGTATTTATCGGTCTATGAGCATGTTTCTCTAAAAAAATCCTTGGGATCAATTTTTTTTACAAATTATGTGCTATTTCACGCTTGAAGGAAGGTACAATCTTATGTTAAGCCCTCAACTCTTTATCTTGGATGATTTCTATAATAATATTAAGGAAAACATGGCCAATTTTATTTTCCACTCCCTAGACTTATCCATAAAATAGACCCATGTTGGTGAAGGCCATCTATTTCACCAAGATTTACTCTATCTTTTATTTAAATCTATCACCAGTACCAAAATTTGGTCTCATTTTCCTACTATCTCCTGCTTGATTCTTCGTTGTGCCCCTCATTTGCTACCTGTTCATCCTACACCATGCCATCTCCACCGTCTCCTTCATCCTCCACTTGTTACTGACCTGAAGGTTGAAATCACGGGCCATTGTGATGCCACCCCTCCTCCCCACCATGTTTCCACCTCGCCTTATCCTTCCCCTCCTCACTTGGATGCCTCTCTTCCCATGACAGAGCTCCATCCTACTCCTATTTTCTCCCCTCATTCTATTGAAGATATGGAAATGTCTAGCCCTACTGTTGGAGGTGTTATTCCCGAGGTGTTTCTTGGCCTAACTCAGTCTTATCCTCATTCTTTGGATACTTCTCTTCCGAATTCCCCTCCTATTTTAGGTTTTTGTTTAGAAGTCAGGTGTTATGGAGGATGTCATTATAGCGGTGATTAAACATGTTACTGAACATTTGGTCTAGGATGTTATGGAAGTTTTTGGCTTATCTCCTGAGGTTGTTATGGAGGATCATGTTGTTGTGTATAATTTTGGGGATAACTCTATTGAGTTGCTTCAAGGTGTCATTTATAATATCAACAACACCTTCACTGTTATTAAGAAATGTAAGGAATATACTGACAATACCTAGGCTCATCTCCAGAAAGATGGTAAGGATATTATCACTCTGATGAAAACTATGATGGAAAATAACTATGATGTTGTTGTTGTTGAAGTAGTGAATGTCCTTAAAAATATGCTTTATATGTAGCCCTGTTTGGGCCTTTTTTGAATTTTTTCATGATGTAATTATGGTTTTTATTGCTATATCTGGCCTTAGGGGATTTTTTTAAAAAGGATGTGGGTCTTTGCAACACCCTCATAGTTTACCAAATTCCAAAAATCAAGTTAGGTCTCATAGTGAGACACTTATAGACCAAACGATACTCGAAAACGCCCTTAGGATTCTACCCAATAAATTTGATTCCATTGTAGTTTCCATTGAAGATTAAAAATATATCATAAAAATGCTTGTAGGTGAATTGATGGGTTCTCTTTTATCCCTTGATTCTAGATTAAATAGGTCAAATTATTCATGCTTGAACATGCCTTCAAAATCCAAGTTTCAGTGTCCAAAAGAAGAGGTAAATCAAATTAAAGAGGAATATGAAGAAATTAGAGAGGATGTGGAAGGATAATAACTCTTTATAATGGCTGATGAAACCAACAAAAATCATATTTTTCCACTTCTAGAGGTCGTGATAACTTAGCCAAAATCATCAAAATTTAGGTTATAAATTTGAAATATTTAATGTTCAATGTTAATATAGCAAGAACTGAAGAAAAAGTATTTTGATTTGGGCAAAAATAGTGTAATATTTTCAAAATAAAGTTATTATGTGTTTAATCATCAAGGTTCCATGTTTACTAATTGTCATGTCCAAAAAATATAGTGCAAAAGATACAGATTTTTTCTAGATAGTGGATGTAGCAATCATATGCATGGAAACATAGAATTATTTTCAACACTGTATGAATCAATAAAATCAGAAGTTAAATTTAGAAATAATAATAAGTTTCAATTATGGGCAAGGGGACAATAAATATTTTTACCAAAAATGGTTAAAAGAAGTTTCTTTTATATTTTTATTTTGTTCTTTGCTTGAAGCATAATTCGATGAGTGTTGGGAACCTCACACAAAAGGGGTGTCAAGTTTACTTTGAAGAAAATTATATCGTGACTTTGGATAAAATTCCCAGTGAAACACTAATTTCCAAGGTTGAAATGACAAGAAACCGCATGTTTCTATTAAAAATTTAGTGTGAATCTGGGTCTCAAGAACTCACCATAACAAGTATGCCCCAAAACAACCCTCTAACACTCCAAATATCACTGTAAAGAGTAGAAATAAAGGGTCTCAAAAAATATGTTTTATGAAAAAAAATCCTAATGGATGTCTCACCCCAATGAGTACATTAGAAAAAGGGTCACAAAAGATCTCATTAACCCCCTTTCTAGCCCTAATTTATTCTCACGACAGAGAATACTCAAGATATGTTTTTCCCAAAAATAACCACCTTATGAAAATGTCTCCTCAATGAGAACTATTATGTCAGAAAAGTAGCACCCTAGGATTCACATGTTGAAAAACTCTACTTTTGACTAACATGGGATTGTCTCAAGGTATGGGACCTCTATGATTGAGACAAACCTCTAGAGAAGGTTGGTTCCTAACTTATTCCAATGTTGATCTACTCCTAAACTACCAATTCCAAGGGACCAAAGGAAGAGAAATACATATATGTAAATCCTAAACTAACAGAGGTGATAGCACTAAAATAAGACTAAAGAGGTTCCTAGTGAGTGAAAGTCGAGGGAAATGGGGAAGAAAAGGGAAGATAAAATGCCACAATCCCAAAACACATTCAAACCTCCAATCTCGTGGAGCACAAAAAATTTAAACCCTGTAAAGGAACACAATATGCACAATATACATTATAGGCACAAGGCTAGAATCCTTCAAAAAATGCATAAATTTGTGGCCTACAGCTCACAATAGTGTTGGAACAATTTGGCAGATTTCCTTTACATTTTCAAAATCCCTCCCTTTGAATTAGGGAAATTTACATAAATAGAGAGAAAAGGAGCTACCAACCAACATCCTTCATTAAATGCATGTACATAGGTATGGGCAGCAATGATGGTTTTCTTTTCAGTTGTGCTTTTATTGCATAGAAAACAAGGGTGTTATACCTCATTAAATTGGTTGTTGATATATCTTGTACGGTGTCATTAATGTCTGATTGTATATGAAATTATTTGTTTTCACTTGACAGAAACCACTAGATGATGCACGACAAGAAGGAAAGAGTCGTCGTTGATGAGGGAAAGACTTGTCACATGACAAAAGGAAATGATGTCACACAACAGCGAGGAGAGGTTGACGCATGATAGCAAAAGGTGGTCGACACATGATAGGGAGTGACACTGATGCGTGATGATAATGTGGTGGAAATGGAGAAGGTAGAATGATGCATTTCAAGGAGGGAGGTTGACACACGTCAAGAAGAAAGTGGTGACGCGTGACAAGGGGAATGGTTGACGTGTGACAAGAAGAGGGCCATTGACGCACATCAAGAAGAATTGTTGATGTGCAACAAGAAGAGGGGCATTGATGCGCGTCAAGGAGAATGGTTGATGCATGACAACAAGAGGGGCATCGGCATGCATCAAGAAGAATGGTTGATACATGAAAAGAAGAGGGGCATTAACACGCATCAAGGAGAATGGTTGACAGGTGAAAAGAAGAGGGGTGTTGATGCGCATCAAGGAGGTGAACATCTATACATTTTTCTAGCTTGACCATTAATGCAAATCTTACTCCAAACCTTACCTACGACGAGAAAGCTCACCACATGATACCTTGTAAAGTAATCCCATTAACTATCAATTCCCAAACTTGTAGGTTGATCCATTTTACAAGGGGGTGAAAAAATTAATAGTATTTGGAAACTGACAAGGTGATCTACCTGTTAGATCTGAAAGACCAGTGATTTTGCATGCATTGGGCATGGAGTCATTCTAATTAATTAAAATAGTCTGATGTCTTAAACCTCTTGTTACTGTGGAACACTACTGAGACATTACTTCATCATCGGATCTTTCCTAAAACTGGAAAGTGTAATAACAACAAAACACAACCATGTACAAATAATTTTTTTTTTACATATCCCAAAATGGAACATGCACACAGTGCATAAGCACGTATCTGAAAGCAAACCTAGCTACAACAGAATGATGTGGTGTAAGAACTTGGAGGAATTACAAACTCTAAACTAATAATTACAAGAAAGATACTCCCATCAGTAATAATACTTGAGATAGATTCCATTGAATAGGATCTGCAATTCTTCTCCATCCAACATAGACAATTAGAAATCATTGTTTTCTTTGTACCCTAAAATCAAGTAGGGGTCACTCCATATTACATCAAAATTAGAGTTCCTTCCTGGTTTGGCTCTCTCTGCATCCAATTTTAGAACTGGGTCTCTTTCTTGAAATTTTTTGTCTTTGGCCTTTATTTCAAAACTCATTTTGATTTGAGCTTGTCCCTTCTCCATTGTTTTCATGGCTGAGTTCCTTAGCTCTTCCAAATCCATCAGCTCTGCATACCTGACTTCCATAGCTGGAAATGTGAACAGCTCTAGCTACTTAATAAGCTCCAAGATTGGTAATTCAAGGGATATTGGAAACCTTTCTTCCCTTCCATAAACCAACTTGAAAGGGGAATAACCAGTTGACTTCTTGGGAGTGATTCTATCATCCCACAAGGATGATTTCAATTTGGTATGCCAAGTCCTCTGATTCTCATCTAGGGTTCTTCTTATGATTCTTAGCAAGTTCTTGTTCATGGACTCTGCTTTCCCGTTACCCTGGGGGTAATAGTTGGAAGAAGTTCTCAAGTAGAAGTCATTTCTAATATCCCAATTACATATATTTAATCCAAGAAAAGCTAAGAAATTATATGATATTATAGTGGAAGGAACACCAAACCTTGTTGCAATACCTTCGTATAAATCCAAAATGCTAGCTTCATTTGCTTCCTTAAGTGTAATTGCTTCTATCCACTTAGTGAAGTAGTCTGTAGCTGTAAGAATCTATTTGTGACCTAGGTTGGAACTTAGATTGATCATCCCAATAAAATATAGCCCCCATTGCATGACAGGTTGTTTAACTAAGATAGGATGAAGTGGGAGGGCTTCTAGCTTCTCTTTACCTATGAAGAAGGGACACTTCTTGCATTTCTTGATCCATGAGTAGTAATCATTGAAAATATTAGGCCAGTAATAACTAGCCCTCATGATTCTAATAGTTTTTGATGTTGGGGAAAAATGACCACTTGCCTCTCCATCATGAAACTCATGCAATATTCTCTCTATCTGATATGTTCTGATACACCTTAGGAGGACACCATTCACATCCCTTTTGAACAAAATATTATCTACAAGTAAACATGGGATGCAATGAAGTCTGAAATACCTCCTTTTGGACTTACCCAATCCCTGAGGACTTTGACCTATTTGGAGAAAATATACAATATCTTGAGTCCAAAAAGGAATGGGTATACCACCTGTAGTCTCTTCTTAATTATATTGGAACACCATAATAGCTTCTTCCTCCTCTCTTGATTCATCATGCTGGTTAGAAGTTAGTTGCTCATATAACCCTTTCCCGCTAACTAATTTGGTCACATTTATATCAATATCATACTCCATGACCTTAGTTATCTAACTAGCTCTCTTTTCATTAAGGTCCTTGTTTAAAAGAAAATATTTTACACTAGCATGTGCAAATAATAGATGAATTATATTATTTGACACTAGATGTATGAATTTCTTTAAATTTCTAATCATGGCAAGGACATGTTTGTCAATTAATGAATATATCACCTCATAATCCTGGAGGATTTGGTTGAAGAATGCGATAGGCTACTCTAGTCCTTCTTGATTTGGCTATACTAGTATGGTTGATATTGCATTCGTGCTTCCAGAAGCGTACAAAATGAATTCCTTCAAGAAATCTAGATTTATGAGGGTTAGAACCTATGTGATGGCCTAATTTATGGATTTAAAGCTTTCTTTTCCTTTGGCATTTCATATGAAAACCATGTTGTTCTTCAGCATCATCATTAGTGGCTTGACAAGATGGGAAAATTTAGGAACAAACCTCCTAAAAAAATTAATTTTCCCCAAAAATATTTGGAGAGCCTTCTTGTGACTTAGAAATGACAATGCTCGAATGGCTTCTACCCTTTTCTAGATCAATTACCAACCCTTCCTTAGACACGATGTGGCCTAAGATCTTTCCTTCATGAGATAAGAATATTCATGTTTTTAGATTCAAAGACACTCCAAATCTCCGGTATCTTTGGAATAGTTGTCTAAGGTGGAAGAGGTGACTTTCTACATTTTTGGAGAATAGAGTAATGTCATCTAGGTACACAAGAACTATTTTGTTGATCAGCCCTTTGAATTCCATATACATTTCCCTTTGGAAAATGGCTCCAAAATTTGACATCCCAAATGGCATGTTCCCATAAGCATATGTTCCCCACTTCGTAGTGAAGTTTGTATTGAATTGGACTTCCTCTTTTACCATGATTTGATTGTAGTCCGAGTAGCCATCTAAAAGTGAAAATCTTTCTGATCTAGCTACTACCTACAGAATCTGCTCCATGGAGGGTAGTGGATAGTGATCGTTGAGGGAGGCCATGTTTAAGTCTCAAAAATCCACACATAACCTGATTTCCCCATTTTTCTTCCTAACCGACACCATATTTTCTACCCATGAAGAGTGCTTGATCGGGAAGATGATGCTTTCCTTTATGAGCTTGTTTAGTTCCTTCTTCATGAGAGGCTCAATGTGAGGGTTTACTGGTATTTACTTTTTTCTCATGGGCTTAGCCTTCGAATGAAACTCAATGGTATGTTGTGTTAATTTTGGGTTAAAACCCCTAAAATCCTCATAACTCCATGTGAACATATCTAGGAATTCCTAGCAAAGCTACACAAGGTTGTACTTTTCTTGTTCGCTGCTCATCTTGCCTATTGGAGTGTCTTACCTTATCCAACCGAAATGGGTTCATAATCCTCCTCTTTGAGTTGAGTGTTGGCCTTATATTTCCAGAATTGATCATTTGGGTTGAAAATAGACTCTAAAGTCACTAAACCCTTTAGAAATTTGTTTTTCTGCAGCTGCACTATTTGATCCCCGTAATGCTACTCCAATTTCTCCTGATTGTTAAGTTGAGAACTCAACCTCCTCCTATAAAAAATTAATGATCTACTAATCATTCTCAAATACCTTCCAGCTTGTTTTGTTATCTGGAATAGTTGCTCTTATAACCACTTTGATATGATGCTGAGATTTCTCACTTTTGATACTTTCCACAACATCAAATTCTACCCCAATTGTTGCCAGTTTTTCTTCTGCTTCATTCTCCTTTCTTGGGATGAAATTGATGCTAAAAGCTTCAAAATCTTCAATGAGATCCCATACCTAATTTTTTTAGTTCTTCAACAGATCATTCTTAGCAGAATTTTGTCTTATGACTTTGTTCATGATTAGCTCACTATCTCTAAACACTTGCAACTTTTTAATACCTCTCTTTCTTGCCCAATGTAATCTATGGATCAAGGCTTCATACTAAGTTGTGTTGTTTGAGAAATCAAACTAAAAATTGAAATCTGAGTAATATTTTGTACCTTGTGGTGAAACAAACATAGCTCCTCCTCCAACACCTTTCCTACTCCTTGAGCCATCAAATAATAGTTTCCATACCTCATTATCATCTTTAGCATATGGTTTGGTGATACTAAGAAGTAGTGAGTATTATTCATGTAAAAAATAGACCCCTAATTCAAATTCTTCCATTTTATTGTAAGGGTTGAATGCATGTCTCTTATTGGCCCAATCATCAAGGGTTAAGTTTGGAATGCTTTCGACTTTGGTATCTATTTCATAAGTGCTTGGAAAATATTCCTGATCGAGAGCTAATAAATTTTCATTGATTGGACTCGATGTGTGAGGCTCAATATGAAATTTTGCAATAGGATCAGATCTTATCATAGCCTTATATCCATACCTTATCCTAAAAAATATGTGGGACCAATCAATTGATAAGTATCCCCCAATCCTGGCTATAAAATCCCTTGAAAGGCATAAGGTAAATTGGTGACAAATCAATCACAAATACATCTTGTAGAACCGTGACATTCAGAAAAACATGGAGCATAAGGATTATTTAATTGATCACTCCAATTGTGCTTACTTTTGTCCCATCCAATTACACTACTCCCTTTAATACTAGCTCATATTGAAGACCCATCTTATCGGCTATTTGTTTTGGTATTACAGAGCTACTTTCTCCTCAATCAATCATGCAATTATGCACCAACTTATCCTTGATGATCAATGAGATATAGAATGGTGGGGGGATTCAAAATTTTACCTTATTGGCCTCCTTGATTTCTTCCTTGCTGAGTTTCATTGGTGAGTACCTTCTCTTGCTCTTTAGATGATTGATTCGATGCTAACCAATTTTCCATAACAATTTGCAATAGGTATCTTTGCCCTGGGATAGCTAATGACTCCCACATTGAGATGTTTACATTCATTTTCCTCATCTTCTGAATAATGTTAAATGGAGATGAGCTATCTCTCTATTGTCCCTTTCTTTGCACAATTTTTTCTTGCACATGGGCTATTACAACCAAAACTTGATCTAGTCTAGAAGGTGGCTTGGACTGACCTTACACATTGGGAGCTGAACTTTGGTTACCGATACCTTGTTGGGTGATAGAGGGTTATGGATCATTTGAATTGGATGATTTTCCCTCTTCAATATTTATCTTCTTTGACCATGTATTGGCTGATACACTTTGAGAAGGGGCTTGATTTATACCACATAAATATTCAGCCTACCAACTGATAAGTGTGGTATCATTTAGAGGTGCTTCCTGAGTTGCTTCCTATTTCTATTTTCCTTCTTGGTCTAGCTCTTGTTCCACACCTGATGTTGTCACCATAAGAGATCAATTAAAATAACCATTGAAACACATTGATTGGTTATGAGGTTGATTGCATGGGAAGCACCAGTCATATTCTTGAGCCATGTTATTTTGTAATGGAACCAAGGCTCTAGATGTGGACATGACACTAGGATTGTAAGGCTGAAATGGGATACTCATAGGAGGCTTTGTTTTGTTCTGATTGGTAGCTTGACCAGGTGGTCTATTAGGTTGATATGGAGGCCTATTGGGTTGGGATTGAGGTTGATATGACCTAAATTTTGAGCCTGCTTCCTCTTAATTGTCACCAACTCATTTCCTAAGTTTTGCAACTACTTCATGACTTCTTGGAGATCATTTGAAGGGCTAGAAGAAGAAATCGAAGATTCATTTGAACTCTAATTTCTTGGAGCATGTATGGGGGCTGTTATAGGTGTTTGATTAGGATTAGGATTACTCATATCTAGACAGAGAGGAATATGTGGGATAGGTGTAATTTTACCGGCTTAAATTACGTAATTCTCAACTCTAATGGCTATGCTATAGGCATCTGGTAGGGTTATTCCCCCCATAGATTGTATCATAACAGATATATCATAATTTAGAGCTTTAAGAAAATAGATAAATGCACCTTCATCTATTGGTCTGACCATAATTGGGATCCTTTCCCATGTTCTTTGGAATCAAAGTCTATCATTTGTTTAGCTGGGGCCCTTTTGATTGTAGTCATCTGCTCTAAAAGGGATAAATTGTTATCCCTCTCCCCAAAATGGCCACAGAGAGCTATACATAATTGATCCCAATTCTGAATTGATCCTATTCCCAAGCCTCTGAACCACTGCAACGCTTTTCCTTTGAAAGAAGAAGCCAATAACTTGACTGCAACATCCATCTCAGCAATATCATATATGACACAAACATTTGTAATGTCTTGAATGTGGTCGATGGGAGTTTTTTAATTTTCTCTAGTGAAGTATGGGATATTCCTTAATGTTGATATTGAGACCATATTTTGTGCATTAAGGGAAAGTGGACTTCTGCTCATGAAATTTGCATAGGGGTTTGGAGGTGGCTGATTTGGTGGTTGTTGATGAGCCATCCTGAGTGGCATGAGAACCCTAGTTGAGTGAAGAAAGGTTCTACTAGGTGGAGGTGTGGATAATGTTACGTTTAGTGGAGATGGAGACCTTTGTACTCTTGTTCCTCTCCTTCCTCTTCCTGGAGATAACTGCAAGTATTCAACGATACCTTTCTCTCTTACTCTATACCGGGTTTACACTCTTCTCAAGAACTTGATAAACATGGGTTGCTGAAACCACTGGATTTGAATGACGGAGTCACCAGATATGTTGCTACAAAGCCTCGAAAGGATGGAAATTCACCAAGACACACACCCAATCTTGATAAAAGTGAAAATATTGAATTTTGTCCCACCAGGCATGCCAAAATTGTTATGTCGAAATTAAAACACCCCTGATTGCTTGTGATTTTGTGTACGAGGAAATAATTGTAACCTGCATAACATGGGATTATCCTGCAGTATGGGACCTTGAAAGTAGGATAATCCTCAAGAGAAAGCTGACTTCTTCCTATAACCTAGTGCTAACTTCTCCTAAGAGAAGAGAATGGCAAGCTAAACTAATCCTATTCTAATTTTTTCCAAGGAGATAGGGATAGAAAATTGCATGAAATAAAACTACTCTAGGTGAAGGTGATGCACCAAGAAAGGGTGAGACAATCCAAGTGAGTGAAAGATTGGGAGAAACTGGGAAGGAGAGGGTTGGTAGAACGCCACATTCTAAGACAATATTCAATTCCCTATATTTGTAAAGCAAAACAAACAATAAACCCTACAAAGAGATAGATACAATCACAGTATACTTATAAATATGATGGAAGGAAAAATATGTAATTCATACAAGTTAGGGAAAAAATGGCCACAAAACATGAATTTTATTTCTTAGAAACATGCACAATCCATCATACCATAAACACAAGAAAAAATCTTTTATAATAAGCCCAAATTCAAGGCCTTTATCTCAAAAATAGCTCTGGAAAAAAATTGATAGAGTTATTTTGCTTTCTGGAAAATATCCCCTCAAAATGAGGTGAATTTTACAATATATAGACAATTTGGGTCACCAACTGGAATTATGCATTAAAGAGGTATGGGAAAACATCCATTTTAGTACCTTTCCTACATGGGCGGTCATGGATGTTATGCCTCATTAATTCTGGTTGTTGGTCATTCATTCACCTACCCTCATCTAGCTTGTAACTCATCCATCCTCTTGTTGTCCAACCGCGTGCCAACCAACCTTGTGAATCATCCAACCATGTCATACAACTGTAAGTCTAACCATGACTATGTTGAAGCCTTCAAACCTTAGGGGGTGGATGTACGTCTATGTTTTCTGACCAATCTCTCTATATTACATCCATCTGTGAGAGAATCATAACCTTGGTCAACCTAAGCCGCCACAAATATTGCCAGCCAACACACCCATCCAACTAACCCATCTTCCGAGGTGTGGAAGATTCTGTAAATCTAGGATTAGATATCTTGTCAAACCCTTTACCTGACCAACCATCAGACTGACACAGGCATCTTGATCAACCAGTCAACCAACCAACTGGGTGAACCATAGCCAACCTATAGCTGTTGACAAAAGTCTCTTGCTTTGACACATTTCATTTTGACTAGACCCATAAGCCGACCAACCAATCTTGCATGTATGCTTAGGTTGGATGTCATCCAACCCTGTCACCCAACCAACCATGTGCTAACCAACCATTAGCTAACACATATGTCTGACAAACCATTGTTTGACCAACCCTCATTGTGTGTTGACAGATTTAATCACAAAGGGTTGTTCGATTGAGTGGGAGCTACAACAATGGAAGACCGATAATAAATACACAGGTAGAGAAATTTGATGTCTGAAGTTATTAATTATGGATGATGTAGATTGAGGATTATCTCCAATATTTTCCACAGCCAAGACAAAACACGCGTATCAAAGAAATTTGTACTTACCATTGGGGGTGCAAAAAATGGATAGCAATTACAAAGATGACCCTCTTGAAGATTCCCCAATCATTCTTGACAGACTAAGTTGCTAGATCGAGGATACTATACAGAATGATCCTGGAAGCATTTTCGTGTTTATTCCCCTATTACAGAAACTGCTTCTATCATCTAGACTTAATGCCCAAAATCCTAGCCTTCTCAGCCCAATCACTTATGTGGAAAACCAACAGAATGCTTGGAATAAAGTTCCTTCCATTCCCCCAGTACCCACCTCGCCCACTTTGAAGTTCCCCCCTCAGACCCACTGAAGGTCAGACTCAGCTCTAGTCAGTTGAATGACATAGAATCTATAAGTAAATTAGTTAAAATTGTGTTTCCATACCATTTGATGATGAAGTAAAAGCACTTTTATTCTTATGTTCTTTGCCTTATAGTTGGGACAACTTGGTAATGGCTATTAGCAATACAAAATCTAATAATAATATTTTGAAGTTTGATGATGTGGTTAGTATAATATTGAATGAAAAAATTCATAGGAAGAGTACAAAGGAATCATCATCTTGAAATACTTTGAATGTAGATTTTTCCCAACTTTTCATCAATTTTCCCTATCCAAATCCAAAAGGGCAGGCAGAATTTTGGATAGAGATTTAAGAGTAAGACTCAATGGGAAGTCAATATTCCTACTAGATGAAGATATCATTGACCTTTAATCATCCATTGAAGTAAAGGAATTCAACTTGATGGAAGACTGTGGAAAGAAAGTATCATGCAAATTTGAAGATATTCCCCCTGAACGTTGATGAAGAGACTCACTTGAACTTGGCATGGACAAAGTTCTTCCTGAGGCATGTTGATTATCTTCAACATGAGATTTTTTCAAATTCTGCCTTTAATAAGAGTGGAAAACTATTTACGAACTTTGACACTTTCTTTGTCCCCATGTTGTGCCTGGTTAATCTTTGTTTCCATTTATAATCTGTTCTAAGGTCGTAGATCACTTATGGTTCCATGGTTTTCTCTTTGCTTCCTCATTCTTTTAGAAAAGGTCTGTAATTTGGGTCTCCTGTTCTCTATTTGTCTAAAAACTTAGGTTCTCCCATATTTTCCATTCTCCATGTTCTGGATTTGTCTACCATGCTATTTCTTCCCTAAATACTTGAAGAAACATGAATGGATGTATCTCTGAGGAACATTGAAACTAGCACTACCAACAAGATAATGTGCTAAAAAATTTATCCTTGGAGATTAAAACTAATCTAATATGGGCTACAAAGGATCAGGGTGTTGTATTTTACAGTTTGATGGACATTTTTCCCAGTCAAATTTACATCCTTGCATTAACAGGGAACTGTGGCATCCTCTGGTCTCCATCGCAATTTTGATAATTACTTCAAAGTATTGTCTATGACTCACCTCAACTTGAAATCATGTAGGGCCACGTCCAGGATTACATCCAACTCATTTGAAGATGCTACTGTTTGGTTTGGCTCTAGCTTGGTCCCAGCGTTAGGAGGTCAAATGGAGGTTTCTGTTGTTGTGCCAAGACTTAGATAAGTTTTATGTAGCTAAAATAGTTTGGTGGAGAAAAAGGATACATGGCGAGCCCGCACTCGCTCGGAGTCTCTTAAAGAAGTGCCAGGAGGACACTTGGAGGCCTTCGCTCACTTTACATTTTGCTTGGAATTTTTCAGCTGCTAGAGGAGACTGCCTCGGAGCATGACACTTGGAACCTTCCGTTGAGCTTTGAGCCTTCAAAAAAATCTTGTCGGGCTAGGAAACATGGCGAGCCTGCACTCATTCAAGGTCTCAGATTGAATGGGCACCATCTGAATGTGTGCCATGGTGACAACGTGTCAAGTTTGACAAGTCAAAAGCAGCAAGGAAGCGGGTCTGTGGAGGGAAATGATGAAAATTTGTGCTTTTTATTCTCAAAAAAGGATGGAAATGTGTAAAACTGAACGGCGACCCCGGATTCAATCATATTGTGCCACGATAGCTCCAGTGCCAATATCTCAGAGGGTACGGAGCTTTTCAAAGGAAATTTGTGAAAATTTTCCTTTTCTGGGAAAATGGGTGGAAATGTGTAGAAGGGGAAGTGTGCGATTCTGGTGGGACCCACATTGGGACATGTGTCAGAAGCATTTTTCAAGGGCATAGCTATCGGTAAAACTTGGAAAATTTTCCTTTTTCCAAAATCAGGGTCAAATGGCAGAATTTATCCGTGGTTCCTTTGGGACCCACCTCAGGATATGTGTTAGGCTCATTTCTCGAGGGTGGAGGTGTGGAACAAAATGTGAAATTTTTCCATTTTTCCAAAAGTTGTAAAAAGTTAGAGGAAACCCCTGGGTCTGTTTTTAAGTTTGAATCTTCCATGTGGACGGCCCAAATTCAAAGTAAAGATCAATGTCAGCTGAGAGTCTAAATTTTATTTTCCCCCCATTTTACTGAAACATGCCTAGAAGTGTGAGTCTTCATGATTTCTTAGTATTTCCTACATGCCAAGTAGAGAGGAGAGTTAATGTTGATATTTGAGTTTGGTGGGAAGATCTGGAAGACGTCTTTCACCATTAAAATGGTCTGACTATCATGCTCGATCGGATTTTCCATTTTTCTTCTCTTGAGCACACAAGGAGCTAGATTTGACAGATTAGGGGTGGAAGTGGTTAGAAAATTGAAGAAAGAGTGATCTACAAGAGGAAGGAGTTGAATGTAGGAGATATTCGATGAGATCCGCCCCCTCGAGCACCTGGTGACTTTTTATAGATTTGATTTTGAGAATCATGATCATGATAATGGAGAGTGTTGGTAGCACTCAAGGTCTGGATTTTGGAAGGGAAAAGGGTATCTATTATAAATGTTATAAATGGAACAAATTTTTCATGCAAATGGTTTGAGTGTCAGGGTTCGTGACTGATTTTTCTAATATAAATCTTGATAGAGCCCATATTTTTTAGAAGCATTTTGAGAAGCTTATATATCTCCTTTTGTATCAAATCTGGTCATGTCAAGGTGGTTGTGAGTATACAACCATTGAAAAGCTCTGAGATTGTTCTATAAAATTTCTCTTACTGATAAATTTGATCAAATATGAGCTATTCCCTTGAGCAAAAATGTGTTTTTTTAATTTCTGAGTGTATACGAGTAGTTTTTCTTATTTCTGTTGCAATCTTGTATTAAAATATGATTCAATCACATAGGTCTCAATCCTTGTGATAGTTTAGTGGCATCTATAATTTCATCTCTCAGAGGAGCCTTCATCTGGGAGTGAAATAAACGATTTAAAATAACTTTTCTTTCATCTGTTTCACAAAGATTGTCTGTAAGCCTTTGCGTGTACCTTAGCCATGATTTGGATTAGATCTTAATAGTTTGTTGGGTTTTTCTAATTTGATCCTTCGTGATATAATCTCAAATATTGTGTGAAAAAATGTTAATCTAGGACTCCATTAAAGCACATATTCTGGTTAAGGAAACACTTTAGATATTTTGTGGCATTCTGTTGGTTTAACCTTCCATTTTGTAATATTTCTCAAGGATCTCACAAGTCAATCTCATCGTGCCCCACCTCCCACCAAAAAAATCACTCAAAAACAACCAATCCTACCCGTACTTCCCATGTTTGTCAAGTGTGTATGCTGCATAATCCCGATCACCAAAACATGTAGAAGCAATCAGGGTCCCAAATGTCTTTGATAACCTTTTCCTTGTTGTGAAAATATTGCCATGATCTAGAAGTCACAACTCATGAGAGTGATATTTGGTGTGTTGATCATATTTTCCCAAAAGTCTTCTCTATAAAATTTATGCAAAAGAAGGATTTATCATTATTCTTCAATAATAGAGGTTACAAAATAGGTTCTCTTACCTTGGTTGAAAGGCACAACCTAAAATAGTTAGGATCAGGCCACATCCTTTTAAGGTGCTACCCACTACTGTTAAAACCTCAGTGCTAAAGATTCAAATAGATTGCTTCCCTGGATACAAAACGACATACATGAGTATCTATCTACCTCTGAATTTCCTTTAAATTCCATGATGTTGCTCGTTCTTTGAAGGAGATTAAATTTGGGTACTAACACGCTTTTTATGCCATTGTTGGGACTTGTTTTGAATTGTTGGAAACTAATTTACATCACTAAGGACTGATTTGTTGATCTATTGTTGGTTCATATCTATTTGGCCCGTCAACATGCTACTGGCACCATTGCAGGGGATTTTAGTTCACAATCAAGACCTTGGTAAAACACTTCTTGTATGCTCCAAGTGTTGTGTGCAGCTCTTTTAGTTTTCACACTTAGTACACTAGCTTTCATTTGATAAATATGGGTAAAGAAACATTAGAATCTTTCCATTTCCAGTTTATAGAATTGACAGACATTTAACAGATCATATTTAGTGCATTTTCAAAACTAGGGTGGAAATCCTTAGTGGCGACTCCCTATTGATCTAATTTTTAATGAGTACCAGTGTCTTAAAACTCTATCAAAGTCAGATTTGTTACTAATATTGGAAAAGCTAGAAGGAAGAAAACCCTGGAAAGTTGTGGGAGAAAAACAGACAAGAAGAGGGATCTCCATTGATGAAATTGATCTTCCTATCATTGAAGACTACCATTCAAGTGACTTTGAATCAGGAAGCCTCTTTGTGGAATTGAATTCTCTAGCTGGAGAAGGGCCTTCATTTGATTTTGAATGGTTTACTTCACATTGTGCACCTATCTTTTCTGAGGTTGATAGGTATTTCCAAGAGATGAGACCTTTGGGGGATCTCCATTTTGAAAATTATACTTTGTGTTCCAAGGACCCTCTGCCCCTTATAAAATTTTCACCCCTCCAGGGTCGCCTCCTCGAATCAACAAGGCCCAACCCCCACCGAGAATCCCTTTTTTTGTAAACACCTTTGGACCTATAAATTTTGTGGGAATGGTTGGTTATCCAAATGCAGTGCCTCAAGATGTAAGGAACATAATCCAAAGTGTTATCACCAAATCATAGCACCCTTCTATGTTTATACAAGTGCATATATTTGAATTCACGGTGTGATTGGATAACATGGGTACTATCTCCAAGTTGTTGGACTTGCTACTTGAGATAGACCTCCAGAGAAAGCTGGTTCTTGCTCCTAAACTACCTGCCACAATCTACTCTAATGCAGGGGAAACTGACTATTCTAATCTAAATTTCCAAGAGACCAGGGAGAGAGAATGCATAAAATGAAAACCTACACTAAAGCGGTGATACACCAGAAAAGGAGGGTGTGAGAGTAGTCTTCAAATGCGTGAAATACAGAAGCAAAGTGCACACTAGAAGAGGTGATGACAGTTCTCCATAATCTAACAAAACACATTTACAATAATATTTCAAACATAAACAATGATAATGGATTGCTGCATGAACATAATAATAGATGCAATATTCTTGTAATCCAGGTTGAAGGGGCAAGAAGAATGCAAGAAAACACAGCAGGGGAAGATATATCCACAAACTTATATTTTATTGCTTCATGATATGCACAGTTTCATCTATTACAAGATAAGGGCCTGGATCACCATGCAAGGAGTCCACAACAAGGTCCTGTAACACATCATTTTCACAAAGCAATTTTGGCAGAGCTCTGCTACAAAAAACTACCCCCTTTACAATGAGCCCAACACTCCAATTTATAGAAAAATGAGAAGAGAGAGAGAGAGAAGGGAAAATGGAAATCCTGAAATCTGTCCTTCAACCACTTGTAAGAGGCATTAAATGGAGTAAAATGATTGTATATTACTTGCAAAAATCTCCCCATACTGTCCCAGGTGCTACAACAGAGAAAGAATGGTGACCATGCCTCTTAATTACACTACCAACTACCAAATAAAACACTATTATGAACCCGACCACGTTTTCTAAAAAATCTCAATCAATCTCTCATCAAATCTGGAATGCCACCCTAGACACCCACCTCTTGTGTTGTTTGTGAAAATACATGCCAACCTGCAAGTATACCCTGTACTATACCAAACATCTATAACACTCTATCATGTCAATATCTCTCCATTGTGTAGGGCCAACCACTAACTATATAATATGGTGACTGAATCCTTCCCAAATGTCAATGATCTCCCTACCATACCTCATACTAAATATAAGTCTCCATGTAATATCCCCATACTGTAACTCATCCAACTGACGACAATACCACAATAACTCTCCTAGATGCTCACGCCTTTCTCCCACCATCTGCCACCCATACACCAATGGCTCCACCACCCCACACTCTTGTCTAACACCAATCGGTATCCCAATATCTATATGATCATAACTCCATATTTGTAAAAGTGTCCCCTCACCAATACTCCCCCCACCATCATATACCACCTAGTGTAAATCTCGATATAGTCATGCTAGCACTATTGGAGCCCACGTAAAAATGGTCTCCTCGCACCAGATTGAATGTACTACCTCTGCTAAACCCAAACTGAACCATCTTCCCCCACCATCTAGAAATCATATACAACTAACCAATGAGCAAACTAACAATGGTAATTGCTTCATCCACCCCTGCATATTAAACATCCCCAAATCTATCCTGAACCCCTCTATGTTTGTCACTAAACTCAGGCTATCACTCGGTCTACCTCTCTGCCACACTATAGCCTCTCCCTCTACTGGAAATTGATATATCCAATATACATCCTCCAATGTCACCATCATCTCACCTGTCAGTAAATAGAAAGTTCTAGTCTCTGAATGCCACCACTCGGTCAAGCCTGTCAACATGGATCAATCCGCCCTCATCATTGACATCCTCACTACATATAGCAGTCTTAACATATGCATTAGTGTCACCTCCTCCTCCTCAGCCTCTACATCTGTGCCTCCCAATAGATACTCTAATGTTTCCAACCGTCGATGCCTTACCTGGACTAGCAATAATACCATCTACATAACATATAATACATTAGAATCTATCTCTATTCTATCACAAAGCATTTTCTTCACTTTCCATTCCATATTTATCCTAAGTACATCATCCCCCCCTCCTGTTATTAAATGTTCCACTAGACTACCCATATACGCTAATATGTAATAAATGCGCTAAAACATAGCCTATATGTGCTAAACCCCCATCACCCGCTTCATTATCCCATATACGCTACTTTTTTCTCCATATGCACTAAACTATATTGTATGTGTCATTCCACACACCCATCCTGAACCTATACATGCTAAAACAGACTAAATGGGCTAAATTAAAACCCTAAAACCCGCTCAACCTAAATGCGCTACTATTTCCTCCATATTCGTCATTGTTAATCATATATGCTAAACCTAAGTAAATGTGCTAAACCCTACACCATCCTTTCCCAAATGCGCCATTTCACATCCCTCCCATCTTTCCCTGACATATGCACTACTATTTAGTGCATATGTGCCACTTCCGGGCCTTTATGCGCTAAACAATGTGCCACACCCGCCTTTTTCCCTAAAACCCCCCAAAAAATTTAAAAAACACAATAATTAATGCACGGAATAAATTCTAAAACTACTCACCAGTTGTCTTGCCTTTGTTGGCCATTGATACTCCCTCATGAGTTCTGCCCTATGCTCCACAATGCTATCATATACCATTTCGTCCTCTCTTGAGATCTAGTGTTCAAACTCAACAGAGTGAAAATGACCCTCATGTGGTCCCCAAAACCCTTATATACCTGTCACGATGACCTCCAACCTTCCATTAGCCAGTTCACACACCCTGTAACTTTGTTTTCCCTCCCGTTTTTTCCTGCCTTCATCACATTTCCTCCCCTATCACCCTAATAAAAAAATAAAAAAACTCAAAAATCTTAAAAATCTTAAAAAATCTAAAAATCTAAAAAAATCAAAAAGTCTGAAAAATTTAAAAATCTAAAACATTAAAAAATCGAAAAAATCTAAAAATTAAAAAATCTCCAAAATCTAAAAGATTCAAAAAATCTTAAAAATTCAAAAAATCAAAATAACTAAAAAAAATCTAAAAAATTCAAAAAATCTAAAAAATTCACAAAAATTCACAAAAATATGAAAAATTCAAAACATTCAAAAAATCTTAAAACCTTCAAAAATCACAATACCTCTCTAATATGTACTTTTATTGCTCTAATGTATTTGCATTTTTTGGCTAATGATATGGGTTCACATTTTCTTTTATCATTTGGCTGATGATACGAGGTCACTTTCATTGGTCCAATGATATGAGGACCATCGTAATATCCATCTATCCAATGATATGGGGACAGGGGCATCTAGTAATTAAAACATCATGTTATTTATACCCTTGGTGCATCTTGCTCTATGCCACATCTTAATAAAATTGCTAATGATGATACAATGGACACAAAATGAAAACACATTTTCCTAGCACTAAAGTCAATCTCCTCACAACCCATCGCATCCTTCATTCCAATCCAACATCTTCTAATCACCCATGACTGGGGAATTTTCACAGTCCACATCCAAACTCCACTATTATACCCTTGAACTGAAGGATCCTTATAATCCACATCCAAAATTCAAAATCATCACCCTTGACTGGGGCATCCCAATATCTCCCTCATCACACATCACATCCCCTCTCTCTTAAATTCCCCTCTTTCTTCTAATTCCTTCTAATTCTAGACTTCCTCTACTCTTCTCTCCCCCTCTCACATTCTTCTACCTTCCTCCATCTTCTTCCTTTCCCTTCACTCTTCTACCTCTCCCTACCTTCTCCTTTTTCTCCAGCTTTCTCCTTTCGCCATTCTTCCCTCCTTACCTCTATCTCTAACATCTTATATCCTCCTTCTAATCTTTCTCCACCCACTAACTTCACCCTCTTTTCTTTTCAAGTGGCTACCCACCTCACTCCTCCCCGCCTACGCACTCGAGGGGGCATCATATATCCATCCTTTACTCTTCTTTGAATAGTTATTGCCACGCAATAATCCTTCAAAGAGGGGTAAAATCTAGACATGTAAAATGTCGACATAGTCATCCAATAAATAATTCACCAATTATTATCCATCCTCACCGCTGACCTTATAATAATTAATTATAAATTTAATTAATTATTATATCATATAAAATTACTTTGGAATCATTCCATATTCTACACATGCCATCTATACCCTTAGAAATATTAATACAATTATTAATATTTCATTCATTATACTAAATAAACCTCATTAACTATTTTCCTCGAATTTTAAAATACTCACCCACGTACCACCTACCCTACACCTATGTTATGCCTAGCATCTCCATCTAATCATCCCCACTAAATGAAATTAATCTCACATAATCACCACTTAATAAGCCCCCAAATCTAGAGACTTCTAATTCTACAAGTCTCTCCATCTTTCCCTCCTTTTATTCAAATATTTAAATTAATACTACTATTCTATTGAATTTTAAATTCAATAGAGGATTCTAAGAAAATCTAGAATTTTCTACACCCTCCCCTCTCATCCATTTTCAACCATTGATCTAATCCACCATGGCATAATCTCAACCATCCATTTCTACTCCTCCAACTATAAATAGAGGTGCCACTCTCCATGGCAAGCATCTCTAAAATTTGCAAGTATATGCTGCCCAACTTTCTAGCAATCTAAGAAATCATCAAAACAATCTAGTGAGTTCAATCAAGTAAAATATCAAGGGGAGGTGCTCCTGGAATTTTTCCAAAGATTTTAAGCATGCCTTGCATACATCCAAGAAAGTAAAAATCCGAGGAGAAAATCCAAAGCAACAAAGGAGGAGGATTCTACTTGTAGGTAAGTACAGGTAAATTCTCTTCTCTTCCTTTTTCATCTTTCTCAATCGGAGGCATATAATTAGTTTTGTTAGATTTTGTATTTGGTTTGGTTGCATAATCTTATCATTTGTGCATGCTAACACAATTTATTGTCTACACTATCTAATTGTTATTGATGAGTTTGTGATCCTAATTTAGAAAATCTTATCAATCTATAGAATTTAATCCTCGTTAGTGAATATTCCAGAGATATAAGATTATTATGTGTTACATTTTTTTTATTCCCTAACCAAAATTAAATTGTCGCTATTTATATAGACACTTACTCCTAGAAGTGTTGTAAGTTAATGTGTAAAACTAAATTGTCTATGCTATCGAACATCAAAGGAAAATATGTTTACTATTATTTTATAGGGTTTATGCATAGTTGGTGGCTGAATATCTTAGCTAATACTTTGTTTTATGATTTGCATTGTAGGTTTTCAGGATAAACAACATAATGGGTGATAGATTTAAAATATTTGGTCATATAATTGAGAAAATCCATTTATTTAAACATTGAAGAGGAGACTACAAAGTGTAAGTTGATTTCTCATAGTTTCTTATTCATTTATTATTGTTCTTCATGTAAAAAAGTGCAAAGGTTATTGATTTCCTACATTTTCATCTGATGTTAAAATTAGCAAAGGTATGTGAACTGTACGATGGAAACGCTGAAGGGTGTGCATGGAAGAAGTGAAAATGAAGGGACTGCAATAGCAAAAGAGGTTGAGATTCAATGGAGAAGGGGTTGATTGATTAGAATCCCAAGGAAAGAAAAATTCAAACCCATCTCGTGGGAGACTTTAGAGATGGGGATATGCTTAAAAGATCTGACATCCAAGGGTTGCGATTTTATGCACATTTATGATTGGGTAATCTCTCTAGCTATAAGGGCAACAATAAGGGTTTACCTCGTCAACATTTTAGACAAAAATTTCCATCAATAACCATTGACATGAGATGGAATTTTCTGTTTTTACTGTGATCCACGTAACCATCTGCATTTCGTTTGCATTTTCCATGAGACTCCAATTTGTTCTTAAAGTAGTCAAAATTTAAAAATGGGGAAAATCCAATAGGTTTTGGGTTTTGAACACGACCTCTTGAATTCAACATACCATGTTCCTTATTTGTGGCTAGGGAAGACATGGATCTTATGTCCTTGATGCATGGGTTGTATCTAATCTTTGATAGCAATTAAAATTAATATAATAATAAGTTTATTAGATAATTTTCATTATGATAAATTGATGTTATAATATTAGTTATAAAAAATTTATTATAACTTTAATTATAATTTATTATAATATAAATCAATATGAAATTACTATTATACAACTTTATTATAATAATACAAATTTATATCAATAATTAATTTCCACGGACATAGATGGTCATTCACAGTAATTATACACAGTCAAATAATTAAAATGTCATCCATGTCTTTCACGCAAGCACCCACCAACGCCGGGTGCACCTGCCAATGGCATAATTCTCATAGTTACCTAATATTTGTAAGGTATATAAAATGTAATCTCACCTGACGGAGCTTAGAGCATGTGTATTTATTTGGGCTAATTGTGATCATGGAAGGAGAAAAATTAAATGGATTTCTCCTACACAACAATCACATTCAAACAAATGAAAGGCAAAACAGGAATTCGTGTATGGCTTTGTATTATCACTACCACATGATTTCTCCTACCAAATGCATTATCATTGTGACATGGTAAAGAAATTTCATAGAAATTTCGCATTCGAGCCAGTTGCGATCATGGAAGGAGTGAAATTAAACAGATTTTTCCTACACAACAATCACGTTCAAACAAATGAAAGGCAAAACAATAATTTGTGTATGGCTTTGTATCATCACTACTATATGATTTCTCTTACCAAATGCATTTTCACTGCTACATGATAAAGAAATTTCATAGAAATGTCACATTCAAATCCTTTTCAGCATTTCTTAGATCTTAAGTGCAATTTCTACTAATATTGCATATTGACTCTATGGTGGCACCAAAGGTGGTGTATTTAATATACAAGTATAAAAATGTATTTTTTTAGTAAAGGTTAAAATGTTGAGAAAAGGGCCGCGATCCCATTTCCAATAAGAACGTGCCACGTGTCTAAGTTGAAAAGTCAAAGCGGGGCTACGAGCCAATTTGTACCAAATTTTCAAATCTCACGAAAAATCACAAAATGCGAAAGGCTTCCCCCGTAACCGCTTTAATCCCTTCCTGCCACGTGGTTGGCCCAATTTCAGAGTTAGAAGAGAAAATCAAATGGTCTGTATTTAAACTAGTAAATCCAATGTAACGTTTGCTTTGCAAGATTTGGTTTTTAACCTGCCGGGAGCATTTTATTCATAACAGAGGAACTTGAAAACGCGTTGAGGATTTGTGAGGTTGCATCGGTTTCATGCGAATAATATAATGGCTTCTCAACATCATTCCAAGGGCTGGCGATTGATTTCAAAAAGACCAGAGTGCTCTGTACCTGGAAAAGATGGAAAATGCCATTCTTTTTCTATTTTTCTCTTCTTCCTCGAATTTCTTCCATTCTCAAGCTATGTGCAAACTCTGCTCGAGCTTTAATAATAAAAGAAGGAATTTTTCCCTCCTTGACTGAGGAATTAATTGGTACTTTGCGACCAATGAATTTCATTCGGTCTTGTAGCTTCTCCTGTGGATTTATTTTTCTTCTGATTATAGATGCATGTAAATGAAATTTCTAATTAATGTGTGTGGGCATTTGCTATTCTACTCATAACATTAGTTTCTCTTACCTTCATTCTCACTCCCTTTCCCCTTCTCAAACAAAGTTCTTCTCTAGTGAGAAATTGCTAGCTTTGCCACAGGGTCAGCGGAGTGCCCTTGTTGGATATCTGGTCAAAATACCACCATTGAAATCCAATTTTTCACACATGTACATATGGAAGTTGCACCATTTAAGTAGAGGAACTTAGATTCCTATAGCGTTAGCTTGAAACCCACCAATTTTTCCACAAGACAAATTTTCTCGCCAACAACTTTTTAAAAAGAATATACACATTCTAAAATGTTATATTACTAGCGATCACATGTGTACAATGTAATGTGAATGGTATATGTCATTTGATTTAGAGGAATAGTTATTACTTGTGTAATTGATGTTGATAATGGGTGTGATTGAATTTGTTAAGTGTATAGGAATATAGATGAACCACTTCATTTAAAGGTTCCATCTCTACATTTCAAAATTGTTACAAATTCGTGCATATATATTTGCAAATCTCATATCATGCTAGATTTGTCAAGTGAAAGTGAATATTTTATATATTATATTAGGGGGCCACAATTCTGTTGTATGCTTATCATGTATAAAATTTAATATATTATATTTAATTACCCATAACCAAAACAAGATGAGGGAGAAATAATTTGGCTTATCTAGAAATCAAGATACACTCATCCAAATCTACAACAAGAACCAAGATTTCTGAATGATATGGACAAAATCTTGGAAATTTGCAGCAACGAAATTCATTGTCTAGATTGTACACTTGATGTTCATGGCATGTACATTTTGTGTGCTTGATATTCTTAGAAAACTTGCAATCTTACAAATATGGTCTGACAACTACATTCCATAACTTTTATGTTCCAAAACCTTCCTCAAAATTATGCATCTATTCACTCAGATATTTGGGAAATTAGTCTTTCTCCTTGTATTGTGTAAGAAAAAAATTGTGTTTTGGGATTTGCATTACTCAATGGAATAGCTAAATTATCTTGATATTTGTTAGACCGCTAAACATTATAAAATATCAAAAACAATACATGAATAATCGCAATAATTCCTCAACGTAGAAAATTGGGGCAATGTGATGTCTCCAAACAAGAACTTTAGTGTTACAATGAACTCATTATTCTCTAAAATGCTTGTTAATGCACAATAATTGCCTTCTAACTTTCATTTTAAAACTCATTAAAATCATTGAATAACATAATAAATAATGAATGCTTCTTTAAATTTCTAAATGATAGATGGATAATAGATAGGTACCTAAATGAACTAAGATGTTTGTGTATTTAAAAACAATTGAAATTCAAATCAGGATATGAGGGTGCAATGAAATGATTCTGAAACTCTTGGAACAAATTAAAATGTATCCACAAAAACAATTACACATAAATAAATGCCAATAATGAAAATCTATTGAAATCTAGAAACAATGAATTGAATATGATACACCTAATTTGTTTGGGAGGTGGGAGCAATCCTCTGGCAATAACAGATATGTTGATCAATTTGCAGTACTCTATCTATATGGGAAAGTGTGATTGATCAGAGCTAACATTCATAACAATATCAAGACTCAAATCATTTCATGATCTACCACATAATTCATATCTTTCACATTAATTGGAACATAGCACCAAAAAGGATGCAGCAAGTTTACACAACAATATCACACTGAATAGTATTACTCACACCGTTATACACTTACATAGGAGATTCATCTCCTAAATAATACGATGGTTATATGCTAATTACGTGAGTTGTTATAACACCCAAACAATTTCACTTATACAACCCAATATAATTCTACAGTTATACTACCATACAACAACTTAACAACTTATATGTGAAGCACTAATTTATATATTCCTAACCAGTACAAGCACCCCATTGAACAAAATTCAATCATTGAAGGATATTACATGATTGCAGCTCTTAAGCAATAATTTGCCATAGAGAAAACAAAAAAATGCACCAAAGCAAGGAAATAAAAGAAGCATTGCAATCAATGATAAAGTGTGCTAGAACAAAACATGATGAATTTAACAGGTAAGTATTACAAGTTGTATTTACAACATAATCCGTTTCCCAAATAAAATGACAGGAATCTCACCATAGTATCCATAACAAACCAAATCAGAATGCAAAATCCAAAAGTTCATAAAATTATATAAATCCTACAACATATAACTTATTCTATACAAGATTTACATGTTTAACTCAAGCACTACACACATGTAAATTTTGATTCTTAGTCCCCCTCAAAAAATAAGTTATAACACACATTTCCCATCATAAAGTTGTTCAAGAGTGCAAGGTAGTTTGTTTTCAATAGGTTAACCCTTCCGAGGTCCAGAAATTCCGATATCACTAAAATGCACTCGAAATAAGTCCTCCCCACTTCTCGGATTGTTTTCAACATAATAGGAATGTGCAGTATCACAAAAAAACTCTGCAAATGGGTAGTCCGCACGTATGGAATAGGACCTGAAAATATTGGGGCTCCCTCCTCATGCTTTTCCTTCTCCTCCGTCTTCCTTCAACACCTCTTCTCCATACCGATCATAAATCTCCCTCTTTTGTGGATCACTTAGCACCTGATCATAATTGTATAGACACCCCATACAATGCATAGTTTTTTCAATCCTTATAAGAATTCCCTGAACAACACTAGCCTTGCCCTCACTCCATGTTCCATAGTTCACTTAAAAGCTAAGCCCCAACAATGATTTGGTTGGTAGATGTAGGGGGCTTATAAATTGGAGCCCTCTTCAATATTTCGGTGACAACTAAATTCTTGCATTTGTTGAGGGCATGAGAAGGGTCAAGTCTAACCTGAAAACCCTCTTCAATATCAGGAGATTGAAATTATGTTAGAAAGTGTTTGAAAGAGGGTGGAAATTGGAAGACCTTGTCACCAATATTACAGTCATTGTTCTCATCGTGGGCCATGAATTTGTTGGTTCGCTTGTAGTAGCGATTGACGAGGTTGTGATGCACCAGCTGGTCCACTACTATAACTACTAATTTTTGCATTTTGTTTGACACCACTATCCTAGTCACTACTTTAATTTTTATCCAATCCGTTATACGAATGTAAACACCAGTGATGTTTCGACTGAATGAAACTGTGATAGGAATCTGGGTACTTCCATGATAAAGCTCCAATGAGTATATCTTTAAACCCTAATAAAATCCTATCCAACACACATTTCCAATGACATAAATCTTTAAAAAAAATTGTGGCCGCAGTACATAGAGACACAACCACCTTCCCACATAGACTCAAAGGTACAGGTGGTTATGGCAGTCTCTATGGACTCAGCAAGAAATGACAACATGGATCAAAAACCTATTAAAAACTGTCAGAAAATGTGAAACGTGTAGACGGCCGTCAAAGCGTCAAATTTAACACAGTCACAGAAACATCCACAAGGGCCTTTCCCATAGGGGGAACCCCTTCGGCGTAAAAATAATAATTAATTTTATTTTTCACAAAAATAGTTGTAGAAATCTTTTAAAAATTAGAAACATTCTAATATATTATATATTTAACTTTCCTAAATGTTATAATATTTTATTATTAAGCTGAAGGCGTATCCCCATGGGAAATAAATTTACAGACATTCATGCCACTATGTTAAATTTGACATTCGTTGACGTTTTTCTATTTTTAGTTGTTTCGTTGTTTTTCCCCAAATCAATTCCATGCAAAATGGTTGAGAAGATTCGATGGAAGAACTCGAGTTGTATGATTTATAGGGTTGCGGAATGGGTAGGGGAATTATATTCCCTTCTACAAGGGAATAATTTCACACGAGTTAATAGGAGAACTGTTGAAGGTTTACACCCTTCAATGGTTTCCTGGAGTTTCAAAGGATCATGGAGTCAAAGATGGTGTCGGAAGTGGAAATGGATCAGTTTCAGATGACTATGTAGAGACAACATCAAAGCAAAAGATTCTTTTGGAAGCTATTGTAAATTTGTTACCACCAGAAAAAGGATCAACTTCTTGTAAATTTTTGAAGAAATTTCTCGTGACCCGCACCTTCCTCTGCCCAAGTTTATCAATCTTGTTGAATTTATATTTGATTTTGCACGACCTATGCATGATACATTGTATAGGGCAATCGACATATATTTGAAGGTAAATTCTTACTTTTGCATGTTTTTTTTGGTTTATTAAATTCGACGAATGCAATAATATTGTAGTTGTTTAATCTTATGAGGCTAATACAAAAACTATCAAGAGTTGAAGGGTCAATCCATAATGAGTTGGACAACATATGCGGCTGTGCCCCACCTCTTTTCAATTCAAAGTTTAAACTTTATTTTCCATTTTTCAATGTGCAAGAGCATCCTCGGCTTACAAAGAGTGAAAAGAAAAATATATGCGGTTTGATGGATTGTAAGAAGTTGTCCATGGATGCTTGCATGCATGCTGCACAAAATGAACGTTTACCTTTGTGTGTGGTTGTGCAGGTGCTCTTCTTTGAGCAAGTAAGAGCTTCCATGACAAGTGGATTCTTAACTCCATAAAATGGATCCCAAGGAAGTTTTCAGTCGGCAAAAAATGTTGAAGATGGGTTGGAAGCAGTTCATGATGACTATAAAACTTTAAGAGGAGATCTAGCTTCTACTAAGATTAGAATAGCTGAAGCTGAAATAGAATGGAATAACATGCATCAAACTGCAATGAAAAACATAAAATCAAGAGGCATATTTTTGTTACCATCAAGATCAAAGAATATTCTCCACAATTTATGGACAAACAAAGCGCATTTAGAAATCAAGAGTTTAGAGACATTTGGAAGTTCTGCAAGTCCTAATTCTGTGAATCCTGTTGATACCAAATCAACAACTTTAAGACATATACGACACTCAATATCGTAGGCATTACGTTGGAGCATCATATGGGGGGCATTGTCTTTGATATAACTATGGGAATGCGTTGCATCAAAATATATACTTGAGAGTGTAACATTTGTCTTATAATTTCCTCTCCATGGCTGGTGAGTCCCCTGCAGGTATAGTTTATATCAACATCGCTCTAACATCTTTAATGGGCAGTATCAAGTTAAGTGTTACTGTTTGGAAATTACTATACCTATTGTACAAGTGGCAGGGTCAAAACGATCAGTTTTTTTAATGCTTGTTGCGGGGCACTACTTTCCCCATGTTAGTGTAGTAATGCTTGTTTTTGGATCCATGTTTTGTTCCATAAAAAGTGGAATATTTAGGGATCACATCCTTAACATTTGTAACAATAAGTCATACTTGAATGCACCAATAGCTTCCTTCCACGAATGAAAATAGAACTTAAAGTTTCCCTATGGTAGACCTCATTAGCACATAAGTCAGGGCCTAAGAAAATATTCTTCATGTTGTCAACTAGACACTGCAAGTCTTAAATCATCCTAGGCCAAAATAGATCGAATTAAAAGAGAATTTATCTTTGACTGACAATGTCTTCTCTTGATGTTCATCATATTTAATAATGTGGAGGGATGCTCCAAAATTGGCATTGTTGTTTGGATTCAACTCATTTTGTGTTTTATCTTTATCCTTTACTCAGGACTTGCACTTCAAGTCTTGAATTTTGTCTTTATAAATCGTTGAAATTTAACACTTACAAATATGGTTAACACCTAGAACATTTGTGGCTTTTTATTTCAACTTGGTTATATTTGCATCATACTTGACCCTTGTATATCTAGCTACAGTTTTATTCTACAAGACCACTTTGCACAAACAACAAGCACTCTTTTTTATTCCTTTTTCAAGGCTAACACTCATATTCTTTGATGTGAGATTCCATATATGAGATTACTCTATTAAATGTAGTGCTTCACCTAAAAACTATTTAAGGCCTTCAAAATCGTCATCATATTTTTTCCACTTGTGCTTGAATCTATATATACTCAGAAGAAAGCTCTATAGTATTGCATTGCGATTTATATAACCTCTGTCGAACATTAAATGTTTTATGGGACCATAGAAGAATGTATCCAAACTCATAGATATGTAAATTCTGATGTTGTGCCATTTTACATTGACTAGGGGAGCAATTGAACAAGAATCTAGCCTTAAAAAATACGATTTGATTAGTGAGGCATACATGCCCTTTGGGTCCTTAGATCGGCTCTTTCAGTAATTAATCTACTATTAGCCAAGTTCCAAAATATTTTTTCAAGAGACCCTACTACTACAATGAAGGTGCACCATTTTATATGTAACTATCTCCTCCTTATATGGTTTTAGACAATTATTAAACTTTTAATTTGGCATTCTTTTCTCTGTATTGAATTTTTTCAATTGGTCATTGTTCTTTGGTTGTTGGAAAAGTATGGGAACATGATGACAATCTGGAATCTGGAAAAGCTGTGTAAGTTCCAGATCCATCTTGCACTCACTTTGATTTAATTTAGCATCACTATTAGTTGTCATTTTATAATATTTTAATTCTATTAGTTGTGTTCTGAAACAAAGCCACGACTATAGATAGGTTAACTTCGGTTATTTGGGTCCCTGATTTGTAAGGTAAGTATCATTAGAATATTGTTAGTTGTTTGTGTTTGTGTTTGTATGGCAGAGATTTCTGAATCTACTTCGAAGATTGACTATAGATAGAGAGATCATGGTAATCAAGTAGTAGCCAAGGTGGGCTCATTTTACCTTGTTAGGAGTTGTATGATGTAAGGGCCCTGTGTTTTATTCTTCTTATAGGGCTTGATATTTATTGAATTGTAGCTACATATCTTACACTCAATTGTCGCTATAACTTATAATCAATTGAAATTCGATTTCATAAAGTGTTTTTCTGTAGCATTATTTGCCATCTTCACTATACCTAAGCTCTATACATGTTACTCTGCTAAAATTCCGAAAAAGAACCATGCAATTTATAGTTGTCTCCATCCAAAGCTTTGTACATTATATCACTTTTTTGCATTTTGAATTGTTTTAAGGGTTAGACCTCATGTTTGCGCTTTTTAAATGAAGTGGTTCATCTATATTTCTACACTTACAAAATCAATCACTCATAGTTTAAACAAATCAACTACAAAAATAATAATTATCCCTCTAAAATAAATAACATATACCATTCGGTGTTCACATTGCATTGTACACATGTGATTGCTTGTATAAGGCTTATTAATAATATAAATTACTATATTTATAGTTTGGATGAAATTAGTATTTTTTTAAAAATTATTTATTATGATTGAAAAATGAAAAAATATGTAAAGAGTTGTACAGGATGATGATTTGTTAAGCCATCTACCATGGTATAAATCCTTTTAAATAGTTGACACAAAGAGCTAAAGAGATAAGGTTAATATCATTCCTTCAATAATTATGACATATTGGATGCACAATAGTCATTGCTACTTAGCTAAAAGAAGACTTTAATATCTCTTCGTCGTCATTACTTAGCCAAAGGAACATTAAGGGCTAAAATTATTCCGCAGATAATTTTGATAGATTAGTTGTCCCTAATTATGACTATTAACCAAAAAAAGTTTTGATACCCTTTTGTCGTTACCAAAAAAATGATTTACTTATAAATATATACTTACTCAAAAAGTGTAATCAATTAAATTTTATGGCCATTCATTCAAGGAATTAATAATTTCAACATATGCAAGAAGACGATGGTTGTACTTATTTCAAAGATGCCATTTTGGAACATTCCGCAGAATATTAATTGTTCGCTTCGTCCACAACAAAGCTGTTATTTTTATTAATTATCTAGATCCATATCAGCACCATTCAGAAAATCCAAATTCACGGACATAAAATGCCCGAGTCGCCTACTGTGTTTTGACTGCAAGCCATTGTTGAACTCTAGACGGAGACGAGTTCCCCGCGGAATGAAATGCATTTTCTGTTATAACGGTCATATAAAAGGCAATCATGGCGTGCTTTCTCTTATCATTTACTCATCTCTCTACCTGAACATACTTCTCCAATTCTCATTGCAATGGCTCTACAAAATTCTTCTTCATTGATATTGGTTTTTACGCTGACTACCATGTTGTTCTGTAGCTGTAATTCCGCTGCCGCATGGAAAGACAACATTGTGTTTTATGCCCATGAAATCACCGGAGGATCGAATCCCACAACAGTGACGGTTGCAGGAGTAAACGGAACGTCTTCTGTTATGTCAGCCTTCGGAACAGTAAATATCATAACCCATGCTGTGACAGAGGGACCTGAAGCTTCCTCCATGGCTGTGGGTAAATTCCAGGGACTGGAAGCCGGTACAAATTTTGCGGGAACTAATTATCATCTGATTTTCTCTGTCGTGTTCGAGAATGAGAAATACAACGGCAGCACTCTGGAGATCCATGGGACTATTAGGTCTCTTGAATCCCACTGGGAGCTTGCAGTGGCCGGAGGAACTGGACGATTCCGATATGCTCGTGGGTATGTTGTAGCTGAAATTGTAGCGGCCGCAGTAGGGAAAGTTGATTACAAGTTTAATGCTACAATTCGATCATACTAAGATCAGTGGTTAGAGCTTTTCCGCTTATTATTGAAATAAATTGGGCACAGGCCGAACCATTGTTGTCCACAAAAAAACATGTTTTTATGTCTCCTTTGTGAGGATTTCGATCTGGATTAGGGCTTCAGCGGTTTTGTGTATTCAACAATCGGTTTATTTTTATTTTTTACCTCGTGTTGAAATCTTCTGAAATTTAATTGTTTTACTTCGGATTACCTCTCCTTGTTTATCATTTTGAAAATGTTGAACTTTGCCAATAATGAACAAATTGAATTTGCTTAAATATCTTCAAGGTTTCTTCACAAGTCCATTTTAATCATTTCCAACAATGATCTACAGAAAAAGTAATTGCCTTCGTAGTAGCATTGTCAATTTGTTAAAAACGTACAAAATCTTATTGCCAAGAGTGGTGAATGATTCTTTTAAACAAGACACTTACATGTCAGTAGAAATTTTTGTGGGCCTTCAATATCTGGAATCTAAAATGAAGGAAATTGCCTTCACATTGGGCATTGGCAGGCTCATAAACATAATGTTGTAACAGTTAAAATACACTTTGGTCTCCCTTTCATAACTGCAATACCGCGGCCTTTTCGGGCTTTGCAAGAATTAATTGCTATAGTTTCTCCTAGGGTTTCTTGCCCTCTGGGCGTCCCCTATATAATGTTATCGCCATCTTTAAAACTGGTTGTTTCAACCATGGCTAGAGATAGTGGAGTAAGCAATGGCATTGCCAATGAAACGACCTAGGAAGCTCGTCCCGAAGGTATTCCACAAGGTAATCTTTCTCCTCCTGATGTGGTTTTGCCCATTCCTAAATTTAATGTTGTTTGTCAATGGTTAGAGCAGTTTTGTCTCATTGGGTATTCTTTGGGTCGAATACCCTCTGAAAGCATGCTCAAAGCTTGGGTTAACACAGTCTGGACTCCTCATGGAGTCCGTCCGGATATCGTTCAAAACATGACCAAGGGTTTATTTATTTTTCACTTTTCTAATCATGTCAATGCGCCCAATATTCTGACTAAGCAAGTCACTTGGTACGTTCGCAACTCGCTGCTTGTGTTAACGCCATGAAAAAGGACTTTGTGGTATCTGAATATAGAGCTCTTAAAGTGCATGTCTGGGTATATTTCCCTGGCCTCCCTTTGCCATACATGCCTTTTTGTCCACAAATTACCGCTTCTCTTGGGCGGGTTGTTTGCCTTGAAGCCGAGAGATTTTACCATGCTCGGCCGCAGAAGTGAGTATGCGCTGAGATTGATCTCTCTCAAGATCTCAAGGAGTTTGTGGATATCCAGATGGGAGACAAACGATACTCTCAACGGGTCATGTATATCAATTTGTACCTAACACATACTTTCGTTCTCAAGTGTCTGATCAGAAGATCAAAGATTGTGCTCTCTATGTCCCCCGTGACCGCCCTATGGCTAAAGCATATCCCAAACCAGTCAAACCGTAGTAGGAGGAAGGGTGACAAGTTGTCAGGGGCTGGAAAAACAAGAACAAAGCCCAACAATCAAAGGCCTCTCACTCTAATGGCCATCGAAAGCCAACTATTAAGGAACAATCTATCAATATCCCCACTAAAGAGCCAATTGCTACTGCTAAGGAACCAACTATTGCTGCCAATTCAGCTCCCCCATTGCCAAAGTATTCCAGCACACCACTTACGGTGTCGGTTCTCATGGACCAAACAATTTTTTTTTCCTATTGTTCCCATCCAACAATCAATACCGTTACTATTACCAAGAAACTCACAAGGGCCCTCCAAATGGCCCCAAATTCCTTCTTGCCTCTCTCAGGATCATAGTCTAGTACGTAATGTGGATTCAACCGAAGAGGAGTACAACATTGAGTATGCTGAATGGAAAAAAAATGATTTGTAGGACTTTCTACAACACAATGTTGCTCGTTTCCTATACAATTAGTATGATGCCCTTGATGGCTTGGAGGATGGGGATATGGCTCTTGACCAACGTTTTTCATTAATTGTTTATCTTAGAATGTGTGGGGTCTTACAGAATCCTATCGTAAATATGTTGTGGTGAAACTCGACGACGATGTGCAAACTTGGATGTTTTGTTCTTGCAGGAAGTTTAATCATAGGTTTTTCAGTTACAAATGGTTTGCAAGTCTATTTGTACCAATCATGGAGTAGGGCATGGGGGATTAATTTTACTTTTTGCTCCCAAATGGAGGCCTCTATTAATTGACCATGGTATCGACCCCACCAACCGTGTCATATGGGTCCTCTTTAATGTAGATGGCTGCCTTTTTCACCTCATTAATATTTATGCCTTGAATGATGCGGCTGAAAGGGCCAATCTATGGCGGTGGATCACCAACTCCATTCCCTATGCTTACTAGGTAATAATTTATGATTTTAATATGGTTGAATTACCTTATGATAAATGTGGCCACTTTCCAATGAGGTAGACACCTGGCAAAAGGGAAGCATGGTACTTCATGTGTAACAAAGTTGGGTTTTTTATCCTAATGCGTCTCACTTTGCCAGCTTTGAAGCTTGGTATGCATGGACCAATCTACATGGATGGACATATCGCGTACTTAAATGGATTGACAAGGCCATGCTATCAGCTCAGGATTATTTTGAGTTTGATAGCATTTATTCTATGCCATTAGAGGTCATGTCGAACTTTTTCCTTTCAGATCATTTTCCAATATGATTTCATATTAGTTGGCATGATGCGCACCCCTTCTATCATAAAGGCCAATTCTTTCTTAATACTTCCTTGATGCAACATGGCCCCAACGTCAATCATATTAAACATGTTTGGAATTTAATTCCATGACCCAGTCATTTCCAGTGGTATCATCCACCTATGCAAGCCAGTTGGATTCAATGGTGAGAGGATGCATCGACTCAGACAACAAGATTTCTTAGAATCTATGACTGACATCTCGAAAAACTTTGGCACTGCTCATACTTTGCTAACACCTCGGATCTTAGTCAGGTGATGGTGGCACTTCAAGGTGATCCCTTCTCTAAAACACTACAAATTCAAGTTGCAACGCTTCAACAACAAATCCAAATTATGGATAATTACAATGTCAGGGGTGCATAGATTTGGGATGGGATGCACTAGCTCAAAATTGGAGATCGGGTTTCGAAATAATTTTTTCTTTCTCTCAAAACCAAAAAACCTTCCCAACAGATTCGGGCTATCATGGATGATGAAGATCGAATTATAGACCCACAAATTATGTTGCAAGCCTTTTTATGCCACTAAACATTTGTGTTCCAAGCTCAACAACCCTCTGCAACTCGCCAAGATGCTCTTGATCAATGTTTGGATGTTGTGTCGCGTAAATTATCAGAGGCTCAGAAGGTAATCTATAAGAGAATGCTCACCATTGAAGACCTCCATAAAGCCACCATGCAAATGGCTAATGATAAAGCATTGGGTTGCGATGGGTTCCCTTGTGAATTCTATAAAGATCTTTGGGATTTGGTCGGAAAAGACCTGTTTTAGGTTTATCTTGAAGGTTTTTAGAAGTAATCCTTAGGGCCACACATTAATAAGTGAAACATCGAATTCATCCTTAAATAAGGATACCCTGATAAAATTACCCGTTGGCGTCCGATTACGCTGTTGAATGTCTTGTATAAAATCATTTCCAAAGATTTTTCTTTGTAATTATGCAGTCTTCTACCAATTTTGTTCATCCAGAACAAACAGGATTTATACAGGGTCAATACATCCTGGATAATATCATTGCAATGTGGGAAGATTCGGAATGGGCTCGCAGGTCTAATCAGACTGCCATGTTTAGCAAAATTGATTTTGAGAAGGCTTATGATTGAATTGAATGACCATTCATACTCGCCATGCTCTAAGCCTTTGGATTTGGTCCCATTTTTATTTAATCCGTCAATATGATTTTTGCATATGCTTTTTCTCAGATCTCTATCAATGACCTCAACTCAGAACATTTTGGGATTTTTCATCCTATTCAACAAGGCTTCCCTCTTGCTCCTACACTGTGTGTGCTCGTGCATGAAGGTTTTGGCTATCTGTTAGCTCATGCCAAAGCATAGGGTCTTGTTCAAGGAATCTCGGTTCCTGCTGAGCCCTCTTCTTAACTTCTTAATGGGAATTTTGTGGATGATTCCTTTCTTACACTCATTGTAGATGAAACAAACATTCGTAATGTTATGCAATGTTTAGATACTTTCTTATTAGCTTCTAGTTCATCCATTCGATGGTGAAAAACCCATTGTTATCAGAAATCTTTCCTTCCTGTGCCAGATTGGCTTGCCACTTTTGAATGGAAAATCCTAACACATGGTGAGATTTTTAACTTCTTAGGTATTCCTTTTTTCTTTTCAAGCCTCCCCAGCTGAGCTATGGCAAAATGTCATTCAACGGGTGGAAAGTTTTTTGGAATATTAGATCACAATGCCTTTATCTTTGGCTGGCAAGTTTCAAATCTATTCCAAAGTTCTTGCAACCACACATGTTTATTGCTCGTCATGTTGGGTTCCTTCCAAATCCTCCATTCAGAAGATGGAAAACTTGCTCAAAGTTTTCTTGTGGGCTAATGTTTCTACAGGAAAATGTTTTCATTGGGTAGCTTGGGACATTTGCTGCTTTCCTCAAAATTTTGGGTGCCTCATCCTTATTCACATTCAACCTCAAGGACAAAATATTTTCAATAAATAGATTATCTAAAGTATTACTAGCCAAGAAGCTTGAAAATTTCTTATACGACATGGTATTGCTGAAGCTTCTCCTTATGGCTGCCCTACATGGAAAGGATTGGGGTTTGTTAATCTGCTCATCACCCCAGTGCCTATCAAAATTGTTGGCAGCTTTGTGCTTAAGAGCATTTAGAAAGCTTGGGAATGTGTTAAGCCTTGGGTTTTGTGGAAGGGGCGTGGCTTTCAAAATGGGCTTTCTATCAACCAATAATATCTCTGGTGGTCTCCAATTTTTCAATCTCAAGTTAAGTGTTTAGCAGAGGTCTCAGGAATCTCTGAGTTCAAATTATTCAAATACGGAATTCGCACCATCGAGGACTTCTTCTGTAAAAAAATTCAATCTTGGTTCTCTTGTCCTGATTATAAAGCTCTATTTTGGATTTCTAACCAGGACCAGGATACTTTTACCATTGTGATAAATTTGGTTCTTGACCACATGTTGCATAAGATGGTTGTGAATTCTTCTTGCCTATGGTGGACAGACTGGAAGTGGTATGCAGATACCCCATTATGTAATTACGAATCTAGTAAAGGCTATGATTGGCTCTAGTATCATTTGCCCATGGTGGATAAACTAAATACACGTTGGGGAATTCATTACACTCTATTTACTAGGAGTAGATGATTTGAAACTGTTTGGACTCTATGTGTGGAGCCCAAGATTGCTCATTTCCTTTGGTGTATTCTTCACCAAGGCCTTCCTAACGAGGCTCATCTTGTTCAAATTGGGATCCCATCTCCCACATGTCCTTTTTGTGGCCATCTGGCAATAATATTGCATTTATTTTGGTTTCATCCCAACGCTCAAAATGCTTGGAACTGGATCCATTCACTTTTCTTTCCTTTACAGCCTCATTGCTTCACTTGGTAGCATATCCTTTTTGGAGACAATCACAACCTTCTGCCTATTATTGTCTCCTGAAAATTACTCTACATTTCCATAGCCAAGTTCAATTTTTTTGAGCTCATGCCACTCGTTGGTGTTTAAGTCAAGTTAGATATTTAAAAAATTAGCAAAAGTTGTGCCCTAGTGTTGTTTAAATCCCTGTTTTGCTTGTCTTTATAAATTCTCCTTTTCCCAATCTGTGCACATAATATCCAGTTTACAACCTTCATTTCTGATCGAAATTGTTCACTTGTTCAATGGCTTGGTTCGTCAAATCATTTTTTTTCCTCCATGCCTGTAGTTCGCAAAGGAAATTCAAAAATTAGACTCAAAATGATGAAGTTCTCTTCCTCTGTGTATTTTTCCAATTAATACAGGTATGTGGTCAGATCCTATTGGATAGGGAGGAATAGGCTTTTTGGTGAACTTAACACTTTTGGTTTCTTTTGGTAAAAATGGTAAATTTTCCCCGCGGACTTGAAAAGTTGAATTGCCATTGAAAATTCTAACCTCAGCGGATGGCTCCATGTGTCACAATGGTTCAACTCCAGGGGTAGGGTCTAAGGGATAGTCTTCAATTAAGCGTGGGATTTCCACGTGTCCCACGTACAAAATAAAGGTAAAATCAGCTAAGTATGGAAGGCTCAATGGATGGCTCCACGTGTCGCTACAGTACAACACTAGGGGCAGGGTCCAAGGGATAGTCTTCAAATAAGCACGAGCTTTCCACATGTCCCAGGTACAAAATAAAGGTAAAATTGGCTAAGTATGGAAGGCTCAGTGGACAGATCCACATGTCACAACGGTGCAACTCAAAGATGGGGCATAAAAGGTCAATTACCAAATAAACGCTAGATCGCCACATGGTCGAAGTCATTGGAGAGGTAAAGCCCGCCATTGAAAATTCAAAGCGGATGAGCGGGCCATCAAGGGGATTTGAGATTTTGAGCCTCTTTATAAAAAAGGCAAAAAATTAAAAAGTAACCCGCAGCCCTGATCAGGCTATCAAGGAAAAATTCAAAGCTTGAGCCCGCAGGGAAAAAGTCAAAGGAAAAGCTCACCATTGAAAATTCAAAGTGGAATAGTGGGCGGGCGGAGGAAATTGAGTTCTTGAGCCTTTTTCGAAAAAATGTTAAAATGTTGAGAAAAGAGCTGCAACCCCACCTACAACCAGAACGGGCTATGTGTCCTAGTCAAATCAGAGCAGCGGGCCGACAGAGGAAATTGAGTTTTTGAGCCTTTTTGCAAAAAATGTTAAAATGTTGAAAAAAGGGTCGTGACCCCATTTCCAATCAGAGGGTGCCACGTCTCTAAGTTGAAAAGTCAAAGCGGGGGTGTAGGCCAGTTTGTTCCAAATTTCCAAATCTCTAAAAAATCACAAAATGCAAAGGGCTTCCCCCATAACCGCTCAAATCCCTTCCTACCATGTGGACGGACCAATTTCAAAGCTATAGGAGCAAATAGAATCGCTTATATTTAAACTAGAAAATTGAATGCAATGGTTGTTTTGTAAGATCTGGTTTTTAACCCGCCATGAGCATTTTCTTCACAACAGAGGAATTTGAAAAGGCGTTGAGGATTTCTGAAGATGTAACTGTTTCATGTGAGGAATATAATGGCTTCTCGACGTCATTCCAAGGGATGGCAATTGATTTCAAAAAGACCAGAGTGCTCTATACCTGGAAAAGATGGAAAACACCATTCTTCTTCTATTTTTCTCTTCTTCCTTGAATTTCTTCCATTCTCAAGCTATGTACAAACTCTGCTCAAGCTTCAATAATAAAAGAAGGAATTTTTGCCTCTTTGATTGAGGAATTAATTGGTACTTTGCAACCAATGAGTTTCATTCAGTCTTGTAGCTTCTCTTGCAGATTTGTTTTTCTTCTGATTATAAATGCATGTATATGAAATTTCTAATTAATGTGTGTGGGCATCTGACATTCTGCTCACAACATTAGTTTCTCCTACCTCCATTCTCACTCCCTTTCCCCTTTTTAGAAAAAATTCTTCTCTAGTGAGAAATTGCTAGCTTTGCAACAGGGTCAATGGACTGCCCCTATTGGATCTCTGGTCGAATGACAACCATTGAAATCCACTTTTTCACATATGAAAATATGGAAGTTGCACCGTTCAAGTAGAGGGACTTAGATTCCCATAGCATTCGCTTGAAACCTACAATTTGTCCACAAGATAAATTTTCTTGCCAACAGTTTTTTGCGCCCACCATGGGGCAGATTTTGTAGCATCTACACCTAAAAATGACCTCAAGGTCATAAAATACAAAAAATATTCTAGAAGCAAAGTTTCTGGAGATTGAATAATCACATAAACTACATGGATGTAAATCAGGGCTATTATGGGAAATCCTCCCATTGAGAGACCTGATTTACTCTTTCACATCCAAGAAGACATTGCTTCAGATCTGAGAGAAGATATTTGGTATAATAGAAAAAGTGTCAATCAATACTTCATTTCCATAAGGATTCTGGACCTAGAAGAGGAACGTGTTGTCGAATTGGAAAGGCAAAGAGAAATTCCAGTACCCCAGAGAAGAGAATAAACTTTCAAGCTGGCTAATAGAAGATACACCCAGCAACTAAGGAAAGGAGGAAAAATTGATCCCACATTTGAAGAGCTCGAAAGAGAGGAAGTTGTTGAGGAGGAGATAAGGGCTCAACTTGAAGAAATATAAAGACTCCAAATTAAAGCAGAATAAGCCTTAGCAAGACTCGAGGATAGAAACAAGAATAGAATGGGTGATCATGAGCATGAGGTACGCAGGCCTAACGTACCATGGGGAAGAAATACTAGTCCAATTTCTCTTCCACAACCACTTCATGACCTCCCAAGGGGCTCAAGAAAGAACTTCCCAAAATTCAAAGGGGATGGTTCTCAGCTCCCCAGAGAACATGTAGCATCTTTCATCACTACTTGTGGAGTATTAGGAGTTGAAGATGAATATTTTTTAGTTAGGCTCTTTATGGATTCACTCCAAGAAAAATCTGCTGAATGTCTCTACATGTTACCCCCAAGATCTGTCACATGCTGGGAAGATATAAGAAGTGCATTTGAACATAGGTTCAAGAGCATAGAAGATTGTCAGGATCTACTAGTCCAGTTGGTTCAGATGAAGAAGGAGACCTCTGAATCAATGGGAGATTTTGTAGCTAGGTATGATAGGTTGAAAAGAAGAATCCCAGAAGATGTGTTACCCTCTGAAAACAACTTGTAAATGTTCTTCATCAGTGCTTTTCCATCAAAAGTTGGTTTCTTTATCAGAACAGCGCAACCAAGAACTTTGAGGGAAGCTAAAGACTTTGCAATTGATACTGATGATGATATAATTCTTTCTAGCAAAGTGAAAGGACCAATTGGGAAACAAAAAGGTTAGAGTTCAAATTTAGTCACCACCGATCCAATGTTCCGAAAAATGGCAAATGACCTAGTTGCTTTGAAGAAGCAGCTGTCACAAATCACAATGAGGAATGCTCCAAGGAGACCAAATCCTCCTGATAGACAAAGGATTGCTCCACCTCCTCATAGGCTTGCTCTTGAAGCACCACCAGTCATTGCCATCTGTGACACTAGGGAATCAGAAGGAGTAGATGTTGAGGAAACTGAAGAAGAAAGCATGGATGACTATGAAAAATATATTGAGATTGAAGAGGTTAGCATGCACAATGGCTTGATTGAATACGTTACTGATGAAGAGGAAGGTGATGACGAAGCTCCAAGTTTTTCATGTGCTATTTTCACTCGTGCATAATCCAAGAATGGTGTTTTAGTCTTAGAAAATGCAACTGAGGGTAGGAATAACAAAGAAGATAGCTCTTCAAAGCCTCCACTAAACAATATCATCAGCAGGGGATCACCATTACCACCTTCCATGGAATCGGCTAGAGAGAAATCAGATTCACCAGTTGTCAAGGATCACACTGTTGTGCCAAGTAAGTAATCTAATTCCTCTCCCAACTCAAAAGTTGTCAAGAGAAATTCTCTTCTAAATTTTGGTTCTGTAAGAACATCTAAATTTTAATCAAAGGTTATACCCTCACCTCCTTCCAATCCAATCGCTACATTTGAAAAGGAGAACCAAGCACCAAAAGTAAAAAAACCCATGTCATTTAAATGCTCTCCCACTATTGGAACCTCTTCCTCATCTACCATAACTTCATTTGAATTTGTAGAGCATGCTAGCAAAACCAAATTCCAGCTCTCTGAGATTAAATACCTACAAACACATCCTTCCCAATTTGACAGATTATCAAGGCAGTTCGTGGTAGTAACCCTTTTTCTTCAATCCCAATCTCTAAAGGCCTATTACCCACACCATCCATATCACCTTCTCAAAACATGTTAGCCCTCAGTGCCTCCGACACCAACAGATTTGAGCCTTTCTACATATCACTTCTCATCAAAGGCTTCCAGTTGAACAATTGCATCATAGACTCGGGAGCCTCAGATAATGTGATGCCAACAAAAGTTACAAATGCCCTTGGCCTCACTTTGACCTGGGCAAATGGCATACGATATTCAATGGAATCCAAACAAGTTCCATTGGTGGGAAGGATTAAGGATGCTCAGGTTTCACTAGCTGACTACCCTGACAAGAAGATACTCCTGACCATTTTGGTGGCATACATCCCAACATATTTTCTTATGTTGTTGAGTAGAAGTTTTTGCAGAGATCTAGGTGGAGAAATAAAAATGGATTTGTCATCTGTAACTATCCCAGTGAAAGGAGAAATGAAGAAATTGTTTCCAGTCAGGAAAATGAAATTCACAGTAAGGAAATCTGATGATCCATGAGCTAACATCCTCTTTCAATATTGTGGGATAGGAAACTACTTCCTTACATCATAAAAGGAAGAGAACTTTCCACTCCTCATGGAGGAAGAAGAAGATCAGATTTGGACAATGGAGTTTGTTGACAGTCATTCCAAAGCAATTTTAGGAGCTGGTGTAGTATTATACTCTCCCTCCAATGAAGTATATCCTTTTTCTTACAAGATGCAATTTGATAATACAAACAATACTGCAGAGTATGAAGCATTGCTCTTAGGCATGAATGTAGCATAGGACATGGGAATCAAGAAGTTGAGATGAAAAGGTGATGCATAGGTTGTGGTAAAGTAGATTTGCCAACAATATCAGGTAAAAAACTCCAAACTCGGGCACTATAGAAATAGAGTGTGAGACTGCATTGAATCCTTTGATGCGTTCTCCATTGAAGCTATCCCTAAGGAGAAAAATGAAAAGGCTGATTCTCTAGTGGTGTCAGCTTCCTTAGTGACACATCATCCTTCTTTTGGCAAGGATAAAGTGACCATTGAGATGGTGTTCAGACTCATCATAGCAGACAATGCAAATCACCGGTAGGTCTTCAATGATGACAATCAGATCCTAGCCTTCTTAGAACAAAGGGATAACTTCAATAATATTTTCTTTGAAGGAAGTGAAAACCCACACCGTGAATCAGTCCCCAAAGAAGAGAAGGAATGAATTGAGGGAATTGATGAAGAGGGAGTAATCAAACTGAAAGGAAACAAAATCCCCAAACGCCTAGTTTCTTTGGAAGATCTCTTTGACAAGCATGACAAGTTCATCCAAGAGAAAGAAAAATAGTCTTCTCGGTGTCCATCTGATTTTGATCAAGAAAACATTGGCACTTCAGAGAATCCAAGGATGGTTAACATTGGTAAATGTTTCTCACCAGAAGAGAAGAGAAGGTTTGTAGCTCTCCTAAAAAAGTACTCAGATGTCTTGGCCCATTCCTATGATGAACTCAAATCTTTTCATCCAAAGTAAATGCACCACTCCATTTCTTTGAAGCAAGGAGCTAAGCTCTTCAGGCAGAAACAAAGGCCCTACAATCCAAAGATTTTTGATGTTATCAAATAAGAGGTGACAAAGATGCTAAATTCTAGAATCATCTTCCCCATCCACCATTCAACATGGGTGGCTAACATTGTGCCAGTAAGGAAGAAGAATGGGGAAATAAGGATTTGTGTAGACTTCTGAAATCTAAATCAGGCATCTCTCAAGGAAACTACCCTCTTCCAATCATGGATCATATTTTGTAAGTAGTCAATGGATCTGATATTCTCTCTTTGCTTGATGGATTCTCAAGGTACAACAAAATCAAGGTGGCAGAAGAGGATTGCAATAAAACAACATTCACAACACCTTAGGGTAGTTTTTCCTACAATAGAATGTCTTTTGGCTTGATCAATGTTGGAGCCACATTCCAGATAGCAATGGACTTGGCCTTCAAAGATCTGAAACATTGTATTGTCATTTGCCTTGATGGCCTCACAATTTTTTCAAAGTAGAGGGGAGATAATATCAGTCATTTGGAGAAATTCCTTGCAAGGTGTCAGAAACATGGCATTTCTCTAAATCCAAAGAACTGCATTTTTGGAGTCAAAGAAGGAAAGTTGCTGGGACACATTGTGAACAAACATGGAGCACACATTGATCCTGAGAGGATCAAAGCTATCCAAGCACTAACCTTACCAACAAGTAAGAAGGGAGTTCATTCATTCTTTGGAAAGGTAAACTTCCTTCGTCGTTTTGTGTCTGATTTTTCTGAACTGATCAAGCATATAACTTCCATGATGAAGCCTTAAGCAATTTTCAAGTGGAATAAGGAAAGAAAAACAAAATTTTAGGATATCAATAGAGCCATTGTCAAATCTCCAACTATTATATCTCAATATTTCAACAAGGAGTTCATCATGTATTGATATGCATCAAAACATACACTCTCTATTTTCCTTGTTCAAAAAATTGATGAAGGTTTGGAAGCACCCATTGCTTTCATGAGTTGTCCTTTAAAAAATCATGAGCTAAAGTACAGTCAATTGGAGAAACATGCCTATGCAGTGGTCAAATTTGTTAAAAGTTTTAGATTCTACATTCTCAATTCCCATACAGTAGTGATGGTCCTTGGAAGTGCAATCAAGTCCATTTTGACTCAACAAGATCTTGGGGCTAAGAGAGGAAGTTTGATTGCAAAGACCCAACAATATGACTTGGAGATTATCTAGTAAGAGGAAACGGTTTGTGCAAGATGATTGCTGAAGATGAATCTTTCAAAGCTCAGCAAGGAGGAAAAGATGGTGTTTGCTCAACCTGTTCAGAAGACAGTCCACATGCGCTCTTTATCACCACTACTGATGAGTGGTATGTTGACATTGCTTACTACTCACTTATGGAGAATGCCCTCCTCATCTTGATTACAAACAAAGAAGGAAACTCAGGCTAAAGGTAGCCAAGTTTGTGATCTAGAATCATGCACTTTACAAGAGAGACCTAGATGGTTGTTTCATCAGGTGTGTAGATAAGGAGCAGCAAGAAAATTTGCTCAAGGCATATCATGATCAAGCTTGTAGTGGACATTTCTCAGCAGTGGTCACAACACATAAGATTATCAAAGGGATATATTATTGGCCCCCCATCTTTGCAGACACTCATGATTGGGTTTCCAAATGCAAAGCATGCCAAAAATTTGTTAGAAATCCATAATTAGCTGCATTACCGCTCAGTCTTGTGATGATTGAAGAACCATTTCAGCAATGGGGACTAGATTTCATTGGTGTTCTGAATCCTCATTCTAGTGCAGGGCATACTTATGTACTCACTGCAACTGATTACTTCACTAAATAGGTGGAAGCCATCCTGACCAAGCAAGCCAACTCTGAAACAGTTTGCAACTTCATCAAGGAGAATATCATTGTTCGTTTTGGAATACCACAGAAAATTATTGTAGACAATGCCACCTATTTCTCTTCCAAGGAACTCATAGAGTTTTGTTATGGCTTTGGAATATCCCCAGATCACTCCATTGTTCGTAAGTTGGTAGATGAGAATCAAAATAACTGGCACAAGAAGTTATATGATGCATTGTGGGCCAATAAGATCACTACTAAGAAGAAAATAGAGTTCAGGTAGATATTCCCCTCACAATTGAGATGCCAACTCTCAAGTTACTGCAAGAAATAGAAAATGGTCAATACAAATACTCCATTGACAAGAGGATCCTCTTCCTGGAGAAGTTGGAAGAAAGCAGATGCCAAGTGGTGGATAGAATTAAAGAGCACCAATTGAAAGTGAAGAATATATTTGACAAGAGGGAAAATGCAAGAGAATTCAAGGTTGGAGACTTTGTCCTGCTATGGGACACGAGAAGAGAACCAAAGGGCAGCCATGGAAAATTTGATTCATTATGGCTCGGTCCATTCCAAATTCATGGAACTTGTGGTGAGAATGTTTTTCTCATCTCTTACTTATATGGAACGCCATTGGAATTTCCTTGAAGTGGGAAATAATTGAAACTATATCATCAGTGAAAGTGGTTTGTCCCCCGCCTTGTACCATAGGTGATTTGCATAGGTGTGTTTTTTCCTTTTCTATTGCGTGGTTTTGGTTTAAGTTTTGTTCGGTTTTTGTTGTGTGTGGTTTGGCTTGTGTGTTTCCTCCTTCTTCCATTCTTTCTCAGAATTGTACATGACTCTACAAGGCCCAATGGATAAGGCATTGGTCAACGTAATATGTTTTGAAACTTGAGATTTTGGATCCTCACATTGTGCCCTAGCCATGCCTAGTTCACGCCATGTCCCTAAGCTAGAGCCAGTTGTTGTCTCTTGAAACATGCTCTACATTTCCATAGCCAAATTCAAATTTTTTGAGCTCATGCCCTTCGTTGGTGTTTAAGCCAAGTTATAGATTTAATAAATTAGTAAAATTTGTGCCCTAGTGCTATTTAAATCCCTATTTTGTTCGTTTTGAGAAATTCTCCATTTCCCAATCTATGCACGTAATATCCTCTTTACAACCTTCATTTTGATCGAAATTTTTCACTTGTTATATGGCCTAGGTCATCAAATCATTTTTTTGCCTCCATGCCTCTGGTTCGCAAAGAAAATTGAAAATTTGGACTCAAAATGATGAAGTTCTCTTCCTTTGTGTATTTTTCCCGCAGTTAGGATGATGGGTGTCTTTTTTCTGCCAAATTTTGGCCCCAATGAATGCAGGTATGTGGTCAGATCCTATTGGATGGGGAGGAACAAGATTTTTGGTGAACTTAACACTTTTGGTTGCTTTTGGTAAAAATGGTAAATTCACCCCACAGACCCGAAAAGTTGAATCGTCATTGAAAAGTCTAACCTCAGTGGACGGCTCCACATGTTGCAACGGCGCAACTCTAGCGGCAGGGTCCATGGGACAATCTTCAATTAAGAGCGGGATTTCCACGTGTCCTAGGTACAAAATAAAGATAAAATTAGCTAAGTATGGAAGGCTCAATGTATGGCTCCACTCGTCGCAATGGCACAACTCCAAGGGCCGGGTCCAAGGGATAGTCTTCAATTAAGCGCGGGCTTTCCATGTGTCCCAGGTACAAAATAAAGGTAAAATCAACTAAGTATGGAAGGCTCAATGGGCGGCTCCATGTGTCGCAATGACGCAACTCTAAGATGGGGCAGAAAAGATCAATTACCAAATCAACGCCAGATCGCCACATGGTCGAAGTCATTGGAGTCACAAATCCCGACGTTGAAAAGTCAAAGCAGATGGGCGGGCCATCAGGGGGATTTGAGATTTTGAGCCTCTTTGTAAAAAAGGTGAAAAATTAAAAAGTAACCCACATCCCCGATTAGGCTATCAAGGAAAAATTCAAAGCTTGAGCCCACAAGGAAATATTCAAAGCCAAAGCTGATCTAAAAGTCAATTTTAACTAGCAATTGTGCACACACTTAACTTTTCTTGGTATTGATTTTCGATATAAAATTTGACTATTATATCCTTTTGTATTTTTAATAAAAGAATTAAAATTGAAAATAATGTGTAAAAATAAAGAGATGAATCACCAGCAATTTGACACAAGAATTGTTAATGGAGTTCGACACTTATGGCCTACATCTTCGGGTTCGATTGAATGAGACTGATCTATTAAAATATTGAAAATAAATATTTACAAATATTTCTACAATAATCTAATCTTCTCATCACATTCCTTTTCTAAAAATAATCGGAGTCACTTTTTACTTCATCTCAAAATTCCTTCTCTAGCTCAAGTTATGAGCAAATCAATATTTCACATAGTCCCGGATGCCTGTACATATACAAAATAACTCCTTTTATAATGTTTCTTCTCCTATGGCATGGCGTTCAAGGCATATATTTTTTGTGGAAGGTATCATGGTTCAAATCCCACCTCCTATGTCGCCTCCCATGGGATTTATCCAACATTCCTAGCATTGTGGATATGTAGGCTCTTTATATGGTAAGGTTTAGGCACATTTGCAACGTAAGGTGGCTTTTATGGGATAAGGTTTGTTTAAATATGGAGGAAATATAGTATATAATGCGTGGAAATTAGGAGATAGTATATAATTTAAATTTGGTAATTTGGATAAATTATATATGTGCAAATTTAATGGGATTTGGTATTATCCATTAACAAATTCAAATATGAATAATCCCACATGTATCCCATATTTGCAAACTGAAGCAAATATATACAAAAACTCTACAATATAGATGTGAAGTAAAGGAGGCTAAGACTATTCCAAAAGCCACCTTTTTATCTGTTACCCATATTGTCCACATGGCAAATGCTGATTGGTCCACGTGTGCACGCACCATCTCTGCACATAGTATTGAATTCGCTAGTTGCCCGAAAATTCCAGCAAGCTATAACTTTTGCAAACGAGCTTTGTTTCCTGTAAACGAGATATCGACGGAATCATATTTTTTTTTCCACAATTTAAAAATAACTACAACTTATTCTGAGAAGATCTTAGATCAATGTTTCTCGCTGAGGATCCTCTGGATCAATGTGTCTTTTACATTGTGTTTTTATAGTCAGGGCCGAATTAAAGGTCGAGAGTGCCCTAGGCAGTAGTTTGAGTGGACGCCCTCCTCACAAATTTAGTTAATAAATGTTTTCCATAAAGTAAATAAATAAAATATGTCTATATTCTTTTATTTTTAAATCTACATGATGGTCATAATAAAATAATAATAAAAATATATTAAAAAATTATCACATAAGTATGAAAAATATTTTGTGGATGGAAAACATTAATCATAGCGGATGCTCAGAATGCAAAAAATTTAATATTTTATACAATGCTTCTTACAGGTCTGATTTAGCCATATCAAGTAGGTGACAATAACTGTATCCTGTAATAAAGTATCGTTTCTTTGCAAAGAAACAAAAACGTTTATGTAGCTCCCATGGTTTTGTGAATAGTCGTATTTGGACCAGGCCTACAAATTCCTCCATAAGAAAATAATAGAAAATTTCCCCAAAAATTTAAGAATAGAAAATAAATTACTTTTTTCCTTCAATTATACTCACCTCTACTAGATACACCAGTGACATTATAAAAAATACATTAACCTTTTTCTAGAACAAACTGCACACCTACATAATCTAGAGCTACATCAGAAAATGGGTAACAATACCAAAAAAATCATATGTGCTTATACATATGTGATATTTTCTTTTACTTGCAAAAATATTACAAATTTTTTTTATGTGTATGTGTGAAATTTATGTTACTATCCAATAATATCTATGAATGGGTTGATCAATATTAAATCTTCACATAAATTATTTTAAAGTTAAGTTCTAAAATTAACTGACAAAAAGGAAATTTTTAGATTCAGGCGCCCCCTGATTGTTGGTGCCCTAGGCAACTGCCTAGTTTACCTAAGGCTTAATCCCCCTCTGTTTATAGTTACATATATACATATGCGACTACTTGATCGTTTTATCCTTGCAGGTCTAGTCGTATGAGAAATAAGCAGTCAAATTGGGGGCAACAACAATAACAACGTTAATAACAACACTTTGTGACAACACACACTTTACTAACCATGGAGGTACATTACACACCACAATAGCTACACACATGTTCTACCCTAGGTTCACTCTCATCACTTTTTCTTTGGGCATTTTTCATACTTAGTTTCCATGCTCCTCCATATTTTTGTGATTCCACGCTTTGTTTAGTCCTTCAATACGTTTCTACTACACTCTTCATGGACACAAGGTACACATCTCTATTTACTTTATGTTACTGAGCTTTCTGCTCACCAACATAAAGTACGGCCAAAATGTAGTCACAAAATCATGCACTTTAGACATTATTTATGTCGGTCTCATACTACTATTTAGAAGGTTCTTGAGTGAAGAAAGTAATAATTAACCCCTGTCTTTTAGCCATCTTTTTTTTTTTTAATTTCATCATTATTGACCCTTTTCATCCACATTCACAGTCTATTTTAGTCATTTCTCATTATTTTAACCTTGACTGGAGCACCCAAGCTAATATTAGGGTGCTTGTGGGTACCCTAGTCCTACCATGGGTGCCCTGATTCCTTTTGCACTTTCCCACCATCTTTTGGGCTCTTTCTAGCCATTTTACATCTTTATCTTTCTTGTGGTCATCCTTTTCAGGGTTAATTACCACATTAGATCAAGAGAACCTTATAAATATAAAGTTATGAGACCATAATAAGGGACCTAGCATCACTTACTACTATCAGTCCATCTAGAGTTGTATCCATATATTGCATTGGAGATCAATTGCATCCACATAGCTCCATCATCAAGGCACAAGGCTAGGACATCTGCATCACACTTCATAGGGGGAGGGATTCTATTCTATTCTATGCATACATTCTATTACATTTTCTACACATAGTTATTGCTCGCTACTTCACAAAGTGTGACTGACACAAGAGCAACCTAGTGCATGTTCACACACACTTGCACATAGATATGCATCGGGTCTAATATGTAGTGTAACGCTCAGTTAGTAAGTCTACCATTGTGGTAGCTGAGGTCATTCCGACCCATTCATATGTATTATTCTTTTTTAGGGTTTGATGCTTGTTTTTGGGTCTTGCAGGTATTTCATTCATCTTGGATTATTGGCAACATTTATCATAGAACAGAGAAGTTGATGTGATACACAACGAGGGCTTCAGACCACTTTCTGACCCTATAAAATTCAATTTCAGAGCTTTTGCACAAACCAGGGCACTTAGATTGTAGACTAGAGCACCTGCATGTGCCCCAATCCTCCTCCAAGCATTCCATTCCAGCTAGATCCTCTAGATCCATCCTTTCCGGAAACTTTGCGCAGTCGTTCTTGCTCCCGATTTTTCCAGTCACCTTTGCAATACTTTCTAACATATATTTTTTATTCAACCGAGTTCTTTCCTCTTCTTTCTTGTATATTCAAGTTAGCATTTCATTTTGCATAGTGGTTTAGCTCATTTACATTCTTATTTTTGGCATTTATTTACTTTATTACAATTGTTCATAACTTAAATTAGCTATCCATGTACTAATTAGTTACTCCATTTTTAGTTAATCATTAATAGAGCTATAATTTTGAATAGATTAAATGTATTTATGTGGTTTTTAAACACATTTGTTAGTAATATATTTTATGTTTTTGTTTAAATTTATTTTATTTAATTTAGTTATCATATATTATATTTTATTGCAAATCCTCATAAGGAGCAAGACTTTTTAGGCCAGCTCCTCGTAGAAAAGTCAAAGAAGCAAAATGGAAATAGTACACCTAATATAGTGTGAATGAAATACTCCCTAATACACTAAGGGGTAATGAAGGGGTAATGATAATGCCGAAGAAGCATCACCCCCACTATGTAACTCAAATGAGTCAATGACGACATACACTCTCATCTCTCTTGTAATACATATTGGCACAAAGTGAAAGGGACCAGGGGCCTTGAATATGACGTTGTATGTAAATAATAATGCAAATGGATGGCAAGGGAAAGTGTGCATTTTATTATGCTTATTTGAGTATTGTAATGTATAATATTTTGAGTTATTATTTTACTAGATTATGTGACTTTCAATTTTTTTATTATTTCATTTATTTACATTGATTGTTGAAGTTAAAAATATGTAACATTCAATATTTTTTGGTTTTAGCTATTTCAAGAATATAATAGTTGTTAAACCTAATCATTATTTTGTAAACATTAACCTTTGGAGTGGAAGGAAATACCAAACTAATAACGTAAAAATCTAGTCATTGTAATATAAAAGGACTTCAAGAAACAAAATTATAAAAAAATATGATTAAATCATATGAAATATAATGAGTTAGGTGAATGAAGAGGCACATAAATATATTTACAATGTATAAATACAATATGTTTTGAATAAATTGTATATCCTTTTACTAATATTTCATATCTTTGTATATTTGATACGAAGGAAACACTTATGGAGACATTAGACGTGAAGAAGCTCAGAATGGATTACATGAAAAATAGATTGCAAAGGAAAGGAGAATGACTGCAAATTAGTTTTAGAAATTAACAATATGTAAAATTCTGAATTTTTAATAATTAAATATTTTACACATAATGTTATTAATGCATGGAATAAAAGTATAAAATAAAAATGTTGCAAATCCTAGGTGGAAAAAGGGATATAAGCGACCCATCGAATGGGGCAATACAATATTGATGAAATGAAAAATATTAAAATGTAAGTTCGATTTAAGTTATTGTACAATTATCGTTTTTTGTTTATATAAGCCCATTTGTATAAATTAACAATTCATTTTATTTTAGCATATTGTGTTATTTTTGTTAGAATTTTGTAATAACTTGCACGTAACAAAAGATGCATACAAAACCTTAAAATCAAAGGAATGCAATACATCTGCATTCAACAAATGGGCCTGTGAGAATTACTATGTGTCGGTAAGCCATGCATTGTATAGTTAGTTGTGAATTATGTACAAAATAAAGTTATAAAATCATAAAATTTAATAATTATATTTTTACAGGTGCGATGCCAATGGGAGATGAATAAGGAGGAGGAATAAGGGTTGTATAATTAGTATGAGGAGGGGTAAGAGGAGGTGGACGATGATTTTGGCTACACAAAGGAGGATGAAGAAGGGATGACGACTAGGTATTTTATATTTATTTGTTATGTGATTTTAAAAGGATTTTGTATTATTTTATCGATCCCTTATTGTACTTTGGAATTTTATGAGTACAAGTATTTTATAAAATCAAAATGAAATTTAAATCTTGCCTTGTTTGATTCTTTAGAATATTTTAATTATTTCATTTATATTAAAATTATATATTTTTTATTTATTTAAAATCTAAAATAACAATATAGAAAAATTTAGTATAATATATATTATTATCTAAATTAATATGGAACACAACATATACATAATTATATCTAATATGTTTGTGAATACTTTAAAAATATAAATTTAATATAATTATTTGCAATTACAAATACAAATATAAAATTTATATTTTTTGAATTATATTTGTGTCATTTTTTAATTTAATTTTTTAAATTTATCTTTGCACATAGTGGTGTAATGTTGTTTTATGGATGGCTCAAACATGGTGCAATATTGGTACGTGTGGTACAAACGTAACACAAATAAAAGTGTTTAGTTCTATATTTACATCACTTTTATATCACCCACAATGACTTGAATTCCTCAAAGAAACATGGCACAAAACAAAAAACACTGATTACTGACGTGAATTTGACCCCAAAAATGAATCTAATTCTACTTTTTGCAGTGTGTTTGGAATCTAAGCATGGGTGGTGCTTATAGAAGCAAAGAGGAGATGACATGAGATAGATAAAGAAGGAAAACATGAGTTGCATGATTTTATTGGAGAGAGTTCATAGATAAGAAAGATGATAAGATCAAGTGGAAGTAGTTAGATTGATGTCCATAGGGGCTAAAGAAACAGTGGTGTTGAAATCATTAGTGGAGGTGGGCAGATAAATGTGAGGATCGAATCCCACAAAACAATGGAAAAGGAGAAATATATAATTTCTGATGAGGTGAATAAAATATGCCCAAGCCACGGGAACGGAAAGGAAAGGATTAATTAGAGAAATATGGAGGAGGAAAGTCTATGATTAAACATGTGGATGGAAAGAAAAATATGAAACGAAAAACTTTAGAGATACCTAAAATGGTGGAAAATCATATTGTAGCATTACTCTTCAGTTCAAAAGGACGGTTCATCCAACACAATTTTTTATCACTATGCTCACAAAAATATTATCCAATTTATATTGTGTGGGAGCATACATGTCTATAAGTAATCCAACATCACCAAAATTATTCCACTTTCTTATGGTATATATAAGACATTGCATGAGGTTCAAAATATCATTTTAATATTTAACGTAGAATGTAAGTTAGCAAAAAGGTTTTTTCAGTGATACATAATGAAAAATCTAATATTATAAAGTTATAAATTGAGAAAAAATGATTTCTGGTATCTAAAAATTTGTATGCTAATTCTATATGCTCTTTTGAAGAGACTCATATTTTTAGAACTTGAATTAGACACATTTATCATCAAAACACCACAATATTATACATGACACCTCAAAACCTCATGCCGGGTTTATAGGTTTGCATCATGTCCTAAGGAAATTAATTTCCAAATTTGATTTTAGCATAAAATCATGATTTTCGACAAAAAATCAAAATATGCTATAGGGAACCTATCCACCTCACACCAACTTTATAAGCTTGGGTCATATTAATGAAGTAGACTACTAATATAGAACATGTCTCGAATAAAACTTCTTTGTAAAACTTCCAAATACATGCATCAACCATATGGAGGCTTCCTATTAAGATGTACCTTGAATAATGCCAATTTTAGGGCTCAAGAAATAACTATAGAATTTTTAGAAATTCATGCACATGTGAGACATGCCTCAAAAGCTAGGGAATTATAAAGTAACATTATGAAGGAAAAATATCTGATGATTAGAAGTTGAAGTGTTTGGAATTCAATAATAGATGTTAAGAAACACTTTGTCAAGAATAAGAGCTTCAATCAAGAAAGGCTTGGTCTGATTTGACTAAAAGAGTTAGGTTTGGCTCAATTATGTTGGGGTTAGTCTCAACTACCTTTGAAATTTTCCTAAAAACTCTGAGGTTTATGGAGATAGAGTTATTCTCCATGTATAAGTATAGTTGTAGGAGAGAACCATGTCTATGAGTGGACTACACATGGATTGATATTGTAACACTGCATGTTTTAAACTATGTTGTAGGTGTGTGCATTATAATTTTCTCAATAAAAGTAATGAAGATATAGTTGATGGTGTTTTCTTTGTTAAACATGGACTATATATGTGTTCATTGTTATGTGTGTAAATTCGTGGGTTGCAGGGCCTAAGGTTGAAATTAATCATAGCCCGTGGTTGAGTATGCATCATATTCACACATTTAATATGGATTCTCAAGTAAAAAATTCAATTAAAACTCCATCATTTCTTTATAACATCCAAATCAAGAATGAATATCGCATTAATTAATTATCTGTGCATATGTATTTCAATCCATCTCCCAATATTATCAATATATCCTAATGTTAAAAGTACTCTTACTTAACATGTCATTAACATATTTAACCAAGAGTTCTCAAATATCATTAGGAGGATATTTACCCCAATATTGGTTTGGCCTCCCAAACTAGGAAAATAACTCAACCCCAAGCTTGGCTAGTCCATCCACCACCTTATAAGGCACTCCTTTTAGTTTGGTGAAATTTAACATTATCAATTTAATTCCTAAACTAAGCTTTGTCAACCAAAGTTTTTTATCTCCATGAGAGGATTTCTCCACCCCCATTGGATTTATCAAGATTTGGACCTCTTTTAACAATGATAGTTTTCCATGCCTTTGTCACTGCCATTTCCAACTCTTTTAACAAAGGGAAATCCCTCTACAAGAGTTATTGGTATCATTTCCTAATCGAGTCCAAATAGGAGAATGAGTTTCTCGTGCTCATCTAAAAAAGTACATCCACCCTTAGTTAGGTCAGTCATCCATTTTACAACATCATCAAAGTTAAGCTTCAAAAAATTGGAGAACGATGAAAGCCAAATAATATCGTTTTTTCCCTTCATGACTATACCTACCCTTTATTTGGGAAATTTGTTGGTTTTCAACCTTATTGTATGATTTCATATCTTCGTCTTTCATACCTTCCTTGATATATTCATTAATTATGTTCTCACAAATTGAGGTGATAGGAAATCCCCTAGTAAACTTGAAAAGGTGCTCCCTACAACATTGTAGGGAGTGATCATGATCCTCTACTTGAATTTAACAAGACTGAACATAACATATCATGTTAAATGAGTAAATATATTGAGTGTCAAAACTATGCAGGTCATTGTATGCAATGGATGATATGAAAATTCTACAAGATGCTCTTGAGGTAAGTAAGTTATTTTAATTTATTTTTTGAAATTATTTTATGTGCTTATTGATTTATGTTATAAAAAATTGATTATATAAAATACTTCAGTTTCATTATTTTGTTTAAGGTTTGAAGAAAATATCTACCTATAATTCAAATATCATTCGGTTGAGCACTAAAAGAGATTTATTGGTGTTATTTAAAACGAGTTTGGTTGTGCCCAATATAATGTGACAATTATTGAAACATTTTGCATAAAATGCATATATGAGGACTATGGGGCATGCACGGGTAAAGTCGTGTAATTAGTTTGAATAATATTTATTTATTTATAAGTTTTAATTGATTTTTGAAATATTTAATTTGCGAGAGAAATATATGGATAATACATGTAACGAGAGACAAGAGTACTAACCTCTAGGCACAAATACTTCTACATGGGAAAAGTTATGTGATTAGTGGCTTAAGAAATAAAGAGATAAGGCTCTAGGTAAGTGTAAAAAACCACAAATAATGACATTTAAAATTTAGTTAACTTTTCATATTGATTAATTACAAGTTTTTACTTTTTCATATGAATGCAAGGGTAAACCGGTAACACAACAAAAATCAATTGTTATTTATAATCATTTCCCAGTCTTTCGCTTTTGTAACTGCCTATAGTGATTTATAGGCATGCGGTTTATGCATAGCTACAACTAATGGGTGGTGGCAGTGGTAGCAGGTTTACTACCGGGGACAAGATTGTTTTTAGTAAATAGAAAATTGTCATTAGACATCATTGTAGTCATTACTTTCCTAAGTAACTGTGATTAGCACCATGTCTAGACAAGCAAAAGAGGATATCAGCGCAAAAATGATGAATCTCTTGACAAGTGGGTGTGTCTTCGCCTCGGAATTGTCAATTTTGTATATTGTTATTAGATGTTAGATATCATCTCAGAATTGATGAATCTATGCAATCTCTTTATATTATTATATATTCTTTCTCAATTTGGTTCATGCCTTTAAATTTGGTTTGAGTGAGAATAGCATTACTCTCCCTCTATTTTATTTTTCCTCTTTCCAATGTTTAAAAATGTTGATTTGGCATATTTTCATAAGGTCTTAGATCAAATATGTGAGCTCATAAATGATGAATCTCTTTTGTTATTTTACTATTGGAACTACCCTTTATATTAATAAAAATAAAATAGAGTTACATAGTAAGGGGTGACCGGAGCAATCACAGTCCCACAAAATTCCATGAGGGCACCACAAAGTAGAAAATGCCACAAAAAAAATGCCACAAGGGCTATAACAAAACACCACCAGGGCAACCAAAGAGCACAAAAGAAATACATCAGCACAGTCAAGCACACGCCGCAACACTAGGTGGAGGGGGAGGATCATCCTGAGGAGGGATGAAAGCTCCACTAGTAGGCTCCACCGAAAGAGGATCCACCTTTCAGCCTTCGTGAGGGTCAAGATATTACACCTGTAACGACACTATAATACCCCATCCCCGGGGGGGAGATCCAATAATGGTCTACATGGCCGATAATGGATAACACCACTGCAGAGAACTAACAATGCCCTTCCTCCTCGAAGGTGGCTCCAGGCAGGTCCAGAATAGGACGAAGCTTAAGGGTGGCCCTGAGGAGAGGCAGACTAGGTGACTGCACGAGCGGATCCTCTGATGAGGTCCCGTAGAGGCAGGTTGGGGCGTCGGGGTGGCCACAATTGCGGATCTGGTGGGACCCGACTCATAGCGCAGGGCACACTCCCCCAGTGATCAAACAACTCTTGAAGATATGCAAACTCCAGGGCAATCTTGGCGGCTTGAGCTTGAATCTGCATGTGTAAAGTAGATAATAATCACTCTGTCATTAGTGGAAAATCAAGTAACGAACTGATCATGCTTGAAAATTAAAGCATTTCAAGCTTTCCAAATTTGGAACAAAATACATGCACGAAACAACTGCCAAAACATATCAATGTAATGAGGCCAAGGAGTAAAATCACCAAATAAGGCTAGGTGCTAATGAAAGAAATTAGGGTGGTAAGGTTGAAAGAAAGATTGGATCCACTTCCACATAGTCTGTGCATGGGGGAAAGACCAAAAAAGTGTTTGAATGACTTAGGGTGAGAGCAAAAAGGACAAGTAGGATCAGGGATGCCAATATGATTAAGCCTTTCGCCCACAAGCAGACCTTTGTAAACAAGACACCAAAGAAAATGGTTAACTTTAGGCTCAAGAAGAGAATTCCAAGTACGGGAAAGCCTGCGAAGCCAAGTGGAGGGCACGGATTACAAGCCCCACCGAGCATTAAGCTGATCAATAACATGTGAGAGAGGGCTCAACAAAGGTAAATGGTTCTATTATATTCGAGGAAAGTAATTTCCTAATTCCACCATCAATCGCGCCTCCAAGCTGCATGAGGTTTAAGCCCCAACTTATGGAGCCTAACATTTGACATGAGCTCTTGAATTTTGCAGATAGATGGAAGGTCCAAATTGGCAAGATTGAACTTCAACTTGAGCTCGGGCCAAGAAATCCAGTCTCTATGATGCACAAGATCATATATAGTCTAAATGCCCTTGCGATATAGGTGGATAACTTTGATGCCCTGAGTTTCCGCAAGCGGAAGATATCGGGCTGTGACAATAGGTGACCACCAAATATTCTGAGAATTGAAAGAAAGCCCTGTGCGAAAACCATCCCCCACCCAGTGCATCAACGACTTAACCAACTTGAAGGCTTTCCATATACTCTTGGCCACAAAGGTACCTGCAATCTTGACATGAGCCGAAGTGATAATAAGAGAATGCAACTCAATATTGTTCCAACACTTTTTTAGGGGCTCCATATTTAATGCAGTGGGCATCCAAGTTTGATTCAGATAGACATCGGATGACCCATTAGAGCATAAGGTAATGATCTACCGATAGACATAGATGATCCCCATATCACCTTGTTGTCAAGGGAGGAAAAATACATCCCATGCTATTCTGTGGAAGCTAGCTGAGCTAGAACTTCTACACCATAAAAAATCCTGGAGCAGCTTGGCAAGCCCATTTACGAGAAGGGAACCAACACACAGGTAATAGACATAGGTGGAAGCAAGGATCTTGTATAGATTTGAATTTACCAAAAGAGGGATATTTGGAAGACCACTTGGTAACTTTCTGCTCGATGAGAACATATTGCCACAACGTCGTTGAGTCACTATCAAAAGAAAAAGGAATACCTAAAAACTCAAATTTATGACCACAGTTAATGCATTTCCAGGGGTAGACCTTCAACCATTTTGGAAGAGGAAAACAACTCTGCCGATATCCCAGAGTTTTGGCCATTTGGATACTAGAGCCAAAAGCCAACAAAAAGTGTCAAGACATTGTAAGACACTGGTATTTCATTTTACTCTGATTCCACAATAGTGAGGAAGGAATTATCTGTGAAATGTCCATTGATAAGTTGAGACGCATGATCCAGAAGAACAATACCATGAATAAGACCTTGGGCAGCTTGATGAGCAATTAAATAACCCGACACATCAGCAGCAAGCACAAACAACACCGGGGCAAGAGGGCACCCCTATCTGATAGAGCAGAAAAGACCAATGTCAGAGGATTTGTGCCCATTAATGGTGAGTTGGGAAGAGGCATTAGAAAATAAGGTGCTAACGGCCGATTGAAAGAATTTTTTGAAGCCAAGAGCTTTGAGCATGGCAAGGATGAAAGGCCACTCAATGCAATCATAAGCTTTTTTGAAATCAATTTTGAGGAAGAGAGGGCGCTGAGAAGAAATCCGCACCCATTCCATGCCTTCCTAGACCACAAGAAGATTATCCAAGATGAACACGATCAATATATAGATGTTTACATGACAAGGCCCACTTTATGCAAGTGTTGTAGATTTTTATGAGATAGAACTGTTTAAACGTGTAAAATTTGCATTCACGAGTGAAAAATCACTATAAAAGATTTTATCTGCGTCTAATACACCTCTTCCTTATCGATCGTGCCCCTTAATTTTTCCCATTCTCAGTGTTGGCCTTTTTTCCACGTACATTTTTTCCACATGATGTCATGGGCTTCATTTCAGTTAGGCCGCATGCAATCAGACAAAAGAAATCCATAAAGTGGTATTGAAGAGACAGAAAATGAAGTCTTTTGGAATTTCTATGATGGTGGGTTACCATTGGAGAAGGGTAAAAAGAAAATGCGACAACAACCGGGGAACATCAAAAAGCAATCAGGAAAATCTAAAAAGAAATAAAAGTGAAGAAACCATTTAGAAAATTATGATATATAAGGTTGTGCATATGAGCTTGGAACTGGGCGTAGCTTAATAGATAATTACTCTTCCCAAAATCCTCCCTTAAAAATAGAAATTACGAGTAAAAACATGAATATGAAGTAAAATTTTTGGGTGCGCTGCATTTTGCATTTGATAATGTTGTCTGAGAGAAAGGTTGGTTATCGATTAAGAAACCGAATTTCCATAGGTAACTGAAGGCAGTTACCACTTAAAATGGCTTGGGCATTTTCGATCCACAAATATCAAGGGCTTACTTTGTAGAGAGCCACTATTGACATTGGGGGCACGGAAATACAGGGGCTTACATTCACAACTATATCAAGAGTTCCCTTCTTATCCACCCTTTGGATTTCACCACCTTTTTCATTCAGTTGTTATACCAAAAATTCGTCGGCACCTCTTCTACAGTCAACATACAAGAGGAATCTCGTCTTCGCTCCCTATCCTTAACACTTCCCTCTTAATCCCCGTCGTCCCATCCCTTTCAAGCTTCACCACTTTTTGTCCAAGCCAGATCTTTTGCACTACTCTTGTTTCCACTAGTTCCTTCTATTTTATAGATACACATTTATCGTTGTAACTTGTATATTCTTAGGAAGCATGATATTCATGAACTTCCCATACTCCATATTCCCCATATTTTGAACACATTGATGGCTAATTGGGAAGATTAAGAATAATTATTTCAAAGTCTTTCCTTCCCCCTGTCAAGGAAACTTACTAGATATCGTTTTCAACTATTAGGTAGTTAACAAAAATTAATAGTCGCAAAATTAAATATATACTAGCAAGAAAAAATGCCTAGGACGGTCGTCAAATCTCATTCTAGTTGACGGCCATTTTTCCGCACAACCTTTCTTTTTGACAATTTGAAAAAATATTACACTTAAAATTTGTCAAATGATTTATAAGTTCTGAATTTTTTTCTACATGCAGATTTTGACCTGCCCTTTTCTGACAGGTTTAAAGCCCTCGGATGGGCTGTGACAAGTTCAAATTTTGAACGTTGGTTTCAATCCAACTTGCTATCTTTTCCTCGTTGAGCGTGTAGACTTGACATTTTGATGGTGGTCCGGTTGATAAGGAGAAACAAAATACTCGTTTAGAGGAGTTTTTTTTATTTTTTTTGTTTGTTTGTTTTTGGAATGAAGCAGGCCCGCTTTTACCAGCCGAAGAAGCAATGAACACACCCTTCTGCATCGCCTTAAAGGCTGCGATGACTTGGAAATCGTGGTAAAACGGTCTGTCACATCTTTTAAGTGACAAAGACATAATATCCTCACCGTCTGCAACTGTCTTCTCCATGGCAGTCGCTATGTCGGTATCATTGCCGCATCCAACTGGTTCCCAAACAACCTCATACACGGTCACTCTGGCTTGAGGAGCCATCCCTGTGGCCGTTCCATTGGTGAGATTTCAGAGACAACCACAGGGGATCCGACATGGATCCAACTTTAGTATAAGTTGTTTAGTAAAGTAGACAGAAAAAGCTGGTATTGCTATTAATGTTTGGTTTGGACTAGAACTATCTATTCAAGAATCCCAAGGAATGTCTCTGAAACCGGAAGGCAATAGAGGAGCACTATCAGTTAAAGAGGCATGAATTGGAGAAAACAAAAGTTCAATATAAGCCCTAACTGCATTTTCATCAATTCCAATACAAAGTTGCAAGAGAAACACATCCATTGATAGAAAATCTTCTTCTTATGTTAGGCCATAACAACCAAAAACTTGTAGAACTTGAAGAACCATTCAATAAGGTAAAGCCTATGATCTTGCGCAACAATCTGATCACATATCAATCATGCCTGGAGATGCTAGTAGTGCTGTAAGTAATGATGGAGATCTGCAACCTTTGAGAGACCGAAGTCAAGCCCTAGAGAGTGTTGGTTTCTACTTTGTGTTGCTTGCAAGTATCCAAAACTTGCAATTCAAGGACATAGTACATCAAGGACTATTTGACTGAGTCTTGTTTGTCGTACGGTGCCAGACAGATAAGAATCATGCCAAGATCGAAGAAGGTTATGACGCAGATGACGAACGCAAGATAGAACACCCCCTGAAGTGTCCACTTCTCACTGAATGAGCATACTGATCCCGCCTCTTCATCCACAACTTTGGCAACAAGAGCACATCTAGTCATAGTGGTTCACATAAATCCAGACATCATCCTTGCCACAAGAAGTAGAAAGGACACTTCGTGACTCAATAACATGGTGACTCAGACGAAGAAGAAGTACTAGAATGAGAAGCAGAAGATGATGTTTTAGGGGTACCTTTGTAAAAACAATGTAATAAGGGGGGAATGACGTTGACATAAAATATTCCACTATTTTTATTACCTTCCTCAAGTGGGCGGTCTTTTGACATTCCACCTTCATTGTCTCTTAGTCTTCACGTACCTTGTGGACATGTGTATATATTCACATTGTTTCACATTGAATATCATCCAATGCAATTCATTATAGACAAGTTGATGGTCTTGATTTTAGAGAAGACAACGAGGATGAACCCGACTATGAAGAGTAGTTAATCTATAAACTAGATGAATATGTAATGATCTCAAAGATGATGATCATGCATTTGATACCATGGTAGATTGCCATGATGAGAACTAAATGATCATAACACATAGTTGTACTTTTTTATTTGTATTAGAACACATATTATTAGATTATAGGTAAGAACTAATGTCTCATCTACAACACTATTTTCTCTGTCAAGATGAAATTAATTTAAGTATCATGTTTCAAAGTAATTTTTTTTCGAACCATAATATTAAAATTATTTTATATGTGACTACACACACAATTTTATATTTATATACATACACACACAATTCATCCCTAAGGTTGGCTATTCCATCGACCACCTTATCACCACTTATTTTATTTTGGTGAAATTTAACCTTATCAAACTAATTCCTCAACTAATTAGCTTTGTCAGCCAAATTTTTCAGTCTCCACAAGAGGATTTCTCCACCCCCATTGCATTTATCATTATTTGGGCCTCCCTTAACAATGATATTTTTCAATGCCTTTATCACTATCATCTCCAACCCTTTTAATAAAGGACAATCCCAATACCTAGTTGTTGTTATCACTTCCCAATTGAGTGCAAAGAGGAGAACGAGTTTCTTTTGCTCATCTAAAAAAGTACATCCACCCTTAGTTAGGTTAGGCTCCCCTTTCGCAACACCATCAAATTTAAGCTATAAAAATTTAGAACGATGAAAGCCAAATAATATCATTTTTTCCTTCATTACAATACACTTCCCTTTATTAGGGGAATTTATTAGTTTCCAACCTTATTCTTTGATTTCATATCTTCATATTTCATACCTTCCTCATAGATTCATTGATTATGTGCTCTTAAATTGAGATGATATGAAGTTCCCTAAAAACCTTGAAAAGGTGCTCCCTACAACATTGTAGTGAGCAATCGTGATCCTCCACTTGGTTTTAACAAGATTGACAATCGCATATCATGTTTAATGAGTACAAATATTGAGTGTCAAAATTTTGCAAGTCAATATATGCAAAGGATGATATGAAAATTTTACAAGATGCTCAAGATAAATAATTAAATTTTATTTTGTTTAAATTATTATATGTGCTTAATTATTTATGTTATAAAAGAAATTAATTATTTAAAATACTTTAATTTCATTATTTTCTTTCATGTATTTTAAAAAGGTTTTGAAAAATATCCAAACTAGAAAATTGTTTAAAGAAAATTTCCACCTATAATTTATATATTAGTCAGTTGAGCACTAAAGAAGATTGATTGGTGTTATTTAAAATGAGTTTGGTCGTGCCCACTATGACGTGAATGTTATTTAAACATTTTATGGAAAATGGATGTATGAGGACTATGGGGCATGTATGGGTAAAGGCATGTAATTAGTTTGAATATTATTTATTTATTTATAAGATTTAATTGATTTTTGAAATAGTTAATCTGCAGGAGAACTATATGGATAATACATGCAACGAGAGATAAGAGTAGTGACTTGTAGGGACAAAGAGTTCTACATGGGAAAAATTATGCGATTATTGACTCAAGCAAGAAAGAGATAAGGCTCCAAGTAAGTTTAAAAAACCATAAATGATGGCATATAAAATTTAGCTAATTTTTCATATTGGTTAATTATAAGTTTTTACATTTTCATAGGAATGCAAGGGTTAACCATAGCTAATACAAGTCCCAAAAGCTAGCAAATAGAGTCATTGGTTGTTGGTGACTTGTTGTTTAGGAGAATTTAACATAAAACAAGATCCGCAAAACTTTGTTAGTTTATTTAAATAATCTAGCTTGCAAATTTTGTTTCAAACCTCAATATATATAACATATAAATTTTATACCACGAAACAAATTACACCCATAAGGTCATTGAGAACATTTTGGAATAACTAAAATCCCTTGGATGGAACATGTGTTCAACACGTATGAACATTATAGGGACTTTATGCTAGTAAAATATCATTCTCTCTTTTGTAAATAATTGTGAATAATTGAATAATTATTAAAAAAATTCTATGTAGTAGTTGATGGTCTTGATTTTGAAGAAGATGACAAGGATGAACCTGACTATGAAAAGTATTTAAGATATATACTAGATGCATATGTAACGAGCTCATAGAAAATGATCATGATGAAATCATGATAGATAACCATGATGAGGACTAGATGATCATAACACATGGTCAGAGTTTTTTATTTGTATTGGAAGACATTCTATTAGATTATAGGTAAGAGCTAATGTCTCATCTACATCATTATTTTCTCTTTGAAGATGAAATTAATTTACATATAATGTTTCCAAGTAACTTTTGTTTGAATCATAATATTTAAATTATTTTATATGAACTACACACACACACACTTACACACACATCCAAGCACACATATATGCATGCACACACATTTATTTCTATACATATATACATAACTCAACCATAAGGTTCAATAGTCCATCCACCACCTTATTACCACTCCTTTTATTTTGGTGAAAGTTAACCTCATCGATTTAAGTCCTCAACTAATTAGCTTCATCAACCAAAGTTTTTAGTCTCCACAAGATGATTTATCCACCCCCATTACATTTATCAAATTTTGGGCCTCCTTTAAAAATGAGATTTTTCCATGCCTTTATCACTACTATTTCCAACTCTTTTAACAAATGATAATCCCTCTACCTAGTTGTTGGTGTCACTTCCCAATCGAGTGTCGAGAGGAGAATGAGTTTCCCATGCTCATCCAAAAAAGTACATCCACCCTTAGTTAGGTCGGGCTTCCCTTTTGCAACACCATTAAAGCTAAGCTTCAAAAATTTGGAGAATGATGAAAGCCAAAGAATATCATTTTTTTCCTTCATTACTATAACCTACCCTTTATTAGGGGTATTTATTATTTTTCAACCTTATTGTATGATTTCATATCTTCATATTTTATACCTTCCTCATAAATTCATTGATTATGTGCTCATAAATTGAGATGATAGGAAGTCCCATAACAACCTTGAAAAGGTGCTCCCTACAACATTTCATGGAGTGATTGTGATCCTCCCCTTGATTTTAACAAGATTGACAATCTTGTATCATGTTAAATGAATACAAATATTGAGTTCCCAAACTTTGCACATCATTGTATGCAAAGTATTACATGAAAAATTTACAAGATGCTCAATGTAAAAAATTATATTTTATTTTTTAAAATTATTTTATGTGCTTAATTATTTAGGTTATAAAAGAAATTAACTATTTAAAATACTTTACTTTCATTATTTTGTTGCAGGTATTTTAAAAATTCTTTGAAAAAAATCCAAGCTAGAAAAATGTTTGAAGAAAATTTCCACCTATAATTTAAATATCAATCGGTTGAGCACTAAAGAAGATTAATTGGTGTTATTTAAAACGAGTTTGGGTGTTCCCACTATAATGTGAATATTATTGAAACATTTTATAGAAAATGCATGTATGAGGACTATAGGGTATGTATGGGTAAAGTTGTGTAATTAGTTTGAATAATATTTATTTATTTATAAGTCTTAATTGATTTTTGAAATATTTAATTTGCGGGAGACGTATATGGATAATACATGCAATGAGAGACAAGAGTATCGACTTGTATGCACAAATACTTCTACATGGGAAAAATTATGTGATTAGTGGCTCAAACAAGAGATAATGCTCCAGGTAAGTTTAAAAAGCCATAAATGATTACATGTAAAACTTAGTTAATTTTTCATATTGATCAATTACAAGTTTTTACATTTTAATATGAAGGCAAGGTAACTAAGAAAATCCCCATAAAGCTAGCAAATTGAGTCGTTGGTTGTTGGTGACTCATTGAACTTGGGAAAAATCAACATAGAACAAGATCCCCACAACTTCGTTAGTTTATTTAAATAATCTAGCTTGCAAATTTTGATTCAAACTCAATATATATAACAGATAAATTTTATACGACGAAATAAAATACAATTATAAGATCATTCATAACATTTTAGATTAAATAAAAATCCTTGGATGGAACATGTGTTCAACAAGTAGGCACATTATAGGGACTTTATATTGGTAAGAAATTATTCTCTTCTGTAAATTTAATTAAAAAAAATCTAATTGTAAATACGTGAATAATTATTAAATTATGTCTTTGTAATAGTTGATGGTCTTGATTTTAAAGAAGATGACAAGGATGAACATGATTATGATGAGTAGTTAATCTATTCATTGGACATATATGTAATGAACTCACAGACTACAATCATGATGATATCATGATATATGGCCATGATGAGGACTAGATGATCATAACACATATTCGTATTTTTTTATTTGTATTCGAATAAATGTTATTAGTTTATAGATAAGAATTGTTGTCTCATGTACAAAATTATTTTCTTTGTCAAGATGAAATTATTTTACGTATCGTATTTCCAAGTATTTTTTTATTGAATCATAATATTTATATTATTTTATATGTGGCCCCACACACACACACACAATTATATATACATAACTCAATCCTAAGGTTGGATAGTCCATCCACCACCTTATCACCACTCCTTTTAATTTAGTGAAAGTTAAACTTATAAAATCAATTCCCCAACTAATTAGCTTTTTCAACAAAAATTTTCAGTCTCCACAAGTAGATTTCTCCACCCGCATTGCATTTATCAAGTTTTGGGCCTCCTTTAAAAATGATATTTTTCCATGCCTTTATCACTGCCGTCTCCAACCCTTTTAACAAAGGAAAGCCCCTCTACCTACTTGTTGGTATCACTTCACGATAAAGTGTAACGAGGAGAATGATTTTCTCATACTCATCCAAAAAAGTCAGGATTCCTATCACAACACCATCAAATTTAAGCTTCATTAAAACTAGAGAACGATAAAAGCCAAATAATATCATTTTTTCCTTCATTACTATACCCCACCATTTATTAGGGAAATTTATTGGTTTTCATCCTTATTGTATGATTTCATATCTTCATCTTTAATACCTTCCTCATAGATTCATTGATTATGTGTTCGTTAATTGAGATGATAAGAAGTCCCCTAACAACCTTGAAAAGGTTCTCCCTACAACATTGCAAGGAGTGATCGTGATCCTCCACTTGATTTAAACAAGATTGACAATCACATACCATGTTAAATGAGTACAAATATTGGGTGTCAAAACTTTGTAGGTTATTGTCTGCAAAAGACGACATGAAAATTTAACAAGATGCTCAAGGTAAAGAACTTATTTAATTTAATTTTTAAAAAATTATTTTATGTGCTTAATTTTTTATGTTATAAAAGAAATTAATTATTTAAAACATTTTAATTTCATTCTTTTGTTTCAAGTATTTTAAAAGGTCTTTAAAAAAATCCAAGCTAGAAAATTGTTTGAAGAAAATTTCCACTTAGAACTCACACATTAGTCAATTGAGCACTAAATAAGATTGATTGGTGTTATTTAAAACAATTTGGGTTGTGCCCACTATAATGTGAAAATTATTGAAAAACTTTGCGGAAAATACATGTGTGAGCAGTTTGGGGCATGTATGGGTAGAGTCGTGTAATTAGTTTGAATAATATTTATTTATTTATAAGGTTTAATGTATTATTGAAATGTTTAATATGTGGGTGACCTATATGGATAATACATGCAACGAAATATAAGAATAACGGCCTTTAGGAAAAAATTAATTCTACATGGGAAAAATTATGAGATTAGTGCCTCAAGCAAGAAAGAGATCATATTGAAGTTTCAAAAACCATAAACAATGACATGCAAAATTCAGTTAATTTTTCATATTGATTAATTACCAATTTTCTCATATTCATATGAATACAATGGTTAAACATAACCAAGACAAGGTCCACAAAGATAGAAAATTGAGTTATTGGTTGTTGGTGACTCATTATTTGGGATAAATCAACATAGAACAAGATCTGCACAAATTCATTAGTTTATTGAAATAATTTAACTTGTAAATTTTGATTCAAACATGTTGTTGCGTGTTTTTGCAGGTAAAAATTTAAACTTAAATCATGATAACTTAACCCTAGTGTCAAAAATGTTTCTTGAAAATCCTCCTAAACACCTCTCCGAATTAGTTTTCCCTCTGTTTCATGTCTATCATAAACTTTCAGGTCCTTATCTGTGTTATACAAACCATCCCTAAGTGTTTGAAACATTGTGATGAGGTCATTCAGTTCTTTCAGTGAATTTCTTTCAGTGGTGAAATCTCTTCTAAGCTTAGAAAGGTTATTTTTAGCCTTTGTTGGACAATTGTGCATCCTTCGAGATGGATCAGAAATCCAAAAATCATCTGAAAGTGTTGTTGAAGAGTTTGGAGAGTCATGGCATGTTTGGGTTAGCACAAGGTTCTACAGATAATATATCAAATCTAAGCATACATGCAATAAAAGTGGATATTCTACCAAAAGAAATATACAAAACAAGAGATATAAATCAACATCAGATTTAACGTGGTTCACCCAATGCGGGTTGCATCCACCAAGAAACAAGCCAATATATTATCCAAAGATTTTAGAAGATATATAATGAAGATTTACAATCTTCCAAACCTCTTAGATGTACAGTACTTTCTTTCGCTCAAGCTTCTCCTTCTCCAAGAATTCTCTCTCTCACAATTATTCTCACAATAATCATTAATCCTCTTCTTCCAAACCCTATCTTTTATTCTTATATAGGCATATAGAAACTTAGGGCACTTAGCCATGTAATTACAATAAGTAGATATGCTTTAATACTAAATTTAGATCTAATTCCCATGAGTTAAACTAAACACTCACACACACGCAACTGACGTCGGTTATCCCTAACCGATGTTAGCTCCTAGTTTCTTGATCGATGTCAGTCATAGGTGACCAATGTCAGTCCTTTTGTAACTGATGTCGGTTACAGTGTTTTCTTATTAGTTTAATATAGCATGCTGATCTAAATTAATTGAGCTCTACAACTCAACAATATCCCACTTGGAGATAAATTACTGTGTTATACCTGTACAACATCATTCTTGGATGCTTTCCTTAGCTTTGTTTCTTCCTCTTCAAGTATCAAACTCAAAAACCAACAAAAGTGGAGTGTAACTCCAACTTCTCTTTTATTAATGGTTATGTTAGCATATTCGTAGGGTTATCACTTGTATGAATCTTTTCCAGTTTCAGTTGCCCAACATCCAATACCTGTCGTATGAAGTGATATCTCAACTAAATGTGTTTCATTCTAGAATGAAACGTTGAGTTATTTTCCAAATGAATTAGACTCTAACTGTCACTGAACAATTTACAATCACCTTTTTCCTTTCCTAACTCTTCCATGAACCTTCTCATCATTATCATCTCTTTGCTAGCCTCTGTAGCTACAACATACTCTACCTCTGTAGTAGACAAAGCCAAAACCTTCTGCAATCTCGAAATCCAGTTAACTACCATCCCACCTACTATGAAAATATATCTAGTAGTGCTCCTTCTACCATCCAGATTGCAACGCCCACTAAAACAACCACTCGAGACCCAAGAAAAACCTAGGTTTAGATAGAAAAATTATGGAATAATTTTTTAATTATTTCTTTTGAAAAGTGTGACCACTACTAGGCTTCAAGCAATAGTTTTCACAACAAAGATTCAAAGTCAATTATAATTTAATAAATGAATTTTTCCCATTGTAGTACAAACATTATATCAACGTTACAAAATTAATGAGCATAATTAATCCAAATATAACTAAATTTCCCTGTAGTTGTTAATTTAATAAATAATAAAATTGGCACTATAGTTAAATATTCCTTAATTAATTTTAGAGGGTTTAAAGGCCAAAACAAATTAAATACCCAAGGTATTTAATTTCACCAGGTCTGAAAAATAATAACCAAGGTTCTCATTTACATGAGGTTAGGAAAAAAAAATCTTATCCCCTAGCATGACCCTAAAAAAATTTCAACCCATGCTTTAAAGTTAAACATTTAACTTAAAATGGGGTAATTTCTCACTTACCCACTCTCAGACTCATCTTTGCACTTTACCCTAATTTTTCACATATTTAACACACTTAAGGTTTCGTGAAAACATTACCATTAGACAGGAAATTTCTTCCCCTTTCCAATGATATAAATAATTCCTCCTAACTCCTCATATTTCTTAAGTTACAGGCCGGTGGGCCTGGGGAAGAATTTTTTCCCAAAGGCAAGCTTGCGGGCTTAGGGAAGACTTTTTCGCTCGGGGAAGGTTTCGGACCGGTGGAGGAACTTGTGACTTTTTGAATTTTTGCAAATAGTGCCCTAAGTAATTTTCGAGCCCACGGATCTGATTTATAAAATTTTACTTTTTTGACAATTAGTTTTTTGTTTAAACCAATCGAAGTAAAAACTTTGGAAGGCCATAACTCTCGACTGGAAGCTTGGATTTGAGAAAATAAGGACTTTTTGAAAAGGTATCGAACTCCTCTTTGCATAGGAAGCAAAAAAATATTATTTTCAACAAAATTAGGTGGGTGGAATTTAAGAAAACATCTTTTCTGCCATAAAAATGTGAACTTAACTTTTCAACTGCCAGATTTAATCCGATCTGCTATTCTTCCTTCTCCAACATGCCAAACGGACATGGAGAATCTCACTTGATAGAAATTGGATGGATTTGGAAGGATTAATTGATTATGATTGGGATTTCAAAATGGATTTATTTCCTTTCTCTTTTCTTTGTAAAGGCACTTTTATGTCTCTAACTCGATTAATAAAGTTCTAAGTAAATTTCTTGAGCCATACAAACTATTTTAGGATGTTTTTGATCATCCTTAGCTCATTATAGGTTTTCATTTTGTCTTTCATAGTTGCAGGGGTACTCTGTATATTTTTCTGATATTTATTGCAGGTTTGACACAATCTAATAGAGATCTACGTATTTCAATCTAGAAATTTATCTATTTCATTTGCCATACTGTAGACATTTAAGTTCATTCCATTATAAATTTACAATGTTCAACGTTCCTTGAATCAATAAGTCAAAAGCAAGATTTTAATTCTATTTTCAAAATGAGCCTTTCAAGTAATACAGAAGAAGGTAATATTTCCTAACACGGCCTTTTTTCAGCCATCAAACCGAGAGTTTGCAAAAGTATTTCAATCAATAGATTTCCAAACAAAGGTAACTTCATTTTGTATAAAGTAAATCAACTTCTATTAAACTAAAATAATTTCCTTTACAACTTATTTTCTATTCACCAAAAGACAACTTACAAACTAAATCTTTCTCATTTGAATGTAACTTTCACATCCAAAAAGAGAGAATCTTTCAACCACAAATAATATTACATTGTCATCCACTTAAAGTGGGAAATTCTTACAATAAGAAACCTGAAGAGGACTTCGAAATTTTCTTCATACACAACTCTAAGAAACAGTAACCAGAGATATATGTCAGATTTCATTTGGTCACAACAAAGAAAAGGGGGAATGGAAATTCTCTCCACCCAACCAATAATTCCAATGAAGAGAAGTCATCCTCCTCATTGGCCCCCAAGCTCTAACCACATTACAATAGGAAATGTATACAACTCGTGGCAACAAGATAAGCTTCCACAACACAAAACATATTCCAGAATCATATCATAGTCTAAAATAAAAAGTAGTTATAGTCACAAGAAGGACAACAACAAAATATAAAAATGCCTCATCACACAAAGGCCAAAAGAGCAAGATCTATGGGGGAAGCTACTTATACCTCCCAATAGGGAATGGGTGACCACCTTAAAACCCACCAAAATATTCATCTCAAACCCCTACATATTCTTAAGCCTATCCCAAGTACCTCTTATGCCTCCCCCAAACGTAAGAAATAAAATCTATTTCTTATCCAAGGTGGAACACCCAACCCAAGCTCCCTCCATAAATAACTCTTATGCCTCCCCACAACTCTTATGCCTCCACACAAAATATCCTCATAGTTTTCTCCAACACCACACCTAGGCAAGCTGCCCAACCAACCAACAAACATACCAAACACTCAACAACATTCACATATGCATAAAATAAAAAGAACACATTTTAAAATAGTCAAGCTCCTACCTCTCCATGATAGAGTTTGATCCAAAATTTCAACAATAACCTTCTTCAAATCCAAAATTTCACGAACCACCAACAAATCCACAAGCATCAAAATTCCTCTAATTCTCTCTAATTAAAAGAGCACTAAACGAACATGAAGTAACCCCTCTGAAGTAACCCCCAAAACAACAAAAGAATTCGAATAAATAGAAAAGGGAGAGAGGAGGATGAGGTGGCTCCATGTAGGATGCCACATCACTCATCCTCAACTCCACCTCACAAGTCAACTTCAAACTCCAAAGCACAATTAATAAGTGGGTGAATAAATGACATTTTTACTTACACACACAATCCAAGCCCACACCCCTTAAGGACTAAAATTAATTTCATGTAAGAAGGCGCAATAAGAACTTACAACTTGTCTTCTCAAAATGCATAATAATGATTAATTTTGACTTCCCAACCCATAGGTAGGGTTGGTGTAACAATTTAAGAGGTGTGGGAGAAGTTTAGTTTGTCCCACAAGCCTCCAAAACCAGTCCCTTGTGACAGATCCGAATTTCAAAAGGAAGGTGGAGTGTTTTACACTCCAAGTTACTTACACATTACTTATAACACATAATCCAAGAGCCATAAAATCTAATTAATACATTATTTTGATCCATTTTAATTTATTTAACAACATGATTACTCACTAATCTAGACAAAAATAAAATAAATAATAAAGGGGAAAACACACAACTAAAAATTACATACTATTAAAATTAAACAAAATAGACTAAATAAAAGAAAACACATAACCCCTTGGTCACATTTGAAGGTGATCCCCCCCATGGGAACCCCCAACAACAATTCACCGACACACACACAACAAATATACGTTGCCATGGTGACCCTTGTTGAATTCATCTAGGATTCCAATGTGGTTGGTCTCCAATCCCCCGATGTTTTTTGTGACATGTTTACCTGCAAAACACAAATACCTTCTTCAGCCTTGGGACCACATCAAATCATCCAAAATCAATATAGAATATAATTCCAAAATCATCTATATATGAATCAAAACATCATCTAGGAAAGTAATAATTTCATCAATAACAATATGATCATAATATTAGTTCAATTTTCTACGTCTACTCAAAATGACGAAGTATCACATGTCCGACACACACACACACACACACACAGATATATATATATATATATATATATATATATATATATATATATATATATATATATATATATATATATATATATATAACCATGTCAATCAACATATCAACATCAATATAAAATGTCTCCAATAATCCACATGCATCATATATGAATTGAAATCAACAATATTCCATGATCTCTAACATCTATCATCATGCCATATCAAAAGCTACAATAACATCCATAAGTATAGTCAATAGTATCATAATCAATAACAAAAAGTGGCATCATATCTATCCCACTACACTCGAAACTGGTCAATATTTCTACCTCAAAGGCCTAGAGTCCTACGCTCTATAATGCAAACAGGATCCACCATCACCTGCCCCTGATCTCACACTTGCAATGAGGTCCAATCTAGCAATTGAGAAGGGTTTGCAATATATCTCCTAAGTACTGAAACATGAAACACATCATGGATGCTAGACAAGCTAGGTGGCAACGCTAGGTGGTGGGCCAAAGGATCAATACACTCCAAGATCTCAAAGGGGCCCAAGAATCTAGGAGCTAACTTAGAACCTTTTTCTTAATAGATAGGGCTCTTATGTGGCCTGACATGAAGGAAAACCTTCATGCCCACATCAAAAATACAGTCGGTCTTATGCTGATTTACATACTTCTCATGTCTATCTTGTGCCTCATGTAGTCTCATTCTTATCATAACCACATGTTGCTCATGTTCTGCAATAAAATTGGCCCAAGAGAAACCCTATCCTCTAACCTATCCCAACTAAGAGGTGTCCTCCACTCTCTACCATACAGTTCCTAGAAAGGAGCTATGTTTATCAAAATCTAAAAACTATTATCGTAGGAAAACTCCACCTAGTAAAAATACTCCTCCCATCTCGATGAGTGATCCATAACATACATCCTAAGCATGTCCTCTAAGACTTGATTCACCCGCTTAGTTTTTCCATCTATCTCAGGGTGATACGTCATGCTGAAATTGATCTTCATCCCGAGGGAATGCTACATGGTAGTCTAAAAGTGAGAAGTATACAGAGGATCGCGGTCACAAATTATCTTCCATGAAATCTTGTGTAGTCTAACAATCTCATCTAGATATACCTGTGCCACAGCACTAGCTGTATAGGTGGTCTTCACCGAAGAAAAATGAGCCACTTTCGTCAACTTATCCACCATGACCATGATAGTGTTGTTGTGGTATCTCGACATTGGTAGCCCAACAATGAATTTAATGGAAATGGTGTCCCATTTCCATTCCAGTGTAGCATGCGGAAAGAGAAGGCCAGCTAGATGCTGATGCTTAGCCTTCACTTTCTGACACTCTAAATAATGTGACACAAATTGAGCCACATCTCTACGAAGTCTTCTCCAATAATACAAATGTCTCAAAGTGGCATGCATCTTCTTCACCCTAGGATGGGTTGAATAGGGTGCATGATGTGCCTCTATCAGAATGTCTTTCCTCAAGCCTCCATCTCTAGGAACATAAATCTAGTATTTTTTCCTAAGAAGGTCATCTGCCTCTAATAAAAACCCATCAAACTTCCCCTCAAGGGGTCTCTAAGACTCAATCTCTACTCTAGCTGCAATATATAAGTGGTAGTGAGGAACCTGTTGTAGAATCCTACTCCATAAATATGTGCTCACTGAGGTGGCCATAACCACATGTCTCCTCCTACTAAGAGTGTATACAACCACATTCTCCTTCCCCTTCACATGATCTATCTCCATGTCATACTCAAAAAGTAACCCCATCAACTTCCATTGATGAGCACTAAGATTGGGTTGCGTGAAGAGGTCACGAAGACTCAAGTGATCATTCTTGAGTGTGAATTTCAAGCCAAGAAGGAAGTGTCTCCATCGAACTAAGGCATGCACAACTGCCGCAAGCTCAAGATCATGAGTCAGATAATTGAGCTCATAATATTTGAGTTTGCGAGACGCAAAAGAAACTACTATTGATGATGAATCAAAACACCCCTGAATGTCTACAACACGATGGGTTGAGACTCTCAGTATGATTGCATAACATGGAGCTCTTCCCAAGTGTTGGACATTGCGAAAATAGAAAATCTCTCTAGATGAAGGCTGGTTCCTATTCCTCTATTCAGATGCACACGTAGAAAATGCAGAGGGTTTACCAAAAAACCTAAATCTAACTTGCCAAGGAGACAGGGTAAGAAAATGCATAAAATAAAACCTAAACTACAAAGGTGATGCACCGAGGAATGAAGAAGACCTGTCTTGCCAATAAATACAGACCATTAAAATGCAATGCAAGATCATGCACAGATAATAGACTTGCAATGAAAGATCGAGAGGATGCAAAATGAACACAGAGAGGGTTGAGAACCATCCACAGACATGCATTATTCGCTCCAAAGATTGATAAAATACATTGCAAAATGCCAGAGGCAAAGTTGCATTACAGTTTTAGATGGGAGGTTTGATCTCCACAATTTCACCTGCCAAAGAGAAGAAGGGATGGGTAAAACAAGAATGTCCAACCTTTAGAAAGAAGCCCCTCCTTACAATTTATAGGAGGAAAAAGAGAGGGATAAGAGAGGAATTCAAAATCTGCCCCAACCACCTCCAGAATGCACTTAACTCATCTCATAATGATGGTAGGTGAGAACCCCAGTGAACCCAAAAGTGTCAAACTGTATATTGCATTTTTAAGAATTTGTTCTCACCCAATTAAATATATCCAATCGTAGTTGGACAGAGGACCTCGTAATATTTCCAAAAAGTCCAACCTTGCATGAATCTGAGCTCCCAGTCAAAAGTTATGGCCATCTGAATATCTGCGCCAGGGTCTGCTTCCTGTCAGCGCTCAAAATGTTGCGCCTCCTGAAGGTGCGCCTTGGTGCATCCATGTGTGTGTCGACATCCTCTTCCGTGTGCCAAGGGCACATCCTTTTCTCTATTGACACTCTGTGTCGTGTGCCATTTCTGTGCGCCAAGGGCGCATCCTTTTCTTTGTTGACACTCCGTGTCGTGCGCCATTTCTGTGCGCCAAGGACGCATCCTTTTCTCTGTCGACACTCCGTGTCGTGTGCCATTTCTATGTGCCAAGGATGCATCCTTTTCTCTATCAACACTCCGTTTTGTGTGCCATTTCTGTGTGCCAAGGGCGCATCCTTTTCTCTGTCGACACTCCATGTCGTGCGCCATATCTGTACGCCAAGGGCACTAAATGTTAGGGATTTGAGCTTCTTTGATTTCTATATTCTTCTGCTTGTCTATATCTACCTAGGAAAGATATATACAACAATTTGGCGACTCAATGGGATCACCTTCCTGCTAGGTAGAAGATCAGTGGCGTTTTAGCAATCCATTGGGCATGGAGTCATAAGCAATAACTTGAAACCAGCCTGATATCTGATCCCGAACCTGATATTGCAACCCCTTCTTCGAGAGCACGTTGAACTGTAGAAAACAACCTGAGAGAAACAAAACCTATGCTGGAGCACTTAGGGAAATAGAAACCTAACTACAACAAGACAAAGTGCATATGCACTTAGAGGAATGAAATCTAGGCTAATATTTACAAGGGTACACCTTTTCCTTTTAGTAGCAATGTTTAAGATAGATTCCGTTAACTAGAATCGGGAGTTCTCCTCCATCCAAAGTAGACAATTGGAAGGCATTACTACTTTTACATCCCGTGACCATGTAGGGGCCACTCCAAATGGCATCAAACTTGGAATGCCTTCCTGGTTTTGCCCGATCTGCATCCCATTTTAGAACTAGGTCCCCTTCCTGGAAGGTCCTTGCTCTTGCTTTCTTATCAAACCATCTTTTTACTAAGGCCTGATCTTTCTCAATTGTTTGAATTGCATGTTCTCTAATTTCTTCCAATTCCATCAACTCTGCATACCTGGCCTCCATTAGTTAAAACTCAGCCAACTCCAACTGCTTCATGAACTCCAATGCAGACAGTTCTAATGATATAGGCAATACTGCCTCTTTTCCATAGACCAACTTGTAAGGGGAATTACTTGTAGACCTCTTTGGTGTTATTCTGTCAGCCCATAATGCTGATTTTAGCTTGGTATGCCATGTTCTTTGATTTTCATCCAGAGTTCTCCTGATGATTCTTAGCAAATTTTTGTTCATGGACTCTGCCTGTCCATTACCCTACGGGTAATAATTTGAAGAGGTGCTCAAATAGATTCCATTCTTGACAGCCCACTATGTAATCTTGGAACCTATAAATGTCAATGCATTGTCTGATATGATAGTGGCCAGCACACCGAACCTGGTCACTATTCCTTCATAAAAGTCTAGTATGTTAGACTCATTTGCTTCTTTGAGTGCTGCTGCATCGGTCCACTTGGTGAAATAGTCCGTTGCCGTGACAATCCACTTGTGGCCTTGGCTTGAGTTTGGATTGATGACCCCGACGAAGTCCAATCCCCATTGCATAAATGGTTGGTCAACCAGAATTGGGTGCAATGGAAGTGCTGTTAATCTTTCTTTGCCTGTGAAGAGTGCACATTTCTTGCACTTTCTTATCCATGTATAGCAGTCACTGAAGACTGTCGGCCAATAATACCCTTCCTTCATTATCTCGAGAGCTATTACTCGTGGGGAAAAATGTCCTCCAGAATCTTTATCGTGAAAATCTCGTAACACCCTTTTAATTTGATTTGTCCCATTGCACCTCAATAGAACTCCATTGATGTCTTTCTTAAACAAAACACCATCAACAAGCACATATGGAATGGCTTGTAATCTGAAGTATCTCCTCTTTGCTTTGCTCATTTCTGGGGGGCATAGGCCTATCTGTAGGAAGTGTATCACATTCTGAGTCCAACATGAAGTGGGCACATCATCACTTTCCTATTCTTGACCATCCTGTAATACCAAGACAGCCTCTTTTTCATTACCTGCTTCAACTTGTTGACTCAAGGCTAGCTGCTCACATAGTCCCTTCCCATGTACTAGTTTGGTAACCTTGATCTCGATGTCATATTCCATGACACGAGTTATCCATCATGCACGTTTCTCATTCAGATCCTTGTTTAGAAGGAAGTCCCTGACTCCCGCATGAGAGACCAATAATTGGATCTTGTTGTTTGAGACTAGGTGCTTAAATTTCTTTAAGCTCTTGATTACTACAAGGACATGCTTTTCAATGAAAGAGTACCTAGTTTCATATTCCTCCAAGCCTTGACTGAAGAAAGCAACTGGTTGTTCTAATCCTCCTTTGTTTTGTTGTACCAGGATTGTTGAAATCGTGTCCCCACCACCAAAGGCATATAGCATGAAGTCCTTGGAGAAGTCTGGATTGACGAGAGTCGGAGCTTGAGATATAGCCTCTTTTATTGCCTCAAAACTTGCCTTACCTTCAGATGTCCACTTAAATGCCATACTCTTCTTTAACATCAGAGTTATTGGCTTCACAAGAGCAACAAAATTTGGAACAAATCTGCGGACAAAATTGATCCTTCCCAAGAAGCTTTGAAGAGCCTTCTTGTGACTTGGCAATGGCAATGCTCGAATTTCTTCAAATCTTTCTGGGTCAATCATCAACCCTTCCTTTGAAACTATATGGCCTAGAAGTTTTCCCTCGTGAGCCAAGAATATGCATTTTTTGGGATTCAATGATACCCAAAATCTTCTACATTTCTGAAATACTTGCCTCAAATGACAGAGGTGATCCGCTACATTTTTTGAGAATACAGTGATGTCGTCAAGATATATCAAAACTATTTTATTGATCAACCCCTTAAATGCCATATCCATTGCCCTTTGGAAAGTGGCTCCAACATTTGATAGCCCAAATGGCATTTTCTTGTAGGCATAGGTCCCCCATTTGGTGGTGAAAGCCGTCTTGAATTGGTCATCTTCTTTCACCATCACCTGATTGTACCCTGAGTAGCCATCTAGGAGAGAGAATCTCTCTGAACCGGATACTACTTGCAATATTTGTTCCATTGAAGGAAGTGGGTAATGGTCTTTGAGAGATGCCGTATTGAGGTCTCGGAAGTCCACACATAACTTGATTTCTCCACTTTTCTTCCTGACCAGAACCAAGTTTGCAACCCAGCTTGAGTGCTTGATCGGGAAAATAATGCTTGCCTCTATTAGCTTATTTAGCTCTTTCTTCATTAGAGGTTCAATGTGAGGGTTGACTGGTCTCTGCTTTTGCCTGATGGGCTTAGCATCTAGATCTAATTCTATGGTATGTTGTGCCAAATTTGGATCGAATCCTCTTAAGTCTTCATAGCTCAAAGCGAAGTCATCTGGAAATTCTTGGAAAAGTTGTATGAAATCTGATTTCTCCTGCTCAGTGGCCACTTTACCAATTTGAAGAGTTTTGCCTTCCCCAACCGGAATTGGCCCTGAATCTTCTCTCTTGACTTGTATGTTAACCTTTTCCTTACGGAACTGGTCGTTAGGGTTGAAGATAGACTCCAATGTTACTAAACCCTTAGGAAGCTTGTTTGTCCGCAGCTGCACTACTTGATCCCCATACTGCTGCTCTAATCTGTCCTGATTCCTAGCTGAGAATTCAGCCTCTTCTTGCAAGAAATTGACGATCTGTTGATCATTCTCAAACACCTGCCAGCTTGTGTTATTATCTGGAACTGCTGGCTCACAATCACATGGATATGTGGCTGTGTTTTTCCCCTTCTGATGTTGTCAACCACATCAAATGTTGCTCCAACTGCCACGAGCCTATCTGCGACTTCATTTTTCTTCCTGGGTATGGACACAATGTTGAAAGCTTCGAAATCCTCAATGAGGTCCCATACCCTATTTTTGTAGCTCTTCAGCAAGTCGTTCTTTGTAGCATGTTGTCCCCTAACTTGGTTGATAATTAGCTCACTATCTCCAAACACCTGCAAGTTCTTTATGCCCCATTTCCTAGCCCAATGAATTCCATGAATCAATGCTTCGTATTCAGCCGTGTCGTTTGAACAGGAAAACTGGAAATGAAAAGCTAAAAAATATTTGATGTCTTATGGTGAAATCAACATTGCACCACCTCTAGCACCTTGTCTGCTTCTCGAACCATCGAGAAATAATTTCCAAACTTTGTTTTCATCCTTTTGTTCAGGCTGAATGATGTCGGGAATGGGTGAATTTTCTTCATGTATACAATACACGCCCAATTCAGATTCTTCAATTTCCTTGTATCGGTCAAATTCATGACTCTTGTTTTCCCATTAATCCAAAGTTAAATCAGGAATTCCGTCGACCTTAGTACCTATTTCTAGATCACTTGAACACTCCTCCTGATCAAAAGCCAAGCAATTTGCATTGATAGGATTTGGTACATGAGGCTCAATATGGAAATTGGCAATTGGTTCTGACCTGATTGTTGCTTTGGCTCAATACCTTGTCCTAAAAATCATGTGTGACCAATCTGTAGATAAATATCCATCGATTTTTGCAGTGAAGTCTCTTGTTAGACACAACGCAAAGAGTGGTGGAAGGTCAATCACAGACACATCTTGCAGAACTGTAACATTAGGACAGGAATGTAGTGTTAGGCTTAACCCCTTGATGACTCCAATAGTTCCTACTGCCGTTCCATCTAGCTGTACTACTCCTTTCAGCACTGGCTCATATTTCAAACCCAGTTGATCCACTATTTGCTTTGGCATCACTGAACTACTTGCTCCTGAATCTATCATGCAGTTGTGTACCAAGTGGTTTCCAACAACCAATGACACATAGAATGGTGGAGGCTTCAAATTCTTGCTTGTCTGGCACCCATCCTGTTGTACTGCATTAGTGAGAAATTTCTCATGTCTCTGGTTCGATACATTTGTGGCAGACCAATTAGCCATTGCAGCTTGCAATAAATCTCATTGCCCTAGGATCGTAAGTGATTCTCACATGGAAATGTTCACATGTGTCTTCTTCATTTGATCGATGATGTTGAAAGGGGATGAATTGTCCTTTTGTTGTCCCTTACTTGGCGCAACCTTTTTTGGAGCTTGAACAGGTGCATGTGTTGCTACAACAGGTACCTTAGGTTGATTTTGCACATTTAGAGCTACGTTTGGTCTAGTGACCCCTTGTTGTGTAGGAGTGGGCTGAGAAACAACTGGATTACATGGTTGTCCCTCTCCTATATTTCTCTTCTTTGACCATGTGTTGGCAGCCACGCCTTGAAAAGGCTGTTGGTTAACTCCACAAAAGTCTTCCATTTGCCAATTGGCCAATGTGGTTTCTGTTGGAGGTCCTTCTTGTTGCATTTCTTGTTGTTGATTCTCCTCCAGGCTTGGTTCTTGAGGAACACCAATGGTTTGCACCATCAAGGCCTGATTTAGTGCACCATTGAAACATGCTGACTGATTGTGAGGTAGATTACAAGGGTAACACCAGTCGTACTCCTGTGCCATGTTATTTTGTGTTGAGACCAAAGCTCTTGAGGACGTCGTTGCATTTGGATCATACGGTCGAAATGGCCTGGCAACTTGAGGTTGTCCTTGGTTTTGGTTTTGATTTGTAGCCTGAGGTGGTGGTCTATTTTGTTGGTATGGGGGCCTAGCTTAGTACTATGCTTGAGGCTGATATGGTCTAGCACTTTGAGCTTGTTGTCTTTTGACAATCACTAGCTCATTTCCAAGGTTTTGCAGTTGTTTCATGACCTCCTGCAATTCCTTTGAAGTATTTGAAGAAGTCGACGCCTCATTATTGCTTTGATTTCTAGGAGTTGGAATGGAATTCAACTCTGGTGCTTGACTGGTTGTAGGATTCCCCATATCCGGATAGAGAGGCATTGGTGGCCTTGGTGCAAGCTTGCCAGCTTGGATCAAATAGTTCTCTACTCTGATAGCTGTGTTGTAGGCCCCTGACAGCGTTGTCCCTCCCATTGATTGGATCATCATGGCTATCTCTGAATTTATAGCCTTTAAGAAATAAAGGAATGCTCCTTCGGCGGTTGGTCTAACGGCTATTGGAATCCTGTCCCATGTCCATTGGAATCTGAAGTTGAAATATGTCATTTGTTCATTAGGAGCCCTTTTGATTGTTGTCAGCTGTTCCAATAAAGATAAATTGTCCGCCCTCTCCCCGAATTGGTTACAAAGAGCTGAACAAAGTTGGTTCCAATTCATAATAGACCCTGCTACTAGGCTCCTAAACCATTGTAAGGCCTTACCTTTGAATGATGAAGCCAACAACTTGACTGTAACATCCATTTCATTTATTTCGTGGATTGCACATGCATTAACAATATCCTGGATGTGATCAATAGGAGTAGTATGATTTTCTCCTGTAAAATAGGGTATATTCTTTAGTGCTGCAACTGGAATTTGATTCTGAGAATTTAGGGCAAGTGGACTACTTCCCGTAAAATTGAGAAAGGGATTCAGTGGTAGATGTGCCATTATGATTGGCCTAAGAACCCTAGTCGATGCGAGAAAAGGTCTACCAGGTGGAGGTGTAGACAGAGTCCTGTTAGGTGGAGATGGTGATCTTTGTGGTATTCTTCCTCTCCTCCCTCTACCTGGTGATAGTTGCAAGTGGACAAATAGCCCCTCTTCTCGAGTATTGGACCTGGTTTGAATTCTTCTCATATGCCTGGGCAACTTTTGCTGCTACACCACTGAATTCTATCCCCTTCGGAGTCGCCAGATGTGTTAGAAAGTGAGCCTCAAAAGGCTAGATTCTGCAAAGTTACACACCAAACCTGACAATATTTAAAAATAGAATTTTGAAAGACTTGTATTTTTGATATTTTAGAGTTTGGAATTTGATTTGGAATGACAGTCCCGAAAACCCAAAAATGCCAGACTTCCGAAAACCTGAAATCTGAAAATAAAAAAACCATGAAATTTTGAAAGTCAAAATCTCAAAAATCTAAGAATACCCTTTTGAATATTATCCCCTGATCTATCAACTGGTGAAATTTTGACTTATTTTGAGCAAGTTAAGCCCTTGAAAATTCATTTCAAAGTTCAGCCTGGAAGGTGAAAAAACTAAAACTGTAAAACCTGCAATTTTTAAGTTCGAATTTCTTGAAAATCCCTTCAAAACTTGTAGAATGGCCTCTTGGTCCCACCGGACGTGCCAAAATTGTTGATGACGAATCGCAACACCCCTGAATGTCTGCAACACGATGGGTTGAGACTATCAGTACGATTGCATAACATGGAGCTTTTCCCAAGTGTGGGACATTGCGAAAACATAAAAGCTCTCCGGATGAAGGCCAGTTCCTATTCCTCTGTTTAGATGCACACGTAGAAAATACAGAGGGTTTACCAAAAAACCTAAATCTAACTTGCCAAGAAGACAGGGTAAGAAAATGCATGAAATAAAACCTAAACTACAAAGGTGATGCACTGAGGAATGAAGAACACCTGTCTTGCCAATAAACACACACCATTAAAATGCAATGCAAGATCATGCACAGATAACAAATTTGCAATAAAAGATCGAGAGGATGCAAAACGAACACAGAGAGGGTTGAGAACCATCCACATACATGCATTATTTTCTCCAAAGATTGATACAATACATTACAAAATGCTAGAGGCAAAGTTGCATTACAGTTTTAGATGGGAGGTTTGATCTCCACAATTTCACCTGCCAAAGAGAAGAAGGGAGGGGAAAAACAAGAATGTCCAACCTTTAGAAAGAAGCCCCTCCTTACAATTTATAGGAGGAAAAAGAGAGGGAGAAGAGAGGAATTCGAAATCTACCCCAACCACCTCCAGAATGCACTTAACTCATCTCATAATGATGGTAAGTGAGAACCCCAGCGAACCCAAAAGTGGCGAAATGTATTTTACATTTTAAAGAATTTTTTCTCACCCAATTAAAGATATCCAATCGTAGTTGGACAGAGGACCTCGTAAGCTTTCCAAAAAGTCCAACCTTGCATGAATCCGAGCTCCAAGTCAAAAGTTATGGCCATCTGAATATTTGTGCCAGGGTCTGCTTCCTGTCAGCACTCAAAATGTTGTGCCTCCTGAAGGTGCACCTTGGTGCATCCATGTGTGTGTCGACATCCTCTTCTGTGTGCCAAGGGTGCATCCTTTTCTTTGTCGACACTCCGTGTCATGTGCCATTTCTGTGTGCCAAGGGCGCATCCTTTTCTCTGTCGACACTCCGTGTCGTGCACCATTTCTGTTCGCCAAGGGCGCATCCTTTTCTCTATCGACACTCCGTGTCGTGTGCCATTTCTATGTGCCAAGGGCGCATCCTTTTCTCTGTCAACACTCTGTTTCATGCACCATTTCTGTGCGCCAAGGGCGCATCCTTTTCTCTATTGACACTTTATGTCGTGTGCCATTTCTGTGCGCCAAGGACGCTAAATGTCAGGGATTTGAGCTTCTTTGATTTCTATATTCTTCTGCTTGTCTATATCTACCTTGGAAAGATATATACAACAACTACTCTTCCCTCCTGTATCAACACACCTCCAACTCGTGCCAAAGAAGCATTTTTGCATACGAAAAACTCACCCTGCAGATCTGGCACTACAATAATAGACATCATGAATCATTCCTTCAGTATCCTGAAGGCTTTCTCACATATGTCTAACCAAACAAAATTCTTCCGTTTCTATTGAAGGGAAGTGATGGGGTGCGCAACCCGAGAGAAGTCCTGAACAAATCTCCTGTAATATCCTGCCAAGACCATGAAGTTGTGCACCTCTATCACACTAGTGGGTGTTGAAAAATCCATAATAGCTCAAACCTTGGAAGGATCGACTACAATACCTTCCCCAGAAATGATGTGGCCCAAATGCTAAACCTCTATTTGAAAGAATGTACACTTCTCCAGGTTCTCGTAGAGTTGTTGCTCATGAGGACACTGAAGAACCTGGCGAAGGTGCCCCTCATGTTCCTCACATGTACATGAGTAAATCAAAATTTCATTAAGGAAGATGAGAATGAAGTGATCCAAGAATGTCCTGAACACCCCATTCATCAATCTCATAAACACTGTGGGGGCATTTGTCAAACCAAAAGGCACCACTGTGAACTTTTAGTGGCCATATCTCATACGGAAGGCGGTCTTTTGAACATCTTCCTGTATAATCCTCAGCTGATGATAACTTAACTTAAGGTCTATCTTGGAGAAAATTGTGGCCCCCTTCATTTGATCAAACAAAACATATTTGCGTGGAAGGGGATAACGATTCTTGATCGTTACTTTGTTTAGATGGCGGTAATCGATACACAACTACAGAGATCCATCCTTCTTCTTTACAAATATCACTAGTGCACCCCAAGGGGATACACTAGGATAAATTAGGCCTTTCTCTAAAAGGCCCTCTAGCTACAACATGAGCTCGCAGAGATCAAGGGTGGTAATCTGATAAGGTGCTTGTGAGATAGGCGTTGCTCCCAGAACCAGATCTATGTGAAAATCTATCTCAAACGGGGGTGGTAACCCCAGTAGATCCCTTGGAAAGACATACAAAAACTCTTTCAAGATGGGATGGTCATCAAATGATGGTCCACTAGACTCATCCTCCAATCATTCACTAACTGTGACAACATACATCTGACAACCCCATTGCACACACCACTTAAGCTACATGGTGGAGATGGTATGAATGGAAAAGGGTCACCTAACCCTTACTATCACTAACTCAACTCCTATATCATCTACACATGATATAATCTTATGGTAACAATCCACTCTATCTCTGTGTGTAGACAACCATTCCATGCCCAAGATGACTCCATACGAACCCAACGGAAGGATACAAAGGTCTGAGATAGTGGTAAAGGGTCCCAAATCCACTACACACTCATTAACTAAGGAGTCTACAAATATTTTGGCTCCAGAAGCCATCTCGACATCCCAACTAAGACCTTGCCTAACTGTCACCGGCGTGCATCACTCTACCAAAGATGGGGCAATAAAAAAATCAGAAGAACCAAAATCAAATAGAATGGAGGTAGGAACACCACCAATGTTACATGTCATCTCAATCATGGTACTCTAGTGCTCAGCCTGGCGGTTCTCAACCACTATGTACATCCTATGACTGTGCCCCATAGCACCAACAGTAGGCTCTGATATCTACATATTACCCTTGTTACTAGGGTTCTGTGGGAACTCTCTCCAAAAATGTCCATCAACACCACAACCATAACAACTGTCTGGTCCTCTCCCATGAGTAGAAGCTCTAGTCGGTACTCTAGAGGTTTGTGTTATGGATCCTGATGACCTGGCTATAGACTGTTGAGGTCTCTGTTGATGAGCTCCTATTGACTCAGCTCTTAGTGTACCCTGTGTCCTAATGGGACCCCTAGGAGGAGGCCCCATACTCCACTCCTTTGTGCATCAAATCTCTATGGAGGCCTGTACGGTGGGTGGGTCTGCTATTACTGCTACGGCCTAAAAGATGACTGTATTGAACCTGGTCCACCATGAGGAGGAGCTGACCCCCTCGAACTGTTGTCTTACATCTGCTGGATGTGGCTCCATACCCTATCTCTGGCCTGTTGTGTGTTTTCTCAGGTCTCCTCTACTATATAGGTATTCTCAATAGCCTCATCTAATTTTTGCGGACAATGGATACGCACCGCACCACCCAAATTCACATTCAGGCCCCAGATGAACTGGTGGATCCGTATTTACTCATCATGCTTGTAGTCGACATACTAGAGTAGATCCAGAAATTGACTCTCATAATTAGCTACTGTCAAATATGCCTATCGAAATTCGTGAAATTCATCTATCCTCTACTGAATGAGTCTTCGTGATAAGTACCTGATCTTGAATCACTCCTCAAAGAGCTCCCGGGTAACTATCTCTGAATCAACGTGTAGCTTCTGCTCCTCAGTCCTCCATAAGACACCTGCTCCATCCCTTAGAAGATAGATCGCAACATGAGCTTTTGTGTTGCTAGTACAAGGGCAGAACTTGAAGTACCCATTCAAGCTCACCAAAGAGGCCTCTTCTTGAAACCCTCTTGTATCCCCAGAATAGTGAGATGATTGCAGCTTTAGTATCTCCCTAATATGGTCTGTATCTATCATCTAGCGAGCCCTAGGCCTCTCTACATGCTCATCTCTAATCCTAGGGCTCCGAGACCTATCCCTGTGTCTAGAAATCTGGTCTCCCTATCCCCTCTGTGGTGACTCTGATCCACCTATCTCCATGCGGGAGTTCTCCCCTCTATGCTCCTCGTTGTGTCGAGTAGATGCATGAGCCTCAACAGATGGCTCCCTATCATGTCTGGCTTACCTTCCTCCTACGAACCCTTCCCGTAAAGCGGTATTAACATCCTGAAGCATTTGTAAAATCTGAGGTAGGATGGCTGCTATAGTATGATCTGGAGGTGGCAAGTCTAGATCTATGTAAATGGACCCCTCGTCCTTTCTGCGCCTCCTACACCGACCAAGGTGAGAGTTAGTTCTTTATTCTAATTTTTTAATTCAGTTTTCCATGTTTACTAAAATATGCAATTGTAAAAAAAAGTTGTTTTCTAGATTCAAAAGTGTGTTAGGTTTAATATTGCACTAGATTTAGTGTTCATGTCTCAAGTTTTCTAGTGTGCCCAAGGGTCCAAGCTTTGAACCCGCGGATCTGATACCAAGTGTAAATCTCGCTAAAATGACCACTCAAGACCCAAGAACAACCTACGTTTAGATAGAAAAATTATGGAATAATTTATTTTTCTTTATTTTGAAAAGTGTGACCACTACCATGCTTCAAGCAACAGTTATCACAGCAAAGATTCAAAGTCAATTATAATTTAATAAATGAATTTTTCCTATTATAACAAATATTAGATCCACATTACAAAATTAATGAGTATAATTAATCAAAATATAGTTAAATTTCTCTTAGCTATTAACTTAATAAATAATTAAATTAACACTATAGTTAAATATTCCTTAATTAATTTTAGAGGGTCAAAGGGGCCAAAGCAATTAAATGCCCAAGGTTTTTAATTTCACTAGGTCTAAACAATAACCAAGGTTTTTATTTACATGGGTTAGAAAAGCATTCTCTTATCCCATAACATGACCCCTTAAAAGGGTCAACCCATGCTTTATAGTTAAACATTTATGTTAAAAAGGGGTAATTTCCCACTTACCCACTCTCAGACTCATCTTTGCACTTCAACCTGATTTTTCACATATTTAATGCACTTAAGGTTTTCTAAAAACATTTCCATTATATAAGAAATTTATTCCCCTTTTCAATGATATAAATAATTCCTCCTAACTCCTCATATTTCTTAAGTTACAGGTCGGCAGGCCTGGGGAGGAAATTTTTTCCAAAGGCGGGCCTACAGGCCTAGGGAAGAAATTTTTCCCAAACGTGGGCCTGCGGTCCTGGGGAAGACTTTTCACCAAGGAAAGGTTTCGGGCCGGTGGAGGAACTTGTGACTTTTTTTATTTTTGCAAAAATTTCCCTAAGTAATTTTCATGCCAACGGATCCGATTTACAAAAATTTCCTTTTTTGATAGTTAGTTTCTTTTTTGAAACCAACCGAAGTAAAAACTTCAGAAGGCCATAACTCTCGACTGGAAGCTCGGATTTTAGAAAATAATTACTTTTTGGAAAGGGACCGAACTCCTCTTTGCATAAGAAGAAAAAAATATTATTTTTAACAAACTAAGATGGGTGGAATTTAAGAAAACGTCTTTCCTACCATAAAAATGTGAACTAAACTTTTCAACTGCTAGATTTAATCCGATCTACTATTCTTCCTTCTCCAAGATGCCAAACGGACATGGAGAATCACACTTGATAGAAATTGGATGGATTTGGAAGGATTAATTTATTATGGTTGGGATTTCAAAATGGATTTATTTCCTTTCTCTTTTCTTTGTAAAGGCATTTTTCTGTCTCTAACTTGATTAATAAAGTTCAAATTTCTTGAGCAATAGAAACTATTTTAGGATCCTTTTTTATTATCCTTAGTTCATTTTAAGTTTTCATTTTGTCTTTCATAGTTACAGGGTACTCTGTATATTTTTCTGATATTTATTGTAGGTTTGAAACAATCTAACAAAGATCTACGTATTTCAAACTAGAAATTTATCTAGTTCATTTGCCATACTTTAAACATTTGAGTTCATTCCATTCTAAATTTACAATGTTCAACTTTCCCTCAATAAATACGTGAAAAGCAAGATTGTAATTCTATTTTCAAAACTTTCCTTTCAAGTAATACAGAGGAAGGCAATATTTCCTAACATAGAATATTTCTAGCCTTCAAACAAAGAGTTTGCAAAATTATTACAATCAACAAATTTCCAAACAGGAGCAACTCCACTTTGTATAAAGTAAATCAACTTCTATTAAGGTGAAATAATTTCCTTTACAACTTCGTTTCTATTCACCAAAATACAACTTACAAAATAAATCTTTCTCATTCGAATGTAACTTTCACATCCAAAAACAGAGAAAATTTTCACCACAAATAATATTGCAATGTCATCCAATTAAAGTGGGAAATTTTTACTATAAGGAACCTAAAGAGGACTGTGAAATTATCTTCATACACAGCTCCAAGAGACAACAACTGGAGAGATCCACCAAATTTCATTTGGTCACAACAAAGAAAAGGGGGAGAGGCAACGCTCTCCACCCAACCAAGAATTCAAATGAAGAGGAGAAGTCATCCTAATCATTGGCCCCCGAGGCCCAACCACATTACAATACGAAATGTATTCAACTCATGGAAACAAGATAAGCTTCCACAACCCAAAAAATATTTCACAATCATATCACAGTCCAAAATAAAAAGTAGTTAGAGTCACAAGAAGGACAGTAACAAAATATAAAAGGCCTCATCACACAAAGGCCAAAAGAGAAAGATCTATGGGGGACGCTGCTTATAACTCCCAATAGGGAATGGGAGACCACCTTAAAACCCACAAAAATATTCATCACAAACCCCTACATACTCTTAATCCTATCCCAATTACCTCTTATGCCTCCCCATTTTCTTATGCCTCCCCCAAAAGTAAGAAATGCAAGCTATTTTTTGTCCAAGGTGGAACACCCAACCCAAAATCCATCCACAAAAAACTCTTATGCCTCCCCACAACTCTTACGCCTCCCCACAAAATATCCTCATAGTCTACTCCTACACCACACCTAAGCAAGCTACTCAACCAACCAACAAACATATCAAACACTCAAAAACATTCACATATGAATAAAATAAAAAGAACACATTTTAAAATAGTCAAGCTCCTACCTCTCCATGATAGAGCTTGATCCTAAAGTCTAACAATAAGCTTCTTCAAATCCAAACAATCATAAATCACCAAAAAATCCACAAGCATAAAAAATCCTCTAACTCTCTCTAATTACAAGAGCACTAAACCAACATGAAGTAACCCCCCTGAAGTAACCCCTAAAACAACAAAAGAATTCGAATAAATAGAAAAGGAAGAGAGGAGGATGAGGTGGATTGATTTAGGATGCCACATCACTCATCCTCAACTCCACCGCACAACTCAACTTCAAAATCCAAAGAACAATTAATAAGTGGGTGAATAAATGACATTTTTACTTACACACACAATCCAAGCCCACACCCCTTAAGGACTAAAATTAATTTCATGTAAGAAGGCACAATAAGAACTTACAACTTGTCTTCTCAAAATACATAATAAGGATTAATTTTGACTTCTCAACCCATAGGTAGGGTTGGTGTAACAATTTAAGAGGTGTGGGAGAATTTTAACTTATCCCACAAGCCTCCAAAATCATTCCCTTAGGACAGATCCAAATTTCAAAAGGAAGGTGGAGTTTTTTACACTCCAAGTTACTTACAAATTACTTACAACACATAATCCAAGAGCCATCAACTCTAATAAATACAGTATTTTGACCCATTTTAATTTATTTAATAACATGATTACTCACTAATCTAGACACAAATAAAATAAATAATAAAGGGGAAAATACATCACTAAAAATCACATACTAAAATTAAACAAAAGAGACTAAAAAAAAGAAAACACATAACCCCTTGGTCACATTTGAAGGTGACCCCCCCATGGGAACCCCTAACAACAATTCACACATGCACACACAACAAATACATGTTGTCATGGTGACCCTTATTGAATTCATCTAGGATTCCAATGTGGTTGGTCTCTAATCCCCCAATGTTTGTTGTGACATTTTTGCCTGCAAAACACAAATACCTTCTTCAACCTTGTGGCTGCATCAAATCATCCAAAATGAATATACAATATAATTCCAATAATCATCTATATATGAATCAAAAAATCATCTAGGTAAGTAATAATTTCATCAATAACAATATGACCATAATATTAGTTCAATTTTCTAGGTCTACTCAAAATGACGAAGTATCAGACATGTCCGAAACACACACACACACAGATATATGTGTGTGTGTGCACGTGTGTTTCGGACATGGTTATTTATATATATATAAACCATGTCAATTAGCATATCAACATCAATATAAAATGTCTCCAATAATCCACATGCATCATATATGAATTGAAATCAACAATAGTCCATGATCTTTAACATCTACCATCTAACATCATGCCATATCAAAAGCTACAATAACATCTATAAGTATAGTCGACAATGTCATAATCAATAACAAAAAATGTTGAAAGGAAGTGGGAACTACACAGATCTCTAGCCATATCTGAATCAACATAGCCATATAAAAAAATATTTGGGTCCCCATAACATAACTTCATGCTAGATGTCCCTCTCAGTTACTTGAGTATCCATTGGACTGCTTTCCCATTCTCTTTACCTAGATTGGCCTTAAATCTACTCACAACTCCCACCGCCTGTGCAATGTCTTGTCTAGTACAAACCATAGCATACATGAGACTCCCAACTGCTAAAGTATATGGTACTCATGTCATGTATTTGACCTCCTCATTTGATGAAGGAATCTGATCTTTTCTTTATTTGAAGTGTCCTTCCGTAGTTGTACTCATCGGTTTTGAATCTTGTATGTTAAACCTTTCCAACACCTTATTGATATAAGGCTCTTGAGATAAATATAATTTCTTGTTCTTCCTGTCTCTATGTATTTGCATGCCAAGGATTATTTTTTCAGCTCCTAAATATTTCATAGAAAATTCATCAGTTAGCTTTCACTTAAGCTCACCAATGTTTTGCATAATAGATCCTGCAATAATCATATCATCCACATATAGTAAAAAAATAACATAGCTCCCATTTTCAAGCTTCTTTAAATAAACAAAATGCTCAAATTCACATATCAAATAACCATGCTCATACATAAAACTATCAAACCTCATGTATCATTTCCTTGGAGCTTATTTGAACCCATATAGGCTCTTTTTCAACCTAAACACTAATAACTCCTTACCCTTGTCTTCATACCCAAGCGGTTTCTGCATATAACTCTCTTCATCCAAATAACTAGGAAGGAAATCCATCTTCACATCTAAGTTTTCTAAATGAAAATCATTCACTGCAACTAAACTCAATACATTACATATGGAATTCATTTTTACAATAGGAGAAAATATTCACCAAATTCAATACTTGCTTTCTGTGTAAATCCCTTTACAATAAGTCTTTCCTTGTATATTTTTTGTCCACCCTCTTCTTCCTTGATCTTATAAACCCACTTGTTTTGTAATGTCCTCTTACCTATTAGCAACTTAACCAAATCCCAAGTCTGGTTATATTCCAAGGATTCTATCTCTTCATCCATGTCATGCTCCCATTACATGTGGGTCTTATCTTGCATAGATTCTTCAAAACTTTCTGGTTCATCATTATTAGTTAATAATAAATAAGATAGAGGTGGTGTAAATTGTTCTAGAGGTTTACTTACTCTTTTTGACCTTCTCACAGAAGTTTGGGGTACCAAAGGCTTATTTTGGACCTCCTGGACATTTTTTTCCAATTCTGACAATGACCCACGCCGGTCACCCTTAACTGATGTCGATTTGGGTCTCCTGTAACCGATACCAGTTTAACTGACCGATGTTGGTCATGGGTGTACCGACACTAGTTACTGTGTAACCCTGTAGGTATGACTTTTAAATCTGAGAGTTCATTTTCATTCAAAAACTTCTCAACATGTTCTTCCTTGGGTACCAAAATTTGATCCCTGTACATTCTCTTTTCATTCCATTCAATGTCGGAACTCCCAATAATTTTAAAATTATCTAAATCCCAAAAATGGAATCCGAAATCATCAAATCCATAACCAATGAAAGTGCATCTCTTAGATTTTGCATTCAACTTTTTCCTATTTTCCTTATCAATATGCACAAAATCCTCTAAACCAAAAGCTTTAAGAAAAGAAAGATGTACCTCTTTTTCAATCCAATCTTCCTCTGGTATTCCTCCATCTTGTGAACTTGAAGGCCCATGGTTAATCAAATAAATCGTTATATCAACTGCTTCTACCCAAAACTGCAAAGGCAATCCAACATGTATCATCATACTTCTAGCACATTCTATGATTGTCTTATTCATTCTTTCTGCAACACCATTCTCTTATGGTGTTCGTGAAACTATCATTTCTCTACGTATTCCATTCATTGAACAATAATCATTGAAATCATTGCTACAGTATTCACCACCATTGTCAGATATAATGCACTTTAACTTTGAATTTGATTCATTCTCAACAAGGGCTTTCCATATTTTAAAAGTATCAAAAACATCAAATTTTTGTTTAATACAAGAAACCCATACCTTTCTTGTAGCATCATCAATGAAAGTAACATAATATTGGGATCCTCCATGAAAAGCTACATGAGTTGGTCCCCTCACATATGAGCGTACAAGCACCAATTTTTTCTCCTTCTTAGTTGCCCCAACTTTGAGAAATCTCACTTTCTTTTTCTTTCCAAATATACAATGCTCATAGAAATCAAGATCTAAATCTTTCAAATCTGATAACTTACCCTTAGGCTTTAAGATCTATATGCTTTTTTGACTCGTATGGCCCAACCGATTATGCCACATACGTGCATTTGAATATGAAGTAGATAACACAAAAAAAGAATCAGTAACACATGTAGATAAATATAATATACCTTCTTGCCTCTTCCAAGAGTCGAATATGAATGTAGCCATGCAACTAGCTTCACCTAGATGCCCTATAGAAATAAGATTCCTCTTGAGGCTTGGCACATGCCTCACATCTTTCAATACACATGTATTTATATTATGCAATTTTAGATAAACTTCCCCTTTACCAGTAATACTGCAAGGCTCATCATCACCCAAATAAACATGCCCAAAAATTCCCTAGACATAATTTCTAAAATAACCCTTATTAGGGGTTGCATGGAAAGAATATCTTAAATCTAAAACCTATGATTCTATTTTATTATCCAAAGAAAGAATAAAAACATCTTGCATTACCTTTGCTACAATATTTTCCTCCTTATTTGACTCTTTACCTTTGTATGGGTGTTGGTTATCTTTATCCTTTGACCAACAATCTTTCTTTGTATGTCATTTCTTTCCACATTTCCAAGATGTAATTTTCTTACCTTTGGATTTAGATCTTTCATCCCTTGACTTTTATTTTCCATTATTATTACTCTTGGATATCTCCTTCTGCCTACCTCTTCTTTCTACATTCAAATCATTCCCAAATGATGATTCCTCTGTACTTTTCTTACAAATTTCTTCATCCAAGATTATACTAACCACATCATCAAACTTCAAAATATTATTAGCATATGTTGTATTAGTAACAACCTTTACCAAGTTATCTCAACTATCAAGAAAAGAACATAAGAATAATTTTTTTTCACTTCATCATCAAATAGAATATCAACCAATTTTAACTGATTTATAGTATATCGGAAATCATTCAAATGACTAGATGCAAATCCACCTTCATGGATCTTAAAACTAAATAGTTTCTTCATTAAATAAAGTTTATTTGAAGCACTAGGTTTTTCATATAAATTATCAAGAGATTTCATTAACTCTGATGTAGATGTCACTTCTGTAATATTAGAAACCACAGATGTTACGAGGCTCAATATTATAGCTCCTAAATCCTTTTTGTCAAGAACCTTCCATTCTTCATCAGTCATCTTTGTGGCTCTAGACTTTCATCCAACGATAAGTACAAATCTCTTTGATACAGATAATCCTCAATCTTCATCTTCACTAATTGATAATTTCTTCTATCAAACTTCTCTACCTTGTATTGTTTTCTTCTTCCATTTTTGTAGCTCCCACTCAATTAGAAAACCGTATGTGATTAAATCTTTCAACACATAAAATCCTCAAATAAATCTCTGATACCAGTTGTTGATGTTAGCAAAAGGTTTTACAGATAATATATTAGATCTAAGCATACATGTAATAAAAGTGGATAATCTACCAGAATAAATATACAAAACAAGAGATATAAATCGATACGAGATTTAACACGGTTCATCCAGTGTGGGCTACATCCACTAAGAAACAAGCCAATATATTATCTAAATCTTTCAAAAGATATACAATGAATATTTACAATCTCCCACACCTCTCAGATGTACAGTGCTTTCTTTCTCTCAAGATTTTCATTCTTCTCCAAGAATTATCTCTCTCATAATTATTCTCACAATAATCATTAATCTTTTTCTTCTAAACCCTGGTTTTCATGCTTATATAAGCATATACAAACTTAGGGCACTTAGCCATGCAATTAAAATCAATGGATCTGATTTAATACTAAATTTAGATCAAATTCCCATGAGTTACATAAAAAATTAACACACAAGTAACTGACACCGGTTAGCCCTACCCGATGTCGTTCCCTTCATAACCGATGTCGGTTATTGTGTTTTTCTGCAAGTTTAATATAGCATGCTAATATGAAGTAATAGAGCTCCACAACTCAACATGGAACATAATGAGGAAAATTTAGGGAAGTTATAAAGGATTACAGATAGCAACAGTGAAATTGGATTATTCAGGGTTAAGGAGATTGCAGTTAAAAATGGTATCTGATCTTCAACAGAGGATTTTGGGAGTTCTACAGTGAGTTGGAAAAAAATAAGTAGTCATTAGAAATGTTGAATAGTCATCTACATCATGTAACCTTAACATCTTTCACAAGGCTCAAGTATCTCTCATGAAATCTCAGTTTTAACAGACATGCCCTGTTGTCCTGAGGAAAAAGGAGAAATTGCAGGGAGTTTTAGGAATAATTGGATGTTGATACCCATCCAATTTTCTTTTGAAGGATATTTGGGGTAAAAATAATATAAGGGTTCATAAAAAATGTCTTCTTAGAGCTCTGGTAACTTTATCGACAAGTCTCTCTCGGAAGTTACATCCCTCATACTTAGCCAATTTTTCAAGAGGACAAATGTCACCTCTAAGTTGAGGTGCATTTTTGTGTCCCTCTCATCCATATTCCAAGGGGATAAAGGGGAAAATAAAATGCTCTCCACCCCATTTTTCCCCTCTGGTTCTTCACATGACCTTGTTAATGCTCTGTAGGGCTTATCTGCCTTCCTCTAACCTCTCCCATCATGCAATGGAGTTGTGTCACTTGTCATCACCAGGGAAAGGAAAATTTGTATATCCATCTTGTCCCTATCCCAAGCAGATAGATGGGATTATAAAATGCACCTCACTCTTTCTCTTTCTTTTTATTTTTATGTGACCAAAACTAAGCTCTGCAGTGCTTAAGTAAACCCTTTCTCGTTTCCCCCACTCTAAATCATACCTCACCACTTGTCATCATCACATGACGGTGCATTTTTATGTCCATAATGTACTTGTACCAAGGGGATAGAGGTAAAATAAAATGTTTCCCACTCCATCCCCTATCATGATTCCTCATGTGACCCAGTTTTGGCCTTCAACTCGTAAGTGCAAGTTTTTCCCTCTTTCCTCATCATGCAATCAAACAACGCCACTTGTCAAGCCCACATAAGGGAAAAAATTTTCGACTCTTGTCTCTATCCCAAGGGGATAGAGGGGAAAATAAAAATTTTCCCATGTCAAGAATATTTAAAGTCTAAAATTTAACTAAGTCTTTTTACTGCTTCATCTTCCTTCTTCCACATTCGAACATCAAAAACACTGTCAGAAGTTTTAAAAACATAAAATAACTCCTACCCACCTATTTTTTTCACGAGATCTCCATTATACCTAATAAAAAACTCCAATAACCTTAAAATTATCCAAAAAATATATCAATTTTTTTTCACGAGATCTCCATTATACTTAATTAAGAGTATATGATTACAACAACCACAAAGGTAAGGATGACTAGAGAGGAAATTGAAAAATAGAAAAAACAATGGGACCATGTGTTTCCACTGGTTACCGAAATGGGAAAATTAAACTCTTCCATACTAGTGAAAAGGAAAGTATTCAATTCTGCATATAAAAATTTGTCTCAAGTTTGTGCTAGAAAAATTGTTTCTTAGTACGAAATGATAAACCGTTCACTTGATGAATTGGACTCGTACAAGGAACATACTTCAAAGATGCAAAAGATGTCAATGTTGAGGTACAGAAGCTTGGCATGCCCATGGTGGATGAAAACACTACAATAGATGATCTACTGAAACAATTTAAAGATATAGTCAAGAAGTAGGCTAGAGATCCATTTTCTTTCAATGAAAAAACACTGGAGTCTCTTATTGAGATAAGGCTTTTTATATCAAACACCGTGAAAGAGCATCTTTCATGGTTCATGAAATGCAAGAACATCAATGCTAGCTATGAGAATTGGCTCAAATATTTGAGCTTTGTACACATTATTCAGGCTAAGAAGGTTATGCATGCAGTGGCTTGGTACAATAAGGAGTTTACAGGGATCGAGATCTTTCCAGAAGCACTCTCCAAGATTCCATTACAAAATGAATCGACATTGACAAGTGCATCATCCTCATCCGAGTAGCTATCTTCTATCTTTTCTCTCTTTCCCACCCCCTTTCCCTTTTCTTTCATGTTCTATTTCTTCATTGGGGGGTCTACTTTTTTTTTTTTTATCTTTCATTAAAATGTGATCTATAATTTTACTTTGTAATGAGTTTTCTCCAATTAATAAAAAAGAACTCAATTTATTTCCTAGGAATACAAAAGGTCATATGTTGTAAAGGTTAGTGAAAAGTCGTGGGGGTAGGAAAAGAGTCATTTTGAGAAACTATATATTGTAGTGACTTCCTCATTTCAAGGGGTAGTAAATTTTTTCATTTCATGAGTATATAGCTACAAAGAACAAGCAAAGATAACACTTCTTCTCTCTCTCTCTCTCTCTCTCTCTCTCTCTCTCTCTCTCTCTCTCTCTCTCTCTCTCTCTCTCTCTCTCATTTTTGTAGCTTTCTGAACATGTTAATCTTCTAAAACCAAGAAGAGTGTAAAAAATTTTGATGAATGAATGAATGAGATTTTATGTTTATGGTTCATTTTGTCTTGTCATAACTAGCAAAGTTGTTTTTATTTTCAATTATGTGTTGATAAACTCTGGTTAATACTTGTAATAATCTACTCGAGCCTACTTGCAATATTAACCCATCTCTCTAAATTCTCACTCCCAATAGCTCACCTACCTTGCAAAATTCTTCCCTTGCACGAGGTACAAGCATTTTCCGTAGGTGCACTGGAGTGTGTCTATTGGATCCCCAGGCTATTGGCCAACCACTGAATTGTTTTATTTACATACAATAAAGGGAGCCTCCCCTTTTCCAAGTAGGAGGGACTTAGTCTCAGAGCGTTGGTGACAATCAACTAGTTTGTCCTAGCGACAAATTATTTTGCCAACAAAACCTCTCTCTCTCTCTATATGTGTGTGTGTGTGTGTGTGTGTAACATGTAAATTTTATACCACGAAACAAATTACAACTATAAGGTCATTGAGAATGTTTGGGAATAAGTAAAAGAACATTAGCAAATAACTAAAAGCCCTTGGATGGAACACGTGTTCAACAAGTAGGCACATTATAGGGACTTTATGCTGGTAATAAATTATTCACTCTTATGTAAACTTAATAAAAAAATAATTTTAAATACTTGAATAATTATTAAATGTTGTGTTTGTAGTAGTTGATGGTGTTGATTTTGGAGATGATGATGAGGATGAACCTGACTATGATGAGTAGTTAATCTATAGATTGGACGCATATGTAATGAACTCATAGATGATCATTATGGCGATATCATGATATATGGCCATGATGAGGACTAGATGATCATAACACATGGTCATAATTTTTTATTTTTATTAGAACACATGTTATCAGATTATAGGTAAGAACTAATGTCTTATTTACAACATTATTTTCTCTGTCAAGATGAAATTAATTTACATATCATGTTTCCAGTAAAAATAAATTTCAAATCATAAATTTTAAATTATTTTATATGTAATTATGTGTGTGTGTCTGTTTTCAAGTAATTTTGTTTCGAATCATAATTTTTAAATTATTTTATATGTGACTATATTTATATACACATACATATATAATTATATATATGTACACATATCATATATACATGTGTGTGTGTATACATACACGTGTGTGTGTGTGTGTGTATACACATGTGTGTATGTCTATACACATGTATATATTTGTACATACATACATATATGTGTGCATATGTTTTCATGTGTATATATATATATATATATATATATATATATATATATGTATATCAATTTAAAAATACTAATTTGTATATTAGAAATAAATATATTTCCAAATAGTTATATTGTATTTTTTTTTTATTTTTTAGTAAATTATTTGTATTGTATTTGTATTATTATTGTTGTGTATTTTTGTGATGCAAAATTGGCCAAACATAATGCAATAAAGAGGGTTTACCATGTCATTTTTACACCGATTTTATATTGTAAAATCAACAAAAATCCATAATATTTTTTTAGCACTCAAAAAACTCAAAAACATTTTGTTTTGGAAGAAATTCAAATTAACACACGTCGCAATTTGTACTTCATATAACTATAATTATATACAAATGAAAAATTCTATCCATAAACAACAAATCTTTTTATTACCGAGAAAAATTCTATCCATGGACAACAAATCTTGTTATTACCCAGAGCAAAGTACAAGAAGTCATTCACTTTGATTAACAAATTAGTAAAAAAAAGCTTGTTTGCTTGGCATAATCTCATTCTTGGGAGATATTGGTATCATTCTAACAAATGATAGATAATGATATATTTAGACAATACACTACTTGTACACAAATGTCAATGATTATAAGGAGTGAGAAAGGCTAAACCATCTCGTAAGATCCAATTCTTAAGTTCTGAAAAGCATTATCAGATTGACAAATAGAATAACCTTTTATCCGGTTCTTATTAGCAGTTTTTGTTTTACTAAGCATTTAGAATTATGATGTATATGGGCTTATGAAGTACTAAACTTTTTGCAGATATAGCCCCTGCTTAGTTAGAGTGGATCAAATGGCTAAAGTCATATGGAATACAATTAAAGAGAAGCCAGAGATATGAATTGAATAGGTATTGGAGACCCAACATCCATAGATTGAACATTTGACCTAATGTAAAATAAGTGGTTCACTCTACCAATTAAACTACAACCTAGCATAGAGGCTATACCTATTGTACGAAGATTGGGTGGATGAGGCTAGAATAGAAAGGGTGAGTGATGTAGATACATATGATCTCATTTAGAATCTCCAACAATATTTGATCCTGAAATTAGTGTGGGAAGGAAACACTCTATGATACAAGGATAAGTTGAGCCTATGCCATGGGTGGCAATTATCAGGCATAGTCAGAGTATTTATTCCTCTTAAACTTGGCGATGATGAGTAAGAAGGATGATTCTTGACACATGTTTATTAACTACATAGAACTCGATAAGTGCAACACCAAAGATAAGTTCCCAACTTCCTAATTGATGATTTGCATAAATACTTTGGCATGGTTAGGGGTAGTGTATAGTGTAACCCTTCCTTTAGGTATTCTTCTGCTATGAGTATTGAATATTTCGGCATCCTCCATATTTCTTGTGTGGAAGATATGAGAGCTACATTCTACATGTTTTCTATCAATTGGTTGAATCTTCACACAATTGTATCCAGACTACACACATGCTCCCATCAGGAAAACACTAGTTTGCATTCTTGAAAGGGCTATGGTGGAAATATCTATACCAAAAGCAAATGCTAGTGATGCTTTTATGATTGAGTTTTTCTTCTTTCACATGTACAAAATTCAGTTCAAATTGAATAAGTTGCTCAATATTAAAGTTTCAGCTCAAATTTATTCGGAATCATATGGTGGATACTGTTGTGTAGACATTATGTGCATAATGAATCTGCCATTAAAAATATACTGGTAATTAAATGCTTGTGATTTGATTATTTGCATATCCCCTGCACCTTGATACAACAAAACTTACCCAAAGAGGATGTTCTAGATTTCTAAGGAATGTTCTCATTTTCAACATCCGCTTTTTCCGGCCACTCAAATTCCAAAGAGGATGTTCCAGATTTCTAAGGAATGTTCTCATTTTCAACTTCCGCTTCTCCCTGCCACTCAAATTTGCAAGGGTCAGTCAGAAGGTAGACAACATTTTATGTTGTACTTCTACCAGTTATCTATCTAATGTGTACCCACTTACCTTCAATGATCCAGTATTATGAGACTCAACTGAACCTCCCCAAACCTTGAGGCGACCCTCAGCCTGAGCAGCCTGCGTTACAGACAAAAAGATAATCACCACAGCAACGGGATATGTTAACAACCACTAGAGATACATGAAATTTAAACTCTCACATGGTGATCCCAGAGACATGCAAATTGTAAATTGTACATTATGAAAACCTGAAACATTTAAGAAATATGGTGTTTCACCTCTCTATTCCAATTAGTGAATAATGTGATTAGTGTTAGAATGAGAGTCTGGAGGGCTGTTCCACAAATCATACCAATCCAAATTCCCTGTTGGACAGGCGAAGATCAAATTTGAGAGACCTTAAGGTTTATTGGCAAAAGGGACTGGGCACACAATAAAAAATAATTGAGAATTTGCATTCTAAACAGGGAAGAATAAGTTTACCTTCGCTCCAAGATCGAACTTATATCCCATAAGAAGGCCAAGGGGTACTCCAATAACATAGTAGCACCCTATGTTTACATAGGCTATCAGAGCTTGCCAACCTCCACCCACAGCCACACCTGAATTGTTTGCATAAAAAAACAGAGCCTTCAAAAATTGTGATACAACAGTATGAACACACAATCACAGAGATCATCAACTACAATTCCCTCGATATTCAGAAGTAGAGTCATGTAAACCTTGAATTCTGAACTAGTATTTAAACTCTACCTGATAGAACTGGTTGTACACTATTTAAAACCATTGTCACTCCAAGTAACATTGCCATGTTGGCCACTGTCTTCATGACCACTTTGCTATCTGTGAATAGTACTGCAAACACATCTTTGGTAGCAAGAATGATACCCATACATATAAGACCAATTGATAGTGATGTTAGAACCACTATAAGGACAGAGAATTTTGCAGCTCTTGGACGACCAGCTCCCAGTTCATTTGAAACCCTCACACTACACAAGTTGAATGCAGACTAAGCACTGGTTGCAAGCTTGCCAAAGATATGAAATAGCCAGCACTCAAAAAAGTAAAGAAACCTTTTTTTTATTGATAAAGTAATCTCTTAAAGAAGATCTATTTATTGGATTTTAAATCTAGTATTGGGATAGTAAATCCTGCTTTCAAAAGATCCAAAAGGATAAACACAACAGGAAACATGATATAGTAACAGAAAAATTCATACCTAATGCCAGCATTGAAACCGATGAAGATCATGGCTTCCCATCCATTCAAACTCATGCTGCAGAACAGACAGATAGAAAACAGTTAAAGGGGTTAGATTCAAAGCAATAATTGCAACAGATTACAGGTTTAAACAACCATATACACCTGGACTAAAGGATCCAATTCATGTACATGCCCACCGACCCAGGAAAAGTAAGGTCTCATACATCTACATGAGTTCATTGCAATCAATGAGAGAGAGTGAATTCCACGGAACATGATTAAATATTTATATGCCACTAACTATTTCCTCCATTTTAAGACAAAAGTTGGCATTTTGAGGAAGAAAGGATAAGAAGGGCTGCTTACCAGACAGATATTGCATCGACTTCAATTGCTGCATTTTTTAGATGACCCGTCATGATAATCAATGACATCATATACCAGATCTCCAAACTGAAAATGGCAAACATCACAAATCAACACGATTGATAAGGACTCACTTTCTCAGAGATTTTGACCATTCTCCACTTCTAATTTAGGGTTTTCATTGCTAGAAATTGAGTTAAGAAAACAAAATAAACTCTTTGGTCCTCTTACTAACCATAGCATAACACCTGAAGCCAATGAAAGTCGAACAAAAGCCCACAAATCAACAAAGGCGAGCCAGGAGAATCCTCTCCAAGCATCTCTGCAAAAGTAAACTATATACAAAAAATGACCAATATCGATGATCCACCATGATATGTTCAATGCATTAGCTGCTCCAACCAACCCCAAACCCAGTTTGAAGATTGATAACCAACTGAGAATAACATGGATTACCAATGCAACCAAGGAAATCCAAGCCATGACCATGACTTTTCTCTGTGACTGAAGAAACTTCTGCATTGGGAAATATATTGCAAAAGCAATCAGCTGCGGTATTCTCCAAATTGCAAATACTCCAGCTAAATCAGCTACATCAGCGTCCTGTCCCAGAAGCTTAAGAATTGGTGTGGCAAAGATGCAAATAGGACTCAAAAGCAATGCTGAAACAAACAATATTATCCATGAACGCTGCAAATACACTCCAAGCATTTGAAGTTTTCCTGCTCCGAAGGCCTGACCACAAAGGGTCTCTAGTGCACTGCCCATTCCCAACTGCAGAGAAACCAGTTAAAACTAATTCCTGGCAAATTCAGTCAAAGTAAAATGATTTGAGTATTGCTATAAAGGTAAAAGTTAAAACAGATTGCTTGATAGAACTGATCCTTGGTCAAAATGTACAAAATGGAATTGAGATAAGAAAATGCTCAACATTGACATAAGGTACAATGCCAAATGAAAAACTGCTCTGTGGCCAGCCACAACTTCAAGGTGCGTTTGCAGCAATAGCCATAACCATGCTTGCTATTATGACTTACATGCTAAACCCACTAATTTTCTTTCAATAATGGGGCAGAGGATTAGCCAGAATGGGTACCTCTGGTTTGATAGAATGTAGAAGTGGATAACTATAGTTCACAGGTTTCAGTCTCCTAGTAGTGTTTGTGGATAACACAAAAAGCAAGGCAGGGTATTGTCATCTTTCATGCCTGCACAAAATACATTCTTTGAATTGAGTATACGTGGTTTCGGTCCTCGGCAGATTTGCAAGAGTGTACTCACGTTGTTAAGGCTGATTAAACATATTACAGATCAAGTGGCAAAGCCCCAAAGCAATATTGGCATTTTCAAGACGATATGATTGCTACAAGAATTTTTTGTTGTAATTCCCACATTTCTCAAGCAGTTCTAGAGACAACCAGAATTACATTGAAAGTTTTAAATCTTCTCCCTTCAATGGAAGAGCTTTTCACATTACACAATGTGAGCATCTGAGCGTAAAATTTCACCATCCCCACACTTGGGCATATAATCACAAGAAAACAAGTTCCAGTGGCCAACTATGAGTTTCAAGTTTCATCCTCACAACCCTGATAGCTTGACTTACTTTTCCTCTCTCACACCCTCTGTTGAATACATACTGCTTCTCTGCTACTCGCTATATGGACATTATTGCCATTTGTTATATGCTATTTGCATAGACACAATATTGGAGATATTATACAGACCTCGAGAGAAGGCTGTTAGGTGGGGCAAGTACGTTGGTGGTATAGTAGTTCACAGACTTGAGGGCGTTTCTGGGTTTCACTCGTAGCCTGTCTAAATTTTAACAAGATAACAGAGTGAGTTTTGAAGTTTGGGTTGTTGGAGCACGAGGACCCAGAGGAGGGTCTAGGAGATGTCAATCCACACATGTAAAGAAAACATTGTCAATTAAGGTGAGTAGCTTTGTTAAGTATCTAACTAGCCATTGGGTGGTTCGGATTTGACTCTTAGCCTGGCCAACTTTCCAGCATAGTATCAAAGCAGTGCGAGAGTTTGGCTTGGAGCATCACAAGGACCATGAGAGTGGATAGTGGAGATATCAATCCACAACGGGAGAGAATCCCATCAACTTCAAATAAGGAAAATAACTTTGTTAAGTAGCTAACTAGCCATTGGGTGGTCCGGGTTTGACTCCTAGCCTGGCCAACTTTCCAGCATAGTATCAAAGCAGTGCGAGAGTTTGGCTTAGAGGATCACAAGGACCAAGAGGGTGAATCAAGGAGATATCAATCCACACCGGGAAAGAATCCCATCAACTTCAAATAAGGAAAGTAACTTTGTTAAATTGATAACTGCCCATTGGGTTGTCCGGGTTTAACTCTTAGTCTGGCCAACTTTCCAGCACAGTATCAAAGAAGTGCCAGAGTTTGGCTTTGAGAACTTATAAAATCTCAACCAGAGTGTGACTTGAGGGAGCGTGTTGAAGGGAGCAATCTACGCACAAAAAATAACCTTTTTGAAGTAAGAGCAAGGAGCTTAGGGATAAAGTAGCCCTTTGAGCAGAGGATGGTTTTGAGTTTGAATTCTAGCCTACCCAATTCTCTCCACTCACCCAACCCATATCTCCCTCCTCCATACTTCAGTCCTTAGTTTCAACCACAGTTACCAAATACAGTCGATTTTTACAAAGTTACCATATTTTTTTGTTTTTCTGAGTCCACTGTATGAAAGTGTGAAACTTTCAGGATTTGGTGGTTAAAAATTTAGAAAAAGCACAGCTGTAAATAATAAAAAATTTAGTAAGTCTGTTTCCCAAAAAGCAACAGCCAAAAACTGCGGCAACCAACAAAAATTGCAGCAACAGTTACCGAGAATCCAGCGAATCTGTTTGGAACTGAGGGTTCTATTATTATAATAGCCCGTTGGTATTTAGTATTTACTATTTATTAAAGGCAATTACACAATGAGAGTGTATAGCGAGCAGCAGGAGGTAAAAAACAATTATTTTCAACAGCTTTGTATTTTTTCCATATTTTGTATCCACCGTTTAATACTCTCCATACGAAAGTTTCTACTATGGTTTCAACATACACAAAAACAAAAGTATATTAGCATCCAGTCCTTAATTTCAACATACACAAAAACAAAAGTGTATTAATCTCCACAAATGACCATAATGTATCAATGCAACTGTAAAAGTAGAGCTAGTACAGAATATACAAGAGGACCTCAACTTATCTCCAGTAAGCAATAAAAGAAAACGTACAAAACTAGCAAATTATTCACCCAACAGGGAAGAACATGTCAAAGAAGCCAGCAAAAAGAGTAGAACCCAATTTTGATCCTTCATTAGGAGTATGGTCTCACACTATCAATTTCAGGAGTGTCCCCAACACAGTCTAAGAATGAAATGATGAAAATGGCATGGACTAAGGAGAGACGATGAGGTTATCCTGTTTTTTCACCCAAAATTGTTGAATCACTGGTAGAGTTGATGAAGCTGGTTAACTGAGTTTGGATAGAATGAGACAGTGTCATCAAGTCAGCAGCCTTTGAACTTACTTATGCAAGCCCCTTAAATATCTTTAAAGAAAATATATCATTTTCTTCACTTTGTGAGATTACAAAACAGAGAACACTACAGTATAACAACCAAACAGAGGAGATTCAAAAAAATCTACTGCAAAACAATTGAGTATTCCTCCTTTTCACTCACCATAATTCCAAAACCCAGTCCTGCAATGACTGAGTTCGCTATGGCCACAGCAGCCAGCTCCACAGTACCCAAGTGTCCTACAAAAATCTGTGTAATGATTCCAATTGAATAGTTGCATAGTGTTGTAAAAATTGCAGGTCCTGCAATTGCCCACAACTTTTTGGATTCAATCCAACTCTCCTTTCTAAACTGCTCACATGTAGTGAGAGCAGGAATGTCAATGGTAGACGCATCTTCGTCTAACAAAGCAGAGTAGAGAGAGTCTGCCATGCTTGAAACACTTGCCATGCATAGTCTACTCCACGCTAGAAATAAATATATTTATTCTAGTTTGACTCGTGGGGCAAACTAGTAGGCGGAGATGCTTTCTAAAGCTTAGAAAAGTCATTTGGCTATCCTGGTTCCAAATGGTATAATCTCTGGGATGTCTTGGAGAAATATGTCAGTAAAATATTAAAAGACTGGATTACTTGGTGAGATGTTTCGTTATGATTAAGATACTAATAAGGGATCATTTGGATGTTACTCTTATTTATTTTCGATAAACTTGGCTTGGAGTGAGAGAGAGTCTAACTCTAAATAGTGTTGTAATCTCTTTACTCCCATTTATTTTCTATGAACTTGACTTAAAATGAGAGAGACCTCTATAGCACAAATTTTGTAGCAGTGATCTCACTGTTTTTCTTCTTCAAATAAATGGATAATGAGAAACTTTGATTGGAGGTTACCACCTCTCAAAACCCGTCATCTCTTTGTATCAAATAGTAATGTCATGAAGCACTTGGAAATTTCAATCTTGTTTAAAGACTTCAAGAACCTTTGACTGGTAGGAGTTAAGAAAGCAACAAGTCTTAAGGAAAAAAGACAAAAAAAAAGACTTTGGGACGGCAACTCTTACTTATTTTAATACCAGTACTTTTTTATTTTTTGCTGTCTGTCTTTTAATATCAAGCATCAAGTTTCATTGCAGCAGCTATAAATGCGCTCTTCCTGGAGGTGCAAGGAAGCCTGATAGAGGTTGGATAAACGCTTGACTCAAGTACACTTCGAATTTTTTCTTTCAAATTTAGTTCATATTATTTCACCTGCGTTTTTGTTTACTAAAGGTAGGTATATCCTCCTCACCTTCACTATTAATTTTTTGAATGAATAGAATCTTGTGCTCCAAATCACGATTCTTTAAGTACTCATATGTATATTTTGTGTGAAAATAGTGAAGGAAACCACATAGTTTATATAGATGAGATAAAATAAACATACACAATATCAAACATGCAAGAGACGAACACCATATTTAGGGAAATGTCCAGGGTGTAAGATATCAAACTTTTATTAACTCAAGATGAATAAATTACATGCAAACTCATTATGAGTTACTTTGGATCTCTATACAAATATAAATACACCTAATTAGCGAAGTAAAGTTAGGATTCCTCTTTAAAATAGAGTGGAAAAATGTCATTAGGATTTTCCTTCTGAAAAATGGAATTTAGTGGAGTTCGTCTTTCTAGAAACAAGGTATTGACTCTTTAATTTTTGCTTTAGGGGCTCCATAACATGTTGAGCCCTACAACTCTCCCGGACCCCCCTACGACAAGAGTCGAGGGCAAGCCCCCTCACACCCCCTTCGGTAAGTGAGCTACAAAAAGGATTCAAAATTTAACTTTGTTATCACATAGCTAATAAATAGATATTTTTGGATTCTTTAAATACTTATATATTTAGAATATTTTTGGTCTAAATATTTTCCTATCCTTACTATTGATTTTTATTAAAAATATATGTTTTTCTGGCAACTTTCTATGGCCAATTTTTTCTTGTGAGCTATACTTCGGGTGATAATTTTCTTTTAGGGAAATAGGCAGGGTGTTAATGCTTGCTGCCGCTTTGCTTCTGTAGCTTGGGTTTTCAATATCTTTCATATTTTTCAGGAAAGGGAAAGTTCTATTTAATGGCAATTTTCTTTTTTGGAAATAGGCAGGGTGTTAATGCCTACTGCCGCTTTTCTTCTGTAGCTTGGGTTTTCAATATCTTTCATGTTTTTCAAGCAAGGGCAAGTTCTATTTAATGGCATTGTTCTTTGTTTCTTGCATATCTTTCTTTTTAATCTAAGACGATCATTTCCCCATTCTTTGTGATTATTTCTGGTTTCCATCTCCTCATGGGTGTGCTTTGTAGAGTGTCCTTGATTTCTTATAATCAACACATTCTTCTTTTCCTCTTATTTTTCTATTCAATCTAGTGCGGATGGTTGAAGAGGATAGTGTGCAATTTTTGTTGTATTGTGGTTTTTTTTTTTTTTTTAAATGATATACTCAAGATTTAGTCATTGCATATATGCATTGTTTAAGCTCAAATTCATTTGGTTTTGTGTAGTTCAAATTAAATATTTGTGTTTTGTAGTTTAATATTTTCATTTCTATGTGAAAAACCAAACGTTCTTCTATTAGTAGTGAATGTATATATGTAATAATTATATCTCTTTTACATTATGTGTGGAAAATGAGTTGCTTTCATTTGATATTTGATATTTTTATTTTTAACTTGAGATTACACACAACAAAAAGCACAAATATTTCCTTTTTGATTGCTTAGAAATAGAACACCTACTTAATGTTCGTGAATTGTGATTGAAGCCATGCCGCTCATTGAAAATGGACATTGATTTTTGTTTGCAACATATTCAGGAGGATTTCTTTTAGAATTTTAACAAATAAAAATTGTTTCAAGAATAGGGTATAACATTCCCTAGTTATATTAGGTGATTTGTTGTGCTATGGATTATTAGGTGTTTTGAGTATTCTTTCTATTTCTAGTATGTATTCATGATAACTGATTTAAAATTTTACATTGTTCCTTATGTTAATGGTTTATGTTCAATATTTTTTCTTCATTTTTATTTATGTGATAAAATTATATATAATTAGACTATGTTCATTTTATATATACAATATTCATGAAAAATAAAATCATATTTTTAAGATACCGAAGAAATATTTTGAATTTTATAAAAAAATCATAAAAAAATTAATTAGAAAGCGAATAAAATAATCCGCCAATATATATATATATATCCAAGTTCTCTGTAGACAAATTCTACATATATATTTCCCGTTATATTTGTGTTCTTGGTGTGTGCTAGGATTTGTGCTGCTTTGTGTTGCTGGTTAGAAACAAAGATTAGAGTTTACCTTTTTCCTTGGTTACTTATAAAAGTATATATAGAAGCCCTTACTTATGTAAGTATATATAGAATCTTGGGCTTCTTGGGTCTATGTATATGTTTTGGATTTATCGAAGTACCAAGCCATGGTTTTTGTTGGTGTTTGGAGAAATATCACCGTGCAATGTTTCATTATAATTTGGTGTGTAATGATTTTGCATTTGCCAAAAAACCTAGACTCCAAATGAAAAACAATTGTGCCATGGATTTTTTGGTATTGACAAAAACATAAACATGTAATGCTTTTGTTGATTCGCGGCTCATGTACTCTTACTACTACGGAAGATGTATGTCAATATTCTAGTTTTAGTAGTAGTTTAAATATTAAAATGTTATAATGTTATATTTCCATGGTATGTTTAAATGTTATTTTCAAATAGTAGTAGTTTTTAAGGTTTTGTTATACTTTATGTGTCACTCTTTTATTTTTTATTTCTGATACAATTTAAGTGTCATTTTATCGTGTTGATTCAAATTGTAACAGAGATAGAAAATATGTCGGATAAAACATCAAAATTGCCAAATTTAGTTATCATTATTGCGAGGGGTTTATTTTGCATGACATTTTTGTGTCATCGAAAAATAATGATACAAACCATGTCAAAACACATAATTTGCAAATAGTTTGATGAAAGTCACAATTTGACAACAATTTCTAGTGTATATCCTTGTGTGAATTGCAGTAAAATTAGTGTCAGATACATGTATAAAAATAGGTTGATATTTCTTTTCGGACTCATATCTTTGTCCTCTTTTAACAAATTATATTGGAAGGCAAACACAAAGAGTAGAAGGAATATGCCATACAAATTTGGAGCGATTTTGGAGATATTGCAATATTTCCTCGGTATGTGATTTCATTGTTTTAAATTTTATATACATTATGACTAAAAAAAAATAGAAAGTTAAATGTGTTTTATTTGGGTTTGTAAGATTGTTTACTTGGGTCTTGATTTTGTTTTAGCATAAAAAAAATATCATATGTTTTGAAGGGAATGCGAGGATCTACGGAAATTGCAGAATCTACAGAAACTACAAAGTCTTTGGACAACAATAGAAAGTATAATGTAGCGGATTTTAACGATGCAAAACAGGGGGAAAATGACAAGAAGCTACATAAATTTATAACAACAAAATAACATAACACTCTTGGCTGCAAATAACACAGATCTGAGCATCAAATTGCTTTAGCAATACATATAAATATTTGCCAATAATGAACAACAGCTACAGCTACACACAAAACATTCATTCATACAATAGTAGCTGAGAAATGAAGTTTTTTATCAGCAAAAATAGTCCAGACTTGAGCTAGGACTGTGCACCACTCCTCCTCCTCGTCCTCCTCGTCCTCCTCCTCCTCCTCCTCCTCCTCCTCCTGCTTCTTCTTCTTCTTCTTCTTCTTCTTCTTCTTCTCCTTCTCCTTCTCCTTCTCCTTCTCCTTCTCCTTCTTCTTCCTTCTACTTCTCCCAATAAAACAAGATGCTATTAATAATAAACACCTACATAAAAACTTTCCTTACAAGTCAACACAAAATCTCTGACAAGAGATAATTAGGGAGAATAATCAACCAAAAATAAATGTGTAGCAGTCATAATTAAATGCAATTTTGATATGTCAAGGAGATAAATCTAGAAAAGATAAATATTAGTTGCAAAAAATCTTGACTTCATTTTCCAACATTCCCCCTTAATTATGAAGAGTTGTAGATGATGGAAATTTGAATCAAGTTTGTTCAAAAACTGTTGTAGCATTTCCGGAGCTAACTGATAGTTTTCCAGAGCTACTAACTTGTGCAAAGTCACAAACTCCTAAGCCACTTCTTAAATACTCAAATGTCTCTTTTTCCAATGCTTTTGTAAATATATCAGCCAATTGATCTTCAAACCTGCAAAAATCAAGACAAATTTCTTTGTTGCTTACAAGCTCTTTGATAAAATGATACCTCGTATCAATATCCTTAGTTTTCTTGTAAAACACATGATTTTTAGATAATGTTAGGGCTGAATTGTTATCACATAATACTGTAGTGGCTTCCTTTTGATCATGCATCAAATCTTTCAACATCCTTCGCATCCAAACAACTTGACACGCAGCACTAGTGGCTGCCACATATTTAGCTTGAGTTGAAGAAAGGGTCACAATGGGTTGTTTCTTTTATGCCCATGACACAACACCTGTACCAAAGTGAAAAGTATACCCAGAAGTACTTTTCCTATCATTTATGCTACCCCGAAAATCACTATCAGTGTACCCAACAAGACTGAAATCATCTGAAGTGGAATACAATATACCAAAATCCTTTGTACCACTTACATACCTCAATATCCTCTTACCGGCCTGCCAATGTGAATCTTTTGGAGACTCCATAAACCTTGAAATCGGGATTACATCGTACATAATATCCGGCCTTGTGGCTGTTAAGTACATAAGGCTTCCAACCAGCCTCTTGAACAATGTAGAATCCACACATGATCCATCATCTTCCTTGCTTAACTTCATCCCTGTAATAACCAGTGTTGGGGATACCTTGCACCTTACCATATTAAATCTGTTCAAAACTTCATTTGCATATTTAGATTGAGAAATAAATATACCATCATTGGATTGATGGACTTCAATCCCTAAGAAATACCTCATAAGACCCAAATCAGTCATTTCAAATTCATTCTTCATTACTAATTTGAAAAAATCTATGTTTAGATCACAGGTAAAAATTATATCATCCACATACAAGCAAACAATCAAAATATTACCTTGCTTGTTGACCTTGATGTACAATTTCAATTCACAACCACTCCTTTTGAAGCCATTTTGAATGAGATAGGAGTCAATGTGGCTGTACCAAGCTCTTGGAGCTTGCTTCAATCCATAGAGTGCCTTCTTCAACCTATACACCTTATCTTCATAACCTGGTAGCTCATAGCCTAGTGGTTGTTCCACATACACTTCGTCCTCTAAATAGCCATTTAAAAATGTAGACTTTACATCCATTTGATATACAGGCCACTTGTTGTGGGTAGCAATAGCTAAAACAGTCCTAATTGTATCCAACCGAGCAACTGGAGCGAATCTCTCATTGAAGTCTATACTAGGCTGTTGTGTAAAGGCCCTTGTAACTAGCCTTGCTTTATGCTTTTACACTTTCCCATCAGCATCTTGTTTAGTCTTATAAATCCATTTGACACTAATTACATCTTTGCCTTCCGGCAAATCAACTAACTCCCATGTTTGGTTCTTCTCAATGGATTCAATCTCCTCATCCATGGCTTTTGCCCATATATCACTATTCACAGCCTCTTCAAATGTTATTGGATCATCAATATGAGAAAATAAAGCAAAAACTAAAAATGAATTAGTTGTGTCAACATTATACAACTCACTCAAACTCCTTGTTTTTCGTGGCATCATGCTTGATAGAATTGGATCTGGAGATGAAGAGCTACTTGGAGTGCTAGATGGTGTTACTCCAAGGATACCGATTGATGTAGATGCTGGTCTAGATGCTTTTGAATTTTGTTGTGTTGTTGGTGTGGACATCATCCTTAAAGATCTCCTTGGTGTGAATGAAGGTGTAGCTTGAGCTGCAACTTGCGGTACCATCCCAGGACTGGAAGGATCTGTTGTTTGAGTTATATTTCGTGTTGGAAACACTGCATCCTCCATATTATCATTTGGGACAGCAGTTGCAATTCTAACAGTCCTCTCTATGCTTCCATCCCATGTTTCATCCTCCACAAACTGAACATCATGGTTGATTATAACTTTCATATTGATATGATCAAACAATTTATATGCTCTTGTTTCCTCTAAGTAACCAAAAAATATACATTTTTGTCCTTCATTATCTAGCTTCTTTCTCAACTCATCTGGAACATGCGCATATGTTATGCATCCAAATAACTTCATATGAGAAACACTATGTTTCCTTCTTGTCCAAGCCTCTTGAGGGACTTTGTTTCTTACCCTCTTTGTTGGGCACCTATTCATGATGTAAACAACAGTTGCCACTGCCTCAGCCCAATATTCATTTGGTAGATGTTTGGATGCCATCATGCTACGAGCCATCTCCATAATCATTCGGTTCTTCCTCTCCACCACACCATTTTGCTGAGGTGTATAGCGGCCTGTAAATTGCTTGTGTATGCCATGAGATCTGTAAAAAATTATAAATTCATTAGATATAAATTCACCGCCTCTATCCGTCCTTAGAACCTTGATGTAGTGGCTGTTTTGCTTCTCCACAAGTGCCTTAAATTGCTGGAAATAAGCAAATGCATCAAATTTGTGTTTCAAGAAATAAACCCAAGTTTTTCTTGTGAAATCATCAATAAAAGTAAGAAAATAAGTGCAGCCTCCTATAGACGATGTTTGCATTTGCCCACAAATATCTGAATGCACAATCTCAAGTGGAGCTATAGCTCTATTTGCTTTGCCAACTGGAAATGACTCTCTATGCTATTTGCCCATAATACATCCTTCACAAACTCTTTCTTGTTCCTTCTTCATATGTAGTAATTTCATCGCTCCAAAATATAAATGCCCAAATCTAAAATGCCATAGCCAAGAATCATCCTTTACCACTGATTGAAACGTTGCTTGAGTTTCTACAGAAACATATTTTTCCTCTTTGGAGCTCTTCTGGCCATTTCTGTAGCTATCTTGAACATTTCCGTAGCTGTCTTGAACCTTTTTGTGGCTGTTTTAAACATTTCCGTAGCTGTTTTGAACTTTTCCATAGCTGTCTTTGGCTACTGGTGATTTTGTATCTTCTACCTTAAAAGCTGCTCCAGAATTTATTGTATGTGTCTCATGAACAACTTGAGTTATTTTTCCTTTTATAGCCCACCTTATTTTTAATGGAAACATGCGGTTTGCAGTCATTTGTATTTTGGCTTGATAAGCATATTGCTTGGAAGCTTGTCCAAAATATCACACTTATTGTTTTCCATGTACACTCTATAGCCCTTTTGTATCAGTTTTCCAATGCTCGTCAAGTTGTGTTTTACACCAGCAACATAATATACATCAGGCATAAATTTCAGCTCCCCCTTTTTGTTTAGAATATTAACTGCACCTTTACCCAAAATAGTGACTTTGTTGTTGTTACCAAGTGTAACATCAGTTTGAACTGATTCCTCCAAGCTAGAAAACAAATCTTTATTACCTGTCATGTGATTACTGCAGCCTGAATCTAAATATCATATGTCACACAGACTTTCTTGAACACCATTGCACTCAACTAGAGAGTTTGTAGGGATTGCTTCAGCAATCTTCGTGCATGCAATGAACATGCTGCATGAGGGAGTGCTAATTGACTGATTTTGACCTTGCTTCTGCTGATCATATTGTTTTTTTTTGCATTCATGAGCATAATGCCCAAACTTCTTACAATAGTGACATTGAATGTGTGATTTGTCAAATCTTTGGCCACTTGGGTGACTGAAATTCTGATTTTTACCTCTACCACTAGTATTTGCATGATTGCTACTATGTCCACTTCTAGAAGAACTTCTCCATCTACCTCTAGGACTGAAAATCCTCCTTCCTCTTCCAAGATTTACAGAAATATGAGATGAAAATGCATTTTCAACTGAACTATTTGATCTATTCAGTCTATATTCATGATTGATAAGAGAGGCATGTAGTTCATCAACACTAAACTGGCTCAAATCTTTGGTTTCCTCTAGAGCCACAACTACAGGATCAAATTTAGTAGGGAGACTTCTAAGTACCTTCTCAACAACCTTCCTATTCTCTATGACCTCTCCATGGGACTTGATTTGATTTATCAGACCAACAACATGAGTAAAGAAAGACTCTATTGAATCTGAGTTTCTCATTGATAAAATTTCAAATTCTCTTATAAAGAGCTATAATTTAGTAGTTTTAACCTTGTCCATACCTTGGTACGCAATATGGAGTGTGTCTCATACTTACTTGGCTTTCTTTGCTACTGCAACTCTTGGGAGTATGCTCTCATGCATTGCTTGATGGATATAAAATAGTGCTTTCCCATCCTTCTTCCCTGTTCCTTTAAGACGTCCTTTTGAGCTTTTGTAAGAGCATTGTATGTTCTTAGTTTGCTGGTTCCTGGTAACCATTTTCAACCATTTCCCAAATGTCTTGAGACCGAAACAAAGCTTTCATGGTCAAAGCCTAATACTCATAGTTCCTTCCTGTGAAAATCACAGTTTGCACACTAACTAGTGATGCGCCAGACGTAGAAGCCATTAATGGCTGCCAAAACAAAAAACCTAGAAAAATAATAGAAGCAGGGTTTAGCTTGGCTCTGATACCAGATGAAAGGAATGTGAGGATCTATGGAAACTACAGAATCTACGGAATCTACAGAGTTTTTGGACAACAATAGAAAATATAATGTAGCGGATTTAAACAATGAAAAACAGGGGGAAAATGAGGAGAAGCTACATAAATTTATAACAACAAAATACCATAACACTCTTGGCTACAAATAACATAGATCTAGGCATCAAATTGATTTAGCAATACATATAAATATTCACCAACAATGAACAACAGCTACAACTGCACACAAAACATTCATTCATACAATAACAGTTGAGAAATGAAGTTTTTCTATCAACAAAAATAGTCCAGACTTGAGCTGGGACTGCGCACTTTTTTTTCTTCTCCCAAATCTGATTTTTCTCCTCCTCCTCCTTCTTCTTCTCCTTCTTTTTCCTTCTACTTCTCCCAATAAAACAAGATGCTATTAATAATAAACACCTACATAAAAACTTACCTTACAAGTCAACACAAAATCTCTGACAAGAGATAATTAGGGAGAATAATCAACCAAAAATAAATGTGCAGTAGTCATAATTAAATGCAAATCTGATATGTCAAGGAGCTAAATCTAGAAAAGACAAATATTAGTTGCACAAAATCTTGACTTGATTTTCCAACATGTTTTAAGTAAAAAATGTCAATGATGTAAATATTATACCAAATACACACAAAACAAATTAGGTGATTGGGAATTTAAATGCGAATTTTAATTTTATTATTTGTAGAACTCTATTGAATCTACAAATGTCAAGTGATTCTAAAATTGTTATAACATTGGATCATGTTGCATCTATGCAGTGGTATGCATCTACTTAATATTATTTTGATAAGGTAGAGATTTCTTACATAAGAGGTAAAAATATGAATTGGAATAAAAATATCTTAGAAATGAATGGAAGAAACAATAGAGGGATTTTTTTTGGAAAATAAAGCAAATCACAAGTTTCCAAATGATATCAGACCTTTGCATGAGGATACTTATAATTATAAAGCGTGCAGATTTTGGCCAATAAATGAGATTTTTTTTGAAGTTAATAATCCATTTCCTTTTTGGGTCGATACGTATGTGATACATCCATCTAATATATATGCTAGAAATCTAGTGATATTTGTATTAATTATTGTAACGGTTGGTTCAAAGAGAGAGTAGTTGATGGATTATGTATTCTTCCATTTTCCAATCTTGAGTATCTTTTTGCAAAATGGAAATATTTGGTGCATTACAAATTTAGCATGTTCACGTACACTATATGTGCAAATGTAGCATCTCTTAAGTCCAAAAGAGATACAAGGAAAGATGTGAGAAATATGTACAACCACATATTTATTAATGGTTTCCCTAAACATTTAAGAACATAACTAGGTTTATTAATAACTATTGTTGATGTAAAATTACAACACCCCCGAATGACCTGATTTTGAATGGGGCATCTGGTGTAACCTGCATAACATGTTACCATCTCTCAAGTTGTGGGACTTGCGAACTTGAGATGGTCCTCAGAAGAAGGTCGGCTTCCTCTACCTAATCCTAATTCTAAACTACTTCTAAGGAAGGAAATGTGACTATTTACTCCTAATCTAACAATTCCAAGGAAGAAAAGAGAGAGAGCGCATGAAAATTAAGAAAACCTACACTAAAGAGGTGATAGTACCAAGAAAAGGGGGTGAAATATCCTGTTGAGGGAGAATACAAAAAGAAAATGGAGTTGAGAGAGGCCAGACCAATGTGACACAGACCTATATCTTCATTTACAAAAAAGTCTCCATGAAACACAATATCCTACACCTACAAATGAGACATACATGTACAAAAAAACAACAACAAAAATAGACGGGCAAGGAGATACAACAAAACAATGCAAGGGTTGAAAGAACACTACGAACACAATTTTATTACTCTTAGAGTATGCACAATCCATTACATTGCTGAAAAAGAGGCAAAAATACACTTTCCAGGCCCATGAGAGGGTTTACAGCTCAATGGTGTTGAGAAACATATTTTACAGAGTTTCCCCACATCCCAAAATATCTCCTTCAAATGAGAAGTGTTTTCAATATATAGAAAATGAATGAGAAAAAGAGAAAGAGTGAAACTCGGATTTCTTCTCTCACCAACCAAAAACTACAATTAAATGGTATGAAAATGACATGGGCACCCTTACAAATCATCTTACATGTGTACTTTAGCTTCTGGAAGAAGAAATGGGGGTCCTATACTTCATTAATTGTGGTGGTTGGGCCTGAAACTATGTATTTCCATGCTGGAGATGTTTTCTAATTTTTTACACATCTCACCTCAATAAAATTAATAAATCCAATTTCTGTGGCATAGAGGATGTCGTGCTCATTTCAAAAAGTCAAATTTTGTAAAAAACGGAGCTTTGGGTCAAAAGTTATGACCATTTGAAGTTTGGAGGTCGGGCGTGGGAGGAATTCATCTGAAGGAGGGTGTGCGGCAGAAGAAAAGAAAAGAATGCGCGCAACAGGAAGGGTGTGAGCAAGCATGCAAGAGGAAGAGCAAGGACTTATCCAATTTTAGGCAAGTGTGCAGAGGGGTGTGCAAGGAGGAGGATGCGAAAGGGGAAATGGAAGGAGAAGAATGTAAAAGGAGAAGCAAAAAGGTGCATGGAGGAATTGTAGCAAGGAAATAAGGTGCGAAGCAAGATACAAGCATGTGAAATGAAAGTAGAGGGAAACCATGTGCATAGGTACACGCGCAACAAGAAATAAGGCATACTCACCGAAGGAAGGCATGGAAGTATGGTATGATCATCTGAGGAAGGGCACGCAGTGGTAGATAGAAAAGAGGGCGTACGATAGGAAGAGAAGGGACTTAGTCAATTTTTAAAGGAAAGACTGTAAAGGGGCACGCAAGGAGGGCGCACAACTTGAAACGTGAAACATCAGAGCCAGAATGAAAGTATAAGCTCTCCAAATTACTAGGAGAGTTAAATTTGGATAACAACTATCATATAACATGTACTATTTTTCCTAATTGTCAGTTTATGGAGTGCATTGATGACTATGAAGTAGAGTATATGCCCAAGATAATGAACTTCTATATAATAGTCAAAGCTATATAAGATCTATTAGGTGGGGATGAATTATTGATTGGTTATGGATTTAGAAGGTGTCTACCTTCTCATTTACATTGTAAATAAAATAAGAAACCAAAATATGGTACATGTGTTTTGATAAAGCAAATAATTATTGTTTGTGTTTTTTTAATATGATGTACTAGATATCGAGCTCTAAATTTTCATTGCATTTGTATGAACGCTTTGATTTTTAATTTCAAAATAGGTCTTCCTTACATGGACAATAAGATTTTACTAGTTTCAGTGTACTCATGATAATTGAGTTGAATTTAGAAATTTAATGCAGTAAAATGTTAATTAGCATATTTGGCTTCTCATCAAGGTCACTCTTATTTCTATAAAGGATTGTGTTAGTGATAATGAAGATGAGGGTAAGTGCCACAAGCCCCCATTGTGCCTCCCTTGCAAACACATTAGATTCATTATCGGCTCAAGTTGACTAAGCAAAAAGTCAAATTGATCAGTGAACAGTCTATAGAGAGTCTTGTCGGGCATATTATACTAATAGATTATTAGTTACAAAAGACTTCATGTGTGCACTATTCACTGACCCTAGAACCATTTTTTCAGCTCCTTTGTCATGGAAATGCTTTCCAATCCACTTGTGCAGCAATAATTTAATTAAAAAAAAAAATTGAGGACCAATGGTGGATGATATTTGATGTACCATCTTATAATAATAATAAGGTTCCATTATAATTTTTGAGGAAACTCTATTGTGAGTTTTTCCTCAATGAGATCCCCAACTATTTTGACTACTCCCAATTTTATGCTGGAGGAAATAGATTTGCACAAGATAGACCAGATTTACATCATGCTTCTATTCAACCTACTAGAGGAACCATCCAAAATCACCCTCATATTGAGTCGATGCCTATAGTAGTGAAGGGGACAATATAGATTGACACACTGCACATGCTTCATGTGCTCATTGATACCCTTGTTCAACATACGAGACAGGTTTCTGAAACCGATGTTGGTGGAGGTGGACAGATTAGTCATCAAGATAGTACTATCACAAGGCCACATATTTGCACATCTTGTGGTGGCATATGTATGGGAGTTGACGAAGATGAAAGTTTCATGTAGACTGATGTTGGTGGAGTTTCTGGTGGTACACATTATGTGGCTATGTCTGATGTTTATTTCAACAACACATTTGGATTGCAGATATTGACAACACCTTCACACATTTTTTAATTTTTTATTACATGTTACAAAAATATGAATTTGCAATGTCCATATATGTTAAAATTTCAAAATGTTTGTATTTAAACATGGTCAAATGTATTAATTTACACATATATCTGTATTAATATTACAACATGTGAGATGGAATTCATCATCCCAGCTACAGATGTTGCCAACACCATGCAAGTGTTTACATTCATAGATGTATTTAGAATGTTATTTGTAAATTTGAACGTATATATGAAAATATACTATTAACATGAACTATATATATATATATATATATATATATATATATATATATATATATATATATATATATATATATATATATATATATATATATATATCTAGTTCAAAAATATGTCTTTACATGTTCTTGTATATATATGTTCAACTAACCTAATGTGATATATTATTTATAAAGTTGATGGCCACACAAGACACTCCACCATCTTTGTAAGGAGTAGACAAAGGTGTTGTCGCTGCAATTTCATCTGCACAACTCATTGAGGTATAAATTATGAATTTTCATTCTAAAGCACATAATTCATGTTCTATGGAATAATTTTAATAATTTCCCTCATTACATAGCATCATGTAGATAGTTGATGTGAATAAACTGTGTATGCAGGAGATACATGTGACTAGTAGCATCCCTGTACATATGATTAGTAGGCATGGCACAATAAATATTATTTTTATTGATAAATTTAGTAAAAATATTGTCATTAAATGTACTTGGTGCAAATATTTAGATGCATTCAAAAATTTAATTGTTAATATAATTGAACTACAAACTAACTTTGATGTTTGATTTTGTATTTTTATATGTATGTAGGCTTCAACCCCTTCCAGTTTCCATTCAAGGGCACAGACTCCCCAAGCTCATTGTTTTAACACCCTGGTTCATGATCTAGTGGCTCATGTTGACCTTGTTGAGGATGAGATGCAGATTCAACATGATTAGGAGATTGTGGTAAGTGTGTGTACTTGTAAATAGTTTTATTACCATGGTCTTATATATGTTGAAAACTTATACATAAAGTTTTGACCAAAAAATTGTATTCATGTAGGTTTAACTACAATCAAGCTTTGAACATAAGAGGACTCATAGTCGAACCGTGGAAACTTGTAAGTCATCTCATGGAGCGCCATCTACCTTTAAGGGAGAGCCTTCTAAATGAGCAGGGCAAAGAGAGGGATATATTTTGATGAATAAAATGTGTGTGTGTGTGTGTGTGTGTGTGTGTGTGTGTGTGTGTGTGTGTGTGTGTGTGTGTGTGTGTGTGTGTCTTAAATGACATTTATTTTGTGTGCCTATGTACATGGAAATGTATGCACATGTTTGACATTATATGTATGTCTATATATGGCATTAACTTGGCATTATATAACCTACGAACACATATTTGTATTTATTGCATTAATATTTGGAACTCAATATGTTTTTATGGTCTTATGGATATTTTGGATTTATTGGTGTTATATATACTAGCATTTTCATTGTCTTGCAACCTTTTGTGTGTTAGTAATGCATACATACTATGCATGAATATTTGGAAAATAATATATATATATATATAACATATAAAGAGTTCTTTGTACTCAAATAATTATTCGTTTGTAATTTATCAATGTGTATATGTATATTTGTGTTCGTATGTGTGCCAAAAGAATAAGTCTCATATTACATGGAGGTGCAAAATATATCTTTAAAAATCCTTTTCTAAAGGAGGTTCAAACTTATCTGAGTAAGCAATAAAATAAAACATACAAAACTAGCAAATTGTTCACCCAATAGGGAAGAACATGTCAAAGAAGCCAACAAAAAGAGTAGAACCCAATTTTGATCCTTCATTAGGAGTATGGTCTCACACTATCAATTTGAGGAGTGTCCCCAACATAATCTAAGAATGAAATGATGAAAATGGCATGGGCTAAGGAGAACCGATGAGGTTATCTTGCTTTATCATCCACAATTGTGGAACCACTGGTAGAGTTGATGTAGTTGGTAAACAAGGGGGAATTAAACCTTAGGAAGTCAATAATCAAACTTATGGCGCCAGTAATCAAGGGGCTTCTAAATATAAGTATTTTCATTATTTTTAGTTATTATTAGAACTTAACATTATCATATTTTAGATGAATACAATATTAAATGACCTTTTTATTGATATTATTATAAAGTAACATAAATTTCATGCATACACATAAAAGGGTATTATATTGTTTTTGGAAGTAAAAATAAATATGCATATTTTTAACCTCATAATTTTTTTTTGGTATTTGTACCTATTCTCTAATGTAGCTCTAGATAATTCATTATGTTATTTTTTCTCAAAAAAGGCTCATGCATTTTTTAAAATTTCACTAGTGTAGTTCTAGTAGAGGCAAGTATAATTAAAAGAAAGAAATATTTAATTCTTTATATATGAGTTAGTGGCCTTGGTACAAATACCACTCTTAACAAAACCATGTGGGCTACCTAAGAATTTTTATTGATTTGTGAAAAATGGTACTTAGTTCACTTTTAAGTCCCATTAGTTCACTTTTAAGTCCCATCATCTCCTAATATTCATAAATAAGATAACCAACCTTATATAAAATATTGTAGTTTTTGCATTATGAACACTTCTTGTGATTATTCTCTCCATCCATGGATTATTACTTGTCATTATTTGAAAATTTTATAGGATATTTTAAGATTTTTAGTTTACCAATTTCTCTAAGTTAGTGATTTATTATGATTCTTATCCAAATTTTAAAATATGATAAGGTACATATCTTTTATTTATTTATTTATGTGAGGGGAAAAATTATTAAATAAAATAATAATAAGAGCGTCCACTTCACTTATTACTTAGGGCACTCCTAACCTTTAATGCAACTCTATTGGTAAGCCGAGTTTGGAGAGAATGCAGACAATGTCATCAAGTCAGCAGCCTTTGAACGAACTTATGCAAGCCCCTTAAATATCTTTAAAGAAAATATATCATTTTCTTCACTTTGCGAGATTACAAAACAGAGAACACTACAGTATAACAACCAAACAGAGGAGATTCAAAAAAATCTACTGCAAAACAATTGAGTATTCCTCCTTTTCACTCACCATAATTCCAAAACCCAGTCCTGCAATGACTGAGTTCGCTATGGCCACAGCAGCCAGCTCCACAGTACCCAAGTGTCCTACAAAAATCTGTGTAATGATTCCAATTGAATAGTTGCATAGTGTTGTAAAAATTGCAGGTCCTGCAATTGCCCACAACTTTTTGGATTCAATCCAACTCTCCTTTCTAAACTGCTCACATGTAGTGATAGCAGGAATGTCAATGGTAGACACATCTTTGTATAACAAAGCAAAGTGGAGAGAGTCTGCCATGCTTGAAACACTTGCTATGCATAGCCTACTCCGCACTAGAAATATATATATTTATTCTAGTTTGACTTGTGGGGCAAACTAGTAGGCGGAGATGCTTTCTAAACCTTGGAAAAGGCATTTGGCTATCCTGGTTCCAAATGGTATAATCTCTAGGACGTCTTAATCAATTCTTTCATGGGAGTAATATGTTACTAAAATGTTAAAAAACTGGATTGCTTGGTGAAATGTTTTGGTTATGATTAAGACACTAATAAGGGATCATTTGGATGTTAACTCTAAATAATTTTGTCTGAACATGTCAGTTATATTTATTTATTTTGGATAAATTTGACTTGAAGTGAGAGAGATTCTAATTCTAAATAATTCTTATTGAATATAATCATATAATCTCTTTACTCCCATTTATCTTTGACAAACTTGACTTGAAATGAGAGAGACCTCTATAACACAAATTTTGTACCAGTGACCTGTACTCACTGTTAAGTTTATTTTGGATAAACTTAACGTTATTGAATATAATCTTATAATTTGTTTACTCCCATTTATTTTTGACAAACTTGACTTTGAGAGAGACCTCTATAATGCAATTTTTGTACCAGTAACCTGCACTCACTGTTTTTCTTGTTCAAATAAATGGATGATGAGAAACTTTGATTGGAGGTTACCACACCTCAAAACCCATCATCTCTTTGTATCAAATAGTAATGTCATGAAACACTAGAAAATTTCAATCTTGTTTAAAGACTTCAAGAACCTTTGACTGGTAGAAGTTAAGAAAGCAACAAGTGTGAAAGAAAACACAAAAAACAAAACTTTTAGGACGACAACTCTTACTTATTTTGATACCACTATTTGTTTATATTTTTCTGTCTGTCTTTTTATATCAAGCATGTCAAGTTTGATTGCAGCAGCACGGGAAGAAAACAAAAAGGGTCTAGTATACATTCAATTATTTTAAGAAGACAAAAGTAACTTTTAATAATTGATTTTTATCATCAATTAAAAAGTTTATTAAAAGAGAACCAAAACAAAAGTTCCACAGCTTTTAATTCGCTGTTGTTGGATAAAAGCTGATCTAAGTACACTTCAAATTTTTTCAACTAATTGTTTTTCCTTATTATCTTTTAGGCCTGCAATTAATATTATTTCACTTGCGCTTTTGTTTACTAAAGGTAAGTATATCATCTTCACCTTCATTATTATTTTGATTTTATGAATAGAATTTTGTGTTTTCTGTATGTTACCTGAAAATAAATATTTTTCTATTCTTTAAATACTCATATATATATTTTGTGTAAAAATAGTGTTAGGAAATCACAGATTTTGCAGTAAAAAAGTTGAATAACAAAACAATGATTTATAGAAAAGAGATAAAAGAAATATACAAAATACTAAACATGGAAGAGACAAACACCATATTTACGTGGTAAAACTTAAATTGAGTTTTTAGGGAAACATCCACGATATAAGATATCAAACTGTTATCAACTCAAAATGTACAGATTATGTGCAAACTCGTTATGAGCTACTTTGGATTTCCACAAAAGATATATAAACCTAATTGGTGGAGTACAACAAGGATTCCTCCTAAAAATAGAGTGGAAAAATGAGATTAGGATTTTCCTTCCTAAAAATAGAATTCAGTGGAATTCTTCTTTCTATAAACAAGGGATTGACTCCTTAATTTTTGCTTCGGGGGCTCCATAACATGTTGACCCCTCCACTCTGCCCGGACCCCACTATGACAAGAGTGGAGGGAAAGCCCCCAAGACTCCCCTTCGAGAAGTGAGCTACAAAAGGATTCCAAAATTTAACTTTGTTGTCACATATCTAACAAATAGATGTTTTTTGATTCTTTAAATACTTATATATCTGAAATGTTATTGGTCTAAATATTTTCCTAGCCTTACTATTGATATTCTATTAAAAATATATATATTTCTTGCAACATTCCGTGGCCAAAATTTTCTTGTTAGTCAAATCTTGCTGATAATTTTCTTTTAGGCAAATGGGAAGGGTGTTAATGTCTGCTGCTGCTTTGCTTCTCTTGTTTGGGTTTGCAATATCTGCCACGCTTTACAAGCAAGGGAAAGTTCTATTTAATGGCATGTCGCATTGTCCTTTGTTTCTTGGTGACATTTGCATATCCTTTTTTTCATCCAAGACGATGATTTCCCCATCTTTTGTGATTCTTTCTGGTTTCCATCTCCTCATGGGAGTGCTTTGTAGAGTCTCCTTGATCTCTTGTAATCAACACAAATTTTCTTTTCCTCTTATTTTTCTATACAATCTAGTGCGGGTGGTTGAAGAGGCCTGTGTTTTTTCTTTGTTGATGTTTTCAAGGAGCTTTGAAGTAGATTTTTGTTGTTTTCCTATGTGTTTGTACATTTTAGAAGGGAATAGTGTGCATTTTTTTGTTGTTGTGGTGTGTTCTTTCTTTTATAAAATGATATAATCAACATTTAGTCATTGCATATATGCATTGTTTAATTCGGTTAGTGGTATAGTAGTTCATAGACTTGACAGCGTTTCTGGGTTTCACTCCTAGCCTATCTAATTTTTAACAAGATAACAATGTGAGTTTTGAATTTTGGGTTGTTGGATCACGAGGACCCAGAGGGGGGTCTAGGAGATATCAATCCACACATGTAAAGAAAAATTTGTCAATTAAGGTGAGTAACTTTGTTAAGTAGCTAACTAGCCATTGGATGGTCTGGGTTTAACTCTTAGCTTGACAAAATTTCCAGCATAGTATCAAAGTAGTGCAAGAGTTTGGCTTGGAGGATCACAAGGACCATGAGAGTGGATCGTGGAGATATCAATCCACATAGGGAGAGAATCCCATCAACTTCAAATAAGGAAAATAACTTTGTTAAGTAGCTAACTAGCCATTGGGTGGTCTGGGTTTGACTCCTAGCCTGGCCAACTTTCTATCATGTCAAAAAAGTGTCAGAGTTTGGCTTTGAAAACATATAAGATCTCAACTAGAACATGACTTGATGGGACATATTAAATGGAGAAATCTAGACACTTAAAAAATAACCTTATTGAAGTAAGAGCCAACAACTTAGGGATAAAGTAGCCCTTTGAGCAGAGGATGGTTTCGAGTTTGAATTCTAGCCTACCCAATTCCCTCCACTCACCCAACCCATATCTATCGCCTCTATACTACAATGCTTAGTTTCAACATACACAAAAACAAAAGTATATTCATTTATAGTCCTTAATTTCAACATACACAAAAACAAAAGCATATTAGTGTCCACAAATGACCATAATGTATCAATGCAACTGTAAAAGTAGAGATAGTACAACATATACAAGAGGACCTCAACTTGTCTCCAGTGAGCAATAAAAGAAAATGTACAAAACTAGCAAAATATTCACTAAAAAGGAAGAACCTGTCAAAGAAGCCATACAAAAAAGTAGAACCCAATTTTGATCCTTCATTAGGAGTATGGTCTCATGCTATCAATTTGACGAGTTTCCCAAACATATTCTCAGAATGAAATGATGAAAATGGCATGGACTAAGGAGATCCGATGAGGTTATCCTGATTTATCTCCCAAAATTGTTGAATCACTGGTAGAGTTGATGTAGCTGGTAAGATGAGTTTGGATAAAATTCAAATAATGTCATCAAGTCACCAGCCTTTGAACTTACTTATGCAACCCCTGTAAGGATATTTTCTTCAGTTTTTGAGATTACAAAATAGAGATCGGTACAATATAACAACCAAACAGAGGAGATTAAAAAAAATATACTGCGAACAATTGAGTATTCCTTCTTTTCACTCACCATGATTCCAAAACCTAGTCCTACAATGACTGAGTCCGCTATGGTGACAACAGTCAACTCCATAGTACCCAAGTGTTATACAAAAATCCTTGTAATGATTCCAATTTAATAGTTTCATAGTGTTGTACAAATTGCAGGCCTTGCGATTTCCCACAACTTTTTGGATTCAATCCAACTCTCTTTCTAAAATACTCACATGTAGTGATTACAGGAATGTCAATGGTAGACACATCTTCGTATAACAAAGCAAAGTGGAGATAGTCTGCCATGCTTGAAACACTTGTTATGCATAGTCTACTCCACACTAGAAATTAATATATTTATTCTGGTTTGACTTGTGGGGAAAACTAGTAGGCGAAGAAGCTTTCTAAACCTTAGAAAAGGCATTTGGCTATCCTGGTTCCTATTGGAAAAAGTTGGTGCCAACTACAACCAACACATGAGAACAAAAAGCAAAACACAAAAAAGACACAAAATATAACTATATATTTGATTTAAAAAGCTTATATAAAATCATAGCTACGACTCTGTAAATTTTCTTTTCTTTTTTGTTTATTTCCTTGTGTCTTTTTCTTAGTTTCTTTTTCATACAAAATTTTCTGTTGCTTCATGATGTTGCATGTGTCTCTCTTCTCCTACAAAATAATTCGATCTATGGCTCTCTGTCTCTACAATATTCTCCTTCGAGCTTCTGCTCTGTATGCTATTGTGCATATGTTTCTTCTTATTATTTTTTTCTCTCTATTCATTGTTTTTGTCAAGCCAATTATATAGCTCTATGTGTCTCTCAAACTTTGTTGACTTCGACACAGACCCGAAAAATCAATTAGCTCCAGCTCTTAGCAAATTTTAAATCCATTTAAATCATTTGCCTTTGTTTGTCTTAAATACCGCCATGTGTCTATTTTTCATTAATTGTGGTGTTGGGCTTTATATATCCTCCATTTTGCGACATGAAGCTAAGGCCAATGAGATAGCTCCACGTACCCTTCGCATTTTTCTTCAGCTATCGATCCCGTCAGAATGCGAACCAATAGAAGCGTTCCATTCCCTTTGGTGTTTCCAAGACTAACACATCTGAAAAATTAGCCAATAAAAGAACTCCACGTTCTCACAATTATCGGTCTTTTGCATAAACTTGTCAGTATTACAAAACCCGAACCAATAGAAGAGCTCCACACCCTTCAGACCTGTCTGACTTCATAGCTTCGCGATTGTATTTAATTGGCGACAGCTTCGCATCACAACTCTTTTCTCTTCTTAACTTAATTGTTGGTTCAATAGAAATGAAACCACATGTCCCTTCCTTAGTTGGTCAATATATGACCACAGAATTGTCTTGACTTAAAATTGAACAAGATGAAATATTAGCTACAACTAATCCCAGAGGCTTCATGTCTTCCAGGGAGATCTGGAAGGGGAGGTTTCAGAAATCTGATACGTGTCTTCTCCTTGATTGTCGAATCTTTTACTATATTGCATGGGTTTTTCCTTTGCCTTTATCCCATGGGTTTTTGCAACTCCTTTGTCTAGCATATTTTACGAATAATTCGAAATACAACAACAAAATAGAAAATGGCCACAAAATTAAATGCTCGTCAGTGGGGAGGTTGAAATAGAGGGAAGGAAAATTTGAATATCTACATGTGGCTCAAGATTATCAGATGATTAATTCCAACAACCCCCCTTAATTTATAGTTGAAAAAACTCTTTTAAGGACTAATTTTAAATTCTTGGACATCTACTACACCCAGAATTGCTCTTACATCCTCAAACCTTTCTTTTGATAGAGTGTTATCACCGAATCACAGCACCCTTGTGCATATACTTGAACTCACAGTGTGATTGGATAACATGGGTACTATCTCCAAGTTGTGGGACTTGCTACTTGAGATAGACCTCCAGAGAAAGCTGGTTCTTGCTCCTAAACTACCTGCCACAATCTACTCTAATGTAGGATAAGCTAACTGTTCTAATCTAAATTTCCAAGGGACTAGGGAGAGAGAATGCATAAAATGAAAGCCTACACTAAAGCGGTGATACACCAGAAAAGGAGGGTGGGAGAGTAGTCTCCAAATGTGTGAAATAAAGAGGCAAAGTGCACACTAGAAGAGGTGATGACAATTCACCATAATCTAGTAGAATGCATTCAAAACAATATTCCAAGCATACACAATGATAATGAATCCTTGCAAGAACATAATAAATAGACACAATATTCTTATAGAAAGATTAAAGGGGCAAGAAGAATGCAAGAAAACATAGCAGGGGAAGATACATCCACAAACTAGTATTTTATTGCTTCATGATATGCACAATTCAATCTATTACAAGATAAGGGCCTGGATCACCATGCAAGGAGTCCACTACAAGGGCCTGCAACACACTGGCTTCAAAAAGAAATTTTGGCAGACCTTTGCTACCCAAAAACTCTCTCTTTTACAATGAGCCCAACACTCCAATTTATAGAAAAAATGAGAAGGAGAAGAGAAGGAAAAATGGAAATCCCGAAATCTGTCCTTCAACCACCTGTAAGAGGCATTAAATTGAGTGAAATGATTGTACATTACTTGAAAAAGGCTCCCCATACTGTCCCATGTGCTGCAGCAGAGAAAGAATGATGACCATGCCTCTTAATTGCACTCCCAGCTACCAAATAAAACACTATTATGAACCCGGCCACGTTTCCTTAAAAATATCAATCAATTTCTAATCAAATATATAATTTCTTGATTTCTATGCATCGGTCTCGGAACAAAAATTCCAACAGTACCAATTTTGTGCAATTTCGTTGAGAAATTCAAAAGTTATGGCCTTCTGAGTGCAGGCAGCTATTTTGGGCCTGACAGGCATTTTCTGTCATTTGACGGGAATGAGCATTAACTGAATGGAGCCGAATATGTTTCCTTTCATCAAACATATCTACCCTCATTAAAAATAAGAAGGCATAGAGGATGTTGTGCTCGTTCCAGAAAGTCCAATTTTGTGAAAATCGGAGCTCGGAGTCAAAAGTTATGGCCGTTTGAAGTTTCCGGACCGAATGTTGACTTTTCTTCTTCTCCTTCGGCCGCTTCGGATTTTCGCGTCCCACGCATCCCTTTGTCCCATTTGGCCCAATGCTGAAGTTCCCTATTTCGGCCGAACCGGCCGGTTCGTGTACTCTCGTCCCAACTGTCCCGGACTTTAAGTTCTCATTTCGACCGATCCGGCCGGTTCGCGTACTTCGCGTACCTTCGGCCCAACTATTCTGGGCTGCCTTAAGTCTTTTCAGCTGACTTGCATCCTCCGCGTACTAACTACCCAGATGTCCCAGACTGCCTGTTTCAACAGTTAGTCAAATTTTTCCATTTTTCGGCCAGTTCGGATTTCTGCGTCCCGCGCGTCCTTTTGGCCCGGATGTCCCAAATGCTGCGTAGACCGCCTTGCGGCCTTTCGGCCGGTTCGCGCCCAGATGTCCCTCATGTCCCGATTGTCCGGGGACTAAGACTTAGCCATTTTTCACAATTTTTTCTGGCACGAGCCTATTTTTTGCAATTTTTCTTACCTTTCCTCAGAACTTTCTCTCTTCTACTCAGACATGGGACTTAGAAAAATATTAGGGGACCCTAGAAACATGAATTTTCACCTTGAATCAATATAATTGCTTGGGACTAAATAATTTGATGCATGTTATCAAAATTTACCTTGGGGGTGAATTTTGGATAACATAGAGGTTTGGTGAAAATTTCAATTAGCTTTTGCTCTGACTTACAAAATTCAAGCTCATTTTCACATTTCTCTACCAGTTCACAGATAAAGTGATATTTGATTTCTATATGCTTGCTTCTACTATGATAAATTGGATTCTTTATCAATGTAATTGAAGACATATTATCACAAAAAAAATAAAACCTCCATGTTGCTCTTCGTACAAAAATGAGAGGATCCTTTTTAACCGTATCATTTGACAAGCGGCTGAGTTTGCTGCAATATACTCTACTTCAGTAGTAGATAATGAAACAACTAATTGTTTCTTCGAAGCCCATGAAATAGCTCCTAATCTAACATTAAACACATAGCCAAATGTATTCTTCCTATAATCTATAATTCCATCCCAATCACTATCTATATAACCAACTAATTGAAAATCATTATTAGATGCATACAGAATTCCAAAATTCCTTTTTCCATTTACATACCTCAATATTATTTTTGGTTCTTTCCAATGAGACTCTTTTGGTGTCTCCATGAATCTATAAATAATAGTAACTTCATACATTATGTCTGGTCTTGTAGCAGTTAAGTACACCAAACTTCCTACCATGCTCTTGTATCTAGTAGGATCTACATTGCTGCTGCAATCATATTTTGTCAATTTTAGACTTATCTCTACTAGTGTAGATGTTGGTTTACTATCCAAAATTTTAAATCTTTGCAATATTTCTTTTGCATACTTTGCTTGAGACACAAAAAATGCCCTGCTGCATTTGTCTTGACTTCAATGCTAAGGAAATACTTCAACAATCCTAAATAAGTCATATCAAATTCCTACTTCATGGCTGATTTAAATTCATCTATTGATTTTATTGCATTTCAAGAGAAAATTAAATTATCTACATACAAAAAAACAATTAAAATCTCACCATTGATTTCTTTGATGTAGAGTATGGGCTCACTGTTGCTTTTGCTAAAGCCATTACTAATTAGATAGGAATCTATCATATTGTACCAAGTATCTTGGTGTCTTGTTTAAGTCCATACAAATCTTTCTTGAGCTTGTATACCTTTCTTTCATGCCATGGAATTTCATAACCTTGTGTTGTCCCACATACACTTCTTCTTCTAGCACTCCATTCAGGAAAATGACTTTACATCCATTTGATGGACCTTCCATTTATGATGAGCAGTTATAGTAATAATTGTTCTCACAGTCTCTAGCCTTGCTACTAGAGAAAATTTCTCATTATAATCACATCCAGGCCTCTATTTTTAGCCTTTAACAACTAACCTTGCCATGTGTCTTTCAATTTTTCCTTCGGGAGTAGTCTTATTTTTATAAACCCACTTGACTCTAATAACTTCCTTTCCTTTAGGAATATCTACTAACTCCCATGTTTGATTATTTTCATTTACATGCATTTCTTCATCCATTTCTTCACACCATTTATGATCCTTAATTTCTTCTTCAAAATAAATAGGATCAGCTTCTGAAAATAAAGCAAAATTAATCATATCATCTTTGTTTTCTTCAAACCTTGACTTCTCATACATCTCTTGAACACTCCTCATTCTTCCTTGTTATTAGAATGAGTTAGTTGATGATGAAAATGCTTCATTTTCTGGTCCTTGCATGGATTTATGGATGCTTCCATTCAATATTCACCCCTTTGTGAAATGGGTGTCCAACTAGGTGCATTGTTTTTTCTACCATCTGTTGCTTCAACAACAATAATAGGTGCATTTTTTTTTGCTTGTGGTTGCTCCACTTCTTGTGCATCTCCCCAAGATGCTTCCTCAATGAATTGAACATCTCTTTTTATTACAACCTCCTTGGTGACTGGATTGTACAATCTGTAAGTTTTTGATTTCTCATTATACCCAATAAAAATTCACTTCTCTCCTTTGTCATCCCATTTTGTTCTTTGCTTTGGCACATGAGCACAAGCCACACATCCAAAAATTCTCAAGTGCTCAACACTTGGTTTTCTTCCACTCTATGCTTCTTGAGGTATTTTATTCTTCACACTCTTTGTAGGACATATATTTAGTATATATATTGTTGTCCTAACTGCTTCTGCCTAGTTTTCACTAGACAGTCCTCTGGCTTTTATCATGCTTCTTTCCATTTCTTGAATGGTTTTGTTCTTCCTTTTTGCTACACCATTATGCTAAGGTGTATACCTTGATGTGAATTGCTTCTTGATCTCATGTTCCTTACAAAAATTTAAAAGATCATTTGATATATATTCTCCCCCTCTATCAGTTGTCAAAGTCTTTATATAATGGGCATTGTGCTTCTCAACCACGACCTTAGATTATTTGAATACTTCAAATTCCTCTTATTTATTTTTAAAGAAATAAACCCATGTCCTTATGATGAATTCATCTATAAAATTCATGAAATACTCCTTTTTGGACAAGGAGGGAGATTTCGTTGGACCACACAAATTTGAATGTATAATCTCAAGAGGTGAGCTTGTTCTCCAAGATTTACCTGAGGGAAAAGAATTTCTATGTTGCTTCCCCAATATGCATGCCTCAAAAACCTTATCTGGTTGCTCAATCGGAGGTAGTCCTTTAACCATTTTCTTACTATAAAGAACATTCAATCCACCAAAACTCAAATGCCCATACCTGAGATGTCAAAGAGTGGATTGATCAATGGCTATTGTCTTAAACATTGTTGCACCTGTATGCTACACTTTACATCTTCAATGGAAATATTCTATTTTGTGTCATCTGCACTACTAAAATCATCTTGTTTCTTCCACTTTTATCATATAAAAAACATTATCCATTCTAAAACTTCATCTTATATCAATTTTGGACAAGTTTCCCAATACTGAGAAGATTACACTTCAACACTAGAACAAAGAAAAAATTATGTATATATTTCATGCCTCCTTGCTTGGTGTGAATGGATACAATGCCTTTACCCATCATAACAACCTTATTTTTTGTTCCCATATTCACTTCAGATCTGATTGCTTTATCTATATTACTAAACATTTCCTTATTTCCACACATATGGTTACTACAAGCACTATTCAAATACCGTACTTGCTTATTTCCTTACTCAACTACATTGCAAGTTATAAGGAAGGTTCCACTCTTTTCCTTCTTCTCAGGTTCATCTTATTTTGATTTAGAGAATCTTGAATTATAATTATGATTTCTCAAATCATATTGTTTCTTCCTGCATTCACTAGCATAATGCCCAAACTTTTTTCAATAATAACATTGCACACTTGATTTGCCATACCTTTGTGAAGAACCACCTCTAGAAGTGTTGTTGCTCCTTCCTCTTCCTCTTCCTCTTATTTGTGGCTCTTGATGACTCTATCTTCCACCTTTTTGTTGATTGCTAAATATACCTCTTCCTCCTCTCCCCCTACCTGACATTTGTCAATTTGTTTAAAGGCTTGTTTCATGGGAGGAGTTGGTTGATCTACTCATCCTTTGTTCATGGGTTTGCAAAGAACCCATCAGCTCATCAACACTCATTTGTTTTAAGTCCTTATAACTCTTCTATGGATACCAAAATTGGGTCAAATCTTATTGGAAGGCTTTTCAATACCTTCTCTATGATCCAATGTTCTTCAACCACATCTCCATTTATCCTCATCTAATTGACTATGGTCATTGTTCTTGTGAAAAAATCATTTATTGATTCTGACTCTTTCATGAGAAGAGTCCCAAACTCTCTCCTTGACATTTGTAGTATGATTACCTTCACCTTGTCACTTCCTTGATAAACATTCCACAAGGTGTCCCATGCTTACTTCGAGTTTGTATTTGTTGTTATCCCTGGAAATACTAAATCTGTGATTTCATTTTGTATATAGCTCAAATCCTTAGCATCTTTTCTTCTATTTTCCTTCAATTCATTCTTCTGATGCTTGTGTAATGCATTAAATGCAAGCTTGGTCTACTACCTCTACATATCCTCCTTCAACTAGTTCACGTATCTCTTGAGAAGAGAAAAAATTCTTCATCTTAATTTACCATATATCATAATTCTTCCCATTAAATATTGGGGGTTATTTCCATGACTTACTATCGGTAGAAGCCATTATAACTCAACCCAGAAAATACAAGCTCAAACCAATGAGCTATTGTTGCTTTTGTTTTCTCTAATGCCCATTTGTTGGAAAGAAAATTATTGCTAACTGCAACCAACATAGGAGAAAAACAAATCCAAAACACAAAAAGCAAACAAAATATAACTATATATTTGAATTTACAAAGCTTTTACAAACTCAGAGCTATGACTCTGCAATTTTTATTTTGTTTTTGTTTCTCTTATTGTGTCCTTTTCTTAATTTCTTTTTCTTACAAAATTCTCCGTTTGCTCGTGCTACTACACTTGTATTTCTTCTTCTACAAAAGGCCTCGAGATATGGTTCTCTATCCCTAGAATATTCTCCTTTGAAATTTTTCTCTATATGCAGTTGCATATGTTTTTTCTCCTTATTTTTTTCACTCTATTCATTCTTTTTGTCGAGACAATTATATAGATCCTAGTGTCTCTCAAAATTCATTGACTTTGACATAGACCAAAAAAATCAATGAGCTCTATCTCTTCATAGATTTTAAATCCTCTCTAATCCTTTTCCTTTTGTTTGACTTAAATGCCTCCACGTTTCTGTCTTGCATTGGTTTCAATGTTGGGCTTTATATATCCTCTATTCTGTGACGTGAAGCTAAGCCCAATGATATATCTCCACGTGCCCTTCAAATGTTTCTTCACCTATCGATCCTGTCAAAATGTGAACCAATAGAAGTGTTCCATGCCTTTCAGTGTTGTCAAACCATTTTGATCCATGACTGACACACTCGAAACATTAGCCAATAAGAGAACTCCACTCCATGCCATTCAAACTTTTTAGACTTCATAACTTCGTGATTGTATTTAATTAGTTTTGGCTTCACATCGGAACTCTTTTCTTTATTTAACTTAATTGTTGGCTCCATAGTAATAAAACCACGTGTCCCTTGCGTAGTTACTCAATATATGACTGCAGACTTGTCTTGACTTAAAACCAAACCTGATGAAATATTAGCTACATCTAATTCCAAAGACTTCACGTATGCCAGTGATATCTATTAGGGGAGGTGCCGGAAATCAGACATGTGTTTTCTCCTTGACCATCAAATTTTTACTATATTGCGTGGATTTCTCCTTCGCCTTTGTCCCAAAAAAATTTCCACTCCTTTGTCTCACGGGTTTTGTGGGAAATTAAAAATATGATGGCCAAATTTTAAACGACCACAAAATGAAATGCTCATCAAAGGGGAGGTTCAACTAGAGGGAAGACGAATTTGAATATTTACATGTGGCTCAATATTATTATACCATTAATTCTGATAGTTCCAAATGGTATAATCTCTGGGACTTCTTAGTTGGTTATTTTATGGGATTATTATGTTACTAAAATATTAAAAGAATGGATTACTTGGTGATATGTTTGGTTATGATTAAGATAGTAATAAGGGATCATATGGATGTTAACTCTAAATAATTCTGGTTGAACATGTCAGTTATTATTATTTATTTTCGATAAAATTCACTTAGAGTGAGAGATAGTCTAACTCTAAATAATTATTGCTAAATATGTCAGTGTTACAATCTCTTTACTCCCATTTATTTTTGATAAACTTGACTTAAAATGAGAGAGACCTCTATAATGAAATTTTTTTAAATAAATGGATGATAACAAAACTTGATTGGAGGTTACCACCTCTCAAAACCCATCATCGCTTTGTATCAAATAGTAATGTCATGAAGAACTAGGAAATTTCAATCTTGTTTAAAGACTTCAAGAACCTTTGAATGGTAGAAGTTAAGAAAGCAACAAGTTTGAGGAAAAAAAACCCAAAAAAAGAATTTGAGGACGAAAACTCTTAGTCATTTTGGTACCACCATTTTTTAATTTTTCCTTTTCTATTTTTTAATATCAAGCACATCAATTTTGATTGCAGGAGCATGGGAAGAAAACAAAAAGGGTCTGGTATACATTCAATTATTTTAAGAAGATAAAATTAAATTCAAAACTTTGAATCTATTCATCAATTAAGAAGTATATTAGAAGAGAACCAAAAAGAAAGTTCCACATCTATAAATGCATTGTTGTTGGAGGTGCAAGGAAGCTCGATAGATGTTGGATAATTTTTTATTTAAGTACACTTCAAAAAATTTCTTATAATTATCTTTTAAGGCTGTAGTTCATATTTTTTTATTAAAACACACTTTTATATTGATATGATGAAGAAAAGTACATAGGGTTTCCTACCAAAAAATTGGGTGGAGAAGTCACATCCCAAAATTCACCACATAAGGCACACATGTGCCATGGTATACAAAAAGAAAATGAACAAAGAGTAAGGCACATAAGTAAAATATCACAGAGAAGTGAATTAAGCAATAGCAACGAACATGGCGGACAGAGGAGAAGGTTAAGGCAACAACCTACGTGAAGCATCACCCAACCCCATTGTAGAGGGGTCAGGAGAAGATGGTTTAGGATCCCACCCATCTCCATAATCGCGGGATAGATCAACCTTTCTAGTCAGAGAAATAACAAGAGCCAAGTGAGGAAATTTATCAAGGGGGCACCCCATCTAGAAATAGGTGACAGAGGGGAGGAAGACCACCTAGAGCCACTACCACTGTTGTGACTGGAGGGAGGATCCCCCCATCCAGATCCATCTCCATGTTGGTGTGGAGGACCCCCCAGCTATCACCACCGAGCCACTAGAAAATGCTATTGGCTTATCGCTGAGGAGGGGAGGAACTACATAGAGCTCGGGCATGCGGCCACAGATGAGCACCTTGACCATGAGACTGAGGTCGAGGGGGAGGAAAGCACCATTGCCATGGCAACTAAGGACCTTGTGGTAGAGATGGAACCTGACTGATAGAGTAGGGGGCACTACCCTAGTGGGCGAGGTGATCCTGAATATGTTCTACCTCCAAGTGGACTTTCTCTAACTGGACCTGAATCTAAAGCAACACATGAGCAATAATTCCAGTTTTAGCATACATAGAAAACTCCAAGCTGAGCGAAGTTTGATTAAAAAAAAATTTATTTCTAATTTTTCAAATTTCATAAATTATTTATGTAGAAATATTTTCCAAAATTTGTTGAATTTTATAGGAATTAAGGTTGAGATCCCCAATAAAACAATTTTCTAGGTAAAGGGTTCACGATGGAAAGGTTGGAAGAGGGATTGAATCCACTTCCAGCTAGGAAAAACTTGAATAAATTCATAATGGTTTCAGGATGTTGACACGTAGGACACAAAGGATTGGAAACCCCAAGATGTTGCAGACGTTTGCCAACTGGCAAGCCCTGGTAGAGAAGGCACAAGAGGAAATGAGACTTTTTTGGCTCTATGAGAGATTTCCAAATGTTGTTGAGTCTATGCTTCCAGACCATGTGTGGGGATTTGAGCTTCCAAGTCTTGTTTAATTTTTCAAAAGGAATGTGTGAAGGCGTAAAAAGTGATTAGCTGAGATGGAGTTTGTACCGACTGAAGGGATTCGCAGTGGGCTAGTGCCAATCACACAACCATTGAGAAGGAGGAAAAACACCAATTTTTTGAAGCATCTCCTCAGGTATGACATTATGAATTTCTTGAATAGATTCTTCATATCCATTGTTGAGTTTGAATTGTGCTTTGAGAAACACCTAAGGTTTCTAAGAACTAGTGGCTTTACAAAAAATATCCCCAAGCAATTTGATCCCATGCTTAAATAGCCAAAGAATTTTAACCCATGGGAGTATAGAAAAGGGAACATTGTGAAAATCAAGAACAAGATACTGCCATAAAGAGTACGAATTAATGGACAACCCGGTCCTGAAACCATCCTACACCTAGCTTAGGTGGGGTTTGACTAGTTCCCATTCCTTCCAGATGCTTTTCATAACAAAATTTCCTCCAATTTTGATTAAAACAGGGGAGAACAATAGGGAGAGCAATGTAATTTATAGACCCAAATTTTTCTAGGATGGTTTTCCAAACAGAGCCCCTTGAAAGATGCAATGTGGAAGTAGAAGTTTCCAGGCCTTATAACCCTCTAAACCCCTGATAATCCACTTGACACTAAGAGTAATGCCTTGCATCCAAATTTCAATGAGCCCTAATCCACCCGCCTCTTTAGGAGAGCAAAAAATGTCCCAAGAAACTCTATGAAAGCCTTTTATTATTAGTATTAGCCCAGAAGAAATATCTAAGCAGTTTTTCTAACTTAGAATGTGCAGGTTTAGAGGGCACCTAACATGAAGAATAGTATACATGAGTAGTAACAAGCATCTTAGAGAAAATATGAAACTTTCTAGCAAGAGATAGGGGCTTAGTAATCCAATAAGATTTTTTTTCTTTACTCTCTAGACAACATAAGACCACAAAGTAACATGAGTAGCCTTGAAAGAAAAAAGAATTCCCATAAACTTGAATTGAACCCCTCGTTGAATCTAATTATAAGCGTGACATTCCAGTCAAGCAGGCATCGGATCAACAGAATATTTATAGCATTGAATCTTTTTCCATTGAATGGAGGAATATAAGGCCAAGCAAAAAATATCCAAGAAATGCAAGGTGTTGGTAACCAAATCTTCACTTTTAGACAACATTAAGAAAGAGTCATCGGTAAAGTGGCCATTAATAAGCTATAAATCAAAATTAGGAAGATAAATACCCTCAACTAACCCTTATGAAGCAAAATTAATAAGAAGATAACTGAACCCGTCTGCAGCAAGCACATAAAGCACCGGAGCTAAGGGCTAACCTTTCCGAATGGATCTATGAAGCTCAAACATGTCAAAGTGGATGCCATTAATGATAATCCTGGCATTAACATCCTAAAAGATCATGTTGACAGACTGGATGAACCTGGGGCCAAAACCAAGAGCTTGAAGCATAACAATAATGAAGGGCCATTTAATCCTATCATAAGATTTTTCATATTTAATCTTGATGAAGAAATCCTTTTGATCAGACAATCAAACTCACTCCATGTATTTAAAAATGGAAATAATTTTATCCAGAATGAATCTTATCTTGTTCAAACCAGGTTGCTCACTTTACACAATGAGAGGAAAAAGATTATGGATCCAAAGAGAAAAGGATTTGGTAATGATCTTGTATGAAATATATAGAGTAATCGACCACCAACTGGTGATGAGTTCAGGATCTCCAGCCTTAGGAGTAAACTTAATATTGTGTTGGATTATCAAAGCCCCAAGATAATTATTGGCCATAGCTTCTAAATACAGGTGATGAAGGTCAGGACCAACTGTCACTTGATAAAAATCACATGGAAAACCATCAATACCAAGTGATTTGTCAATTTTCATTTGCATGAAAAATTCTTTAAGATCATCAATAGAAAGTAGACGATCACATGAAATTCTCTGAGTCTTAGAAAGCTTACAAGGAGCCGCTTGAAGGAAATGAAGAAAAGTAGAATCCCTCTCTGGAGTGTAAGGTTACACAGCAATGACCCCATGATAGTGTTACAAAAAAATATTGTATGACATCCGGGAGATTAGTGAGATGACCAAAGGCCCCCTTGATTACCTAGATAGAACTAGAGGTGTGACGAGGAAAAAGAAAAGTAAATAATTCTTTGGTAACTCAATCATCTATCTTGAGCTAATGAAAATGAAATCTGATTTGCACTTCGTGGGCCTAATAAAGTTCTTCCATCTGGAGTTTGTGTCGCCATTAAGCCACCTCAACCTAAAAGTGGTTATTGAAGGGAGAGTTTTCCAGGGATCTGGAGCTTCTGAAATATTCTTGGGAATAAGCCTTATGCACTCTTCATCTAAATAACTTTGCATGTTTCCCAAAAATACAGAGAAAGGTCATAACTTTGCTAATGGCATCCTGCCACCAAAAAGTCCACCTGTCTAAACTAAAAGGGTGCTCAACCAAGTGCCAAATGCGCAGAATGTGCTCCACAATTCACTTATCTTGGAGGTGAGTAGTGTTAAGATAGAATTGAGAGGTACGAGGTTTGGAAGGAGTTGTATGCCATGTAATTTTTTTTAAATATAGGCAGATGATATGAGAGTAGAGTCCCTTCCCAGATAGAAATAGGTTTGTCAGAATTGGAGGAGAAGGAAAACACCTGTTGCACTAGAAAGAAGGCATGATCAAGCCATTTGATAACTGTATCATCACCTTGCCATAGGTTGGACCAAGTGAACGAGGGAGCATCAGAGGCATGCCAAAAATAGTGGTTAGGATAATAAATTCCAAGTTTATTATGCATGTAAAACCATACTTCATGTTGCCCCACATACCATCGCATAGGAAGACATCCCACTTTATTAGCAAAAAATTCCACCATGTTAAAATCCCCACACAGGATCCAATGTATGTCAGGGATCTCTTCAGCAAGCCATTGCCAAAGTAAATATCACTCAACAACATCATCAGAAGCATACATATTAGCAATACCAAAAATCTGATTATGCATATCAAAAAGGGGCCACACAACCCGTTGCAACGGGTTAGAACCCCAATAAATAAGAGAATGTTGCAGAGAAGGAGAGAGAAGAGTAAAAACACCCCCTTTCCTAGGCTTATTATTAGAATGATGAAAAATGGCACCCATCCAGATAGTATGAGAAATAGATCGGAGAAGAAAACCATCCAGCTTAACCTCTTACAGACAGAGCACATGCATGTGATGAAAATTTTGATAACTTTCTCTAATCGTGCAATGAAGGTCGGTTCAGTAAGCCCACAAACATTCCAAGAGAACACAATCATTGAGAAATGTTAAGGTTCATTCCAGTTCCTCCTTGAGGTCCCCAAAAATGGTGAACTTATTCGCAGAAATGGAAGAACCAACGATTTTTGAAAAAGGAACATAATCACTTATCTGAAAAGGATGCCTCTGTGACGGGAAATATTATTCATCCTATGGGGGAGAGGGACTATGAGAACACCTACGCATGGACTTGGAGCTAAAATTTTCAAACTTCACCTCAGGAAGAGGTTGTGAAATCATAGGCGAGAGAGAAATGGTATATGCTACAAGGGGCAATGATGAATAGGAGGGGGAGCCACCGGATGCTTATTAGCCGAGGGAGACAAATCTGAGGTAGACCCTCCAAAAGACCAATAGAAATTTTTTTGGGGTTTAGGGTTTTTCTTGTGAGTGACAGTAGTCCAACTCTCACCAGCATAAGAGGCTGGCTTGGTGTTAACAGGTTTTTTATCAGTGACAGGTGGGACCGAGGAGGCAATTAGCAGACATTCCTGAATCATATAGTTGACAAACTGGTAGCGAAAGTAAGTATTGGGAAAATTAATATAAAGGACACACTGAGAGAATCTGGTATGACCTACTTGTATATCAATGGTTTCCTTATGGTCTTTTGCAAGGTCCACTTCCACACAAACTTGATGTTGTGGACGGTCCACATAAAAATTATTTGGCTCATGGAAAATGAAACACCCAATGGGTTTGACCAGGTCTTCTACAAAATTCCACAAAGGTAGTTGTAAACCAGGAAATTCCACCCAGACAGGAACTTTAAGCTTAACATGCTCAGAGACATGTAAATCACACATCTATGGGGAAAGAATCACTAGAGTGTTCCTAATAAACTAGGGACCATGATTGATGATGGCCTTACAATTTTCAGGATTGGAGAAACGAAAAAGAAAAAAACCCTTGGTAAGGTTTTGGACACCCTCAAGTTTGACACCATGACCTTGCTAGTGGTTGTGAGCCCACTTTTTAAGGATATTCTCCAGGGGACATGAGCAACAAAATATGCAACCAGAGTAAAATATTGAAGCCAAGAGACAGTATTTTCAAACTGAGGTAAATCTAAAACAACATCAGGCTCAGGAAGAGGAGGATCATTACCTTGGTTTAAACCTTTAGGAAAAACTTGCGAGCTCATTTCTTTACTAGAGGCATGGTCGTTTGAGTTCCCGCTGCCTAAACCTGTATCAAAAGATCTAGGAATTCTAGATGTGGCCATTAAAATAGGCAAGGGCCATCGCCCAAAGGGAAAAAAATACAATCAAAAGAAATAAAAAACCAAATAAATGTCCCACTTTCATTGAAAAAGGTGGTGTGACAGGGAGTATGGTGTTGCAGACTTAAGCATAACATTCAAACCCTAGTAGAGCACCCAAAAAAATTTCTCCTCGAACATAACATTCCCTAACAATATTAGTGTAGATACCAATTTTGGGTATATCACCCCTCTGTCATCGTACATTCATGTAATTTCCCCTCTAACATTTCTTTTTTCTTAAATTTAAATAAAATCCCATCTATTTACTCACCTTGTTTAATTAATTACCAAATGAGCTCCATGTGGACCCATTCGATAATTCAGATTTTTAGGCATTATACCCCATCTCTCACAAATTATTCAAAACATGGGATTTAATGCATCCATCCCACATCCCACTCTTAATCATTTAAAAAGAGAATATTTTATTTCACCTAATATCCCCACCTCTTATCACATTCTAATCCTTTTCGTTACTTAAGTCAAATTGTGAGCCCCACTGGATCACATCATGTCTCTTAACTCAAGGTTACTTTACCCAACCCTGAGTATCTGTTAACTTACAATCTAACCTCACCATTAAACTATAAATTTGGGTTTTTTCCCATATTCAAGGGGGAAGAAAGAGTTAGAAAAATTGGGTGAATGCTGAGGAATTTTAGCCATTTATCATAATACCATTATTCTTCTATCTTTGTGATAACATGTGGAATTTCCACGGTATGCTTCTTGTGATTTGATTCATGTAGTGAGATTCATGTTGCACACGTATGATCAATAGCACCATCTACACACCCGCAGTGTCAAGTTCCTTTGTTAATTAGCTTGCATGTCATTTGTTTATCTTGTATCTTATCATTGTTTCTTATTACACGAGGGTTGATAGCCACCGAGGGAGTTATCACTTCCTAGATCTGCTTTGTTAGGAAGCCCCCACATAAAATCTCTAATCAATCTTTCTCTAGTGTATGTGAGCTGCAGGTTTGTTGGGATCACACCAAGGATTTCAACATCAACTATGTGCCCATCTTATCCATCATCATTTCAAAAGGACTAAGCCCTTGTATACTCGACGTTGTTTTGTGTTTGTTGATTTCTCGTATAGCCATCTAGACAGGAAGCAGGAAACTCTGATCAACATTTGGCATGCCCGATGGGACCAGATCTAAGTTCTAGTCATATTTTTGCTTGCTCACTTTGTATAGGTGTCGTATGTATAACAGTTATTATATTTTATATTATTATAAGTATGATATCGCAGCAATCTAGATATATGCTCTGTAGTTTTCGTTTGTAGACCCCCTTGCTTGCAGGATCTTTGGTACTATCTTTGTCCATGTGTTGTGATGCGTACAAGTAATCGTTTATGTCGCCATTAAAGTACGTCAATTTATCGTTTGAAAAAATATGTTATTGATTTAGTTATAAAAAACATAAACTTTCATTCTTATCTCTCTTAATTACAAATGTTAATAATACTATTAATATTAATTAAATAACTAAATAACAATTAAAATAAAAAAATTAATTAAATCATAAAACAAGAAATATAAAAAAAATTAGAATCCTCATTATTCTAAACTACCCCACCCTACCTAACACCCCCTCCAACTTTCTATCCAACTGCCATTTCCTCGCTCCTCTCGACCTACGTGAGCTTCCTACTCCCCTTTCCCGATCAACTCCACCCTATTTTCCTTCACCTCCCTTCCACACGAATTAAATCCCTATATTATTGTTCTACTACCTAAACTCCACATCGAATCCCATTCCAGTCACTCGTATAAGATTCCGATCAAAGCTTTGTAGTTAGCCGACATATTTATAAAAATTATCTTTTCCTTTCAAATCAACTTTCCCTGACGGCTTAGCTCTTTTTCGTGACTGTATATTCTAGTATTTTAATATTTCTATAGTCTTCTCAACACGTGTTGCCTAAATCTACAATCTAATTCCGGTATTATTCCACTATATCTATCAATTTTGATATCAAATTCATGCTGGTTCTACAGTCCCTTTATAGTGATCCGTTTACAATTCATTACAAGACACCTGTTATAGATTATCTTTACGCCACGCTAATGCTTGATTTCTTCTAACTATTTCCAATGCAGCATTCCATTCACACCAGTTTTGTATTTAGTGATTGTAAATTATCTATCTAGCGATTGGATTATAATAGACAATACCATTGATAGGCAATACCAGCGATTGGAAAGCCTCTTTTTAGAAAATTGGTTTTAATACAGCTGTTCCATTGTGACCGATTCACCATTTTCCGCCGCCTAATGCTTTCAATGGTTTCTAGCACAGTTTCAAATCCGTGCAAACTTTGTGTATAGTGACTACATCTTATAGCAATTGATTCACAATTCTTTAGAGCACATTTATAAAGCGGTGCCTGTGATAAATAATGCCAATGAAATATAATCATACAGTGTATTTATTGTAATTGATTCACAATTATTTAGAACACATTTATAAACAATGCTTGCAGCACCATAGCCAATTATATATTTCCCGTTTATATTTTCTATGATTCTCACCATGTCATCGTATATGTGAAGAGCCACGTCCATACTAACCAATTTTAAATTTTTTAATCTCTAAGATTTTGCAAGATATTATTGAATATATAATGCTGAGTGAATCTATAAGACTTGAAGCCAAGTTATACCCCATATATATTTATGCTTCATCTGTAACTGCCCGTGTTTTTTGGAATCCTTGTTAAACTTGTCTTTCATTCAATTCAAAATCAACAGAATGAACGAAGAATGCCAATTATTTTAATAGGTGCCAACATCTTGAGCTTGTTTATTCTTGTTGTCCAGCCAATCTTTCATGGTCTCCCATAATCTCTTCTATTGGTTCCGCAACTAATTTCCCTGCACTGTTGGGCACAAGTGCAGAAAACACTGCAGACTCCAGTCCATCTTCGGGGAATGCGTCTGTGAACATCATTGTTTCCTCACCAGTTAAACTAGAAAAGAAATAAATACATGACAAACCATCTGCTACCTCAACTGTCTTTAGATCATCTTGTTGGATGTGCATTGCATCCCATAGTGAAAGCTTTATCATTTCTTGCATGCAAAGTGAAACCTTTAAGAATTGACCATCCATCTCCTTTAGCAATGCCTGAATCTTTATAATCTCTTCATGTTTGAATCCCATCAACAATAAAGCTAGAGGACCAAATATGGGATCTTCCTCACTCAAAGGAACAAATTTAGGATCCTCAATTAGCTTTCTTGGAAGACCTTGGAGATGGTCGTGACTGAGATGCGGTAGGACCAAGTATGAAGTATCTAAAGTGAATGAATTTGTTGTCAATAAAGAAGTTGGATGAGATATTTCTTTTTCCCATCCCGTCGATTAAACACCTTATCTCATTGTATAAGCTAGTAATATCCAACGTTCAACTATATCTCATTAGTATCAGATATCTATATTTTATTTTGTTAATAAATATTTTTTTATGAAATTTGTTTATATTTGATAAGCTATTAAATGCAACATATATATTCACATTGGTTTTGATAACGTTGTTTATTGTCTACGAGCTTAATTATTATCTTATTCATTTATCGTTCATTTTTATAAGTCTAAAATGGGTTTGTCATTTATGTCTATATATCGTTTTGTATTACGATTCACATTATTTTTGCACTAGATCATCATTTATTTTATTACTTAATAATAGTTATTGCATTGTTTAGTGTCTAATTTAATTTATATTTGACTAATCCCGATAATTTGTTTATTCTAATTTATTTATTCTTTTTATCTCTTTTGGGTCATATCCACTAATTGTCATACTTGTTTTTACATGATTGCGTTTTCAAAGATTAAATCTTAAACTCAAACCACATTGCCAATCATCTCTTGTCAACCTCATCTGTAGTCATAAGGTCCTCAGACGTTCCCGATCACCGATTATCACTTTCAAACATCGTTTACCTAAATACGAAAAAGGGGCTTTCTAGATTGCTTAAAGCTTACACTTGGCTCAACTGGCTGTCAGATAAAAAGGAAAAGTGATGTATAGGTATTCTTTAGTTTTCCCTATTTCCTCTTTTTTGCATGGTACTATTGTTAGCATCGAATTTCATCTTTCAATTTCGGATTAAAACAAACCCATGCATTTTGCCTACTCATATAGTGTAACTAGGGGTTAATTTTTTACATCACACCTATCATCACACATTGCCTAAAATTTCACAAACTAATCAACACATTGAAACATTACTTTCACCTGGTTCACCTATTGGGATTTGATCACCCAGCATAACCATTTCATACATTTCCCAGCCATAACTTACCCAAAACCAAACATAGTTCACCTCCTTCTAGGTCCTCTTATAGCCATTTTTAATTTTTTTCTTTTTAATCAAGATCAAAACAAAACAAAACAAAATTGTTGTGTGGCTCACTTGTTTGGCTCATATAATAACATCTTTCATGCTAGTAAGCACTCAATCTAGTATGAAGAAAATGGAACACAACCCCATTTCACATAATGATTCATCTCAGTCGATAAGCATTCTAGTGGCTTCATCATCCAAGTCTCTCCCCATGGCCCCCATAAATACCCATTCTCTTACCAATATATCTCACCCAGTACTTGTTGGTAACACTTTGATGGTAGACCATCCCATCTCATCCAGGCCTACCACTCTACCCTCTATCAGATCAGAGCTTAGTGGTACTTCTGCCTTCCCTCTTAGCGACCTAGAATTCAGAAAAATTCTTGACGCCAACCCTGTGTCCCTTCAAGATTATCTCTTAAGAAGATACATACACCTTCCTCTGGATTGCCCACCACTTTAGCAGGTCTGTCCTTATAGTACTAGTTCTGAAATTCCTCAGTCCATGGCCTTTCATGATTTTGCTTCATCCTCCACCAACCCATTAGCACACCAGACCACCCAGGTATTCACGCCTATTCCACCCAATCTTCCTCACATCAACATGACTATCGTTATGGCCATCCCTATCACTACGAAAATCCCAATTATCACTGGTATTGTCATTCAACCATCCCATGTGTCAAATCCTTTATCTAAACAATGAATTCCTTTTACATCACAAGTCGATACCCTTACTTCTCAACTTCCTCCAATGATACCTTTGCAACATGCAGTGTCACTTCCAATCTATCAACCCATCTATACCCATATCCCCACTCAGCAGTTACCTCAACAACCTGCAAAATATCAACAATCATACCATGCCTTTGTTTCCCACCAACACACATTCTATTAACCTCCACCTCAACCACAACCCATAATTTACACTCACCCGTACCAAGTTCCTCAGACACCCACACATATGCAAGTCTAACCACCACCTTTCATCTCTCAATATGCGTTTCTTAATGATCCCATGCAAATCTTGATAGGTCAGTTATCCAACCTAGAGGCCGCTACTTTCGGGTTCAAAGTTACATTGTCTTATGAACAAATATGTAACAAACCCATCCATCCATTCATGCCCATGAAACCATATCCTCCACACTGGGAATTTCCAAAGTTATCCAAATTTAACAGCAAGGAGGACCCTCAATAACATCTCTGAGCATTTAAACATGCATGTTATCTCATTACACATGGCCAAGATTTGATGCTTCATACATTCCCCATGTCTTTGGCAAGCCCTGCTCTATAATGGTATAATAATATTCCCCAACACACCATATTTTATTTCTCCCAGCATGTGCAATTATTTCTCGATCAGTTCTCCATTAATATTGTGTGCAAGTTAACCATCAATGATCTGTATAGCATCCAACAATTCAAAGATGAATCCATCAAGGATTTCATTGCACAATGGTGCAATATTATAAACCAATTATCTTTTCCACTTCCTCAAACTGACCTCATTGAGAAAATATATTTCATCAACTCTACAAATCCAATCATTTCACACTTTTGAAGAATCCTTCACCATGGCCCGCAAGCTTGAGACACATGCCCTAGAACAGGGGCATTTAAAAATTAAAGACAAATAAGCCCAAAATATAATTTGTTAGACCATCCACATCAAATGATAAGTCAAAGGCAACTGCTAACACTTTCATTGTCAAATCATCTCCTACACCGACATCTACTACAATATCCCAACAATGATTCACATAACCAATGCCCACTTATACTCCTATGGGAGAATCATACAACACCATCTTTGAAAAATTAGTAACAAAACATTTGATGTAGCTGCTGCCTATCCAACCAGTTAATGAATCTCAACCGAGACCTACGTGGTATCGTGAGGACCATTAATGTAAATACCATCAAGTTTGAGGACACGACATAGAGAGATGCCAGACTTTCAAGGATTCAATCCAAAGACTCATCAATCAGGGAGATCTTCAAGTAGATAATCCAAATTCCTCGCCTAATCAACCACTAAATATTTTTAAATAACCATTTCCAAACCATACAACCACATCAATAAGTCAAACCACCATTGTTTCTACATTGCAAATTCCCAATGCCCACACCATAAAAACTATACATACTACGGGTATAAATTCAGTTCCCTCCATAGATATACCTTCTTCATCAATCACCATATACACCTCACTAGAAGCTCTCCCTTTCTTCAATCCATTAACCCACACCCCCACACTAGCAAGTCTAACCACCACCTTCCTTGCCACTCTTCAATATGCGTTTTCTTAATGATCCATGGCAAATCTTCGCTAGGTCAGTTATCAACCTAGAGGGCCGCTACTTTCGGGTTCAAAGTTACATTGTCTTATGAACAAATATGTAACAAACCCATCCATCCATTCATTGCCCATGAAACCATATCCTCCACACTGGACTTTCCAAAGTTATCCAAATTTAACAGCAAGTCTTGACCCTCAATAAACATCTCTGAGCATTTAACATGCATGTTATCTCATTACACCTGGCCAAGATTTGATGCTTTCATCATTCCCCCATGTCTTTGGCAAGCCCTGCTCTATAACTGGCTATAATAATATCCCCAACACCCCATATTTATTTCTCCCAGCATGTGCAATTATTTCTCGATCAGTTCTCCATTAATATTGTGTGCAAGTTAACCATCAATGATCTGTATAGCATCCAACAATTCAAAGATGAATCCATCAAGGATTTCATTGCACAATGGTGCAATATTATAAACCAATTATCTTTTCCACTTCCTCAAACTAACCTCATTGAGAAAATATATTTCATCAACTCTACAAATCCAATCATTTCACACTTTTGAAGAATCCTTCACCATGGCCCGCAAGCTTGAGACACATGCCCTAGAACAGGGGCATTTAAAAATTAAAGAAAAATAAGCCCAAAATATAATTTGTTAGACCATCCACATCAAATGATAAGTCAAAGGCAACTGCTAACACTTTCATTGTCAAATCATCTCCTACACCGACATCTACTACAATATCCCAACAATGATTCACATAACCAATGCCCACTTATACTCCTATGGGAGAATCATACAACACCATCTTTGAAAAATTAGTAACAAAACATTTGATGTAGCTGCTGCCTATCCAACCAGTTAATGAATCTCAACCGAGACCTACGTGGTATCGTGAGGACCATTAATGTAAATACCATCAAGTTTGAGGACACGACATAGAGAGATGCCAGACTTTCAAGGATTCAATCCAAAGACTCATCAATCAGGGAGATCTTCAAGTAGATAATCCAAATTCCTCGCCTAATCAACCACTAAATATTTTTAAATAACCATTTCCAAACCATACAACCACATCAATAAGTCAAACCACCATTGTTTCTACATTGCAAATTCCCAATGCCCACACCATAAAAACTATACATACTACGGGTATAAATTCAGTTCCCTCCATAGATATACCTTCTTCATCAATCACCATATACACCTCACTAGAAGCTCTCCCTTTCTTCAATCCATTAACCCACACCCCCACACTAACCTCAGTCCTATCTACATTCACCTCAGCACCTCTTCCCACATCCACCATTGATTCCACATTTGAATATACCTCATACACTACATCATCTATTCCATCTTTACCCATAATGCTAACCATAGACCCAATCCCAGTTCTGGGACTTACTACATCAGTCATTGAGACCATAGCGACATTGTTCTCCCCTCCTACATCATTCGAAGAACCTTTGAAATAACTTCAAATGGATTCAATTGCAAATAAATTTTCTACCTTGTCAGTGCAACCAAATCAATTTCCACCTTCCTTAGATTCTAATGAACAAATTTTCCTTCCTACGCCTCTATCAATACTACCTCTGGATCCTCCCATATAAATTATTGTCATTCCTCTGAAAGACAAAACATCTCAAATATTGCTTCAAAATTCCCGTATATAGGAAAACAATATTCCTTCTTCTAAAAGCACAATGCAATCCATCCCCATCCTTAGTATCTATACCCATTCATACATCGACATCCCAGACTTCTATGTCAAAATCCAAGAAAAAACATCATCTTAAAACTCATAAGAGTTACCTTCTTTTTGACACCTCGATTGCATCCTATACAAACATCTTTCAACATCTAATTCAAACTTCTACGATCTTACTTCCTCCTATTAGACATCAAAATCCTTATAGAAGTAAACCTCCATGGTTCAATCCCAATAACATTTATTCATATCATCGTGTTATGGGCCATGACATTGAGCAATGTAGAGATTTCAGACCATTGTCCATGACCTCATTCAAGAAGATGATTTCCTCAAACAGGGGGAACATACTTCCCCATCCACAATGAATATAACTCATCTTTCTACATCCTCATCCATCATGTTTTTTAACACTCTTCCATCCACATCTATTCCACCTTTACCTATCATACCATCTATTGATTCTATTTCATTTCCTCTTTCCACCCTTCTAATCATGCCAAACACATCATCCTCTTCTTCCACATCACGTGAAAAATCTTGGACAAAACTATAACTTACAACAACTTCAAATAACCCTCTCATCTCATCTACCTATGCCTCCACAAAAAACCAACCTTCGTCAGACATCACCACGAAAACACTAATATTGTCACCCATATCAACTACAACACAACCTTTAGATCCTTTGACTAAAATCATTATCATCCCTTCCAAGAATCCTCCTTTTCCATCCAAATCTAAGATTCTTTGTACAATTCCACAACGATCTCTTGGGTGTCCCCAAAAGAAGATAGACATTTCACCAACAAATATCAAATATACATCATCTATTTTGGGGAAACATCAATCTAAATCTAAGGCATCATAATCACTCCACCCAGGAAAAATTTTAGTGGCGAATATTCGTAATATGGTGAATATTCCATTTTTGAAATTTTTGAAAAGGTGAATTTTCTGGCCCAGGTCAGTGACCTGTTCGCCTAAAAATTACACTTTAATTTTTTTATGGGTCGGCTTCACCTACCCTTGAAAAATATCCCCTATATAATCCTAGATTATTCGCCAGGTAGAACACTTCTACTTCACATTTGTCAACAATATGATATATCTCGTATTACAGACGTGGGACAAGGGGGTAAGTTATTGACGCACAACAAGGAGGTACTGCAGATATTGACGCATAGCAGACGCATGACAAAGAGTTTGTTGATGAGTGACATGGAGATATTTTCGATGCACAAGCAGAGGGTGGAGGCTGTAGATGCGCGACAAGAGATTTGCTATCTCGTGTCAAAAAATGCATTAACGCACATCAACAGACCTCATTGATGAGTGTCAATAACCATGTTGACACACGTCAAAGAGGTCTGTTGACACACGTTAGTGAGGGTTATTTGTTGACACGCGACACTGATGGATAGTTGACATGCGACAAGGAGGTACAATAGATATTGACGCATAGCAGACGCACGACATGGAGATTTTTTTGATGCACAAGTAGAGGGTGGAGGCTGCAGACATGCGATGGGAGATTTTTCTATCACACGTCAAAAAAATACATTTCAACATACCTCTTTGATGCGTGTCAACAAGGTTGTTGACGCGCGTCAATGAGGTCTATTGATGCACGTCAATGCATTTTTTTGACATGTGACAGCAAAATCTCCTGTCGCGCATCTGCAGCCTTCTATCATACCACTTGACAATCAGGTGAAATCTTTTAATACAACCCCAAAAAAATTCACCTTCCCGAGAAATAAGTTCTGGTGATATTTGCAAGGTATTTTCCACCTACAATTTCCAAGAGGTCTCTTAAAATGAACCCTGACTCCACCAAACAAAATAAATAACATCTAGCATTCCCTCGAGATTCAAATCAAAATTGTGGAACGATATGATGTGATTCTCCAAGACAACTTATACAACCACACCCCAAAAATTTTCATCAAGATATACATTAAAGGATTCCTGAGAAAATACATAAGCTAATGTATCAATTGAATTGTATGCGGAAACCCTTCAACACTTGCTATAAATTTCGGCCATTACGCTTCCACATGTTAAGGAATTTAACCCACATAGTAAGAGGCCATCGTGGTTTAATCCCCACCTCTTTTATGCGTACCATCATACCTCGGGTCATATCACTGAGCATTGTAAGGCTCTTCAAACTATTATCCATGATCTCATTGAAAGAGAAGACATTTTTCAGGATTATCCCTCTACTATTTTATTCACAACTAATTCCACGTCTATCGAAGTCTCTAAGTCTCCTCCTCCATCCTTCATTAATATATCTCATTCGCATGTTATTACTCATACAGAAGGTCCTCCCTTATTCATCAACATTGTTTTCCTATGATCCCCAACGCATCTACCTAATCATCCACATTTAATTTTCCTATAGTAATACAATCTCTTTCACTAGGGAGTCACCTCCCCTCGTTTTTATCTGATTAATGCATTTCATAGCTAAACAATTCTCCTTTCATGCTAGAAGACTTTAATCCTTGACATTAGTTTATTTACCTCATCCAAATACATCTAGTCTAAACTAACCCCATCCAATTCTTCATCTCATTTGAAGCCCACTTATGTGGCCATATGTCTCTATCCCTTAAGGGACCATTTATTTTCATCTTAAGCCCACTATGGTGGCCATGTTTGTTTCTCTATTAAAAGACTATATTTATCTTTTTCATTGAAGTCCACCTTTGTGGCTGTGATTATGTTATCACATTCCTCCATTGAGGCTTATCGCTTAGCTTATGTTCATAGTAAACTAGAGATCAAACCCCTTAACGCATTGCACTTACAGCCATTCCATTTTTAGTACACACACTTATGAGCATAGTCTTATCTTTAGACAATGTCTCCACCATTATCCACTTCCATCTATCATGGTAATGATATGAATTATGTGTTCTATCATCACTACTTTGATATGACCTTGAATATGAATACCACGTCTCTACTTATATCATATTCATTATGGATAAGTTCTTCAATTTGGTGAGAACCCCGTAATCATTACATCCATCACCCTATCATTCTCATATGACAGTCATGTAGAGAGTATCGGGATGTCTCCAGTACCATTATTATTCCCTCCTAAGTGATTTACTTTGCTATCCCTAGCTCCCCCCCATGTAAAGCTAGCATCCATCCATGCAAAAAGAATTCAAATTTATCCAAAAACAGCCTGATCCCTCGAAGGACAGCTGTGCATACAAAACAAGAAATGCAGAATAAAAAGTAAAACCTGTAAATTAAAATTAAAAAAAGGAAATAGACCGATCCCTTGAAGGATGAATATCATTCTTGTCATATATGTTGTATATATAGTATACCATGCCCTCGAAGGATGGATACTCTTTTGTTATGACATTCGAAAAGATTCTCACATCGATCAACTTTATTCTATTATTGTTCTTTCCCTTTCCCAGATCTGGGGCATAGACTTAAGGAACACCATCTTTGGAGAACCTTATTCCCACATACATATTACATCTCAAATCCCTTGTCATGTCGATATTAAGATTATGAGAATCTTTCATCCATATCTTCCTCTTTGTCTTTTGGTATAATCAAATCTCATTAGTTATGTACTAACACTTTCTATTGGCTACAAGTGCAATACTTTGAGTAGTACCTTTTCTTGTTTACCTCTTATCTGGTTAAAAGCATAATTTTATTACATGACCCTTGCTATGGTTATGTGACAACCATCTCATCAAAATCATCTTTTATTATAGTTATGTTTTTAAATCAAATTTCATATCATCAAATCTGCATCTATATTTTTACTCTTAAGGATGTCCCTTATTAATATCATCCATAAATCTATGAAATTTGTTACTGTTTCTACACACTCTCTTTAATACACTATTCGGTTTGGGAATTCTACTTGATTTCCATTGCAGTTTGTGAATTCTACTTGAGATTATCTCTTAATTAGCATTCATTATCTGACATATTCTCATCCTCCACCATGACCAATGTTATCTTTCTCCATCCATCCTCTCGCATCATCCTTCTCTTCTCTACAATCATCCATCAATTTTCTTTTCCATCACTCTTATTTTTGTTTTTCATCTATCACTGACATCATCTTCTTCATCATCATAGATGTTTCATCCCCAGCTTGACACATCTACATAATTCCCCATGCAGTACAGAAACCCTACTTGAGGTAGACCTATCATTCTGGACAAGGTCTCATTTGTAATCATGTCTATTGACCATTCCTTCCTCATAATCCCCTTTGTCAAACCAATTTTATCATTAAATATACCTCATCTCATTCTCCATTGCTCTTCTCACCCACTTTGTCCTTCTCCATTGTTCCTTCAATACTTCACATGTCCTCCACCCGAGCCATTATTTTTGTGTTTTTCTCTTAATATCCCTTTACTAACATCTATTTTATCATTTCATTTTCCTTTCATTCTTCTTTCGAATTAATGATCTTATTTAACTTCTCATTTCGCATTGGCTTCTTAATCACAATACATCTCTTTCTTAATATCATATCGCTGTAGAAACTCCTCCATTGTTTTCTATTCCATTCAAGACTAGAAACATCTTCCCATAACTTCTGCTTAATTCTCGGGCATCATCACTCATACAACATAGGCATCATAATCATGAATTCCCCTTACACTCTCCATCTTACACCAGATACATTCCTCCATCCACTCATGTCACACTCCTTCGTTTCCTTGTTATCATCTCCTTTCATTTCCTGTTTTGTTTTGGTATACACCACTCAATATTTTCATCATTCTTCTTCTTCTTCGGCTTGGCGATCCTACTTAACCATTCCTACAGCATGGAGATCTTATGTAAGAGTCTCTCTTAAGAATGATATGTCTTATTTCCTTTCCCCTTTACTTCACATTCCCACCATCCGTATTTTCTCTTCATTCCCCATAAATACATCCTCTTCCCTTCTCTTTTTTCCTCTCACAAAATATCTCAAACCTCCTCAAATATCATCTCCATAATCCCTCATTTGGAAATCTAACTTAACCACTTCATACCATTTCTTACTATTTATTGTTCCTTCATCTTTACTTCTTTCATTTTCATCCACATCCTCTCCACACCATTCATTATGCCTCCTTTCTTTACTCATTTTCGTCCATTTTCTAGAATACTTTCCCATATCTACCACCATACTTACTCATCATTATCATTGTTCATCTAACATTATGTCATCATCATCTTCCATTCTCGCACAAATAATTATCGATGGAATTCTCCTAAAATTCATTTATCCCCATTCTACACATACTAGTTCACTCCTTTTTACCTCCTCCATTTTCTCTTCCTGCCTTATTTCTTGTGTGCCCTCTGATCATTATTAAGGGATTTCTCCTAACATCCCTCCATTGGTATTGCCTTTCCATCTTCCCTTGGCCTTCTTCAATATCTCTACTGTCTTCATCACATACTACCTTTGCATCATTTTCTTTTTTGTCATCTCCTCCTTTCTACCCCTGGTTTTCTTTTATTTCATCTGTATCATCTTCATCCCCTCTTCTCCTTACACTTTCTTCCTACTTCTCCATTGATAACCCAAATCACTAGTGTTTTCCCATCTTTTTAATCATCCCACCATCCACATGCATTTCCATGTGTTATGTTTCATATTCTTTACTTGGTTCTTACCCCTAACATGGGGATTCCATTCCCTCCCTGTTTAAGCTCTATCATCTCTTCTTTCCCTTCTATTTCCATTCCCCCCATTACTGAACTTCTTTCTCTACCACCCCTATCTTCCTAACTCCTCATAGTTCCTTTCTTTCTCTTTTCTATTTTACTTCTTCCCCCATCTTCTTTAACTTCTTCATCTTCTTCATTTCCTTCATCTTTCCATCCTACTATTCCTATTCATCTCTCCAATCATCCTTCTCTCATATTCTTCACATATTCTCTTTCTCATCTCTATCATCTCTTTCATGATCCATTCTTTCTCTCCCTTTGTTTTTTATCTCCATCTCCCTTTCATCCTTTCTTTTCTCATTTTCTTGTCTTCTTCTTTATCCTTCATCATTTCTTTCTTCCACCATTTCTCCTCTTTATTATCTCTATTTATTCTTTGCTATGATATATCTCTGTACATTCACCTTCCCTTCTAATATCTTTTTCCTTCTCATCTCATCTTCTTATTGTTTAGACTTCCTCCCTCCCTTCTTCTCCTACTTTCTTTCTCTATTTTTTTTTTCTCCAGATCCCTCATACCTTACCTATTTATTTCCTCCTTATCTTTCGCACTAACTTATTATTAACTATCATTCTCTCTCTCTTTTTTGCTTTCATCTATCTTCTCACCTCTCTTATCGTCCTTCTCTACTATTTGATCCCTCTCCTCCACCATGTCCTTTCTACCCCAAACATGTCCACTTTCCCTTATCTCTATTATCTATCATCTACATCTTTCATCCCATCTTCCTGGAACATTTTTGTTTTGGAGGATACCATAAAAGATGACAACTATATGATATTGTACTCTTCCATGAATATTTGTTCTGTTGTTTCTTTGTCACAAAAGTATCTTGACTTCTCATCCTACTTACAGAACAAGTAGGACTGATTTTACCTTCTAATTTGCTAACACTTATGCATATTTCCTATGAAACATGATTGCCATCATATTTATAACCCTTTTAGGGCATTTTATCTCACCCTTCTATCGTATCTGATCATCATGTGCACATTTATGATTATTCCCCCTAGGATATCTTATTCCAACATCCATCTATATCCTATGTTGGGGGACCTTTTCATTCTTGTACTTGTCAACGCATATAACTCACTTTGTGTCCTTATCATGCCTCGTGTTGGGACATCATTATCTTCATCCTCATCCCTTTCGTGGACGCGTGATTTTTTTGCATGATTCCTTGTAGACAAAGGATTGTGCACATCTTTCACATTCAGTTGCACATATTTTGATGTTTTCCTATGACCCATTGATCATCTTTGTTTACATCCATACTATAGTGGTCTTCACCCACTCACTGGTATGTATAATGTTGTCGTTTGTCTCCATTGAGACCACAATTGTCCTCTACCGATGTGATATTGGAGTCATTTTCATATTTTTTTTTGTTATTGCGATCCTTTTTTTGCCTAGGGAATCTTGCCTTTGGTCATGTATCCATCCATTTTTAGACACATATTTCATCTAAACATTTCTATTTTTTTCTTGTGGCTTACTATCGCAAACCGCTCAACAAAAAGGGGAAAATGTAGATACCAATTTTTGGTATAGCGCCCCTTTGTCATCTCACATTCATGCAATTTCCCCTCTCACCATTCTCCTTTCTTAAATTTAAATAAAATCCCATCTATTTACTCACCTTATTTAATTAATTACCAAAGGAGCTCCATGTGGACCCATTTGATAATTCATATTTTTGGGCATTATCCCCCATCTCTCACAAATTATTCAAAACATGGGAAATAATGCACCCATCCAACATCCCACTCTTAATCATTAAAAAAGAGAATACTTTATTTCACTGAATATCCCCACTTCTTATCACATCTTTATCCTTTTCTTTACTTTAAGTCAAATTATGAGCCCTGTTGGATCACATCATGTCTCTTAACAAGGGGTTACTTTACTCAACCCTATGTATCTATTTACCTGAAGTCTAACCTCACCATTAAACTATAAATTTGGGGTTTTTCCCATATTCAAGGGGGAAGAAAGAGTTAGAAATTTTGAGTGAATGCTGAGGAAGTTTAGCCATTTATCATAATACCATTATTCTTTTGTCTTTGTGATAACAAGTGGAATTTCCATGGTATGCTTCTCGTGATTTGATTCATGTAGTGAGATTTAATTTACACGCATCTGATCAATAGCACCATCTACACACCCACAGTGTCATGTTCCTTTGTTAATTAGCTTGCATGTTATTTTTTTATCTTGTATCTTATCATTATTTCTTATTACACAAGGGTTGACAGCCACCAAGAGATTTAACGCTTCCCAGATCTACTTTGCTAGGCAGCCCCCACATAAAATCTCTAATCAATCTTTCTCTAGTGTATGTGATCTACAGGTTTGTTGGGATTACACCGAGGTGTTCGACATCAACTTTGCGCCCGTTTTATCCATCGTCATCTCTAAGGAACTAAGCCTTTGTATACTTGATGTTGTTTTGTGTTTGTTGATTTCTCGTACACTCATCTAGACAGGAAGCAGGAAACTTCGATCAACACTTAGGTAATTTGTTGTTCTATGAATTATTAGGAGTTTTGAATATTTATTTCTATTTTTAGTATGTATTAATTATAATTGAATAAAACTTTTTCACTTTTCTTTATGTTAATGGTTTATGCTCAATATTTTTTCTTCATTATTTGTATATGTGATGAGATGATATAGAATTGGGCTATGTTCATTTTGTATCTATAATGTTTATGAAAAATAGATTCATATTTCTAAGATACCAATAAAAAAAGATTTTGAATTTTGAAAAAAAAAGGAAAAATAAGATAAAGAAAAAATGTTGATTGAAAAATGAAAAAGGTATTCCAATATATATATATATATATCCTAATTCATGATTCATGTAGACAATTTATACATATTTATTTTCCAAATTATATTTGTGTTCTTGGTGTGTGCTATGCATTGTTGGTTGGAAACAAATATTCGACTTTACCTTTTTGCTTGGTTACTTATATAAGTAATCTATATATAGAATGTTGAGTTTTTTTAAAAGTAAACTAGATGGGCTTCTTGGGTCTATGTATATGTTTTGTGTTTTTCTGAGTACACTGTGTTCCAAGCCAGGGTTTTTCTTGGTGTTTGGAGAAATATCACAATGTAATGTTTCATTAAAGTTTGGTGTGTAATGATTTTGCATTTGCATTAAAGGCTAGCCTCCAAATTAAAAATAATAGTGGCGTGGATTTTTTGTGGTATGGACAAAAACATAAACTTGTAATTTTTTTTTGCTTTGTGGCTCATGTACTCTTACTTCTAGGGAAGATGCATGTCAATAATATTTTTTCCCTTGTATCTTTAAATGTTGTTTTCAAACATTAGTAGATTTTAAGGTTTTTGTCATAATTTGTGTATCACTTTTTTCATTTTATTTTTATTTATGATACAAGTTTAGTGTCATTTTATTGTGTTGACTCAAATTATAACAAAGATAGGAAATATTTTGAATAAAACATCAAAATCATAAAATTTAGTTATCATTATTACAAGGGGCTTATTTTGGATGATATTTTTGTGTCATAAAAAAAAATGATGTAAACCATGTTAAAACACATACTTTGCAAATATTTTGACGAAATTCATAATTTGCCAATAGTTTCTAATGTTGATCCTTATGTCAGTTGCAGTAAAATAAAATGAGTGTCAGACACATGTGTATAAAAAATAAGTTGATATTTGTTTTCGGACTCATATCTCTTTCCTCTTTTAACAAATGATATTGGAAGACAAACACAAATAATAGAAGGATCATGTCATACAAATTTGGAGTGATTTGGAGATATTGCAATATTTCCTCAGTATGTGATTTCACTTTTTTGAATTTTTATACATAATGACTAAGAAATCATAGAAAGTCAAATGTGTTTTGTTGGGGTTTGTAGGTTTGTTTACTTGGGTCTTGATTTTTTTAGAATCAAAATTTGACCATATGTTTTAAGTTGAAACTATCGATTATGTAAATATTATACCAAATACACAAAAAAAAATAGGTGGTTAGGAATTTAAATGTTAATTCTAATTTCGTTTTTTTGTAGGACTCTATTGAATCTACAAATGTCAAGTGATTCTAATTTTTTTATAACATTGGATCATGTTGCATCTATGCAAGGGTATACATCTAATTAATATGATTTTGATAAGGTAAAGAGTTCTTACATAAGAGGTAAAAAATATGATTTGGAATAAAAATATCTTAGAAATGGTTGGTAGAAACAATAGAAGTATTTTTGTTTTGAAAATGAGGGAGATCACAAGTTTCCAGATGATATCAAACATTTTTATAAGGATACTTATAATTATAAGGTGTGTGGAGCTTGGCCATTAAATGAGAATTTTTTTGAAGTTAATAATCCATTTCCTTTTTGGTTCCATATGTTAGGAAATAAGAGATAAAATATGTGGAATAATCCCTTACAAAATCGCAACAATAGAAACTAATATGTAGAAAATATTACAGATCTCAAATAAAAGTAAAGAATAAATAACACAACACAGAGAGACAATATTTAACGTGGTTCACCCAATATGGGCTACGTCCACCAAGAATCACTTGCTCAGATTTTATTACAAGCCTCCACTCTCTCAATACAATACCTAGATCCGTTTGGAGCTATGCTCAACAAACTCTACATAATTCACACCCGAATTCAAAGCACATTTGCAATACATTTTCTTGTCTATCTATCATATGCATAAGACCATATAAATAGACAATTGCTTAAGCAGTTTGATACAAAACCATGGGTATCAAAACAATGGGTACCAAAAAAACCATGGGCCCAAAAACAGCCCATTACGGTTACCCATTACCCATGGGTTAATAAACCACCCATGAAAATTTGCTTCGGGGGCTTCACCCCCGAACCCCTCTAACATGCTCAATGGAGAGCGGGACCACCTTAAAAATACCTGAGTGTAACACATAGAAGGTGTACCACACTCTAACATGAAAACATGCTCCAAAAACATAACACCATACATGTGTGATACATCCATCTAATATATATGCTATAAATATAGTGTTCTCTATATTAAGTACTGTAAAGGTTGGTTCAAAGAGAGAGTTGATAATGGATTATGTATTCTTCCATTTTCCAGTCCTGAGTATCCTTTTACATAATGGAAATGTTTGGTGCATTACAAATTTAGCATGTTCGCGTACTCTATATGTGCACATGTGGCATCTCTTAATTCCAATATAGATAGAAGAAAATATGTGAGAAATATGTACAACCACATATTCATTAATGGTTTCCATAAACATTTAAGAACATAACTAGGTTTATAAAGAACTCTCATATAACATGCACTATTGTTCCTAATTATCAATTTATGGAGTGCATTGATGACTATGAAGTAGAGTATATGCCCAAGATAATGAAGAGATATATTATGGTCAAAGCTACATAAGATTTATTGGGTGGGGATGAATTGTTGATTGATTATGGATTTAGCAGGTGTGTACCTTCTCATTTACATTATATATAAAATAAGAAATCAAAATATGGTACATGTGTTTTGATAAAACAAATAATTATTGTTTTTAACATTGTAATAGATATCGAGCTCTACATTTGCATTGCATTTTTATGAATGCTTTGATTATTAATTTCAAAATAAGTATTCCTTACATGGATAATAAGATTTTCTTAATTTCAGTGAACTCATGATAATTGTATTAAATTCAGAAATTTAATGTAGTAACATGTTAATTAGCATATTGGGCTTGGCATCAAGGTCACTCTTATTTCTATTAGTGTCCCCATATTTCACCCTAAATCTGAGACTACCCCATGTAAAAAATATCATACTTTAAAATAGTGGGTCGTTTTGCATTTTTATTACAAGAAAATGCCTGTATTGCATTTAGATATTCCCACTGAATCATAGGAGCCAATTTTGACAAATGCCCAGATGCCGAAAATTATTTTATCCCTTCATTAAGTTTTGTCTGTGGGAAAATTTTATTTAATTATTGGGTTGTACATCTTCTTTCTTTCTTTCCTATGTTTTTATTATTTTCTTCTCCATTAGATATTTCCTTTCTTTAACAGTTGCTTACTTGCTACAAAACTATGCAGGTATGGTTCATGAGCTGCATGGTTAAAGTAAAACCCATAAATAGGTACTAGCATATTTAATTGAAAAATCTTACACGGGAGCCTCACCGGTAAATGAGGGAGATTTATCTCATGATTGCCTAGGTTTTTAGCTATGTAGAAAATCTAGCCAGCAGTTTTTTGTGACTCCGTTGGGGAACAACTATCTTTACAGATCAAATCTTATTTCTTGTAGATCATAGTATTTCACATTAGACTTTCAACCTGGCTAAACGTCCATTCACTCAATCTGTGAAGGCACAAGGAATAACTTATCATTTCTTTAGATTGCAGGAGTAATTCAATTTCAATCATCCTCATCAAGTAAGAAGCCGCAGATCTAGTATCTCACTAGGAAGAAGAATACACACTCATCCAGATTAGGATCATCTTTAGCATAATCCGACAGCTGGAATTATTCATCAAGTTTATACAAGGAGAAGACATGCCCCATTCATCATGTAGAATCAGAATCAGAACTAGATAGTACCTTTTCCACGGGGACAGGGTTCATTTTAAGAGACCTCCTGGAAATCGGAGGTGGAGAATACCTAGCGAATATCCCCGGAACCGGTTTCATGGGAAGGCAAATATTTTGGGGGTTGTATGAAAAAATTTCACCCGATTATCAAGCACTGCGACAGAAGGCTGCAGACGCACGACGGGAGATTTTGCTGTCGCGCGTCAAAAAAATGCAGTGACGCGCGTCAATAGACCTTAGTGACACGTGTCAATAGACCTATTGACACGTGTCACTAAGGTCTATTGACGCACGTCACTAAGGTCTATTGACGCGCGTCACTGCATTTTTTTGACGCGCGATAGCAAAATCTTCCGTCGCGTGTCTGCAGCCTCCGACCTCTGCTTTCTCATAAAAAAATCTCCATGTCGCGCATCAAAAAACTCTTTGTCGTGCGTCTACTATGCGTCAATATCTTTTGTACCTCCTTGTCGCACATCAAAAAAATGTAGTGACGTGCGTCAACAGGCCTTAGTGACGTGCGTCAATAGGCCTTAGTGACACGCATCAACAGGCCTTAGTGACGCTCGTGACTAAGGCCTATTGATGCGCGTCACAAAGGCCTGTTGACGCGCGTCAATAGGCCTTAGTGACACGCGTCAATAGGCCTTAGTGACGCGCGTCAATAGGCCTTAGTGACGTGCATCACTAAGGCCTATTGACATGCGTCACTAAGGCCTATTGATGCGCGTCACAAAGGCTTGTTGACACGCGTCAATAGGCCTTAGTGATGTGTGTCAGTAGGCCTTAGTGACGCGTGTCACTAAGGTCTATTGACACGCGATAACAAATATCCTGTCGCACATCTGCAACCTCTGCCCTCTTCTTGCTCATCGAAAAAAAATCCATGTCGCTCGTCAACAAAATATTTGTCATGCGTCAATATCTACAGTATCTCCTTGTCTGCAAACTCTCCTTGTCGTGCATCAATAACTTACCCCTTGTCGCGCGTCTATAATACGGGATATATCATATTGTTGAAAAATGTGAAGTAGAAGTGTTCTACCTGGCGAATAATCAAGGTTTATATAGGGGATATTTTTCAAGGGTAGGCGAAGCCGACCCCTAAAAAAATTAAAGTGTAATTTTTAGGTGAACAGGTCACTGGCCCGTGCCAAAAAATTCACCTTTTCAAAATTTTCAAAAATGGAATATTCACCATATTACGAATATTCGCCACTAAAATTTTCCTTGCACGGGGATCAACTTTTGGGCCACTAAACTTGACCCCACCTATTCACAATTTTTCTAAAATATCCAGAAAGAATTTCCCAAAATTTTTTGGAGACGGAAAGTAGAATCTTGATGATCATTTAGCAGCTTTCTTCATATCTTGTGGTGTGCTTGAAATGGAGAATGAAGATGTCTCGGTTAGAATTTTCATTAAGACTCTACACGACTTGGCTAGCGAATGGTTCTATCAGTTAGCCCCTGGAACTATAAAAAATTGGGTGTCCATGTGAGAGTAATTTCTGAAAAGATTCAAACCTACAGAAGACACTAGCGCTAATCACTCAACTAATGCAGTTAAAGAAGGAACCAAATGAGAACATGTGGGACTTTATTGCAAGGTTCTAAAGGATTTTATATAAAATCCCCACTTCTGTTGCGCTAAGTGATGAAAATCAAAAGATGTTTTTCTATAAACACTATGTTTCCCAAAGTTAGATATCAACTACGAAAGGCAAGACTTGTAAATCTACTAGAAGCACAAAATGTTGTCGTGAAGGTTGAAGATGACTTGATCATGGCTGGAAAAATCAGACAATCACCCCACAAAGGTTATGGAGCTTCTTCAAGTACTTCATATCCTTTGCTGTAAAGATTCGACAACGACATGCTGCAAATCAAGAAGAAGATATCTCAAGTAGGAAATGCGAATCCTTCAAGAATAGCACCTTCTCGAACCTTTAATGGTAAAAATTAGAATCAAAATACACTTATTTCTGCACCACATTGATTGGAAATTAAAGCTTCTCCGAGGAACAACTTAGAAACTAATGAAGAAGATCTTGGCATTGATGAGGACTTTGTAGATGTCACTTGTGACTCCAATAGTGGTTACCTGGAATACGAATCTAATAAGGGCTATTATGATTCTTTTCAAGATTCTGATGGTCACACATTTGTGGTGCTCACAAGGTCCTAAACACACTAAATGTTGAAGCATCCACAAGCGGCCAAAAAAGAGAAAGAGAAGATCTTGGGCCAGATGTGACTATCCTAAAAAGAGGTAGTACGCTACCTTCTTCATTAGCTCTCAAAGATAAGCATTCAAATTATTTCAATTCGTAGCAGAGAGCTAATGTGCATCTTGATGAAGTGATTTAAGCTTTGGACATTATTGATGACGATAAAAATACCAAATTCAAGATGTTAGAAGCAGAGTATTTAAGCACATTTTCTGATTAGCTAAATAGGTTGGTTAAGTATGTACAAAGTAATGATCGCAATACTCCAACAAATAATGTTTCATGGGGTATCTTGTCTAGTCTAAAGATTACTCCTTCAAATAATGTGGATGCAATCTCTTCTCCTTCTACTTCTTCTCCTACTACATTGGAAAGGATCAAGCCATTCTATCTGTCATTGCTTATTAATGGTTACAAATTGAGAAATTACATTTTAGATTATGGATCTTCTGACAATGTGATGCCTGCCAAAGTTGTTGATGCCCTGGGTCTCACATTGAAAAAAACCATCAAAATATGCTATTCAATGGAAAGGAAAGTGCCTGTAGTTGGGAAAATCAAATATGCATAGGCAATACTTACTTCATTCTCATACAAGAGATTAAATATGACTATCCTTGTAGTAGACATCCCAGTGTCTTATGACATGCTTTTGAGTAGAAATTTCTATAAAGAGCTGGGTGTAGAAGTCAAGATGGATTGGTCTTGTGCACACATACCAATCAAAGAAGTTAATTAGAATTTATAACCTAAGAAGAAACCCAAGTACATAGTATCAAAATCTGAAGATCCTAGATCTCATATCTTATTTCAAGAATCCAATCACAGAGTCTATTATCTAGAAATGGATAAATAAGAAATTCAACATGTGATCCAAGAACCACATCAACTGGATAATAAGGTTTGGTCTCTAGAATTTGATGGTAGTTGTTGTTCATTTGGATCTAGTGCAGGCGTTGTTCTTATTTCTCCTGAGGGAAAGGTCATGCACATTCCTTCAAGTTAATGTTCGAAAATACTAACAACATGGTAGAATATGAAGCATTGTTATTAGGTATGGAGTAGGAAAGAACAATGGGAATCAATCTCTTACATGCAAAGGGAGATGCCGAGTTGATTGTTAAGAAAATAAGAGGTCTTTACCAAGTCAAAAAGAACAAACTTCAGTATTATAGAGATCGATTGTACTTTGTTATCCTAGATTTTTCTAGCTTTCTCAATATCCTATATTCTGAGAGAGAAAAATTCTAGAGTTGATTCACTTGCAGTGATTGTAGCTTTATTAAATCCAGATCAGCCACCCACATTCTTTAGACAGGGAGATTACAAAGTTGAGATGGTCTTCTGCTCGAAGGTTCCTGATAACGTTCAATAATGGCTGGTTTTTAATGATGACAAGAAAATTACTGCATTTCTCCAACAAAAGGATAACTTCGAAGAGATCTACTATGAGGGAAGCAACTCACCTCCAAGACAAACTACTGTGGGAGAAACAGATGCAAAGGTCTCATGAAGTCAAGAGATTATCTGGCTGAAGGGAAATAAAATTCCTAAAGGCTTAGTATCTCTTGAGAAAATGTTTGACAAACATGATCAGATCCTTAAAAAGAATGAAGAGAGTGGGGAAGGTACTTCCTCTGATACACAGTTATAAATATAGTTCCTGTGAGGAAGAAGAGTGGCAAGATTAGATATTGTGTTGAATTTCACAATCTTAATCAAGCCTCATTAAAAGATAACTACCCCATCCCCGTCATGGATCACACTCTGTAGGTTGTTACTGGATCTGAAATTATTTCCATGCTTGATGGTTTCTCAAGCTACAATCTGGTCAAGGTGGCTGAGGAGGATCAATACAAAATGATGTTCATTACACCTTGGGGAACTTTTTATTATTAGAAAGTGCATTTCGGTTTGATCAATACTGGAGCTATGTTTCAAAGAGCTATGGATTTATCATTTTCTCATCTCAAAGATGTAAGTATAGTAGTATACCTTGATGATCTGACAATCTTTTCCATGAACAAAAGTGTGCACATTTCAAATCTAGAAGAGGTTTTCATCTAATGCCGCAAACATGGTATTTCTTTGAATTCTAAGAAATATATCTTTGTTGTAACAGAAGGAAAGCTACTAGGGCATATCATCTCAAAGGAAGGAACTAAAATAGATCTGGAATGTGTCAAATCTATTCAGAATTTGCCATTGCCAACATCCAAAAAAGGGGTTCACTCTTTCTTTGGTAAAGTTAATTTAATCATGAGATTCATCCCTGACTTTGTTGAGCTAACTCGTCATATCTCAAATATGATGAAGAAGACACATGATTTCAAATGGAGAAGCAAAGGGAAGGAAGTGTGTGAGAAAATTAAAGAGGCTTTGTTAAAAGCCCCAGTCTTGGTTTCACCTGAGTTTAGTAAAGAATTTATTCTTTACTATTATTCCTCTGAACACACAATGTAAAAAATCTTGATGCAGAAGAATCAGGAGGATGTAGAAGCTCCGATTGCTTTCATGAGCATGTCCTTAAAATATTATGATTTGAAATATACTCCAATGGAAAAAAATGCATAATAAATGATAAAGGCATGTAAGGCATTTAGGTATTATATTCTTTCCTCACATACTGTTGTCCTGGTTCCAGATACTGCAGTGAAATCTATTCTCACCTAACAGGAGTTAGGATTGTTAAGAGGCACATGGGTGAAGAAAGTTCAAGAATATGACCTAGATATCAAACCCACAAAGCTAGTTCGAGGAAGAGGTTTGTGCGAATTGATGACTGAGATGAAAGCAACAACACCAGAGGTAGATCAAGATTTTCCTATGGCCCTTTTTATAGATCTGGTGGAAGAGTGGTACAACAACATTGCCTATTTTCTGAATTATGGATAATGCCCGGATCAACTTTCTCGAAAAGAGAAACATACTATTAAACTAAAGTCCAAATATTTTTTTCTTTGAGACAATGGTTTATACAAAAGAGGAATTGATGGTGTGTTTCTCCAATGCGTAGATAAAGCTTAATATGATCAACTCTTAAAATAATTTCATAAGATGGCTTGTGGTGGTCATTTCTCAACTTGAGTCACTGCTCACAAGATCCTTCGAGCAAGGTATTACTAGCCCACACTTTTTCAAGATACTGCAGAGTGGGTGTCTAAGTGCCAAGCGTGCCAACACTTTGTTAGGTGTCTAAAATTGGCCGCATTATATTTAAAACCAGTTGTAATTGAAGATCCTTTCCAGCAATGGGGCATGAATTTTATCGGTATACTCAACCTGGCCTCTAGTGCTGGTCATCATTATATTCTGACAGCTACTGATTATTTCAATAAGTGGGTAGAAGGCATTCCTGTTAAGAACGCCACTTCCATGGAGGTGTGTAATTTTATAAAAGAAAATATTGTTATTAGGTTTGGTGTGCCGAATAAAATAGTAGCAAACAATGATCCAAATTTATCTTCTAATGATTTGGTTGATTTTTACTACACTCATGGGATCCAGCTGGTACATTCCTCCAATTACTATCCCCAAGGGAATGGCTAGGCTGAATCAAGTAATAAAAATCTAGCGACTATTGTGCAAAAGATAGTAACTGAAAAATAAAAGAACTTGGCACAGGAAGTTGTTTGATGCACTATGGGCAGATAGGATTAAAACAAAGAAGGCTATAGGTATGTCCCCTTGTCAGATGTTATATGGAAGAGACACAAAGTTGCCTCTTACCTTGGAATTGACTGCCTCACAAATTTCTAAAGCCCTGAAATATTCCACATTCACTAATGCTATTGAAAAAAGGATAACGTATTTGACTAAATTACGAGAGGTACAGGCTCAAGTCGTAAATAGATTGTCATAGCATCAAAATAAGGTGAAGGTGATCTTTGAAAAAAAGGCTAGGGAAAGAAATTTTGAGATCAATGACTAGGTCCTTTTATGGGACAAAAGAAGAGAAACAAAAGGCATGCACAGGAAATTTTATTTACTATGGAAAGGGCCTTTTGTGATTAAAAAAATCACCGGAGTTGATAGCTTCATTCTTGCTAATCAGGATGGAGTTGAATTGTCATATCCTTTCAAAGGGCAACACTTGAAGTTGTTCCGGACATAAAAGAATAGGGTAAATGTTGTATGTATATAAATAAAACTTTGTTTATTTTTCCTCGTTTTCTATGTTGTGTTGTTTTTTTTTTCCTGACCCTGAGCCCAAAGAACAAGATACAAAACTAGAGATGGTGGGATCTCATATTTACCCTTGTCATTTTGACAGAGGTAAATATGTCCATAGATGGAGCTGACTGGTGTCCCCAGATTTCACCCTGAAATCTAAGACTACCCCATGTAAAAAAAATTGTACTTGTAAAATAGCAGGTCATTTTGTGTTTTTATTGCCAGAAGATGCATGTATTGCATTTAGATATTCCCAGTGAATCATAGGTGCTAATTTTGACAATTGCCCATATGCCTAAAATTATTTTATCCCTTTGTTAAGTTTTGTCTGTGGGAAAATTTTATTTAATTATTTTGAGCCCCGTTTGAAGTAAATTGTTCTCCATTTTATCCCTATTGAGGTTTTACATGTCAATATTCACATACACCAGTGGGGTTTTCACCAGGAATGGATCTTGGGCTTTATTTGTGACTTTTGGAAATGTTTTGCATTTTTATTTTCTCGTACTTTTCTCTGTGAAATTCCCCTAGGTCAATTCCTTCACTAGTACAGTCTGTTTTCTCACCTTAAGTATCTGGATATCATCTACGACCACCATGCTAGAAGGAATCAGCCTCAGGAAGTTATGTTCTCTTTAAAAAGATGAAGTCGTGCACAAAAGAACTTCTTCTAGACAAGTCACATTTTTGGGAATGGATGGATTTAAGATGCAGTGGGATTTTTGGTTGCAACGGGAAGGTGGGATTTTTGTACCTGCCTTACAGGGTACTTTTTCCCATGAAAGTAAAGTCACTTAAGTTATGATGGGGAAATTAGAGGTAGTAGACAGGCAGGAATTTCTTACCTGCCTTGCAAGCTAAAAATTCCCATTGTGAAATAAATAAAAATCACTTAAGGTGTTGATGGGAATTTCTTACCTACCGTGTAGGGTAAAAAATCCCATTATGGAGGGCAAAAAACTTAAGTGGATAATGGGATTTTTGGAGCTGCCATGCAAGGTGAATAATCCCATCAACATTGACTTTTAAATATAGAAATCAACCTTCTCCAAAAAGTGCAACCCCTTTGGAGAATTAAATAGTTTATTTAAAGGCATTTATTAATAAACTCCCTTCCAATTTTGGCGCCCAATGATGAGGAAAAGTCAATGCATAAGGAGAAGTCAAAGAAGACTAGAAGTAGAATGCTAAAAATAAATTAAATTAATATATTTAATGCAGCCCTAGAGCATGCTAAAAAGTGCAACCCATTTGGAGGATAAATAATGCTTTTTGAAGTATTTATTAATGGTTTTTTATTCCTAATTTTGGTGCATGGAGAAATAGAAGGTCAAAGCATGATGTTAAGTGAAAGTAGAGGGCTAAAAATAAAATAAATTTATTTATTTAATGACAGCCATGAGCATGCATAAAATAGGCACCCAAATTGGAGAGAAAAGCATGCTTATTAATTAATTAATTTCTAGGAATATAAGAGACAATTGTTAATTATAGAATGATGAAGGTTGTATAAGCATGATGATGCATAAATTAATTCTTCTAGCAAAGGAATGCAGCCTCGGATAGTTTCGGCACCCAAAGGAGGAGGATTTTTGCTCAAAGAAGTGTTTTTCACTACCGGAAAGCTTCGAGGTTTGGTGCCTAGGAAAGGAGGAGCTTGTTTTAGGCTTGGTTAATTATCTTTATAGTGGTACAGGTTCTTAGGTGAATTTGAAAATATTTATGCTTTCTTTGCATGCAAGCAAAGCCTCAAATTTTAGGGTAGTGGGCTTTATATGCAGATTTTTATGATAAAAATCAAGTGTTCATGTTCCGGTTACTTTCTTTGTCTAAATTAATTACAGGTATTCATTAGAGGTACTTATATAATTGAAAGGGAGCTTAAATCAATGTCAGATACATTGAGTATATCTTCTGAATCTAAAGAAATTCCTAGATCTGCACCAGTTGTAAAGAATTTTGGCCAAATAAAAAGAAAAAGAGTTGTTCAGATAAAGATAGATCCAACCATAGCAAAGTGGGATGAAAGAGAAAGCTCAACGGAATCATGCATTACTGCCATATTTTATGATATCAGAGACATAAATCTAGGCCTAGAACCTCTTTCTGAATTGATTGATAGAGCCAGAGCTGGAAAGACTTCTCTCAAGCAGGAAGTTAAAAGTAGTGGAATCATTCGAGTTGTAGCATTCCCATTCACAACTCAGTTGCCATAATTCATCATGGATTGTGTCAGGTAGTACCATCCACTATCCAGATCAATCTGTGATGCTATGGGGAAGACAATAATCCGGCTGGATGCTATAATGCCCCGTCCCTCATCCTTCTTTTTCTTTTTCAACGACCGTGTTGCTAAGCATTTAACGTTGTTGTGCTCCAGCTGATCCTTGTTAGCTTCACCTTTTTTATTACCCTATTAGGGAAAATTATCTTTCTCGAATTCGATAGGTGGTTTAAATGATGACTTGATGTTGTTGTTAGGGCGTGAGCGACTAGAGGGAACATCTACATAATAATAATTATTCCTTTTGAATTGTCGATTCTTACTATTATTGTTCTGGTCAAGCTTGTATGTTGATCCTTGTCAATGTGATTAATAAGTAGTATTAAGTTGTAATAATAATAGTAATATAAATAGTAATAATCTTATTATTTTAATTATCGATCGATGACAACTTCTTTATCTGATCATCGATTTGTTATCAACTTTGGGTAAGTGCAGGAAGTTGATGGACAAATATAGGGTCATCCGTGGACATCATATTGCAAATAACAACATAATATCAACTTGTAGGGATTATTAGCAATACATACACTCAAAATTAGACAAAATTATATAAATATGAAAAGTAGAATTCAGAATCTAGTTTCTAAAATACTAATTTCTGTAAAAAATGGACAAGATTAGCTATATTAAACACTCAAAATTCAATAACTTGGTATTTTTTTAAAAAAACGCTGATAAGATTATAGTCCGTTTGCCCACAATTTGGATGACCAAAAATTGATATATATTTTTTTCCTTTGGTGAGAAGTTATATGCCACTATCTATCTTGGGATGGATTTTATTTTGTATTTTTTTGAGTAATATTTTATTTTTTATGATTTTTTCCATGAAAGTGGTATGAAAACATAAAGAAAACAGAGCACTTTCCGTTTGCCCGCCATAACTTCATCAAAAAATATTGAAATCAAATAATTTTTTTTTTGAACATGTATATAATTTCACCACAGATGGGATGGTATAATTTTTATCACATTTTGATAAGTGAAACAAATTTTGCAGTCTTAGACGTAGACATAAACATTCACAGGAAAAAGTGTCTTAAAGACCTACTATTAGTAAAAAATTATAAAATGATATTTATCCTCTTCTATTCACTTTAAAATCAGTATTTCTACAAAGCTAATAGTCTCCCCTACACAATGGTACCATTTTTATGACATAGTTTTTACTTTTCAGCATGGTCCAAGTCTGCGGAAGACTAAATTTGATGTTTTGCTATTTTTAATGTAAAATTCAGGATTTGATGTCCACTTAATTGTCCCCCAACTTGGTGCACTTACCCCTTTATTGTTAATTATCGATAAGCAATTTTATTGTTTGGATTGGTCGCTTCACAGATTGATCCTCGATCTGTGCAAGAGGAGGGTATTATGTTGTGACGCTATGGTTGGTCCTTGTCTTGCATTCATTTTTTAAACTCCTCTCTAGTCCCTCCTTGGTCGACCAGGCTTGTTTACGTACTCGTTTTATTTGTCATTTTAAAGGTGAAATAATATTACTACCACCTAAAGCCAACTGAGTCTCCTCTCGTATTGTTTTTTTAGGTATACCTATTTTGATGAGAAGAATGGATTTAAAATAAAATTTAAATGAGAAATAAAAGCATAATTAAATTAAAAAGGAGGGGGAGATGAGTCATTTTAGGGCTCTTTATCTCCTTTTGAGTTTTTTATAAATAATTGGATTAAATATAAAAAAAGAAAGATGTCCATGATTGTGGGGGGGATTTAGGGAAAAGGGAGGGTTCCTTTGTGTTTTTTTCTAGCTTTTGCTGAGTGTGAGAGAGCGCCGCCACCATGGGAAGAAGCTCTAAACCTATTTGGTGCACCACCAGGCAGGAGGGAGGCCGTGTTTTTCTTTGTGGAGACATCCACGCATGGCATAATGCCCCTACACCGCTTCACCTCCTTCCACATGGTCATAGCTTAGCATGTTGGCAGATTTGTATGGTTGGCGGCTTATGTGGTTATACTAATGTTTGACTAAATGAAAGAACTAGATAGCTTCTCATGGATTTTGAGGACGGCAATATATAGAAAACGTGCGGGGGGGGTGTTTCCTCATAAGGTAGTCACATTGTTTCACCATGCAACAAATAGGTCTCCAACCTGATAGTTTACATTGCCAATGTATCTCCACCCTATGCAAAATGTGGAAGCTTTGGAGAAGGGTATAAACATTAAAATATGGTTTTTTTGTAAGATTTTGCACTTGCAAGTGTCATAGTTGATATGCGTGAAAAATGTGGAAGTGTATTCAAGTCATGTGAACTGTTCGACAAAATGCCTCATATATTTCAGCTCATGGAATGCAATGGTTTCAGGGTATTCATAGATGAACTTGTTGTAAAGGCCTTTGAAAATTTGAAGGAAATGTATTTGGCAGTTGTGAAGCAACACTTAACAACCTTTTTCAACACCCTCTCAATTGTGCCAAAATAAGTGTTTTATATTGGGTATGGACATCCTTCAAAGAATTATGGAAAAGAGTTTTTTGACATTTTATACAGTTGGAGAAAATCATTCATAGAGGGTAGGAGAAATATTTGACAAAACACCTCAAAGAAATGGTGTCTCATGGAGTGCCATGATTGTAGGATATGCACATAATGGATTTGTTCAATAGACTTTAAAAACTTGCAAGCAACTACATATTCTGGTGGAAGACTTCAAGTGATCAGGAAGTTTGTGTGATGTGGTGGAGGTTAGATCAGGGCTCGTGAACTGGTTGACGAAGTTCCAAGCGAGATGTTGAACAGAATCTCGTAGTTTCGACCGACTTCGTTCTCCAAGCATGGTTCATCTTCCCTTACCTCTCATAATTCTCGTGTTTTAGTTCTCTTTTGCAAATAAATAGAATCTTAAAATATTAGGTTTTTAATACAGTTAAATGTTTATATCAACTCGTTGTAAAAACAATGAAAGGTCGTGTCGTAACTCACAAAATCAAAATAACTCTTCTGCATTAAACCACAAACTCCCACTCTCATTCTGAGGTGATGTAGAAAACTTCCTACCCAACTGGATTGCTACAACATTATTTTATCGACTAGACGAAATTGAATTTCCAGTAATAACGTTGATCATCTCCTGGTTTAAATAGTTAACTTTTGCATTTTTCAGAGACTCGTTAAGTACCCTTTGTAACTCTAAAAATGAGATGTTAAGCTTCATTCGTGTACCTTGGTATGCAAGGAGTCACCTTGACCTTTGAATTGACCCTGAACAAACATATGAGATCTTTTTGACGCTCTTATAGGAGCCTTGTTACACTATTTTATAGTAGTAAAAAGTTGTTAAATCTAGAAAGTTGGCTTTCATTTTGAACCACCTTTTAAAACCTGGATAGAGAAATTAATTTCCGTCTTCGCAAACCTCTAGTTTTTATACTAGACAATTGCATGGAACATTAAGTTTAGGGAAAAACACTTTTCTGGATAGTTTAGAAAATCCATTTTATAGGCCTCCGGTCGCAGTTTGACGAGGTCAAACTGGACCAATTTCGACTTGTCGCTCAAGAAAACTTGTACCTGTTTGAAAATGGTTTTCTAGTTCTCATTCTCGTCGACTCTGATGAATTTTCCTTATATAGGGGAACTGGTAGGAAGTGTTTTGTTGCGTGCTCATCCATCAAACATCAGTTTTGGACATGGTTTTCTGAGCCCTTGAGCTAACCTTTGTTCATTTCTAATTGGGTCAACTACGACCAATAGCCTCAGAAAACTAGCCGCCAAACACCAACCGTTCACTTTTTCACAATTCCGTCAGTTGCTATGAACTCTTGGTATATATGGGAACACGTAGAAAGTTAATCATGGTGTGAATTCTCATTGGAAGATAACTTTTAGAAGTGGTTTATTAGCCTCTGAGCCCGTTTTGAATGTTTTTGTAGCTAGGAAGAAAATGTAAAAGTAGAAAGTTGTGGGAACCTCGTCAGGTTGTTAAACCACCATGGAAACTTTGGACTCATATAAATAACTATTTAAAACTCTATAGTGGAACTTTTTGTATGATATAGAACTTTTGATAAATGGTGTTTATCTCTCTCTTTCCTTCTCTTTCTCTCTCCTGGTTACAAAATGAAATGTAATGAATACATATCTCTAAACCTTTTATTTCGATTGCAATTGTAATTATTATCATATGTACATGGGGAGACTGAAAAATGATAATTATGTTAGATTAGGGTGGATGCCATGCCAGCGAGTTATTGCTGATATCATGCTCACATGGTTTTACAGGATGAAAGAATGACGATAAAAAGACGATGTGTAATTCATTTATTTATCTTTTAATTTATATATTTCATTATTAAATGAATAAATGGATATTGTTGTCTCATGTTACAGACTGTTATATTTGAAAAATTGTTGATATGTATGAGATGTTGATTTCAAGGACATCTAGGAAATGTGCATTTAATCATAGGTCAATTAGATAATAGTACACCTGGTAAAAAGGTTTGACATTTATATAAGGTAAATGAATCTGAAGTAATATCTTGTAGTGCATATTTAGTGTTCAATAAATGATTAGCGAGTTATCTTGTGCATTCATACTTTGTAAATGTAATAAAGAGATTTAAATGAAACACTCTACCCTTGTTCAATATCGAAGCAAAAATTGTTTTTCATGTGTGATTCTCCTTATTGTAGAAGACATTGAAAACCGTAGGATGGACTTAAACTCTGCACTCAATGGAACCTCCTAGTTTGAGTAAGCAAGAACCTAAGAATGGGCTTATCATCTTAGTTAGTATGTTTAGTGACATTTTCTTAAACCTACCTGTTAGAAGTGACACAGTCAAAACTTTTCTTGGAGTGTGTAGAGCTAACTCATCCTTCGTAGCCTAGCGGACTACTTGTCATCTAAAGATATATTTAATTTAAATCTCTTCATCGAGTGAAATCCCTGTTGGATCCAGACGACATAGATGGAGGTTGTGACTTAGTTGTTCTAGGTCTTAAACTCTTGTAAGTGAACTCCTTAGTCCCACTCAACTAAATGTGTTAACTTTGTCCTTTCTTAAAGGTGGTTCAGTATTAAATTTGTCCTCTCGCTTAAGACTCATATATAGTTGAGGGGTAGACCCTTAGGTAAAGTTGGAATTAATCTAAAACTCAGTTGATGTGGATGTTAACTTAGGGTTCGCGTTTAGTTTCAAGTATTCTAATCTTATATTTCTTCAAGAGGTTAATCAAACACTTTGTAACTCCTTTTACAGGACAATACTAATAATGAGACCATAATGTGACATGGAAAATAAAGCATATAAAAGTAAAAATGAGATTTGAGGTTCAGAATAATGCCACTCTTGGAAACCTTACAACATAATTAAATATATTCTTATGTTTCAAAAAATATGAATTGCCTTCGTGTGTTCAACCTTCGAGGAAACAAAATACATATATAAAATCAAAATGGAATTCCTCAAGTCATTGAGTTGGAATAACTATGCTAGGGAAATAACTAACCGTGATCGAGGTATGTTTTCAGTAAAAAGCTATCTTGTATTTAAATCTCCGTTAAAACCTAATAATGATATATGGACACCAAGTCACATACACTTGATTGGTAAGAGTAGAAAAAAGGAAGACATTGAAGGTATGTTTGAGAAGAAGATTTTTAACATGAGAGTAAGATAATTAAGTACTTTATATGCATTTGAATTATGCCAAATAAGTGTGTAATTTATGGGAAAAATTGCAAAGAATAAGAAGCTAAATTAAAATTTTTGAACTGTAAATTATATGTGGGATGAAACTTAAAGTTTCTATAGATGGAAAAAGGAGGAAGCTATTCTTGCACAATAATGTCCTTGGAATGTTAATCGTAACTAAAATACAATTAAATAAATGATGTGTTGTGCATTCGCCATTCCTGAAGTCATGTTTCTTGTGGTTGGGTCATTACTAGTGACTATTCATTGGTAAAAGTGTGCCATCAACATGCCTATGTTGTTTTCATGTGTGTATGTGAGTCCATGACTTATGTGATTGTCATATCTGAGTTGATTTTCTGTACTTGGAGCCCTTGTTGTGTTGTGTGTAGTGAGCATTGCAAGTCAAAAAAATATTATCCTAGTATTTTACTATTGTAATTGTGTGTGTAAAATGTGGGCACTACAGATGCATAGTTCATCAATTATTGTCTGAAGATTCCAACATGATAGGTGGTGACTAATATCAGCATGTTGGATGCTTACAATAGATGGGAGAAGCATAAAGTTGACTGTGTAGGCATAATGAACAGAAGGTATATGAAGAATCCTAGATCTCCATCCAAGTTCCTGAGGACTCTTCCACGATCCAATCTAGTACAGGAGGTGGATGACATTACCAAAATACTATGTAGGATAAATGGAAAAGCTAACACTCATAACTTCCACTCATGGATGTATACCTTCATCAGGACCATTGAGATCAATAAAGAATATTCTATAATCAATTGGTTGGAAATCATCAATGACAACATCAATGAGAACCTCCGGAGTGTGAGGTGAACTTACAACTTCAAGATGACTTCATATTTGGTATATGCAACATCCTCGCAGGGTATCTTCTCCAAGCTGAATAGACATGGTGTGCTCTCCAAATAACCTACTTTTGAGTGCTACCCATAGCTTACTGTGTCCACATGCAATAAATATTATAAGGTGGTCAATGATAGATTCTTCTACAGATTCATTTGTAGGATAAATGGTGATTTGAAGACCAACAGGGCAAGCAAGGAATCTTGGGAAGTTTTATCCCAGGTTGGCAGTATCTTCATCCAGTTTGTAAACTTTACATAACTCAGGGTCGCTAGCTTTTCGGGAGAACCAATCAAGTTTCCCATATATCTAAGAGAAAAATTAGTCATCATGGAATTGAGCAGATAGCTTGTGGAGATGCATGACCTACAGTCAAAATGACACAAGTCTATAGGATTCTTCTTGATCAACGTGGGCTATTACAGCTGCTTGAGTATTCACAAAGCCAGAGGAATTGAAGCGGAGATGTTTTCTGAGTATGAGCATGATTTCTTCCCAGAACTACTGAACTTCGATCCATATGGGGTAGCAAGAAACATAATCTCCTGAGAATACACACATGTTCCTTCATTAGAAGATTTCTGGATGAAGTGCAGAAGCGAGTACGAAGTTAGGAAGAAAGAATTTAGCAGGTTATCAGTGCGATAATTGTTTGACTATGGATTAGCATAGATACATGTAGATCTTATAGACGATGGGACTTTGTTACTTGACACATACCATCAGATGGGAGGGGATAGAGTTAAACTTTAGGAGAACATTGGTGGCTACCACACAATCGAGGAGAGATCTGTGGTTGTTTTTGTTAACACTTCAAACTAGTTTCTAACAAAGGGGTATTGCCTTGATGAAGCTTTGATGAATCAGATCACAAGAAACCTCAGTACATGATATTCCCTCAAAAGGAAGCACAAGGGAGAAAGCAGCAGAAGGCCTAAAAATATTAAAGTGCACAAGAAGTCTCATTCGAAAGAAAAGATCACTTCTATGGCTATGGTGCTAGTTTCGACTTCTCTAACGTCAAGTACTTCACTAACTTTTGCACCTCAATAGGATACTACCATTCCTCTATTGAATCCAGAAAAAAATTTGTTTTCTCCTCAACCTCTCCAATTAGCACCTCTTCTTGAGGAAATGTTGAAGGTTCAGATGACAGAATTTGAAAGAGCTTTGTCTTTGATTAATATAGAGGATGAAAGCCACGACACTGTAGCAATTTCAGATTAAGAGGAACCAAAGCACGAGATGGTGGTACATTTGGCAACTTCTCATTCTCTGAGAAGCAATTTCTCAAAGTGGTTGGCATCACAGTCAGTCCTAGAGGCTAGAGAAGAGATCAACTTGGAGGAACATGACTTATAATTGCTCCTGAGTTTAAGCGGGAAAGACAGAAGACCTAAAGATGCTAAGGTGACTTTGAGGTTGATTATTGAAGAGTTAGGGAAGAAGTTCATTGAGGTATTGGTTCCAACAAAAGGAAAGAAGAAGGGTGAGATCACGGAAGTGGATGTAACATTGACCAAAGTACCCATAGGTCAAGCCACTACTGAAGGATTGAAGCAAGACATGCAGACATTGATAAATGCTTTATTCCTTAGGCTTTATAAAGAAAAAGTAGAAAAAGTGTAACTTCAAAACCAGGTGTCTCAGTTGTGTGAGATTATTACCAAAGTTGCCAAATCTTCCACTTAGCCAATTTCAGTACATAAGCAGGTGAGCGATCATCTGATGTAGGAAGTGGAAGATGTAGGTAACCAAGTTAAGGCTATTGATGAATGGAAGAATTTAATCATTTTCCAAGCTTCTGTACAACTCAGGGAGGTGCTGGCCCATCTAAATTTTATGAAGGATAAATCGGTTCAGTTGAAACAAATAGTGACAAACATGATGGACATTAACATAGTAGCTAAAAATATCCTGAGTACTTTGGTCGAGATAAATAAGTCTTCGAGGGAGGTTTTGACTACAGAACAAATTATGCCCGATGGATCAGTTGAAAAGGGGAAGAAACTTGAGTTTGTAGTTTCTTTCTTCTTGGATATCTTCAGAATCATGCTAAAAAGAATGCAAGTGCTTGAGAGTATGGCATCATCACTATCAAATGATTTCATTGCTTTCACCAACAAGGAAGCGGTGGAGAACGTTTCTTTATACAAAAGGACCATTCCTAACAAAGTGTCTGATTCCATGGAAGGATCTTTTCTGATGGTGCAAGAGAGGATTGATGGAGCTCTTAGGCCTTTCATGATGCATTCCATCAGTGAGCTGGTAACACTACAGTCAGACATTAAGAAGTTTAGTCCTATCTTGAAGGATGTGGAATCATGCATCAAGGTTTTGAATGAAGGATTGTTACAATTCACGACAAAAAAAGTAGTTGTGGCTAAAACAGATGGGAAGTTACTGAATTACATGTTCGATAAGTATATTCAGTATCAAAGCAAAAAGAAGATGTAGATGTTACAACTGGAAGATCTTTCTTCTTCTACTCTTTCTTCTTCTATTTCTACATTCCCAGATTTAATTGTAAAAATTTAAAGTTATTGGTTTGAAAACCATTACTTTAAGTTGTGTGGAATGATTCTATAAGTTAAGTGATAGATGTGTATAATTTTGACTAGAACTCCAGATGCATGTCACTTAGAGAGGAATTAAAGGAGGATGATTTCCAGATGTTATCTTTACTTCTTGTTTATGTTCTAGTTCATTTAAGTTCCCCATTTGTAATTTCCCTTCTACATTATATAAGTAGAGGAAGAAACTTCAGGTTAATGATCAAAATTTGTAAGCAGCATTCTTGTGTTCTAGACTTTGTGCTGAAACCCCTGATAGCTATTTGAAGTAAAGGAATAGAAAGAAGCATATTTCCGGAGAAATTTGTGTCGATGGTGCATTTTGTGTCTAACTTTTTTGTCTTAGATCTATTTATAAACTTTGTGTTATTCTAGATCTAGATCTGAAAGTTTCCTTTGCTTATAATTTTGTGTGTTAATATTTATTGGTTTTGTCTATGTGCATGCAATCAAATATGTAATCTATTGATTGAGTTACACATATTTTTTTCTTTCCTATGTTTTTATTATTTTCTTCTCCATCAGATATTTCCTTTCTTGTAACAGTTTCTTACTTGTTGCAAAACTATATAGGTATGGTTCATAAGTTGCATGGTTAAAGTAAAACCCACAAATAGACACTAGCATATTTAATTGGCAAATCTTACACGGAAGACTCACCAGTAAATGAGGGATATTTATCTCATGTCTGCCTAGGTTTTTAGCTATGCAGAAAATCTAGCCAACATCTATAAAGGATTGTGTTAGTGATAATGAAGATGAGGGTAAGTGTCACAAACCCCCACTATGACTCCCTTGCAAACACATTAGAGTCATTATTGGCTCAGGTTGACTTGGAAATAAGTCAAATTGATTGGTGGAAAAACTTGAAGAGAGTCTTGTGGGGCATATTCTACGAATAAATTATCAGTTACAAAAGTTTAAAATTTACTAAAGGCCCCATTTGTGCACTATTCACTAACCCTAGAACTAATTTTTCAGTTCATTTGTAATGCAAATGCTTTCCAATCCACTGTTGTAACAATAATTTAATAAAAAAGTTAGGACCAATGGTGCATGGTATTTCAAAGATATAAGTTTGTCCCACTTGGTGGCCAAAAATATTTTAAAATTTTTTTGGTAAATAAATATTTAAAAATACTATAAAAACTTATAAAAATTAGGTAAATTAAGGATGCCCTTCACCTTGGTATTTATAATCTCTTAAAAATACATGTTTGGCCACTTTATATATGTTTGGTCATGTATTGGTTGTCGGACATATTTTGCTGAAGGTACAAAAACTCTAAAAAAGTGGGACACAGTTATATGCTTTGACCTATTATACCATCTTGTAATAATAATGGAATTTATTTTACTTTTTGAGGAAACTCTATTGTGAGTTTATCCTCAATGAGATTCCCAACTGTTTTGACTACTCTCGGTTTTAGGACCAAGGAAAAGGCTCTGCACATGATAAGCCAAGTGTATGTCATGTTTCTATTCAATATGTTAGACGTTTTTGTAGACACAAAATAACACACATATTACTATATTACTATGTCGTCAAGTTTATTATTATTATAAAGATGGATCTTAAGCAAGAAAATCATTCATTGGTGAGATAATCCTTTCTCCATATTCTTGTTTTGATTGTTTCTATCATCTACCTCTCTCACATATGTCATTTTTGTACTGATTTTTGGTCAGGTCACAAGGATCCCTTTTTGTCTGTCTTTTCACATATGTTTTCATTTATCTCAAGACACTAGCGCCCAGTCTGGACACTATCCCCCAGGTTCCTATGTCTATTCTGGGCACTCTTGTCCTTTTTATCCTTTTTACTTATTTTGAAATTTTTGGTGGTTTTTTTGGTTTTTTTATCCTTATCCCAAGCTTATAGTCGGCCTTTTGTGTCATCAGTGTCCAAATTCAAACAAGATATATATATATATATATACAAACCCTACACACTATTATTATGGCTAGCAATTATAAGGGATAATCACATAATTTACATATTATCAGTACCATCAAAGGGACTGCAATTTTGGGCTGCATACAATGCATAGGAAAGGGGAAACATTGAATTCCATATCACACATTTTGCATCTTATCTAGCTATAGCATGTTATCTTTGTGTCATTAGCATGAGGGCAACCTAAGGACATTATTTCACACACAAGCACACTAAAATACATGGATTCTAGAATGTAGTGCAGCACTCGGTCTTAAGCTCACCCTTCAGGTGACCACCAAGGTTAGTATGACTTCACATATTTCATATTTCATTTAGATTTGATGTGTTTGTGAGCTTGTGTAGATAATTAGGGTTTTTTTTGCAAGTTACAGGTACCTTCAGTGATTCAGGAGTGAATATTAAGTGATAAAAAAATGAAGTGTTATATCCTAGCGATTTAGAAGAAACTTTTTTTTGAGAATTTATGCAGTCACTGGCATCCAAAAGTGGTCTCTAGCACCTAGGATCCCTTTTCCTACCATAGGTACCCATGTCTGGTCCCAAAGCAGAGTCCCGGATATGTTATCGAGCTATTGTCACATAATTTTCTACCATATCCAATGTTCACATAGTCCCAAATACTTTCATATTGTACATGAATTAGCTAAGTCAGTCATCTCTTCCATTTACTTATGAACTTGTAGTGCTTGAGTGCTTAGTATGTGTATCTTGTAGTATTTTGTCATATTATTTACTCTGGAATTATATTCAATTAAGTTTTTATTGAATCGGTTGTTAGAAGCACAATAGACTAAAAGGGGTTGTGTATAAATCCTTTAAAACATTCATTCCATTATATTCATCATTTATAATCATTCATGATTCATTAAATCATTATAACATTCAATCAAAGCATGCACACCATCCACATAAGCAAGATAACACAATGAACACAAGATATAAAGTGGGAGACCCTCAAGGGGAAGAAAACCCACTGAACCTCTAATTATATTACACAAAAAAAAGAAATCAAGTGAATATTACACATAATATGAGATGTTTTAGTGAGGCACCAACCCCGTAAGGAGCAACAACCCTACTTTAGTAGAGCATCAACCCTACAAGGAACACCAACCCCTAGTTTAGTAGAGCACAAACCATACAAGTAACACTAACCCCTAATTTAGTGAGGAACCAACCCCAAAAGGAAGATATAACCCCCTAAGATGACCAAGCACCAACTCAAACATATGAAGATTAATATCACTAAATATATGTTTCTTCTATAACTAATTGTGATCACAATTACAGCTCCTCTCTCTCAAAACCCTCTTAAAACAAGCTCTTCTCGTTTTATCAAATCTACTTCTTCTTCAATATAATTTCTTCTTTTCCCTAGCTCGTCATTACATGTTATCAATTTGGAATATATAGCATAAAATTCTCCTCCTCATGATGGTCACCAATACCTCCTTCAAGCTCCAAACTCTACCCTCTAGGTCACACTGTTTCACCACACCAACAACCAACACAAATGAACCATCTAATTTTTTTTATACCTATTTATTTTCACCAAATCACATGGTTCAAAATTTATATGGTAAAAAAAAATCCACATCATAAGAACATGATAAAAATACCATCCAATGGACCAAGTCGGTCACCACTATCACTAAGACCCACCAAAATCTCCATTAGGACATAACAAATCCTGAAACCCCAAAACAATCAACTCGCCAACCAAGGAGTGAAAAAAAGATTAAAAAACTTCATCTAAACACTCAAAATACTCTAAAAAGCATGAAATAACTCAAAACAATAAAAAAAATCATGAATCAACTATAGAGGATGAACAACCAAACACATGCAAAATTGACCTTCAAAGAATATGTCATAATTTTATCATACCTTAGAAAAAACTCAAGCGTGATATATCATTGGAAAGATCATAGAACCAGGATCATGAAAACATTCAAACCAGTTCATAACTCCACCTGTAGTAGCTCACAAAATGATCTTTTCCTAAACTTCTCAAAATTTCCCCAAAACTACCCAAAAACCAATCTTCATAAATAGGCCATACTTTTCACTTTAGAGACACAACCATGATATTAAATAATCATGGAAATGTATTAAAACTGCCTTTCTTCAATAAATGGTAAATTAGTCACTGGGTCTAATGGGAAACTTTTTCAAAAACTAGAACTTTCTAGATACAAGCATTTTTTAGTGGGCCCACATACTATCAAAATCTATAAATCACACCTAGAGATAGGAGGAGTCCTCTACAACACAAAATCATCAATTTTCCCAAAAAAAACAATATTGGGTCACTATACTCAATATCTCCCAAGTCGTTGCTTAACTAGGGTTTTAGGATGAGTTCAAAATAATTTACCTTCTTAACAATCATTCATAAAAAAAGTGACGGTAAAAATACCTCAAAATTATTTAAAATCTTAATATTTTACCTAATTATATATTCCAAAGAGTTCATGTCTCCATGCAAAGCATAAAATCCACAATGAACATCAAAAGGTCAACTTTTAGCACAAAAACACACCTTTGAAAACCCAGTTTTGGAAAACATTTCATATCTTGCTTTGTATTTAACATTTTGACCTAAAATTTTACCTAAAGCATCATGTCTACCTCCTATAAATAAATCAAGTCTCATCCATGCTCAAATGCATAAGAAACTCTCCAACCACCATGACTTACCCTTTCTTACATGTCTTGTCTTTATTGTTCTTGCTTTAAAGGACCTAGATCTATAAGATGAAGAACATGGATGGAAGCCTAGTAATTTTATTAATAATGAATCCAGTCAAACTTATAATGAAGTGCTACAATTCTTATAGGAATTTCACAGCTGAATACAAACACAGAAATATGTTCCACATGTGCAACAAGAAACTTATTTACATAAGTTTCCAAAAGTGTATCCAGGAAGCAAGTATAACAAGCATGCAGTTGCAACAATAATGCAAAAAATAAACAATACGAGAATAATATGGTTATTAAAAAATAACCATATAAAAAATAATTTCATGTACCTAATTAATAATGCAAAATTATTATTTATCGTAACATTCCCCCCCTTAATTTTACATTTCCGTAAAGGATGAAGAGAGGAATTCTCTCAAAAACTCACGTGACTTGGTGAAGATATTTTCTTGTTGTTCAACAATTGGATAAAAATGAAGTTGTATATTGTGTTTAAAGACATCATCACGTATGAAATGTACCTATACCTGAATGTGCTTTTTTCTTTCATGAAAAAATATATTTCGAACAAGTTTGAGAACACCTTCATTGTCTACATACATGGTGGTCAGTTTGTCTTGTGGTATTCCAAGTCCTTCAAGTAAGCGACATAGCCATATCGCTTCACAGAAAAATTCACCTACAGAAGGATACCACATTTCTATGGAAGAGAAAGAAACAAAGTGTTGTTTCTTCCTTCCCCATGATATTGGTCCAGATCCCATAAATAATACAAACCGTGAAGTGGATTTCCTGTCATCAATATTGCTTACATGATCTGAATCTGAATATCCAAACAAGAATAAATTATCATTCTTCTTGTATTCTAGACCAAGATCTACTGTTCCCTTAAGATATCTCAAGATCCACCTTGTTTCCTTCTAATGAAAAAATTTGGGTTCCTGCATGAACCTCAATAGTTAGCTCACTACAAATCTGATATCTATTCTAGTGTAGGTTAGGTAAATGAGAATCCCAATCAACTACCGATAGAGAGTGGCATTTACTTCAACAGATGGATCTGAACGAAATAACTACAATATGTTCTCCATAGGTGTAGTAATTGGAACTCCGTCATCCTGAATTTCTTGAGTATTGTATTGGTATATTTCAACTAAGAAACAAAGATGTGATTATCTTTCTGCCATACTTCCAATCCAAGACAATAGTGCATCATCCCGAGATCTATCATGTTGAACGATCAGTTAAGATTTTTCTTCATTGCATCGATCATCCTCATTGAACTGCCAGTGATGACTAGATCATCTACATAGACAATGAAAATCACAATCTCCCCCCCGCTTGCTTTTTGAGGTAGAGATTGAGATCGTATGGATTTTTGACAAATCCATGTTGTATGATATTCTCATCAATTTTGATGTACCAAGACTAGGGTGCCTATTTAAGGCCATATAGAGATTTCCTGAGTCTGCATACCTTTGCTTCTTGACCAGGTACAATTTATCCCTCAGGTTGAGTCATATAGACTTCTTCTTGTAAATATCCATCTAGGAAGGAACTTTTTACATCCATTTGATGGACTTTCCAACCAGACTATACAGCTAGAGAAAATATCACCTTGATCATTTTGATCTTGGCTATGGGAGAAAATGTCTCCTCATAGTCAATGCCTTCTTTTTATGCGTACCCCTTTGCTACTAGTATCGATTTGTACTTGTCTATGGTCCCATCTACTTTGTACTTATTTTTGAATATCTATCTACATCCAATGGGTTTCTTTCTTGGCGGAAGATCGACAAACTATCAAGTGTTATTTTTCATCATTGATTTATATTCAGCATCCATGGAATATTTCCATATTTTGACTGTAGGGCTTCTTGGACTGTAGAGGGCTCATCAAATTCAATAACTCTACTCATCAAAGAAAATTTACTTTTTCTCTTGCTTTATTGTGATTTCGTGGTCCAGTGGTGGATGTATCTGGTGGAGCATCCATTCTTGCATCTTATAGCATGTTGTATACTACTTAGGCATACTATGAACTGCTCCCATGGGTTATGGTTCTATTTGATCATCACCATCATACCCATCATCAATTTCATCATCTATGGGAACATCGTCTTCTTTTTTTTACAACTGGTGAAAATCCACATCAGGTGAGTCTAGAGGAGTTTTTACTTCCTTTTTCTCAAAAAACTCAACATCTCTTCTGGTGTAGAATTTCCTGGTCTTTAGATCCATTAATCTGTACCCAAGAGTCTCTTCACTATAGCCAATGAAGATGAGTTTTTGTGATTTCGTATCCAATTTCCTTTCTAGTTCTACTTGGGTATGTGTATACTTGCTTTGCACCCAAATACTACTGAGGTGTGAAATAGATGGTTTCCTCTTTGACCATGCTTCTTGTGGCGTTACTCCATCAAGAGCATTTTCAAGAGCAACTGTGGGCACTCTATTTAACAAATATACAATTGTTTTGTTTTTTACTTCTACTAAAATGTCTTTTCTAGTCCAGAATCATCGATCATGCATCACACCATTTCCATGATAGTATGATTTCTTCTCTCAACAACACCATTCTGTTGCAGTGTGTGTGGATAGAGGCATTTGTCGACGAATCCCGTGATCTTGTAGGTAGGATTTGAAATAATCACTGGTGAATTCCCCCCCTTGATATGAGTGGAGAGTTCTAATGTGATGACTAGTTTCATTCTCAACAACCACTTTGAACTTCTTGAAAGTTTCAAAAGCTTCAGTTTTCTTCTGAAGACAATATATCCACATTTTTCTTGAATAGTCATCAACACAAAGCATGATAAAGTATTGAAATTTAGAATGACTCGATTGCATCAGACTACAAAGATTCATATGAACTAGATCATGCTTACCATGAGCTCGATAAGTAATCTTCTAGAATGAAACTCTGTGTTGTTTTCCTACTAGGCAGTGAGGAAACTTGTCTATATCCATCTATGGAAGATGGTAATCCTTTTACCATATTGTGTTGATGAAGTGTTTCGAGATACTTGAAACTGATATGACCAAGTCTCCGATGCCACAACTATGCAGAGGTAGAGTTCTTAGCCACAAGTGCTTGATCATCTCTATGAACAAAATCAAACCTAGAACATGCATCCGACATTAGAGGATTTTGCAACTATTTTTGAGCCTCATGATTTTTCTCAAATTAAACAAGTTTTCTTTCTGAAACGACTATAAAAGTAAATTTTTAAGTAATGATCTAGGAGTTGACTTACTAACAAGTAGCTTCTTTGTCAACCTGAGGGCCATAAATAAGACATCTGATAATAGTCTGCAGTTTGCATGAACCAAGGGGTAGAGATATGTTTCCAATCCCCTATAACTATATATGAAGAATCATCTCCCAAAAAAACATGATTTTTTGATGGCGTGTCTCTCACTAGAAGTAAACCAATCTCTATGGCTGTTCATGTTTCAAGTGGATCTCTAAATAAACATACCAGACATCACTAGATGGCGTGGATGGTTCACTTGATTGAGAAGTGTACAAGAAGTTTTGATTATATGAATGTTCTTCTTACTCAACAATATTTCCTTGTTGATGGGGTCTTATTTTCCAGTTCCCATTTTTCTTGCCCTTGATTGTAGTTAGAATGTCCCTTTTGAGATTTTTGATTTTGAGGTCTAGAGTTTCTTGATGAGCCTTTCTTGTAAGTATTATACCAACAATCTTTTAAGTCATGTCCTCTTTTGCAAATTGGACATTTCTTCTTCTATTGTTTTTCACCCATGATACTGATTCTGATGTTGGGACATTTTGATAGGAATTAGGTTTTCATTTACCTTTTCCTTTCCATTTTTGATGTGAAGAAAAGAACTTGCTCCTCTTCATCATCCTTATTGTGCATTAGCTTCCTCTTGTTGCAGTAGGTTTACCAGCTTATGTCAAACTAAATGTCGTATTTGAAAAGTTTAGTGTTGTTACAAAAATATGGTATGAAGAATAGAGTGGGCTCTCAGAAAAATGGGAATAAGAGCATCATCTTTGACTGACTTCTTCCTAGGGCTATAAATGAAGCCCTCAATTCTGCAAACTCTTCTTACAGGAAATATTCTGATTTTCTCATTTTGTTTGAAACTTCAATGTGTGTAACTGACTCTGTAAATTCAGAATGACATTCTTATTTTTGGCCTCATACACCGTTCTCAACTTATCCCACGCTTCTTTGGCATATTGTTGGCATCATGAATGTGGGGTTCGCACATCGTCAGACACTCAAAACAAGATGATGAGTTTGGATTTCTGGTCAGACTCTATCAAACTATCACTATTGTGTTGTATCAATAGCTGATCTAGTCACAGTACCAGTCACAACAGGCCAGATCTCTTCAAACTCAAGTTGTGTCTTGATTTTTATATTCCATGTAGCATAATTATTTCCTCTGAGTAGTTGTGAATTCTAGAAGAAAAAATTTGGGGGCATTAGTGCCCATTTTTACAAAATCAACATTGACAGGGTTTAAGTCTCTTATCACTCCAGGTAAACGGTCTCCCAATCTATACACCATCAGTCCAATATACCAAACCTTTGTATATACACGCCCTTTCAATATACCTGTGGGTACGTGGAAGAAGCTATCCCTTTCTATATACTCACCAATACGTGAATGAGGTGTTAACGTATGTGAAATAATTCAATACATGGTACCAAGATAGTAATGAAAGGGGTCTATATGATTATTGACACCAACTCAAAGAAATATCCTCATACGCGCGTGTAACTTTGCTATATACTCAGATAATTTCTCAATCTAGATTTAAGTCAAGAAATCATTCACAGATGGATGGGAGGGCTTAAAGTGTGTGCATTATTTCCTTATGAATCCCCATCAATTTAAAAGTTCGATGCCCAGATGACTTTATTACGGCTATATTATGCATTAAGTGTCGTAGTAGTCATGAAAACTTTACTCGTAAGAGCTTCCCAGAGGAAATGTTTATACCGGACGCTATAAAAGAGATCTGAAGATCTCGTGAGTGTTACAAAACTAAATTTTAATATTTTGAGTACAAATAAATGCCAGTTTTATAATAGCTATAATGGTTTGTGGTTGAATATGGAAACTTGCAAATTAGTACAATACACTGAAATATGTAATTACATCCAAAATTTTGAAAAAATTAAATGGAAGGAAAAATGCTTTTGTTTTTTGGGGCCTTGGTGGCCTCCAGAGCTCAATATGACTTCATTGAGCAAAAAAATGCAAAAAAAAAAGCTCAAAATGAAGTTTTTAATGTCCCCTCCTTCGAAAAAAAGATGCTCAAAATGAAAAATTGAATAAAATGGGAGAAAAAAATTTGACCTGAAATTAGTGTTTTCTCCTCTAAATTTGGTGTGCAGTTTAGTTGTCATTAAGGGCTTTAGGAGTGATTTAAGCCTCTATATATAATGGTTTGCTATTTTTCTCCACTAAATTTCAATATATAAAACACTAAGGTTAGGGTGGGAGTTGACTATTCACCTCTGTTACCAAACACACTTGATCTATCCATCGTAGCTCTTATGACGGTTGATATATAAAACGAAGCAACTTATATTCAAAGTTTACGAAACAAGACTAACCTTTTAAATTAGTTGACTTGGCTATTGTTTTGGAGGTCCATGTGGGAGTCTATGTGGCGCTAGGGGTAGGTGGTTAAGGTTAACCACAAATCATGGATCTGATATCCTTTGTTTGATTGATATCACCTAGATTTTTCTTATTTCACCATTGTGATTTAATGTCCACTGTTTTCACAGAGGTTATTGTTTTTAATTGTTTATCTACCTTGTTTTTTTATTTTCTGACATGCAGATCACAGGTCATTTGTGCAAGTTGGTGCTTGGACGTGGAACTTGTATGTAGATCGTAGGGATCGTTAGAACAGGGTTGTCTCTAGCTCAATCTTAGGAGGATGCGAGTCAGAGGCTCAGGTCTCATTCACCCTTTATAATTAAAAATTCATGTACATGGTTGTTTTTTGTTGTTGGCTTAAATTAGCTCGTTGATGTGGTGATTTTTCTTTGCTTGCCTTTGATTTTTGTTGTCTGCTTGGATTTGTTGGATAATGGCCACTTAAAAACCAAATGGTGGGTTGAGCTCAAAGTTTTTCAGCGTGGAACGCTTGGCTTTCAACTCACTAAGGAAATGTTTTTCCCCTCACTTAATTAGGGGCTCTTGACGTAGCCCAGTCAAATAGAAGTTGGTCAGACAATGCAACTCCAGAGATATCTCACCTGCTGTAAGAAAAACAACTCAGTTTTGATCAAATGCGTAGCTCAGTTTGATAGACCCATCTTAGTGGTGGATGTCTCTTTAAGTCATCTAGGATCTCAAGTAGGGAGCTTGGATGCAAATTTTTATGGAGTCCTTCCTCCAAATTAAAAAATATAGATAATATTATCCGTAACCAAGAAATTTAGAGACAAAACCCCTGATGTGGAATTTTTCTATATTTTGATTTTTAATATTTCATCATAGAATTAGCTTCGAGGAGGAAAATTTTTCTGGTGCACAGGGCACCAAGGCAAAAAAAAATACTTTTCTTTTACATAGAGAATGACATGAGGTTGTCGGACTACAAGGAGTTCTGGGAAGCTGCTGGAGACAGCATTGGCTCTCCTGTGATGTAGATTTCTTCTCCAAGATTTTTCTTCCTCTGTAACCTCTCTCCAACCTGGTCGGGAGCTTCAACCATCTCTGGTACCAAATGTAATTTGAAGAACAAGGATGGAATCCTGGTAATTTTATTAATAATGAATCCAATCAAACTTATAATGAAGTGTTGCAATTCTTATAGGAATTGTACAACTAAATACAAAGACAGAAATATGTTGCATAGGTGTAACAATAAATTTGTTTACATAAGCTTCCGAAAGTATATCTAGGAAGCAAGTATAAAAAAAATGCATTTGCAGAAATAATGCAACAAATAAACAATATGAGAATAATATGGTTATTAAATCATAACCATATAACAAATGATGTCATGTACCTAATTAATAATGTAAAATTATTATTTATCCTAATACTAGAAACATCATTAAATCTATGAACACTAACTTGAAACTCCTCACAAACATCATATGAAATGTCACAACACATTCCAAATCCTTGACCAAGACATCCCTACTCCATTTTCATGTTACTCTACCGTGCAACGTGCACGAGGTCTAGGAATAGGATTAGAATGACCTGATTCAACACATACATCTCATGAACTAACTGCGATGACCTATTACAGAGTGATTAACACCTCTTACACATCATATGAACCATTTTCAAACTCATGACATCCTTCACCAACTATAGGATATCTCATACTATGACCATGCACACTAGACCATGCTCTAAGACACCATATCAACTCACAAAATCAAGACACTACCAATCAACCTTCATGTTAGACAATGAATCACACCTCATGGAAACAAAAAAATACACTTTACTCCTTTTCCATCAATTACCTTTGACATCAAAGAAAACCTAAGACATAGTGACCAACAAAATCCCCCTTTGTCATTGATGGCAACCACCTTCAGAAACATTGATGACAGCCTCAAGAAAAGACACACCTACAAGACCTCTTTTCCATGTTTCTGATGCTACTCTCCACATTTGGAATCTATGAAAAAGGTGCAATGATAACTAGACATGAAAAAAACATTTTTAATAATGACAACAATGCAAATGACAACATTGACTCAACTTAATTGCTAGCTCCTTTGGTCTTCATTCACTTTCTTGGCTTTAGATGTTGTAAATGATCCTATGGACCTAATATTTACTCTTGTAGTGCTCTCCCTAAGAAAAATTCACCATCTTGATCTTTATTTTGACTGAATCTATCTTTGATCCTTCTTTACATTTAGATCAAAAATTCCCCCTAGAACTATAAACCATTGTCATGTTTCATAACTTCAATAATCTTTGTTTCAGACCTCACTTTATCACCTTATCACCCTTGAACATTTTTCATAACTCAAAACATTACTCCCCATGCACCTATTCTTCTTTGATTCAATTTCATATGTTCAAATATTCATTCCATCTAGCAGAGTTCTTCAATTTTCTTTCCTTTTGTAGAATTCTTGATAGAGCAAGTCACTATGGAATTCATGGCTTCTTTATGCCTTATTCAATACTTCTTATTCATCCTTAATCAATAAAATTTGAAAACACTAGTTGTATAAGATCACACCAGAACACATACCTTATTTATGAAGACACATTCTTGGATTCAATCATAGCTCCCCATGTCCTTAAACCATGTATGAATCTCATCATGAAAGAACCCACCATGCACTTGATGGTTTGATCAAGTCATCATACAAGATGACATCAAAGAATCTTTTGGACACTACAAATGCACCATTTTTAGCATTAAAGGACTACAAGTACACACTGATCATGACACAAACTATATTAACTAGATACATATCATGATGACAACTTGTACAATACTTTATCTTATTTGATTCTCAATAGGCCATGAAGATCTTGTATATCCAAAGTGTAGACCTAAATGAATGTTCATACGTTTCAAATCATACCAAATATATTCATGATTAAAATAGGTCCTTAACATGATGGATCACTAATGTATTGATACAACACAAATTCATCTAAGATAATGCATACCATCTAGACAACATAGGCTGCAAAGTAAACATGGTCATGGTCTTCAATCTTGTATATATGTCTTACCTCAAACTATCCTTGTGGTTGTAGTTGATAATCTAGCACTTTAAGCCATCTTGACACCTTCATGACATATCCCATCTCCCCCTAATGCACTTCCCTTAACATAGATTTCTTCATCTTTTCTTTTTCCTCTTCATGAATTTTACAAAATAAATATGTAAACCATGGGAAAATTCATAGTTAAATCCTTCCTTTAGTGCTGCATGATATACACAATCATGATCTTAACTCAAGCATATTGTACTTTCATCAAGATATATACGTAGAAGAACATACCTTGTCAACACACTTCAAGTAGTTCATTATAACTGACCTAAGTAGGATTTGTAGACTATCATGTAGGGTCTCCCAGATCATTTTCATACTTTTTACTGTTGTCACAGCCTTCTATCATCTTTGATCATAAACATATTGAATTTTTCACAAGAAAACATTATAATCTTTAGGTTATCCTTCTTTTTTAACACAGTAAACTTCATTCTTATACACCTTCACAACTTATCACAATCTATATAATTGTTTTCATACATTTTGAAGTATCAACACACCTCATCATGTGAATGGAAAACAACTAAACTTCATCTTGATTGAAATACTATTGATTTACAACACAATATCAATGTACTTAAGCAAGTCCACTTAAAACAATTTCACCTTGCAATCTTAACAAGATAAACTGCAAAGTATAATACCAACTTTTGGAGTAGAGCAAGGACACTTTATATCAACTATTGGGAATAGAGTCACACCATCATAGCAGAGACATGTCAAAACTGAGACAACCTTCTTAGTGATATAGACACCCTTTTGGGAAGATACAAACCTAAGTAACATTATGACAAAACTCCGCAACAATATGATTTTTCATTCCAATGCCAAGGTCATCAAAATACATGTATCAATGTCTTTGTAATATTTCATCCTTATCCAACACATGATAAAGCTTCAACCTAATGACCATGGGACCTAACTTCCCCTGAGTTGGTACAATCTCAACTCTGTCTTCATGATGTCTTTTCAAAAACCATGAATCTTCTTGTCAAGCATTCTTACAAATCCTCATATACCTTTTTGCTTACCATTTTACATCGTCATAGACCTTTTTGCTTACCATTTTACATCCTTACAGAGTTATCTTGAATAATACAATCATGAGTAACCAATCTAAGCAATATATCATCATGATACTCTTCATACCTTAAGTGCCATTATGGATAAAGCTTCAAACCTTTTTATACCTGTAGAATTGACATAGATTCTTTGAGATTCTTCTTGGATTCAACATGATTGTCTAAAACTTTCCATCTAGGACACACAATTCTTGAGTCTATATGGATCTTCTTCAAGTATTTTATGAATACATCCTGCACACTCTTTCTCTATGATGTTATAAATATCTCTTATAGGTCCTTAAGACCTTGAAACCTTGAATCATCTTGTTTAGGAAATAAAAACATGGAATACTGACGTCTATAACAGGACTGACACAGTCCTAAATAAGGTCTTTTAAACTTACTCGTTAATTATCTACCAACTTGAATCTCTTGATGGCTTTTTGAAATTTTTAACATACTCAAGCCTTCAAACTCTATTCCTTTGCTAACCATGTATTACCTCAACATGTCTTTCATAACTATAGATTCATCTATATTTATTGTAGACTTTCCTATGAAACCCAGAAAAACATTTTCTCATGAAGTTAAAGATAAAATACTTCACATTTCCTTGAAACTTTGACACCTTAATAAAATTAAAATTCCCTCTTTATCTCCTTCATAGCGACATAATTAAAATGCATCTCTTTAGTCCCAATAACAAAGAGGTTGAATATCAAACATTGTCTCATGGTCACTTTTCCAACCCAAAATAACCTAATTATATTTTACTTTTATTGATCCAAAGATCATACTCTACTCTTATTTCTTGACCTAGAATCCATACCATAGAATTCTAAAAAATCATAATTTTAGAGCATCTCTATAATATTCAAGCCTCATAACACATGATAGTGACCTTGGAACACAAGATAAATCCATTTCCTCTTGATGAATATAGAACCATGACTATCACAACCAATAATAGCATAGACCTTTGACACATTTCAAGACATAACACAGGCGTCAAACACCTTTTGATTGAGACCATACACTTTTCAAAATAGGACTTGATGAATGAACAAGGAAAAACACACATACCTTGACAAGACAAATTTTTGTAGCACGCAATATCAACACCAATTCTTCCTTTTTCAAATAAATGTATTCTAGAAGCCCAAAGAATACACGTAATGATCATTAGATCACTAAAACAATATATAATCATTAAATGATCCAAGAGACTCTATCCTCTCTTTTTTCCTTTGAGATCCTTTCTCTATTCTTGTATGACCTTTTGGGTATGATAATTTCATCTCCAAGACCTTCATATTTTGATTAGATACTTTTCAGATACTCATGGTACACCTCATTCACTATCTTTATCTCAATTAGGGCTAATAGTCTTTCATGACTTGTAATGGGTTTGTCAAACCTCATTTCTTCCTTCTTATCCTTATCAAAACCTTTTGGTATCTTGTTTGAATTGGTATCTCCTATTATTGTCTCTTATTCCTTCTCCATCATACCATATGCACATACTTCCTTCTTATCATGTTTTTCCTCTTCAGATCTCATACTCTGTTTATCAGACTTAAAACCAGCTTCCTTGATCTTGTTTGATTGATCATCATCCTTGACTATACTTGATTCTTCCTTGGCTGAATTTGGTATCCATAATTTTTTATCCTACCTTTTGGAATCTTGAAACCTATTTTTATACCTATGAGATTCACTTTAATAGCAATATCTTGTAATATGACCTTGTTTATGACAATCATAACACACAACACCATTCTTGTTTCTATATTAATATGAACTAAGATTCCAACCATAATTAGTTTCCTTATGACCATATTAATAACATGATAAAAAATTACCATTTAAGGATATTTCCCCATTCCATGAGTACTCATTATTTGATAACATCTTCTTGCAATCTCTAGCTCTATGACCAAAATCATGACAAACATAAAAATAACCATTGAATAAAGAACCATACCTCATTACATTGGGTTTTCTAAAATGGTTAGACCTTTTTTTAATTTGTCTCCTTGGCCTCCTTCATGTTTTCTTGACCACTTGGACCAGCCTTTTCATCTTCAAACTTCTCCATATGCTCTCCTTTGAAGCCTAGGCCTGTTTTTTCACTAACTGCACTTTGAATTTCAAAGATCCCATCTAGAGCTTTAGATATCTTCTCCAATATTCCATACTTATTCAACCTGTTGGATGCTTCTTCTAACTCATATTTAAAATATCTCAACTCATCTACATATCTGAGGCAATCTTCTTCTTTTTCGTTTAGGGCTTCTATCATACTCTTAACTTGAGATTCTAACCCTTTGATTTATTGACCATGCTCGATATCCATAAAAATGATTTTTTATAGTAATCCATGAATCAAGGAGTCTATAATTTCATACATATTTCTTATAGATGATTAAACATCAGATGATTCTTCCATTTCTTTTGCTTCAAGAATCTCTTTCAACTAATTAAACTTGCTTCATAAGGACATAACTTTGATATCGATTGTTAGAATCACAATGGAATGAAAGGGGGGATGAATTAGTCCTTTAAAACATTCATTCCATTACATTCATCATTTATTATCATTCATGATTTATTCAACCACTATACCATTCAACCAAAGCATGTATAACATCCACATAAGCAAGATACCACAATGAACACAAGATATAAAATGGTAAACCCTCGAAGGGAAGAAAACTCATTGAATATATACTTATATTACATAAAACAAAGGATTCAATTGAATAGTATACATCACATGGGATTTTTTTAGTGAGGCACCAATCCCACAAGGAGCACCAACCCATATTTTAGAATAGCACCAACCCTACAAGGAGCACAAAACCCTAATTTAGTGAGGCACCAACCCCACATAGAGGCTACAACCCCCTAAGATGACCAAGAACCAACTCAACCACATGAAGATGAATATCACTGAAGATATGTTGCTTCCATAATTGATCGCACGATCAAAATTTCAAATCCTCTCTTGTTGGAAACTTGGACACTAAGAGGGGGGATGAATCGGTGTCTGTTTAATTTTTACCTCATAAATTAGTTCATTAAATTTTCATCATCATTACCAAAAAATCATTCAAAAGTAGCCAAAAGAACATATAACACACAAATACATAAGTAACGTGTGAAACTCAAACCAGGAAAAAACTCACTAAAACCAATAACTATGCTTAGGACCAAATTGTCCTATATCTATTACATTGATTTCATGGTTGAGCTTCAACTTGACCTAGAGCTTCAACTCCAAAATTTGACTAAGAAACCACTCAATATTTGATAGGATTCAACCTATCTAGAAGCTTCAACTCCCAAGTTTGGCTCAATAACAAGTGACCTTTAGTGAGCTTCAACTCATGGGGAAGATACAACTCGCACATGTTAAGCTGCAACTTAGACTTAAACACAAATTCTTGATCACACATGACTTGTTGTCCCAAAGAACTAATAGTGACCTCTATATTTTCTTACACTTCTTTCAATTCCTTTCTCTTCTGATCATCTTCTTCATACAAGAACATTTCAAAGTTTTAGTTTTGTTAGGGTTCTCTCTGGTTTGGTTTGCTGCATATATACTTATTGACAACCTTCTTCTTAAACATTTATTCTTCGCAAGAGATATCTTTATTCATTTGTACTTGTGCATACTAAATATCATCAAATATTCCTTATCTATATATTCAATTACTTGAATTTTTAGACTCCCCTTGTCTTTAACATACTACTTATGAACTTTCAAGTTCCTTAAAGGCATCAGATACTTATGATTTTCTTTAGGCTTCTTAATAAATTCACCTCACTGTCGTTCTCAATTCAATCTAATACTAGCTTTCACTATTCTCCCCAATCCATTTTATAATCACCTAGAAAACTTACTCTATCAATGCTTTTGTATGTCTATTATCATGCATTCCTTACTGAATCTCACAAGAAGAATACTTGTTTCAAAGTCATCAACTCTAGATATGTCAGGATGTTGCCTTTCACTCACCTCATACTTTACCACTCTACATTCAATATGTTGTACTTTTGTTGTTAACACAAAATTTTATTCATTCTTTAACCACTCTCATCGTTTCACTATCTTTTCTCACATCACATACAAGTGTCTTGAGAAAATAATAATTTAACACACCATAGTTCACTATCTTATCTCTTTTTCAACAAGGTTCAACTTGGTTTCATGCCTTTTACACTCTTATCAACATTGAAATCTTCATCTTCACATCAAGTTTCAATTCTTAACTCATTATTCAATGCATCATATTTTCACACACACACACTTAAGCAACATTTCCATACTCTTTTTATTCAAAAAATATACACATTCTACCCCCAACTCTTCAAATTTTCTTTCTTTAGAATCATGCCTTTTGGAATTATCATTGGTTTCACAAAAGAATAGATTTTCAACTTCTTAATTTGACCTACATACGGAGAAAACAAGTTTTATAACTGTCTGATACTCTTAGGATTCTTCATGGACTTGAGCAAAGGGAAATGTCTCTTCAACTTCATAAGGAGATTAAACACTTAGCAACTCAATCAACTTGTTGTGTTTTAGGCTATGTCATTTGACCATTGACATCATTAGTAGACTCTAAGATGATTCAAAATGATTCATCACTCTCCAATTAATTTCAAATAGAACACACTTTACCATTTCAACCATTCATTGAAAGAGCTTGCACTTTTATAGCCAATATAGATAGAGAATGAGAATATAGTCTAATAATTTCATCACTCTCACAAGTTTTTGGAATATTTTAATCCATATTAGAGACACACCAGGTTCCGTGATTCATTTCATGAAATTTAATATCTTTACAAGAAGATCTAGATCGTTTTCAATGCGGAATTTTCATTAAAGAAGTTTCCTACCTCTGCATAATGTTAGCAAGACAACTTCAAAGGAACTGTCAAAAATATATCCTTCGAGCCTCGATGAAATGATGCAAAAATTGAGGAATCTTAAACATGACCACAAGACATTTTTTTTCACAATTTTGAGAATTTTCATTGAATAGAATTGGTGTTTTGAGCATTTATCTTTTTCAAACCCTAGGATGAGGGTATCCCAATTTGTGCAAACCCGAGACCCTTAAAAAATAATTTTGTTGGCTATTTCTTAATGAAATTTGAAAATTCTACCTCCTATGGACTTTTGGGAGTTCCCTACACCTTTTCAATGTAATCAAATAGTTTGAAACATTTCAATTCATTCCTAGAACTCAGAAAGGACAAGCCCAATAGTCTAAAGTCACTTGGATCAAGGTATGTACATCCTTTAATAGTATTTCATTAATGAATTAGATTATCTCTTCTTCTTTGGAGATCTACAAGTGTCTCCTTCATGCCTTAATTCTTCTGCAAATGAGCTCCTTAACCCAACTATGAGAGCTTTGTTTCAAATAGGATAACCTCGAGTCTTACCAAAAAACAATGTAACCACACAAGAATTATCAAATAATTTATCACACTCTCTCTATCATTATCAACCCTCATTTGAACATCACACACTTTTCAAAAGATGATAGTTTCACTTTTACTTGCAGGTTTGTACAGTAAAGCACAATTCTGAGTACACTCTACTTGATGGGATGATGCATGGTTGTTTAGGAACATTTGGGATTTAATATTCCCAAGTTCATTACTAGTGCACACCAATGGATTCATCAACACTCTTTTAACTTGTAGAAATATTATAACCATATTCCATGGAGGTCTCACACACAGAAATTCTTCAACCATATTCCAAGTCTTCACACCAAGATTTGCATACCATCACTTTAGTGAAAGGAAGAGAAATGATCTGATTTTTAATCAAATACCTAAGGAAGGTTCTTGACAAAATTTGAGATAAAATAATAGGTATCAACTTCATGTTTCCACATTTCAAAATTCACCTTGAAGTCTACAAGAACAACCTGGATAAGTAAAATCTACAAAGTCAAACCAAACCAATACTACACACCCATGCTTGGAAAGCAAACATACCACCATTTTGTCTTGGTGGGGGTATTTTTTTTATTTTGAGAGGTTTTTAAACTTTGCACAATTCATTTGGAATCAAAACATTGCATTTTGTGCCTAATAATTTAAGAAGAGGGTCTTAATGAGAAAACAATTGTTAGAAAAACTTTCTTGTTTCTAGCCAATTTGTCTCAAAAAAAGTTCAATACTTCCGGTTTGGAGTTCTATACAAAAATTCCTTATTTGATGTATTTGAATAAGGACCAATTTTTTTCTTGGATACTAGGAAGACAAACATCTCAGTTTGCATTTCTTAATGAATAAGTTTTAGAAAATCTTGCACAACTTCCACATACCTCTTCAAAACTTGATGAAATTTGGTATGAAGAACTAAAATAGACCCCTCTACACATTCCATGTGTTGGTCAGCCATAATTTTTATTGTACAACTCAAACCTATCTCATTTTCATTAACCTACACTATTAGTCCTTAAAACCAATTTTGGTGAAATTTTAAATTTTTCCTCCAGAATCAGAAATGAACCGTACTATTACTCATACATTTCCTAGATAGAATACATATGCTCCTAAAATTCTTACATGGTAATTTAATGACATGTATTAAGCTTTCACTCCTTGTTAGGCTCTAGAACTAGGCCTAAATAACCCAGTTTGAACTGAGACTTCCTGAGACCCACTCCAATAGCTATTTCCCATGCTAAAACCATCATAGTTGACCTTTAGAACATCTTAATCAAGCATATCAACCATTTTTATACCTTTAGTAGACTCCTACCTCACTGACCAAGCTTATAGCACATTGAAACCATCCTAAATGCTCAATAAACCACTGAGAAGGCACTACCAATCAACCTCACTAACCAAGCCTCTAATTGATCTTCTGTTCCCCATTCACCCATTTTATATCAACTCTACTTGACAGCAATGACAACACCAATGAACAGGGTTCAACATCTCTCTCAAAACCCTCTCAAAACAAGTTCTTCTCCTTCTTTTCTCAAATACACTTCTTCAATCTAATTATTATTTTTCATAGCTCACCATTACCTTTTCTAAATTTTTCATATTACAACATCAAATTCTCCTCTGCATCATGATCACTAAGACATCCTTCAATCTCTCTATTTTTCCCTCTAGGTCACACTTTTTCACCACACTAACTAACATAAATGAACCATCTAGTTTTCTTTTATACATGTTTCTTTTCAAAAAATCTTCTGGGTTGGAATTCATATGGTAAAAAAAAATTCCACATCATATTAAAATGATAAAAATATCATCCAAAGTACCAAATAGATTACCACTATCACCAAGACCCACCAAAAGCTCCATTGGGACACAACAAGTCCTGAAACCCCAAAACAAGAAACTCGCCAACCAAGTCGTGAACAAGAGAAAATAACTTCATAAAAACATGACACATCCTCATACATGTTTTTTAAACAATAAAAATCCTCTAGAAATCATGAAATAACTCATAATAATCAACAAACCTCATGAAGCAACTCAAAAGTATGCAAAACCAAATACCCTAAAAATTGACCTTCAAAGAACATGTCATTAATAACTTTCTCATACCTTAGGAGAAAATGAAGTGTGATATATCGATGGAAATATCTTCGAACAAAGATCATGAAAAAATTAAAAACAATTCATAACTCCACATGTAGTACCTTAAAAACTGATCTTTTCCTAGACTTATCAAAACTACCCAAAAACCAGTCTACATAAATAGGGCACATTTTATACTTTAGAGACAACCATGATTTTAAATAATCATGGAAATGTATTAAAACTCCCATGATTTAATAAATGGTAAATTAGTCATTAGGTCCAATGGGAATCTTTTGCACAAAATGAAACTTTTTGTAAACACCATTTTTGAGTGGGTCCCACATACTGTCAAAATATATAAATCACACATGGAGATAGAAGGAGGATTCTTATACAACATAGCACCATCGATATTTCCAAAAAAACAAAACTAGGTCACTATACTCAATATCTCCCAAGTCATTGCTTATCTAGGGTTTTAGGAGGGTTTCAAATTTGTTTACCTTCTTAACAATCACTCATAAAAACGTGATAATAAAACTTCCTCATTATTTTTGTAAAAAATTCATAGAGGAAATAATTAGATATGGAAAATATTTTAGGTCCCTATCCAAGTCATATAGTCTGCAACATGCATCATAAGATAAACTTTTAACACAAAAACACACCTTTGAAAACCCAATTTTGGCAAAAACTTCATATCTTGCTTTATCTTCAACATTTTGACCTGAAACTTAACATGAAGCATCAAAGATACATCCTATAGCCAAGTCAAGTCTCATCTATACTCAAATACATCTGAAACTCTCTAACCACTATGACTTACCCATGCTTACATACCTTGTTTTCACTGTTCTTGTTTCAAAGGACCTAGAAACATCATCAAATCTCTTAATACTCACCTGAAAATTCTCAAAAACATACTATGTAGTGCCAAAAAAAATTCCACATACTTCACTAATACATCCCTACTCCATTTATCCTGTTACTCCATCATGCATCCTGCATTAGGTTTAGGAATAGGCCTATAATGAGCTTACTCGACACATCCATAACATGAATTGACCATGGTGACCTCTTACACATCAGATAAACCTTTCTTTACCTTATAACATCCTTCAACGACTGCATAATAGCTCATACTATGACCATGCACACTAGACCATGCTCCAAGGCACTCTAATTACTCACCAAATCAAGACACTACTAATCAACCTTCATGTTACACAATGAATAACACCTCATGGAGACACCAAAACACTCTTGACTCCCTTTTTCATTGATTACCTTTGACATTAATGACAACCTAAGACAAAATGTCCAATAGAGGCCCCATCCAAAAGCCTCCTCATCCTGAGACAATCCGTGTAGTAATGAAGGATACAATAGAGATTGACACACTGCATGTGCTTTGTGTACTCACTAATACCCTTGTTAAACATATGAGAGAGGTTTATAAAAATGATGTTGGTGGATGTGAATAAAGTATTCTTCAAGGTAGTACTAGAAAGAGGCCACACATTTGCACATCTTGTGGTGGCATATGTATGGGATTCAATGAGGATGGTAGTTTCATGTTGACTGATGTTTGTGGAGTTTTTGGTTGTACACATTATGTGGTTATGTCTGATGTTTTTTTAGTGATACATTTGGATTGTAGATATCGATGACACCTTCATAAGTTTTTTAAAACTTTTCATTACTTGTTAAAAAAAGATGAACTTACAATGTACATATATGTTAATTTTTTTTAAAAATTGTATTTGAACCTAGTCAAATGTATTAATTTACACACGCACGCGTGCACACACACATTAATATTACAAAATGTGATAGTGAATTATTCATCCCAACCCGATGTTTCCAACACCATTCCAATGTGTACATTCATAGAGGTAATTTAGAATGTTATTTGTAAATTTGAACGTATATATGTAAATAGATTATTAACATGAATTATATATATCTAGGTCAAATATGTCTTTACATGTACTTGTATATATATGTTCAACTAAATTTGTGTGATATATTATTTATAAATTTTATGACCACACAATACACTTGACCATCTCTCTGAGGAGTAGACAAAAGTGTTATAGCTGTGATTTCATCTACACAGTGACTGACTGAGGTATAAATTATGAATTTTCATTTTATAACAAGTAATTTATACTATATGGAATTATTTTAATAATTTCCCTCATTACGTAGCATCATGTAGATAGTTGATGTGAACGCACTTTGTATGCAAGAATTTCCCATGACTAGTAGCAACTATGTACATGTGATTAGTAGGCATGGCATGATAAAAATTATTTTTATTGATAAATTTAGTTAAAATATTGTCATTAAATGTACTTGGAGTTAATGTTTAGATGTATTCAAAAATTTAATTTTTGATATAATTCTACAAGATAATTTTTATATTTTATGTTGTATTTTTATATGTATGTATGGTTCAACCCCATCCATTTTCCATTCAAGGGCACAGACTCCTTAAGCTCATTATTTTGACACCCCGGTTCATAATCTAGTAGCTCTCATTGACTTTGTTGAGCATTAGATGTATATTCAATGTGATCAAGAGATATTCATAAGTGTGTGTAATTGTAAATACTTTTATTTCCATGGTCTTATACATGTTGAAAACTTATACATTAATTTTTGGCAAAAAAAATTGTATTCATGTAGCTTCAACTACAATCGAGTTTTGATCATAAGAAGACTTGTAGTTGAACTGTGTAGGATCCCAATGTTGTCCATTGTGTCTAACGTTGTCAATGATGTTAAATTCCATTGATGGAAAAGTGAGTTTATGTTTCATAAGTGTCTCCATGAGGTGTCAATCAAGGTCAAACATGAAGGTTTATTTCTAGTGTTTGAACATCATAGTCTTGTGATGGTGTCTAGGCATGATTTCAGGCATGGTCAAGCTAGTATGATTTCTCCAAAGGTTGAGACATTTATGAGGTCAAGAATGGTTAGTATGATGTGTGAGAGGTGTATAGTTTTCTATAAGTGGTCATCATGGTTTGTTCATGGTAAGTCATGGTTGAGTTAGGTCATTATACCTAGTGCATGGGGTTTGGTATGGTTACATGACATATGGAGGAAAAAAATATTATATGGGCATTGGGAAAAAAAATTCACTACATATGATGTGTTGAAGGTGTTTCAATTCATTATTCATATTTTTGATGGTGTTTCAAGATCTTTTCAAGCAATTTTCTAAAGAGCATGGTAGGTAGACATATGAAAGTATTAATTTCTAGAGAGATTCAAGTACATTTGAGTATGGATGATAGTTAATACTATTAAAGGAGGTCATTTTGGTACTTCAAGCCAAATTTGAGGTCAAGGTTGTTAAGGAACAAAAAGAAATTTGATTTTTGGCAAAACCAAGTTCTTAAGAAGGAAAATCCAGCTCGATAGGTCATCTTGTTTTTCTCACCCACATGTGAGAGTTCTATATGGGACCTTTTGAATTTTATGGATAATTTTGCATTGAGCTAAGACCATTTTTTAAAAATAATGGATTTTTTTGGGCATCAAAGATTTATGAACAATCGTTAGTAAGCTAAGGTGGTTTGAAACCCTAGTTAAACCCTTGTAATAGAGAAATATGGAATAAATGCATGGTGTGGTCTCTAAATAAAGTGGAAAGGAAAATATGATGCATCATGGTTGAAGAGGATTCTCCTGGGTTCATTTGGAATTTGGTTTCATGATCCAATTGTTTCAGGAAGTAGAAGAAAAACCCTTGTTTTGTGGAAATTTGTTCTTTCAGGGCTGAGATGGAAGCTTCATGATGAAAATTGAATTGTTCCAAGAATATTTGGGTTTTTTTTATACATCCATGGAAATTTTTAGCAAGTAAATTAAAAAAAAAATAGATACAAGTACCATAAGTAGCCCTACAACGTTTGGCTTGTAAGGGCTGAAACCTATTCTTTTGGTTTGAGATAAGTTTGATGGATTTCCATGTTGGGACAAGGATATTTGAGTTTGGATAGATTATACAGGTATCTCATGATGTGTTTGAATATTTAATTTTATTTGGAGTGATATTTTTCAAATGAAACCTTAATGGCCTGATTGGTCATATTATGTTTGCCAAGATAGGTGATTAAAACAAATGTGCTTGGTTGCTTTTCTCCAAATGACATATGTTTGTTAATGTTTGAAGAGGGCTTTCATGTCTCTTGAAGTTTTCCAATTTTTTTAATTTCTTGTAAGTTTCATTGGAAGTGTTTGAGAATGTTTTCTCAAGACGGGTTCTTAAGTCCATTTTGGTAGTTTCGACCTGTTTCAAAGACTGAGATGGTTGAGTTCCTTGTGATATGTTTTGATGGATAAAATGAGTTTCTCTAGAAATTAGACTCATAGAACTTCCATTTAAATCATAATTTATCCTTGATGATGAGTTTTTATATTTAAACTTTCTTATTTTGTAGGACCGATTTTTGGGTGCTTGAAGACCTTGTTGGAGTTGCCTACTTTTCGGTGTGTTTCATGATGATGATGAAGGATAAAAATATTATTTATATTTTTGGTGATTCTTAGAGGTTTTTCCTAGCTTATATGGAGATGATGGAGTAGCCATGACATTGTTGGGATGTGCTCTTGAAGGTCCTAGTGCATTTGTTGGAGCTTGGAGAGCTTGTTTTGGCCTATTGAGGTGTCTTGGTGCTATTCCTTGATGATGTGACCCTTTCTGACTTATATGGGTATTTTGATGTGATTTATATGAGGATGTTGATGTGTTTTATGTTTAGAATGACTGAACATAAGGGTATTATCTGACCTATGGTCACTTATGGGGTGTGATAAGTATAAAAGTGCATTGTGTGTGCTCATTTGAGCTAGTGAAGATGAAGATGATATGAGCGAGCTGTAAGAGGAAGAATAAGAGTGAAGATGGGTCACAAATAGAGTCAATAAGAGGTGTGATGAGATGAGAAGTTTTGAAGAGCAGGTGTGCAAGGTCATTAGACCCAATTAGTAAGAGAAGGACCATATTTTAGTGAGTTATGAGAGAGAGAAATTTGAGAGGGTTTTGTATGTATGGAGCTGAATTAGAGATCACAATCAGTTGTGGGAGAAACATGTCTTTGATTATCATCCATTTTAGGTGGATTAGTCAGTTCTTGGTAATCTTGTGGGGTTATATCCTCCTTGTAGGATTGGTTTCCTACTAAACTAGGGGTTGGTGCTCCTTGTGGGATTGGTGTCTCACTAAACAAATATTTCTTGATGTGTAATATTCTTGCAATTCCTTTACTATGAGTAATATTAGCAGAGGTTTCAATGATTTTTATTCCCCTTGAGGTTTTTCCTCTTACATATGGTGTTCATGTGTTCTCTAATTTATTTCATTTTCTTATGATTGGATGTTGCACACCTAATAAGATCACAACTGGATATGCATGTTGAATGGTTAATTTTAATGTTTACTATATGTTATGGTAAATAAAGTGAAATATTTGTAAGAGTGATTCACCCCCCTCTCAGTATCTATGTTTCTAACACCCAAGTCATCTTATGGAGCTCCATCTGTGTCGAAGGGAGAGCCTTCTTTGTGCAGGGAAAAGAGAGGGATACATTTTGATGAATAGGATGTGTGTGTGTGTGTGTGTGTGTGTAGACATGTAAAATGTCGACATAATCCATTAAGACAAATACTTCACTTATCCCATAATTACCATTTGTCACCATCATAAACCCTTATAATAATTAATTTAATTAATTATTATTATATTATATATAATCATGTTCCAATTATTACCCATTTCATAAATCCCATCCATACCCTTAGAAATATTAATACATTGTTAATATTTCATGCATTACACTAAATACTCACCCACCGACCACCTACCTTATACTTATTCTATGCCTAGCCTCTCCATCTAATCAACCCACTAAATACAATTATTCTCACCCAATCCCTACTTAAATGAGCCCCAAAATCTAGAGGCTTCTAATTCTAGAAACATGTCCATTCTTCCCTCCTTTTCAAATATTCAAATTAAAAATACACTATTCTATTGAATTTTAAATTCAATAGAGAATTCTAAGGAAATCTATGAATTTTATACATCCTCCCCTCTCATCCATTTTCAACCATTGATCTAATCCATGATGGAAAAATCTTGACCATTAATTTCTACTCCTCCAACTATAAATAGAGGTGTCACCCTCCATGGAAAGCATCTCAAAAATTTGCAAGTATATGCTTCCCAATTTTCTAGAAATCTAAGCAATCATTCATAGCTATCCATTGAGTTCAATCAAGACAATTTATCAAGGGGAGGTGTTGCTGGAATTTGTCCAAAGATCTGAAGCACATATTGCATACATCCAACAAAGCAAAATCAAAGGAGAAAATATAAAGCAACAAAGGAGGATAATTCTACTTGTAGGTAAGTACAGGTAAATTGTTTTCCCTTCCTTTTTATCTTTCTCAATCAGAGGTACATAATTAGTTGTGCTAGATTTTGTATTGGTTTGGTTGCATAATCATATCTTTTGTGCATGCTAACACAATTTCTTGTCTACATTTTGGTACCCACCATGGGGCTTACCCCCCCTAAAGTTTTATTGAAACTAGTAGTATTAGGTACTAATAACGAGCTATCAAGAATTTGGATTTTTTCAGTGAGATTCAAACTCAAAAATTTAATTTTTCAGGTTGATGTGACATATCAGTGCATATGCTCCATTTTAATGCATTCGTCATCTGTTTTAGCACATTTAACTGATCATTTTTCAACTATGTTTGCGTAGGAAAATGTTTTAGCATGTTTGTGATACTTCAACACATTTTTAATACTTTAGAGTATTTATACTCTCTTTCAGCGCGTATAGTCTTTAACACATTTGTTGTTCAGATTTGGGGATAACAACGCATTTGCCTAACTTTATAGCACATTTATTTACTGTTTTAGCGCATACACAGTAACAATTTGTTTATGCAAAATCTGACACACAAGGTTGCTCAATAGCATGTTTGACAAGCATTTCAACTCTTATACTACATGTATTAGCGCATATAACAAACTAATGCCCTGTGTTTACAGGTTTCAAACTTTAGCACGTGTGCTCTACAATTTAGTGCATTTAGACCCCCTATTAGCGTATTCAGGAATTGACGCTTGGTGATTGCAATTTTTGAACTTTAGCATGTTTATTTCCTGTTTTAGCACATTTTTCCCCTGTAATAATGCAATTATAACAAAGATAAATTTTTTACTTTGTGATAAATATTAACTTGCATATTTTGCATTTTGCAGCATTTTTATAGTATCTAACATTCTATTTTCGGAAAATACAGTAAATAGGGGAAACTCTGTCTATTTTTCCATTCAATCAAAATAATACATATATTGCCTAATTTTTGGTTGCAGGATATTAAAGTAAACTAAGACTACTAACCCTTTGAATTTCATCTCGCAGCCCGAACAGTCCAAGAGTATTGGGGTTTTTTATTAAAACTACAAACCTTTTTGTCTTACAGATTTCCCTAGTCAAAGACCCCCATTCCAATAAACTCATTTTGATTAAATTTATTTGTTTTCCTTTTATACTTTATGTGCTTGTTTAAACTTGAAGGTGACACAGTGTATGCTCTCCTCTCACGTCCTATGACGATCTTTAGGATCAAAAGTGGCTAACCTTCCTCTCATTTTTTATAGGGGTAACGTGGCATGGAAGTGACATCCACACACTTACCGTAGTCCTAGGGTTCTCACGACCATGGGCTTCATCTCCACACATGTAAACACACCCCATGTTCCAGTGGGGTATATAATTTCAAAGACAGTTGTCGTTATTGGCTAAGCATCTACATGTTTTAAATGTGACATGAAGTGAGGGGCTTTCACATCCCAATACCTAGGCCTTAGACAACATCCTTGCCACATGGATTTGGGCCCCACGTACCATAAGGTATATAGGGGATGCCCCTAGAGAGCTTGCTTATCCTAGCATAGGTAACCTTTGGCCGCAACCAAGCTATAGTGTAGGGGAAGGAACCACATAAGATTACTCGCTAGTCGATCACACATTGATGTAAAGGTGGGCCATCTTAGTGAGTACCACTGTCATGTGTGGTATTGAAAGTGGGCTATAGCTTTATTTTACTCCCACTTGACTAGTTAGGATTGTGCATGCATGAGTGAACTTGTTTGAGTGTTTTCTTGAAACCAATGTAACAATCCCTACACCAACTCTTGTAAATAAAACATACACTTATCATCCATCAATTTTGATCATAATTTTTTACCGCAATTTTTCAAAATGAAATAACACTATAATTTCCCACACTACATACTGATAATATCCCAATTTTGGACCATACATTACCCATCTAATATTATACCCACATTTTGTAAAATAATAAATCAATTTTTTACCCTAATAAGATTTTATACATACACCACCATCATATAAATATTTTCTTACTAAACCCCTCACATTAATACAAAAACACAAAATAATTATGAAATCAAATCAACACTCCCATCTTGTTAAATAAATTCATAATTCCACCTTCATTAATTAATCTCAGACTACTTAACAATCTTACTCTACTAATTGTTTGACATTTCCTATTGGAATCCTAATCAACCTAGGTTCTAGAACACATACCAATCATATAATTCACCCATCCTAAATCTTGCTACAATCTCATATCATCACACTCATCCTAAAACATCCTAATTATGATCCTTTTTGCTACAATCAACTTAATCCTATTAATCAACATATTGCATATAGGACAAATACCCTTACCCCATATCCTATTCTTCTATGCCCTTATAAAAAGGACACATCCTAAGCCCTCTACTAATGAGGCACATCCTTTCTTTTGTTCTCTCCTCCAATTTCTTCCATCCTATAAGCAAGACTAGATTACCAAGGTTAAGCATCAAGTTCATTAAGGAATCGTAATCTCCCCTTTCATCCATACATCCTTCACCCCAAGAACACTTTCATCTCACACATCTCATCAACATCAAAATCTAATGGCACCTAGATGAATAATAACCCGATCCAAATTTGGAAATGATGATGAAAATAGTAATCACAACATGGAAAATGATTTATTTAACCAAAATTATTATGATGCCAATAATGAATAAAACCGACCAAGAGTAGAAGATGAAGAGACTATGGTTAATACTAGTAGTGATGACGAATCTAGTACCTACTTCATGGAAGGAAGATTAAGAGATGTTAAACTGCTTCGTTGAAAACAACAAGGATTCCCTTTTACTTCAGATATATCACATGGGGGAAAAACTTCCTTTTGATTACACTCATGATCAACTCGATAGTCTTCTCCCAAATAACAATAATGACATTGGCCAAAGACCACCCTCCACACACCATCCCAACCCAAATCATCATTGTGTTTCACATGAATGGGATGGAATAGAGAATAACTCCCATATATCCAAAGAGTTCATATTATCTCAATTACAACAAAAGAGAAATCATACCACCTAATTACCCTCTCAATTCGAACCACAACCATCCAATGATCATGGATCCCATCATTCCTAACCCAATTTCAAACCACCACCACTTAACCCTCTAGAACCAATCATGGAGTAAGAAGTAAAGTCTATGAAGAAAACGCTTCAAGGGTTGCAACTCATCACTCAAGAATGTCAGTATAAATTTGAGGAACTTTTCCCTTATCCTTTTGACCATGATATATTACAGGTCCCTTTCCCACCATATTTTGAACCACCTAAATTTGAAAAATACAATGGAAAAGGAGATCCCCGTGAACATGTTAAGGAGTTCTATATGCTATGTCAAGAAGTTTCTTACAATGATTCCTATTTTTCAAGACTCTTCTCTAGAAGTTTAGTAGATCTAGATTTAGAATGGTTCCTTCGATTGCCCAAAGGTTCTGTTACAACATTCACCGACTTATTAGAAAAAATCATAAAAAAATTCTCCTACAATGTAGAGCATGATGTCACGATGATTGATTTGTGTAATACTAAACAATGAAATGGTGAAATTTTCTCATCATTCCTACAATGATGGAGAGCCCTTGCTAGCATTATTCCATGGCCCATACATGAGAAACAACTAGTTACTATTTTCGTATCCAACCTTAACCAAGAATTAGCATTCCATCTGCAAGTCCAGTATGGAAAAAACTTTGATAATATTAATGAAAAATGTATGAAAATCGAGAGATCCCTTTTCGTAAGGGGTCTTCTTAAGACATATTCTCATGACAATCACAACCAATCCAATCAATCCTCTACATCTGAAAATCATAAGTACTTGAATAAGAATAAAAATGTCATTGGTGATAGAGTAAAAGACACTAAAAATGTTCAACATATCCATACCACTGCCGCCATATCCATCCCTAAAGGACAAAATCAGTCCACTCAAGATATAAGGTGACGAGTATACAACCCCCTTGGTGAATCCTTGGAAGCAATCCTTGATAAATTAATCACTGCTAATATGGTTGTTTTTCCTTAGACTCAACTCTTTAATGAGTCCCAACCCAAACCTTCATGGTTCAAATAAAATAAATACTGCTAAAATCAAGGGTCATGCCACACATCGATGTATGAAATTGAAAAATTATATCTAAGACCTTATCAACTGAGGTGAGATTGAAATATAGGATAATGCTTCCACCTCCTCCCAAAATCAGAAACTTGGGATATATCAAAATCCCCTTCCTAATCATGGACAGAACAATGCTTCTAATTAAGGACAACATAACTCTGGAAATAAACCTGAATCCTCCACTCATCGCTCCAACCATATTAATTACCATCACGTATCCCCTCCTTATACATCATTTGTTGGCAACATTCACCGTTCTCCCCATCAAGTAACCACCATTAAAATAAAATCTTCTTCACAGAACCCCCAGTCTATTGTCACTACTCACAGTAACCGTGTGGTGGTTCAAGGAGCCACTCCATCATCTTCCAATCCAACACCATACACAAAATATAATATCATTGAACAACTTGAGAAAAATCCTGCACAAATCTCCATTATGGACCTTCTCAAAACTTCATCCATCCACAAAGACATTTTATACCGTGCCCTCCAAGAAGCACGTTTCCCCACTGATATTGATCCTACACAATTTTAATCCCTTGTTGTTAATCTCTTCCCATAACTAATGATCCCACTTACCTTCACTCAACAAGACTTACCACCACACAACCCTACCCATAATCTTCCTCTTTACATCAAAGTTCATATTGATAGTGTTCGTGTTAAAAGAGTGTTAATAGATAATGGATCGGCCTTAAACTTATGTACCTTGAACCTCATTCATTGGCTAGGGTATAGTAATTTGGATTTGAAGCAAGATATAATTACTATTAAAGCATATGACAATACGAAGCGTAGATCAGCAGGCACCATTTATCTACCCATTAATGTCAGACATGTCATACTCCCCACTCTTTTCCATGTGATAGATATCTGATTCCCGCATAACCTCTTACTTGGTTGACCTTGGATTCATGAGATGAATGTTATACCATCCACACTCCATCAATGTCTTAAATTTGAACATGCTGGTAAGAAAATTACTATTCATGATGACCCTCAACCTTTCCAATATTGTCAAACATTGGAGGCTGAGAGTTATCGGGAACCTTATTTTCCTATCATCAAACCTACATTGGAAACATTACATTCATCATCTGCCACTTCATATGTCTCACCTGATAGTCTCCCATCCCCATCTCACTACACCTCCTCATCATCCACTCCTCTTTTACCTACTCCACCCATATCTACTCCCCTCCTTCCCACTCCATCACTCAAACTAAAAATGATAGGGTGTGGCGAATACCAAAAATTTAGCATCAACCACCTACCACCATCACCCAAATGACTTGGTAGACTTAATGTCTACTTAAACAAATGACAAACATATGAGTTGGGCTCATCCACTTTTATTCATTTCAGGTATCTTACTTATGAGTACCTTGAGCCATGAGATTCCTCATGGATTATTGATGATTTTATACCTTCTTGTTCTTTTGATAACAAGTATCTAAATCCTAGAAGGATGATGACCCATATGGGATACTCTAGACAAGGGATAGGTCACTATGAGAAAGGCATCCCTGAACCCCCCATCATCATCCCTAACCTTGATGGATGTGGACTGGGATATCAGCCACCTGATGAAAGAATCTGTGATTACCTGAGTGACACTTCCAATACCGTTGAGGAGGTCATTGAAAATATTGATGCGAGTTTCATTTCTAGCCAATACAAAGACCTTTCCAACACTAACTTATTCCCTGACAACATTGTTCTTGCCATTGAAATTACCCTCACATACCAACAACTAATCAAATTAGACCAATGATCAAAACATCCTCCTCTTGAATCATTTCAAAATGATGAAGTAATTCTTGAATTCATGGGAATCAGTGACAATCTACCCATTGGAGATCATAAAAAGGGTTTCCAAGTATGTTTGAATGTTGATGCCTATTTTGGGGCACAGGAGCACTCCCTTTTCCTTCCATCCCAATTTAATATCCCTCACCCCATCTTCTCTTATCACCTTGACAAGGAAGATCCCCTTGCTGAATTCTTTCAAGAATCCTCAAATCCTAAAGATGATCAAGTCATTGATCAAGTTATTCCCACTCTTAAACCTCTACAAGATGACTAAACATCTGTAGTTGAGGAAATCATAAATATCAACATCAACACAAAAGAAGAACCTAGGATTCTCAAATTTGGGGAATATTTTTATACAAAAGAGTAAGACATCTTTACCACACTCCTTAAAGAATTTTCAGATATATTCACATGGTCCTATGTAGATATGCCTGGTTTGGATCCTTCTCTCATGGTCCATAATCTTGTAGTGTGAAAATATGCAAATTCAGTCAAACAGAAGCTTTGAAAAATGCATCCAAAAGTTACGTTGCTTTTCAAAGAGGAATTCTAAAGGCTGCTTAATGTCGGCTTCATTCGACCTATTGATTATTCTGAATGGATCTCCAATATCGTCCCAGTAGGTAAAAAGACTGGGGGCATTCGTATTTGTACTAATTTTCATGACATCAATAAAGCTTTCCTAAAGATGATTTTCCACTACCAAATATTGATATGATCATCGACTCTACAGCTGGGCATGAGATGTTATCCCTCATGGATGGTTTCTCTGGCTATAATCAGATCAAAATTGCAGAAATGAAGATCAACATTAGACATTTCACTACACCTTGAGACACACATTTCTATCGGGTCATGCCCTTTGGACTCAAGAATTTCAGAGCCACTTATCAATGTGTCATGACTCAATTTTCATGATATGATGCATGATATAATTAAATACTATGTCTAAAAAATTCTAGGAAAATCTAAGACTCGCGCGAAAAATCTCGTAGTCCTATGTTGAATCATCGAACAACTTCGAGAATATAAAGTTCATCTAAATCCCAATAAATGTGTTTTTGGCGTCACATCTAGCAAGATCCTAGGTTTCATTATTTCCACACATGGAATTGAAATTGATCCAGACAAAGTAAAACTTGTAATTGAAATGCCTCCACCTAAAAATATCAAACACTTATGAAGCCTATAGGGAAATATTCAAGTTATCAGAAGATTCATATCACAGTTGTCTGACAAATGTCATCCATTCCACTATCTGTTAAAAAAGGGCACATAATTTCACTAGAAAGAGGAATATTAAGACTCTTTTGATAAGCTTAAGGAATATATGATGAATCCTCCCTTCTTGGTACCTCGTACTCATGGGTTACCTCACGTACTTTATATATCAGCTACACAACATGCCTTGGGAGCCTTTCTAGCGCAACATGATAGTCAAGGAAAGGAACATGCCATCTACTATTTAAGCCAAACATTAATTACACATGAGCTCAACTAAACCCCTATGGAAAAGGGTTTTCTTGCTATGGTATTTGATTCTCAAAATCTATGATATTACATGCTCAATAATACTACTAAGCTCATAGCTAAAGTAGATCCGCTTAAATATCTACTTTCCAAATCATCTCTCACAGGAAGAATGCCTAAGTTGATCATGCTTCTAAGTAAGTTTGACATCAAATATGTGAATAAGAAAGCTATCAAAGGACAAGTACTAGCTGACCAGTTGGTAGAAGCTCCAATTTATGATACTACACCACTCACATCATGGTTCCCAGATGAATCTATATATATAATTACAGAATCAGACATATGGACATTGTACTTTAATGGCTCATTTATACATCATGGTTCAGGAATAGGTATCTTGTTTATTGCTCCTCAAGGTGACCTAATTCCCAAAGCTTTCCAGCTTGATTTTCCTTGTACCAATAATATTTCTGAATATGAAGCACTTCTTGCTGGTTTAAAAATGGTCATTCAGTGGAATATTAAGCATCTCAATGTCTTTGGTGATTCACAACTAATCATTAAACAGGTTAATGATGAATATGCCACCAAGGATGATAAATTGGTTCCTTATAAAATAATGGTCGACATTTTCAAGGCCTAATTTCAGCACATTCAATTTGAGCAAGTCCCTCATACGAGAAACAAGTCAGTAGATGTTATGGCTAGCATCGCTTCTCTTCTAGACATGCCTCCAAATGTATCAAATTCCAAGTTTTTTATCACGAAATTAACGATTTCCACTTATGATACTCCTAAGTCAGAGATGGTTTGTGAGATTGTTGGTCCTAATTTCCCCTGGTACCATGACATCTACACCTATCTACATTACCATACTCTTCCACCTAATCTCCCACGCAACCATTGTAAATCATTCATCCAACAAGCCTCCCACTTCACCATCCTTGGAGATACCCTCTATTGTAGAATCTTCAATGGAATTTTGTTAAGTTTATTAAATTTCCAAGAAGCCGAATAATCACTCCAGGAAATTCACGTAGGAACTTGTGGTGCCCACACTAGTGGTCTAGATCTCACCAAAAACTTGTGCGTATTGGATATTATTGGCCAAACATGGAAAAAGATGGATGCTCCTATGTCCGTAAATGCGCCCCTATCAAAAGCATGCTGACCTAATCTAGACACCATCACAATTCTTACAACCCATCACTACCCCATGGCCCTTTTCTACCTGAGGTCCAGATCTCATGGGAAAACTAAATCCCACTTCCTCTGATGGTCATAAATTCATTATCACTGCTACAAAATACTTCACTAAGAGGGTCGAAGCCATGTCGCTCACTTATGGTCAAAGGAAAGCAAATATCCAAATTCATCCTCAACGACATCATTTTTCGCTATGATGTCCCATCCACACTTATTATGGACAATTTCATATCCTTTAAAAATCAAGACGTTTGGGAACTTTGTGAAAAATTCCATATCAAGTTTAAATTTTCTACCCCTTATTATCCACAAGGAAATAGCCAATCAAAAGCATCTAATAAGACACTCAAGTGCATCCTTGGAAAAATAGTTAATAAAAAAAGACATGATTAACATACACAAATATATCTCGCCTTATGGGCTTACTGCACATCCATCCACACCCCCATCAGTGTAACACCATATTCTCTTGTCTTTAGCACCAAAGCAATTTTTCCCATTGAGATTGAAATCCCATCCCTCCACATTTCCCTCCAACACCTCATTAATGACAAAGACTACAACAAGAACTCAAGCTCCTTGATGAAAAAATACTCCAAGCCCTCGATCACCTTAAAGCCTACCAAAATTTCCTTCACCACCATTATGGAAAACACCTAAAAAATCATGAATTTGAAGATAGCAACTAAGTCCTAAAGGAAAATCAATGCAACACCAATGCTGAATGAGAAAAGAAGGGTAAGTGCGAACCAAATATAGCTCAGACCATATGTCATCATTGCTAAATTTGGCTCATGTGCTTACAAGTTTGCTACTCCAGACAGAGACGAGTTGGACGAGCCCATGAATATCATGCATCTTCGTCACTTCTACACTTAATTGCCCAATGCTCCAAAATCTCAAAAACAAAATGTCTAATACTGAAAACCACTTCAGTGGCACCTTAGACAAGTACCATGGTGAAAACCAATTTTCGGCGCTATGGTAGAATCTAATCCAATCCTTTGTCTACTAGCACTCTATAATTCACAGTTTATGCACACTACCACAATTTTCATCCTAAACTACCCTATCCACTGTCTAGATCCAGAATTCCTCTGACCCTTTCTATGTTGCATCGGATCTATCAAGAAAAGGAATACCTATCCCAATCCCCACTTAGGTTACATTACTCATCCCCTGGGAAATATAACTCTGAGTCTCACACAACTGCCGAGAAATGCAACCCTTGGAAGATCCTGAGGCCTTCATGTCTCTCCATCCATCCCCCCTCCATTTCCATCTATCATTGCTCAAGTCTCATCATTCTCTTTTTCTCTCTACCATTTTGTCATGATAAATGTAATGATTATATTGTACATATTTATACAAAGCTCACTATCCATTTCCATTATACATATCATAAATTACATTAAATTCCATCCATGAATCAACATACCTAACACTTAAGCATATTACCATCACTCATATACACACCATAAACGCAACATGAATATCATCTCATTGGCATTAAGATAATACCATCATAAACATGAAAACATCAAAATATACACTATCCAATATCACATAAATCAACACATCATAAACCATCACAATAATCAATCACACACTATACAATCTCAACATCATCATAACATCATAATAAATTACCTCATAAATACACACACATCACTACTCTAGTTACCAAAAATAAACATCATCATCATCAAACTACTATAAATACATACTCGCACATACCATCAACATAAAAAGAAACAACATCACATTTTAACCATCTAGAAATCATAATACACACATATCTACAACCATAATCCATCACCTAAAACATCATCATAATATGACATATACCAAATAAATATCATCAAAATCTCAAAGACAATAGACCATCTATCCATATCATATCCATCATCAAGACCGCATTTATAGGAATGAACTCAAAAATGATCAAATGTCTACAACATATATATATATATATAACTAGCTATCAAACCTGAATCAGTCATTTGTACATATATCGCCATCGTGACCATGCAAGGTCATCATCAAGACATTCACTAACATACATATATACATATCTATATGCACTATGTAAAACTACATGTATCCTCTCCTACTGGAGGAGGTTTTTAAATGCTAGTTATACTACATGATGTTGTGGATCAACTCAACCTCCCACATGATCCCTGCTCTATCCTTTGTCTATCTATATAATCAATATAACACACATATTCCGAATGGTCCTGCATCACCATATCCTCATCATATTGATCCTCTACTATGAATATTTTGTATTGTCATAGTGATATTGTCCCAGGAGACCCCATCTATCTTGCTCTCCCAAAAGCACTAGGCCCCGTAGCTATCCCTGTAGCCTAAGATACACTTTGTGTGCTACTCTCCCCTGTTTATCTATCCAAAGGCCCATAACTCACCCTGTAAGCATCCCAATCTCCAAGATATCTATCCCTATTCCCTACAACCACTATAAATCCATGGATATCTCTCATCCTTACGACACCTCATGCTCATAGGTTGGTTATCTCTGCTACTTGATCCTACACCTCTCTCTCCAACATCTATATCTACACATATAAATCCTCACCATATCCTCCTCCATCTCCATCTCCTCCACCTACCCCATCTCCTCCCATCCCTAATCTTCTAGCACCTGTAGAACCTGCCATATGTACTTATGTAGGAAACATTGTCTGAAGTGGCATTTTTACATCATCCACCTCTATCACCTTGACCTCTACCTCTGGCCTCTCTGGACTCTATACTAGGGACTGCACTACTCATTGCTTCCCTGGTGGGCTACCAAAATAATCATTGCTCATGTTCTTTTTGCCTCCTCCTCCTATATTTGTGCCTCTGGATGGTGCATAACCAATGCCTGATCCTAGGGCAATCCTCTATAAATTTTCCATTGACCATGTACAAATCTCATCCCTCCTTGTGGCCTCATCAAATGTACTGCCATGATCTCTTCCCACCACTCTGCGTACCTCGAGGATACTCCCGGAGCCTCCACTACTAGTAATGGTGCTCATGCTATCACCCGCACCTCATCCAAACTTGCCCTAGCCACCACATCTAAAATCACACCACCCCACACACCCACCTCCTATGTCGTATGTGTAAATATATGACAACCTGCAGGTATGCCCTGTACTATACCAAAATTTCATAGTACTCTTTTAGGTTGATATCTCTCCACTATGTACAGCCAACCACCAATTATATAATACAATGACTGAATCCTCACCAAGTGGTGATGCTCTCCCTCCCATACCTTTTACTGCTAGTATGGTCTCTATGTAATATCACTAGGATGTAACTCATTAAACTGAGGTCAATACCAAAGAAAATGTCCTAGATGCTCATGCCTTCCTCACATCATCTACTACCCGTACACGGATGGATCTCCCACCTCACGCTACTCTCTAACCCCAATCAGTCTCCCAATATCTATGTGATCATAACTCCACACTTGTAACAATGTCCTGACACCAATACTCCCCCCTCTATCATATACCACCCTATGTAAATCCTAGTATAATTATGTTATCACTGTTGGAGCCCAGGAAAACACCGTCTCCTCCCGCCACATAGAATGTACTACCTCTACTAAACCCAAGCTGAATTGTCTACCCCCACCATCTAGAAATAATATACAACTAATCAGTGAGCATAATAACAATGGTACCCACTCCATCCACCCTTGCCTAAAATACATCCCCAAATCTATCCTAATCCCCTTTCATGGTGCACCCTCTACATTTGTCAATAATCTCAAGCTATCACTCAGTCTACCTCTCCACCACACTATAGCCTCCCCCTCTACTAGATATATCTGATATACATCCTCCAACGTCACCCTCATCTCACCCATCGGTAACCAGAAGGTGCTAGTCTTTGAATGCCATCGCTTTGCTAAGGTCATCAACAGAGATCGATCCGCCCACATCACTGGCATACTTGCTAGATAAATTAGTCCTAACATATGTAATAGTGTAGCCTCCTCCTCTGCCTCTACATTTGTGCCTCCCAATAGATGCTGCAATGTTTCTGATTGCCGATGTCTCACCTGGACATACACAAAATATGTCAGAATCTATCTCTATTTTATCACAAAACATCCCTCCTCACTTCCCATTCCATATTTATTCTAAGCACATCATCCCTTTACCCCTTGTTATTAAATATGCTACTCTATCACCCATATGTGCTAATCCATAATAAATTCATTAAAACATATCCTATACACGCTAAAAACACATCCCCCTTCCTTACCCCATACGCACTACTATATTATCCATATGCACTAAACCATATTATATGTGCCACTTGACACACCCATCCCTGACCCTATATGTGCTAAGACATATTAAATGTGCTAAAATAAACTCTAAAACTTTCTCAACCTAAATGTGCTACTCTTTTCTACATACGTGCCATTATAAATCATATGCGTTGAACCCAGCTAAATATGCTAAAACCTAAACTGCCCTCCCACCAAATGCACCATTTTGTGCCCTTATCAACCATCCCACCCATATGTGCTACTATTTAGGCCATATGCACTGCTTTAGGGCCCATATGCCTTAAAAACTGCGCCAAACACACCTTTTAGCCCTAAATACACTTAAAGCTCAAAAAACGTAACAATTAAAGCAAGAAATAAATTATAAAATCACTCATCTGTTGCCCCACCTCCGCTACCTGAAAATACTCCCTTATGAGGTCTGCCCAATGATCAGCAATGCTATCATATGCCATTTCATCCTCTCTCAAGATCTCATTTTCAAACTCAACGCGATGAAAATGACTCTCTCGTGGTCCCTGAAAACCTTATATACCCATCGCGATGACCCCCAACCTTCCAAGAGCCCATTCTCTCACCCCGTAACTCTGTTCTTTCTCTCATTTCTTCCTATATTCACCAAAATCTCTCCTTTATAGTAAAAAATCTAAAAAATTCAAAAATCCAAAAAATCCAAAAAAATCTAAAAAATTCAAAAAATCTAAAAAATTCGAAAAATCTAAATAATTCAAAAAATAAAAAAAAACTCTTTAAAATATTTTTAAAATTCAAAGAAATCCAAAAAATTAAAAAAATCTAAAAAAATCTAAAAAATGTAAAAGATTCGAAAAATCCAAACAATTCAAAATATCACTACAATATCTATTTTTTGCTTGAATTTGTTTACATTTTTAGTTGATGATATGAGGCCACTTTTCCTTCTTCTTCTTCTTCTTCTTCTTCTTCTTCTTCTTCTTATTCTTCTTTAATCACATTTGGCTAATGATATGAGGCTACTTTTATTGGTCCAATGATATGAGGACCCCCTTTATCTCAATTTGTCCAATGATATGAGGATAGAGGCATCTAGAAATTAAAACATCATGGTCCTTATACCTAGGTGCATCTCACTTTATGCCACATTGCTCACAACTGCTAATGATGATCTAATGGACATATTTAATGACACATCTCCCCTATTAAAGCATGATATCTCATCAACATCCAATCTAATCATTCATCCCCCAATCATCCAAATGTGCATATAATAACCTTGACTGGGGCATCCTTCACAATCCACATCCCACAAATCCAATCTTCCCATAATGGGCATCCCATGAAATTACATCCAAAATCCAACTCCCCTTCCCCCTATATCTTCCTACTTCCTTTCAATGTCTTTTCTCTTCTAGTCTAACTTTCCTCTAATTCTATAGTTCTTTTAAAATTCTCTTCATCTTTCCTCTTATCCTTCTCACTTTCTTTTCTCTCACTCTCTACTTATTCTACACTCCCCTCCTTTCCTTTCACTTTCCTTTTCTCTCTTAATCTTCTTCATTCTTGTTCTCCCTTCCATTATCTTCCCCTCTTTATCTCTCTCATTCCCTCAACAATTAATCAAGCTCTACTCCACTTAGGTACTCTCCTCTTTTCGAGTGGTCATTCCTCCTCGCCTAACCCCTTGAGGGGGCATCATATCATTATCCCCATCATATTTTCTTATTCTTTGAACTATCATTACTATGCAATAACACTTCAAAGATGGGCAAAATGTAGACATGTAAAATTTTGAGATAATCCGCTAAGAAAAATAATTCAGTTATCCCATAATAACAATTTTTCACCATCATAAACCCTTATAATAATTAATTTAATTAATTATTATTATACTACAAACAATCATGTTCCAAATATTACCCATTTCATAAATCACATCCATACCCTTAGAAATATTAATACATTATTAATATTTCATTCATTACACTAAATAACCTTCATTAAACTATTTTTCACCAATTTTAAAAATACTCATCCAGCTACCACCTACCCTATACCAATTCTATGCCAAGCCTCCCCATATAATCACTCCACTAAATATAATTAATCTTGCCTAATCCCTACTTAAATGAGCCCCCAAATCTAGAGGCTTCTAATTCTAGAAACCTCTCCATTATTCCCTCCTTTTTCAAATATTCAAATTAAAAATACACTATTCTATTGAATTTTAAATTCAATAGAGGATTCTAAGGAAATATAGAATTTTCTACATCCTCCCCTCTCATCCATTTTCAACCATTGATCTAATCCACCATGGAAAAATATTGACCATCCATTTCTACTTCTCCAACTATAAATAGAGGTGTCACCCTCCATGGCAAGTATCTCAAAAATTTGCATATGTTGCCTAATTTTCTAGCAATCTAAGCAATTTTCATAGCTATCCATTGAGATCAAACAAACAATTTATCAAGGGGGTGTGTTGCTGGAATTTGTCCAAAGATCTGAAGCACATATTGCATACATCCAACAAAGCAAAATCAAAGGAGAAAATATAAAGCAACAAAGGAGGATAATTCTACTTGTAGGTAAGTACAGGTAAATTGTTTTCCCTTCCTTTTTATCTTTCTCAATCAGAGGTACATAATTAGTTGTGTTATATTTTGTATTGGTTTGGTTGAATTTTATGAATGTATTAGTTAGTTATGAAAAGAGAATTGAAACTAACTCCTTAATAGTCTCAAAACATGAACTAACTACACAAATATCATCATGTTAAGAGCTAAACAAGACTAAATACCAACATTATGCATTAGAAATTGAAATAGAAATCAAACTAATATGCTAAACATTTAAATCTCTACTCTTTAGATCACCTAAACAATTGAATGAACAAAGATAAATCCATGACAATCAAAATTTATTGTTTGATCTTCAAGGGTTTGGGAATGAAGGCTCGTCAAAGTATGGCTACAAGAACATTTTTATTCTCTCCATATGACCCAAAAGATTGGATGGATGATATGCAAGAATGAGGCTATTAGCTCAAATGAAATATGCTCTAAGATGCAATTCCTATAGATTAGTTATATGCATGCAAGGTGTAAGTAGAAAGGTTAGAGGAGGGTTCCTTCTATAACCCAATGGTTTGAAGAAGCTTTACATCCTATTGTATGTGGGATAATAGCAAAGGTAGGTTAGATATGGATAGGCATGGTTTAGAAGTGGTTGAGTTTACTTTAGGAGACTTTAGTTTGTCCTCTAGTGACTCATGGGAGTTAAGAGGGTTTATTGACTAATCAAAGAGATTAATTAATAGATGTGTAGGATTATAAAAACTTTTTAGGGAAATAATTAGAAATATTTAGGCTATGGGAGGAATTTAATCAAATAAATGATGATTTATTGATCTAGTAGAAGGGGAAGCTTAATTAATTAGAAATAATTAATTAATCTAGATAGAAAGGGGAGCTTAATTAATTAGAAATAATTAATTAATCTAGATAGAAAGGGGATTTGATTAATGGAAGGTCATTAATTGACATCATTTTTATATAAAACAATTAATTAATTGGCGTAATGTAACTAATTAACGGTGATAGAAGAGAAAAAGAGTGATATTGACGATATATCGTCAATTTGTGGGAAAGGGTATAATTAGCACAATTTAAGTATTTAAATTACTCGAGATAAGTTATAGGTATCTACATTTTCCCCTCTTTGGGGTGGCATAATTGACATCACTTTAAAGATATTAGATAGGTAAATTTTTGAAGGGGTAGAAGTGAGAGATGCCCCTCGAGTGTCGATGGGCTGATGAAAGAAAGTGATCAACAATAAAAAAATGTGAGATAAATGGATAGAAGAATGGGTAGGGGTAGGATGCCCCAAGTGAATTAGAAGGATAGTGTTTATAAGGGAATGAGGTACATGAAAAATGAAGATGGCGAGAAAGGAATGGGCTTTCATCCATTGTAGTAAAAATAACTTCTGTGTCATCATATTGCCATGTATCTACATCATCAGTCCTTATTAAAAATATAAGCATACGAAAAAATTAGAATGACACGAAAATCCATACTACAAATCATTATCCATTACTGAAATTAATAACTCCATGCAACATAAAAAAATGCAATGCAATACGAGAAAGTAAACAAGCTATCTTAACAAAGAAACATAATTCAATGTTTTTGTTATCAAGCTTTGATTCCAACCTGTGTGAATTAAGGACAAGGGTTAAAAAATGGTTCCCCAAGAAAGGATACATGCAAGGGGAATAACATAGGACACTTAGGTCCTATGAAAATCAATTGTGCACTATGAAATAGTACCAAACAACTCATTGTGCCCCAGAGTACAAACATGGTAAGAAAACCAACTTTGTTGATGGAGGTAGATCAAGATGTTTAGAGAGTCATGCACATGAATAGGAAAGAAACAAACAGAAATTTTTTTAGGATGATTTTTATTGTTTTTGATTTTTTAGAAACATATTTGAATATTTTTTATTTTGAAATTTTTCAGAAACTATGTACAAAAAGATAAAGAAGTGTGGATTCCCCCAGCAATAGATGGGATGTACAAGGGCATAATGTCACAAGTATGCATAAGAAAGTAAAGATGTGAAAATTCCCTATCGATTAGGTGGGAGTATTCAAAGGAAAACTCTTCACGCGCTGAAGGGGGATCAAGGCCAATAAAAAATAGGTTCAATTATGAGGGAGCAAGGATGCCCTTGATGAAATTTGGCCAATAAACACATGAGAGAAAGGAATTAGAAAATTGTTTCATTAAAAGGGGACAAAAGTGTCTGTAAACATGGCAAAGAGGACATCCGATACACATGGATGTTCTAAATGATTTTCAAAGAACAAAGGATGCTATGAAAATATTTAGAAGGTGGTCAATGAAAAAGTGATTAGCCCAAGGCACAAATCATGAGACAAGACATGAGCTAAAGAAAGAGTTTGAACAAGGTCCAAAAAGTAACACTTGGTAACATACTAATCTTGTTTACTCATCAAGATACCATCTGTGCAGGTGGAAATTAATTACCTCTTGAAGGAAAGGGTTGATAGACAATAAGTGAAGACACTAGCCAATATGTAGGAATGATTTAGTTGGGAAGGTGATTTGTGAATGGATTGTGGAAGGATATCCGTACATTGCTCCACTTCTAGCCAAGCATCCATAGCCCCAAAAGAGATGCATTTGATTCTAATCACAAATTTGATCTAATACCAGTCAGGTGTCCATAGCCCTAGTAGAGATTATTGGAAATACCCCAAGAGAGTTATAATTTTAATTACTGTCCTTTTAGATTTCTTTTTGAGTGATTGATTTTGATTCTTTTGCTTTCTGAAAACTTATTTCATCTCTCTTATTTGAAAAGGGGTTAAGAACCACTGATTGCTTGATGGAAGGATATGAAAATTATTGTGATGATGACATTGACTAGTGTCAAAAAATATATCCAAAAATTCTTTGAAACAAATTTATTAAATGTGAATTATGATAGGATGTCTAAGAGCTTAGTCTTTTAATTGGACATCATTTACTATAAACACAATTATTAATTAATTGGCGTAATGTAACTAATTAACGGTGATTGTGATTTGTGTGATGATAGAAAGAGAAAGAAAAGAGTGATCTTGACGGATATATCGTCAATTTGTGGGACAAGGGTATAATTAGCACAATTTAAGTATTTAAATATTCTCGAGTAAGGTATAGGTATCTACATTTTCCCTCTGGGGTGGCATAATTGACATACTTTAAAGATATTAGATAGGTCAATGTTTGAAGGGGTATTAGAAGTGAGCAGGCTTGCCCCTCGAGTTGTCGAGGGCTCTGAAAGAAAGAGATCAACAAAAAAAAATGTGAGATAAATGGATTAGAGACTGGGGAGGGGTATTAGGATGCCCCAAGTGAATTAGAAGGTGTTGTTCTATAAGGGAAGAATTGGTACAATGAAAAAATGAAGATGGAGGGAGAAAGGAATGGCGCCTTATCCATTGTAGTTAAACAATAACTTCTGATGTCATATATTGCCATGTATCTACATCATCAGCCTTATTAAAAATATAAGCATACTGAAAAAAAATTAGAATGACACCCCCGAAAATCCATACTACAATCATATCCACTGAAATATAATAACTCAATGCAACATAAAAAAATGACAATGGCAATCGGAGAAAGTAAACAACTATCTTACCCAAAGAAATATTCAATGTTGTGTTATCAAGCTTGATTCCAACTGGTGAATTAAGGACAAGGGTTTTTACAAAATGGGTCCCCAAGAAAGGATACATGAAAGGGGAATAAACATCGGAACTTAGGTCCTTATAAAATCACTTGTGCACTATGAAATAGTACCAAACAACTCATGTGCCCCAGAGTACAAACATGGTAAGAAAACCAACTTGTTGATGAGGTAGATCAAGATGTTAGAGAGGTCATTGCACATGAATAGGAAAGAAACATATCCAGACAATTTTTTAGGATGATTCTTTATTGTTTTTGATTTTTTAGAAAACCTATTTGCATATTTTTATTTTGAAATTTTCAGAAACTTTGTACACAAAAAGATAATTAAAGAAGTGGATGCCCCCAGCAATAGAGGGATTTGACAAGGCATAATGCACAAAGTATGTCATAAGAAAGTAAAGATGTGAAAAATTCCCTATCATTAGGTCGGGGAGTTATTCAAGAGAAACTCTTCACGCGCTGATGAAGGGGGATCAAGGCCAATAAAAAATAGGTTCAATTATGAGGGGCCAAGGATTGCCTGATGAAATTGTGGCCAATTAAAAACATAGAGAAAGGAAAGTGAAACTGGTTTCATTTAAAAGGGGACAAAGTGTCTTCGTAAACATGGACAAAGAGGACATCCGATAAGCACGATGGATGTTCTAAATGATTTTCAAAGAACAAAGGATGCTATGACAAATTTAGAAGGTGGTCAATGGAAAAGGATTAGCCAAGGCACCAAATCAGGAGACAAGACATGAGCTAAAAGAAAGAGTTTGAACAGGTCAAAAAGTAACAATTGGTAACATACGAATCTGTGTACTCCCACACGATACCATCTGTGAAGGTGGAAATTAATTACCTCTTGAAGGAAAGGGTTGAAGACAATAAGTATGAAGGAACTAGCCAATATGTAGGAATGATTTAGTTGGGAGGTGATTTGTGAATGGATTGTGGAAGGATATCCGTACATTGCCTCACTTCTAGCCAAGCCTCCATAGCCCATCTCTCTTAATTTGGAAAAGGGGTTAGAACCACTGATTGCTTGATGGAAGGATATGAAAATTATTGTGATGATGACATTGACTAGTGTCAAAAAATATATCCAAAAATTCTTTGAAACAAATTTATTAAATGTGAATTATGATAGGATGTCTAAGAGCTTAGTCTTTATTAATTTACCAAGGTGATAAAAGACCAGGGTCAAACAAATACCATAGAGATACATGTCTTAAAATATGTGTGAATGGGATAACCATAATAACATCGATGGGATGAAAATGGTGGATGACTTGCAGAGGAATATGAAAGAAAGGGAAAAAATAACATCCATCTGTACACAATACCTGATTGCAATGTTTGATCTTTGTACCTTTGATTATTTTTTGTAATTTTTTCTCATTTTTTGTATTTTTGAATTTTTTTATGAATTTTTTTTATTTTTTTATGGTTATCAGAATGAAACATGTCACTTTTGGTGATAGGATCCAACAACGATGTTTGTGATTTCTTTGATAAGAAATACTAAGCGTGTTTTCTTATCAAGTGTAATATTATCCCCAATCTCGATTATCGTGGTGATCTCACACTCAACAAATGATTTTTATTTGTTTTGAAACATGGGTTTCATATGTGGGAGCTTGAGTTCCCTATCTATAGGTTTATACACTTTGCACCATAATTTATGGGTACATTGGTGTACATTATTGAATCGCGTTTGATTTTGAATTTTATAATCATTTTGGTTGTTGGGATCTTTAGAGATCTTTGGATTTTTGGTCTTAGCTTAGTAAAAAACATTTCTAGGTTTCTTATAAGCTAATGCTTGACTTATCTGATCCCATGAAGTGGTAGAAGAACATGGACACTTAGAATTGATGTGAGAAATGATAGTAGGCTTGCCATAATATTTGGTAGAAGAATAATGTGATGGATGAAATGGATATGGTCCAATAATTGAAGTAGATAGGATATTAGGATGTGATCCATAGGCAGAAGATGAAGAGCTATTAGGATGTGGCCCAAGAATAGAAGGAGAAGGAATGATATGGTGCGAACCATAGCTAGAAGATGATGGGCTACTAGGATGTCACCCAAGAATAGAAGATGATGGACTACCTGGGGGTGACCCATTCATAGAAGACAAGGGGGTAGTTGGACATGCCCCAAGAATAGAATATAATGGACTACTTGAAAATGTCCCACAAATAGTAGAGGGAGGGATCTTAGAAGGTAAGCCACACCTAGATGAATATGAAGGGATACTTGGTGTTAACCCCATAAGAGATTATGATTAAATAATTGTGATAGATAGAGTGATTGGGTGATGAGAAGATAGGCCATGGATCAATGCAAGACCTAGGAGTTTCATCACGTAGTGAAGAATGAGAAGATGGAAGAATAAGTGGAGGATCAAGTTGCATAATGTGAGGGTCTTCCTCCATTTCTTAATAAAATGAATCAACCTTTTCCTCACAATACGTGGATGCATCGAAGTCTAAAGAGAATCCTTGCTCATAATTTTTTAAATGGATTTCTTCATGTGCCCCTATAAAGGCCATGATCACTCCTTCATTTTGAAAGAAATCAATTGGTATGGGTTACCGATTGACCACGATGGTTTGATTGGATGAAAATGGGCCAAGTGGTGTGAAATATTGAGAATATGATTGATGATGATTGATAGAAGAAGGTGATGTGGGGGATGAAGTAGACATGGAGCTAGATATCTCAAGAGTAGAAGAATGCATTGTGGAACTATCTATATGATGGTATATCATTTGTAAACTATTGGGATTAAGCCATAAGTATGAATATTACAACGTAGGATTTGATTGAGATGTTTGAATAGAATTACTTTGAGTCATACGAACCTTCAAATAAGGAAGAATTCATGGGGGTGATCGATGAAGAAGGTATTGTAAAGAAGGGGAGGACTGCGATTCAAGAATCACATTGGATGAATAATAAAATTAGCCCTACAAAGAAAGAGAGGACAGTGATTCAATAATTATATTATATGTTTGATTGGAGGGATTTGGAGTCACGTGTATCTTCAAAGCAAGAAGATGTTGTTGAGGTGACTGATAAAAGGGGTCCTGTGAGGAAAGGGAAGACCATGATGTAGGATTCACATTAGATGAATGACGAAGAGAATTTGTAACAACACAAATATTTAGAGGAGGATAACATCATTTAGGTGACTGATAATAGAGGTCCTATAAAGAAGGGGAGGACCATGACTTAAGAGTCGAATTAGATGAATCTAAATAGTAATTTGGATATGAATCATCAGAAGAATCAGAGGAAATATTTGGATTGGAATCCTTAGAAGAAGAGGAAATGTTTGGATTAGACTCAAAAGAAGATTGGGGGGAACCCAAATCATAATTTGGATCAGAAGTGTCCAAACCATGCCATTGAATATGAGATGAAGGTGGGGACCAGGGTACCCAGATGGGTTCTCTTGTCCGAATAACCAAATGAGGTTTAGTTATAATGGTTGTCTTTTGATGTGAATGCCAAAACTTTAATTCCTTATTGTCAGATGTATAAGGGACCTTGCAATAATCATCATTTTTTGCGTGTGTTGGGTTCAAAGGTCTAGACCTATATTGTATGATCAAAATTCTTCAAAGTGAATAAGGTTTCATGTTGATTTGGGCAGCATAATGACAACCAACTAGACATTTTGTAAAGATGGCGATGGTTGTGTGATTTTCCAAAAGGGGAGTTATGGAAAACATACATCATGATAACTCAAGATTGATAATCTAAAAAGGTTTGGAGGCATACATGTCAAATGATTTATCAAAATTTTAGCAACATAAAGGATACAAAGGAAATATTTCCAATGTTCGATTGATGCAAAAGTTGCTTGATAAGAAATTTTTTTTCCAAGGTTTGAAAGATATGTTTAAAAACGATCATGAACTTAGGAAAAAGAAAGAAGATCCAGAGGATCAAAGACCCAAAGGATTGTCTTAGAAATGAGTTTGTAAGGTGGATAAACACAAAGAACAATCATGCGAGTTCAAAACACAAAGCCAAATTAATGATCAAAGAATAATGAATGATAAATAATCAATGGATGAAAATGATTATCCTAAATAGATAAGTCAAAATGACTAATAATCGCAAGACACAATCAAGCAAGGTATTTTTTAAGCCAATCAATCATCGTATTACTTCCTAAGTATTTTCAAATGGAAATTTATGTTTAAGATGATCAACAAAATGTCACCACTTATGTCAAGTTCAAAGAAATGAACAAGGCATAAGTAATAACAAGAGGTTGATATGATCCCAAAACAAAGTATACTAAAAGTGAGCTTGAATCCAATCTAGACCTATATCTCAAAAATTGTAAGGTACAAGTATGAACAACACAACAATACCACTAACATATGTTAACCAAACTTTATGGAAAATTAAGGTATTATTATCAAAATAATATTAATACGATGCGCACAAAGGTAACAACAACACCTTTCGAAATTGAGGTAATTATTATCCATATTTCACCCCAGTGCAAAATATTGGATCAGTCACGACCCTGCATAAGAGAAACCTAGGAAAACTCATTCAAATCTTGCAAATTGGTCGCAGAAGGACTCAACCATGGAGTAATAGAGGCCAAAAGAGACTGATGGATCCTGTGTAGAAGAAAATGACTCTGTCAAGCCATTTCCACATCTTAAATCCATTCTCCAAGTTGTAGGAAGACTCAACTATAAGATAGCATGGTCAGAAAAGAAGGGGTGATGCCAAAGAGGAATCGGGAACAAGAAGGGGAAGAAACAATGAAGATCCAAAGTCTTCGAGCTCGAAATAGTTCAGAAAAAATCCCAAAAATGACTGCACTAGAAGGAGCCACATGTCCTAATGACACTTCTCTAAGGGTGAATTCAAAAAGGGGAGCCCAAACTTGCCCCAGGCTTACATGCATCCAAAACCCCAAGAAATTGTGGGGTGTTGAAAAGTATTCAACTAAAAAGGAAGTGCCAGGTGTTAGCTTGGCACAAAACTGGAAAGGAAATCAAGGGCAGAGACTCAAACATGCACCACCCCTCCACATAGCAAATGGTCAAAATAGAGTCAAAAGATAGACAAGGCTAGCCTCAAAATTGGCTAAGTATAAAAGTGTAAGTAAAGAATGCCAAGTGTTTTAATGGCACATCTCCAAGATTTGGTCTTACGGCAGAGACCCAAATGAGCGTGAGCTTGCCACATAGCCCAAAGTCAAAAAATTAAGAGGGACCATTGAAAAGTCCACAAATCAGTAGAGAATGCAAAGTGTCTTAATGGCATTGATTCAAAGATTGAATAAATAAAAGGTTTCCAAACGAGCGTCAGACTGCTACGTGTCCCAGGGAAAAGTGGGCTATTGTGGAAAAGTTGTTTATTTTCCCCTTGTCATTTCAAAAGGGGTAAAAGTTTCAAAATGGCCCGTAACTCTGCCCAAGGAAAAAGTCAGCATTTGAGCTTGAGTCAAAGCCAAAGTGGGGCATCGGGGGAAAAAGTGAAAAATTGGCTTTCATTCAAAAGGAAAAAAGATAAAGATTGAAGAACATTCCCCAGCCAACTAGAAGGAGCCACGTGTCTAGGCAGAGCTTTGAGGCTATGGGAGTTTTTCAAGTTTTTTTTTTTTGCGCAATAGGGAAAAAAGATAAATTGCGGACCCGTAAGCCCAATTTTTTCTCTAATCTGGTTACCACATGTCCCATATCAAAAGGGGTACCCATTTTTCAAAATGTTTTCCCACCCATCTATACGAACTTGATACAAACTTTGAAGGGGCATATATTTCAACCCAGGGCTTGAAATATTATGAATCTGACACTGTTGGAAAGATCTTAGCCTCACCCATGCCATGGAGGTTTGAGACTTTATATTTGAGGAGGTTAGGTGAAGGAAAATGGAGGAAACATCTTCAGGATTTCAATGTAGGATCTTCTTGCCTCAATAACTAGATTAGATTTGATATATTTCGTCATTTCCTCTTCCTTTAAGGTGCCGAACTAAGGATTGATGCAGTAAAGACGGATCTGGGGGCAGATTTCATCAGAAGCATTAACAACAGTGGTTGAGCTTCAACCTGTTTTTCCCACTTCTCTCTCTCTTTCTTCTCTGATTGAATCTATAAATACAGGGGCGGGACTTATTGTAAATAGTTGGATGTTCTTTGTTTTACAGGCTCCCTTCCCCTTCTATTAAGGGATTTGTGGGGTTTAGGCCTTCCATTGAAATTGTTATAGGTTTTACCTTTTGTCTATCTTGTAATGAACTATACAAGTCCACAGAGCAATAAAACATGTTTGTGATCGATCTTAGATCCTTCCTTATCTCTTGTGATTTCATTTGGTCTCCTATTACAGATCTGGCCATCTGTGCTTTGTTTATTATATGCATTTCAATTGGTTTATGTTTATTAGAAAAATAAGCGTTCACCATTCCTTTGGTGCATCACCTTGTAGTATAGTTATTTCTTGTTTCTCATACTCTTTTACCCCTATCTCCTTGGCAAGTTTTAGATTAGGTATAGAAATAGATCCTTTGCAAATCCTCATGTGTGCACCTGAATAGAGGAATAAGGAACCAAACTTTAATCTGGAGAGATTTTCCATTTTTGCAAGGTCCCACACCTTGGGGAAAGTTCAATGTTATGTAATCACACCGAATGATTCTGCCTTAGAAAATCATATCCATAACTCATTTGGGGGTGTTGTGATTTTGCACTAACAGTTTTTGGTACACCTGGTGGGACCTAAGAGGTCTTCACTTCATTGCAACAATATTGATGTGCACTTGTTGTAAATCTCCAACTTATGAGAAGCTTAAAATTACACATATGGTGACTCCACCTAGTAAGCAACCCATTTTTTTGAGTTGTAAACCTTTGTTTCCATCTCTTTCATTCTTTTCCATACTATGAAGCTATGCAATCATGGCTTCATTCCAACATTGGAATTCATACCTACAGTAACAAAGCATTCCACCTCCAATATGTTTTACAACTCCTCCAAATCAGCATTATGAGTAGATTCAAAATCAACATGTCTACCCCTATGAGCAGTAGTTCCAAAATTAGTTTGGCTATGGATCTTTCCAAGTGCAAGGGTATGCAAACAATGAAGAAAATCAAATGCAAAATATTGGTTTGTTGGAGAAGATCCAAAAAATAGAGATTGGCATGGTTCATTCAAGAGCTATAGCTCAAATGAAGGCATTCAGAATTGGTTGCAAGGCACCTTGTCCATGGGAAGGACCTTTTCCAAGGCACTACAACCCTTAGGAGAAGATGGACTTCATGATTGATATGTTGCCCCAACTTTCACAATGGAATGAAGAGATAGAGGCCTATGAATTTTGTGTCACGAAGCCTTGTCAATGGGTAAATCCTACACCATTATCTGGTAATTTTCTCTCCACTCCTCAAGTAGCACCATCTCGATTTGAGCTTCAATTTCCAAGCTTCCCATTGAATGCTGCCCTAAGTGTGAAATCCATTTCTCCATCCCCTAGTCTTCCATCACATCTCAGTTTTTCTACCCTCTTCTCTTCCAAATCCAAATCCCCTCCACATGAGCAAAAATAAATACCTTCCACTCCAAGGAAACAAGAATTTTCATATCTTCCACCACCACAAACAAATGAAAAAATGGTTAAATCCCAACCCATTCCTTCTCTTGCCTTCCCAATTCCATGTGGAGAAGAAGAAATTTTAAAAATCAGTCATGAAGGATAGCAAGAAGAAGAAGTGAAAGAAGAAGAAATGGTTAAAATCTTAGTGAGCTTAGCTCTTAGGTTTGGGATAACAGAGATTCCTTTGCTGGTCAAGCCTTCAAAGGAGAAGAAATTTGAAAAGCCAGTGGTGGATAAGACTAAATTTGTGGCAGAGAAAGAACAAGAAAAGAAAGAAGAAAATCAACAGTCAGTTTACTCAGAATGTAGTGTCCATGTTGGCACTTTAGGTGAAAAGAATGTTGATTCAATTAAAACTGCCAAATCAGCCAAGGAAGGAGAAAACAAATCAGCTCAAAGTCCCATTGGAAAGGAGCAAGTGGATAAGACCAAATCAGAGTTTGTAGCAGCAGAAAAAGAAGACATTATTGGTGTTTTCTTTCTTTTATTTGAGCAACATGTTTTGGTTGATGAGTCCATTTTGGAGGAAAGCTCTAAAAGAAATATTGCAGTACTAACTTGTCCTCTAGAGTAGCAGTTTGAGGAGTTTGATATGGAAAACTTCATGCTAGAGGAAGAGTTCAATCAAGAGCAAGATGGTCTTCAAACAGCAAAGGAAGGAGAAGCTGCTCCAAATCCAAAAGAAGAGTAGTACATTCCAACTATGGAGGAGAAAAATGCAGATCCAAAGGCTTTGAACAAAAAATAGGCTATACAAGAACCTTTAGTTCTTCCTTCCACTTCATCTTCCTTGAGCTCTAACATTGGAGAAGAGTTTGATCTTTCAAACTTCATGTCAGAGGAGGAAAGAAACCATGGTGAACAAGTTGCAAACCAAAAAGATACCATGGAAGAGGTTGAACATTTACAGTAGGACAACAATGAAGCAAAGTACTTGTCTTATTTGGAGGACTGTTTTGATGGAGAAGAACCAGTTGAGTTTCTATTGTTTTCTCCTTCATTCACCCTTCAAATATGTGAACCTAGTGTCATGAAGGAGAGTACTTGTTCACAGCAGTCTGTACTTTATAGCAGCCTTTTGGAATATAGTTTGGGAGACTCAAACCTTTCATGCTCTTCACAGGAGGAAGAAGAGAAACAACAAAAGAGTTCCACCATTCCTTCCACACCATTTACCCAAAGAGGTCTAGAACAAGACTCCATTTTTGGAGTGGAAAATCATAGCAATGGGCATATCAAATGGATCAGACCTTGCCCAATCACGTATTTAGCTTCATTAGATCCAAAGGAGAAGCCAAATCTGGTCATGCCCATTTCAAGGCACGAGGATGAGCTAAAAAGCACCAAGGATCAATTGCCATACCTCTTCAATCCAAATGCAGAGCAACTAAAAGAGGTATTGGTTTTGTCTTCAGTTGATACTTTTGTGATTTGAGTGGAAGATCAGCTTGTAGTTAGTTTTTCACTCATCCAACCAGCCATGTTCAGTGCCAAATCAGTTACATGGCTGCCATTTTTGAGGGAGGGAAGATATTTCTCCTTATCAGTTGCGGGCTTTATTTGAGCTCCCTTTACTCTTGGTTAGAGTAGTGTAGGTAGGTTTGTTTTCAATAGAAGAAGTTCTTTTGCACACTTTGCATGTTTCATTTGGAGCATGTATGATTTTCAGTTTGTACATAGTTTTTGGTGTTGTTGTATTGCTCTTGCACAGTGCATTCAGTTGGATTTTGGTGAAGTTCAACTTCAAGTTTCAGCAGGTTTCCAAGTGATTTAGATGTAATTTTTTTAGAGATAGATCAGAGAATTGGTTATCAGGGTTGACTCCATGCCTAATGGATGCAAACAAGGCCACTGATCATTCATCTAGTAAGTAGATACCCTTGTGAGTCACCAAATTGCTATCCATATTTTGCCCCAATGCCAAATATTGGATCAATCATGACCTTGCATAAGAGGAACTTGAGAAAACTCATTCAAATCCTGTAAATTGGTCGCAGAAGGACTCAACCACTGAGTAACAGAGGCTGAAAGAGACTGATGGATCCTATGTAGAAGAAAATGAATCTGTCAGGCCATTTCCACGTCTTAAATCCATTCTCCAAGTTACAGGCAGACTCAAGTACAAGATAACAAGGTCAGACAAGAAGGGGCGATGCTGCACAGGAATCAGAAACAAGAAGGGGAAGAAATGTTGAAGATCCAAAGTCTTTAGGCTCAAAATGGTTCAGTAAAAATCCAAAAAATGACTAAGTATGGAGGAGGCACCGAAAGGATCCACATGTCCTAGTGGCGCTTCTCCAAGGGTGAATTCAAAAGGGGGAGCCTAAAATTACACCAGGCTTCCATGTGTCCAAAACCCCAAGAAATTATGGGGCATTGAAAAGTATTCAACTAAAAAGGAAGTGTTAGGTGTCAACTTGGCACAAAACCGGAAAGGAAATCCAGGGTGGAGATTCAAACTTGCGTCAGCCCTCCACGTAGCAAATGGTCAAAACAAAGTCAAAAGAAAGACAAGGTGGGCCTTAAAATTGGCTAAGTATAAAGTGAAAATGGAGAATGACAAGTGTCTTAATGGCACATCTCCAAGAGTTGGTCTCAAGGCAGAGACCCAAATGAGCGTGAGCTCACCACATAGCCCAAAGTCTAAAAAGTAAGAGGGACAGTTGAAAATTCCACAAATCAACGGAGAATGCCAAGTGTCTTAATGGCGTTGATTCAAAGATCGAATAAAGAAAAGGTTTCCAAATGAGCACTAGACTGTCGTGTGTCCCAGGGAAAATTGGGTTGTCAGGGAGAAGTTGTTTCTTTTCCCCTTGTTTTTTCCAAAGGGGTAAAAGTTGTAAAATGGCCTGTAACTCCGCCCAAGGAAAAAGTCAACGTTTGAGCTTGAGTCAAAGCCAAAGTGGAGCGTCGAGAGAAAAAGTGAAAAATTGCCTCTCTTTCAAAAGGCATAAAGATAAATATGGAAGTGCATTCCCCAGCAAACTAGAAGGAGCCACATGTCCAGGCGGAGCTTCAGGGCTATGGGATTTTTTCAAGTTTTATGTTTTTTTCACAATAGGGCAAAAAGATAAATTGCGGACCCGTAAGCCTGATTTTTTCTCTAATCTGGCTACCACGTGTCCCATATCAAAAGGAGGACCCATTTTTTAAATTTTTTTCCCACCCATCTGTACAGACTCGATACAAACTTCAAAGGGGCATATCTTTCAACCCAGGGCTCGATATATTGTGAATCTGACACTATTGGAAAGATCACGGCCTCGTCCACACCATAGAGGTCTGAGACTTTATATTTGAGGAGGATAGGTGAAGTAAAATGGAGGAAACATCTTCAAGCTTTCAAAGCAAGATATTCTTTCCTCAAGAACCATATTAGATTTGATCTTTTTTTCCTTTTCCTCTTCCTGCAAGGTGCCAAACTAAGGATTGATGTAGTAAAGATGGATCTAGGGGTAGATTTCATCAGAAGCATTAACAATAGTTGTTGAGCTTCGACCTAATTTTCCCGCTTCTCTCTCTCTTTCTTCTCTCTAATCGAATCTATAAATATGGGGGTATGATTCATTGTGAAGGGTTAGGCATTATTTGTTTTGTAGGCTCCCTTCCCCTTCTATCAAGGAGTTTGTGGGCTTCAAGCCTTCCATTGAAATTGTGATACATTTTTCCTTTTGGCTATCTTGTAATGAACTATACCTATCCACAGAGAAATAAAATATGTCTGTGATCGATCTTAGATCCTCTCTTGTCTCTTGTGCTTTCATTTGGTCTCACATTACAGATCTGGCCATATGTGCTTTGTTTATTGTATGCATTTTAATTGGTTTGTGTCTATTAGCAAAATAAGCATTCATCATTCCTTTGGTGTATCACCTCATAGTCTAGTTATTTCTTGTTTATCATACTCTTTTACCCATGTCTCCTTGGCAAGTTTTAGATTAGGTATAGAAATAGATCCTTTGCAAATCCTCATGTGTGCACCTAAACAGAGGAATATGGAACCAACCCTTAATCTAGAGAGCTTTTCCATTTTTACAAGGTCCCACACCTTGGGGAAAGTTCAATGTTAAGAAATCACACCAGATGATTATGCCTTAGAATAGAAAATCCATAACTCTTTTGGGGGTGCTGTGATTTCGCACTAACAGTAATGTTTAAAAGAAAAATAATGTTAGAGTATACCAAGGAATTGTTAAGGTGTGTGTAGTGTAACATTACAATCTAGACACTTAGGCCAAGTTTTAAAGAAATAATATGTAAGTATTAAAATTGTAGCGATATGATACAATCAATGTAACAGTTCAAAGGAGAGTCTAGTGAAGAAACAAGCCTAACTACAATGAGGATTTTGACTTGGATATCAAGATCAAAATGATACCAATGATATGAAAATGTCTCCACACACTTTAGACGTTTAAACAACTCAGCCACAAACATAGATGAGCATAAACGGAAACAAAAGTGGCCAATATAATCAATTAACAACACAAGGGTAGTCACTCTTCTTCTAATCAACAAAGTGTCAAAAGAAAGTGAAGGAAGTAGATCAATTAGGGGTGAAAAATATTTACCTCACTTTGGTAGAGTTTTGCCTCACCTTAGGGCAAGTGAAAAACTAAGCAAAAGTAATGGTTCACACGTTTCATGATGAATAATGGCTCTCAACTCAAATTGGATTTGAAATGGTCAAAGTTGGCTCCTAGTCAAAGATAGCTTCATAGGTGGTTCACTCAACTAGGTGTCAAAAGTTATCTAAGAGAGAACTTGATTTTCCAAGGTTTCACAAGGATTATCCCGACTTTACTTTACCCCCTTCAAGCACAGTGGACAATAAATGCATCCATCGAGTACTCTCACTGGGGTCGCGATACAAATAAATTTGACGCTAAATATCATGTGTATACTTGTCAATTAGGTGTGTAGAGCACTTCCCATTTCATCCATAAGGTTCCCTCTTGAGTGGAATACTTTGGGGTTCCTAGGACCACCCCCATTGTTGTAGCTTAAGGCTTATGCCAAAGGGGTTATGTCCTAGTTTTAAGAGGACGGGGCGTACCCTTATCCGAACCTGCAAATCAAATTTTTTGAATGTGGTGTTTTTTTTAATCTTTTAGACTCAATGTGGTTTATTCGTTCGTCATTTGAAAACTTGCAACACACATGTAGTTAGAAACATTTGTTTCAAACTCTTTTCTTTGACAAACATTTTTAGGTCTTGCACTCAAGCGTTAGTAGTTCTCCAAGAAAATCACATTATTTAAAAGAGGATTAAGAGTTGCTTTTGATTCTCAAGATCATACAAGGATGTAAGAGAAGAGCATACAAAAGAAATAATCCAACTAAAAATTAAAGGAAAGCTTTGTAATTAATTAACCATACAAAAATCTTGATAAATGTTCATTCCCTTAAACCAAAAATGAAAGATGAAGTTTCTAATTAACCAAATGTTAGAAAATGAAGACTAAAGTTTCTTTTAATTCTCAAGATCACCCTAAGGTATAAGAGAACAACATACACAAAATTTATCCCACCTAGATAGAAATGGAAAACTTGAAATCAAAGGACCATAAAAAAATGCTTTGTAAAAGGTTCATTCCCTTAAGCAAAATGAATAACCAAATTTCCAAGTTAATCCAAATGTTAAAAAGATAGAGATCAAAGACGTTTTTTATTCTCAAGATCACCAAAAGGTGCAAGAGAATAGAATACACAAGATTTGGTCTAAATAAAGTAAAACATGGAGATACAACATTCATCAAAACATGAGACATGTTAGAAAATGATCAGTTTTACAATAAAGGGAAAACCTGCAATTTCTGTAAGTATAAATCCCAAATTTATGTTTTCATTGCATAGTTCATTTCAGTACCTTTCCAACACAAAAAAATGGATTCATTTCGAGTTCGGGAGCAAAATTTATGGCCTTCAGAAGATGGGTTACACATATTCTCTTATGCTCACGGGTATGCACTTAACATGTACTGAAAAAATGTGAAAACAACGTCCCTTAATCTGTAAAAAGGTTAAATTATTTTATCCAAGATTCAATTTTGACAAAAACCCATCACATTAGTATATAAGTAAAAGACTCAATGCTATCAAACATTAACATTCACGATCAAAAACTTAACATTTTCAAGAAATTGACAAAACTAGCATGTAGAATGATGAAAAAGTAAGCTCTAAAAATGAAAACATAGAGAAATCTTGAAATTTTCTCACCAAGATTCAATTTTGACAGAAACCCACCACATTAATATGAAAATAGAAGACTCAACACTATCAAACACCAAACTACATGCTTAAGAATTTAAGACTTTCAAGAAGTTGACAAAACTAACATGTAAAATGTTTAAAAATGAAGATCTAAACATAAAAACATGGAGAAATATTGAAATTTTCCCATCAAGATCCAATTTTGACAATACTTCACCTACTTTATACCTACAAGGAAGACTCAACACATGAAAAATTAATAAAACAAGTTAAGAAAAATAAGTTAGATCAACTTGTGCAAAAAAGGGTTAGTAACTGAAATTGAAACATAACTACAAATACTTGAAATTAAATGCAAAAGACAATGGAGTAAGTCCCACCAGGCGTGTCAAATGTGTATATGAGTTAGTTAAAAATGCAAAGGAAATTAAATGTAACACTTAATAGCTTCAATACAATGCTAACTAGATCAAGATACCATCATGCTTAGAGCTTAAACAAAGCTAATCTATTAACATATTTGCATTAGAACATGAAATAAAGATTCAAACTAACATGCTAAAAAAATTAACCTCTATCTCTAATTGAATGCAAATGAAATGAACCTCTTTAGATCCTTAACAATCAAAAGGGTTGATTGTAAGCTTGAATCCGAAGGTTTTCAAGAATGGAGTCTTGTCAATCCATGGCTACAAGACCATTTGACATATCTCCATATGACTTCAAAACTCTGATGAATGAATGCAATAAATGAATATAGCTAGATCCTCTAATGGAAGAATTCTCTAAGATGATAAAATGGCTATAGTATAGGCTCTATGCTCATTTAAGTGTAAGTAGAAAGGTTAGAGGAGAGTTCCTTTTATAACCCAATGGTTTGAAGAAGTTTTACATCCTATTGTATGTGGGATAATAACAAAGCTAGGTTAGTTATGGATAAGCATGGTTTAGAAGTGGTTGAGTTTATTTTAGGAGAGTTTAGCGTGTCCTCTAGTTACTCATGGGGATTGAGGGGGGTTTATTAATTAACGAAAGTGATTAATTAATAGGTGTGCAAGCTTATAAAAGTTTTTTAGAGGAATAATTAGTATGATTTATGTTATGACAGGATTTTAATCAAATAAATGATGATTTATTGATTAAATAGAAGAGAGAATTAATTAATTAAGAATAATTAATTAATCTAGATAGAAAGGGGAGCTTAATTAATTATAAATAATTAATTAATCTAGATAGAAAGAGGAGCTTAATTGATTATAAATAAATAATTAATCTAGATAGAAAGGGGAGTTGATTAATAAAAGCTTGTTAACTAGTGCCATTGTTAAAAGAGGTAACTAACTAACGTAATGTAATTGATTAACGGCGATAGCAGAGAAAATGTGTGATATTGACGATATGTCGTCAATTTACGAGAAAGTGTATAATTAGTGCAATTTAAGTATTTAAATTGCTCGAGCTAAATTATAGGTGTCGATACATCTCACTCACCCTAAATGAGCGGGGCAATCATCGAGTGATTATTTCAACCTCTCATTACTCCATCAACTAGACATAAAATGGTACAAAATAAAATTTTACTAAATAGGAGCTAATAAAAAGGTTCAAAATCATACTTGGGCCAAAAACATCATAGGGATAAAAGTGCCTATAATAGACTGGAATGGTGGGCGCTAGTGTTTCACCTAGGTGGTTTTTTCCCGGGGGTAAAAAATAGGTACCTTAAAGTTTGAACATGTTCTCAATGATAGGTTTTATGAAAATCTAGTAGGAGATACTCAGTTACATGTTACTATCAAGTATAACTGGAACAAAATCAGTGTCATGTTATATACTTTAGGAAAGGAAATAATTACTCTTCTCTCTCAGTTTACATATTTTCTATTGGTATCAAATAAGGAGTGGTAACTATGACATATGTGGGACACAAATTTACCCGGGAAAAATGTGTCATATATGTCTAGTTTCTATTAGGTTTGTGACCACTTGCAATGGCACTTATATGTGGGGAAGCGTTAATGGGTGGGGGGTAAATCCAACAGGTCTCCCAACACTCTTCCTTTGGTGACAAGATGCCTAAATCCTTAGTATATTCATTTAATTTGGTAATTAATCACTCTCAAATCTTCCAACCATCTCTAAGGTAACAAATACACATGAAAAATTATATCCTTTATCTCATGACATTCAAGTGTATTCTATCCTTGATTCACTTGTTTTTCATACCCACTTTTATTTCAAATTTTCTAAGTTCAATTTCATATACCTTGAACACTCAACTACACTTATATCACATAAAAATTTATCCACTTATAAGTATTAGTATGTACTGGTCCATAATTATCCCAAAAAATTATATTCTTTTGTAACAAAAATATAACAAGGAGAAGTTTCAAGCACAAGACACTCAGGAAAAGGAAATATCTAAGTTACAAATGCATGTATTGTTTCCACTATGAACACAAGATCACCCCTAGGGTTCTCATCCCCTCTTAGATTCCATGATACACATCTTGCAATCTCCATTTAGTATGCTATCTAATTTAATAGAATTAAATCTTTATCAAAGGACTGTGATCAAATATATGTAATAATAACGAGTAAGATTTATCATGCAAAAGACAAACAATTGTGAGAAATAGAGAGATAAGAGTGACTTAGCTTGTATCTCACTATCTGGGATGTTTTTGGGTTGGAGACTGGGTGAAAGAGGCTAGATCTAAAATGAGTAAGCTTTGTCTAAAGAATATAGATCTTAAAGTATTCTAGACAAAACCACCCAAAGGAGGAAAATCCACCCCAAGCTATAGTGTCTTATGGATCAGATCTTTTTAAGGTCTGATATTGTCTTATTCACTTTTCTCTTTGTTACTGTGGATTCATTGCGGGGTTTACTATCACACATGTACCTACAAAACAAACCATAAATACCTACACATAGCTCACATGAGATAAAATAAATAAGACATATGCTTCAGTCAGACTGACCTTGGTGGTCACCTAAATGTGATTGTCACTGATCTCTACACTACATTTTAAACTCAATGTAGTTATGGTGTGTGTGTGATAAAATTATGTCCCTTGAAGCTAGGATCCCCTTGTGCTGTCACATCAAGCATTTCATTTCATTTTTTTCTTCGAAAAATTGAGTTATTAGCATGAAATGGTTCATGAGGATTTGGGGACGAGAAGCGTTACCCGACTAGTGTCATAGCTATGCATATGCACATTTACCATGAAAAGGATAAACATGCTTACAAACAGTTGAGAAGATAACTGCGTAATGATGCTTGTCACCAAGAACTCACGAGAAACCTTATGTTAATACCCTATTTTGTTTCTTGATTGCTGAGTCACTTACCTTGTTGAGTTTGATGATTTTCATGTTTGGATGCGTTTCTTGGTTTCTGTACCTATTATTGATATTGATAGATTACCTTTCTGGATGGAAGTAATAACTTACAAGTATGGTTGAATTTATACATGGTTGTAATACATTATTTGTTATGATAAAATACTGGTGATTGTTGAATTGTACTAACTCTTTTGATACTAACATTCAATGAGAATACAACAAAGAGTGGGCCTTCAAATGTAATAGGTAAAATGTTGGTTTTGTTAAGGTACATGTTTGAGTGTATTATTACAAAAAATTATAGTTCAATTTATTTGATTAATATTACATTGCTAATCTATTTCATCATATGATTTCAAAGTATTTATCATGATCGTATTTAATTTTAGCTTTAACTTATTGAGCTGGTTAATAATCTTGGACCGATCAATACTTATTTATTGATGAATGGGTGATTATATCAACAACTTTATGTAATTACATGATTGGTTTAAATAAGTTTGTTAATATACCCTTGGTTGGGCAGTTATATTGATAAAACATGGGAAGGTAATTTTGTATGGTATAATAAAAAGGTAAAATACTATGGTCTTAGATCATATGAATAGGTTTAGATTATAGTTAATGTGGAATGGCCATATGTAATTGTTTTGATTATTTTTAAAGGTATCACTGACCTTATAAAGGATTTACTTTGTATGGGAGATGATATTTAATTCGACTATAGTCGAATGGCCATTGGTTTGACTTGTTAATATATTAAAGTTGGTCGAATCACGACCCATGCAAGTTATAGTTAATATTTTAATCTTTAACCACTTGAAACCTTCAATTGGTATTGGAAGGAAAATATAAGTTGGAAGAGGGAGGTAGAAAAGAATGCCCACTACGTGGCACCTGATAACATTAAATGCATTTAATGAAATCCCCACGGATCTCGAGGAATGAGAGAAGATTTCAGGAGAAGATATTGTGAGAGATAAGTTGGGTTTTACTCATCCTTCACCATTTTTCACTTCCTTTTGGAGATATGCATGTGGTTTTTGTGCTAGGTATTGTTAGAGTTTTACATTGTCATGCAAATGTGCAACAAATTTAATTCCCAACTCTCAAGCATGAAAACCATACCCTACTTGAATTTTTTTGCTCAAAGGTCATTCTGAGTCCTCCTTAATATCACCATAATCCCCAAGTCAATCCTATTCCATCTCTCTAAAGTAGTTTAAAGTGTCATGTCATTGTGTCGGTATCCAGTCATTTCAAATTTTCTTAAGGCAAGATCCATCAAGACAAGCCTTTTAACAAGCTTGGGAAAGGCCATTTCCCGATATTCTCAAAGCTAGTGCATACCACTTGGATTGTAAAAAATTCCTAAAATCATCAAGGAGGTGTAATAGAGAGCCAAGAATGTTTTGCAATCAGTTTTGGAAGGTTTCACAAGTTTTGGATATGTTTCAACAAAAGTGGGTCTTGGAGGCTTGAGCAGTGAAAAGTGTCAAAATAGCTCCTAAGCCTCAGGAAGTGATTTTGGGAGCTATGGAAGGATTCAAGAGGAAAAAAATACTCATTTTAAATCTAAGAGAATCCTCTACAAAATGGAATCATTAGATTTTTCATAAACTCTTGGCGCTTTTCAGGGCAGTTCATTCTTCACAACGACATCTAGTGGTCCTGATAAAAATGGGGAAATTTTAGGAAGTTTTAGGAAGAATAAGGGAATTATACCACTTCCATTGGATTTAGTTTTATTTTTACATTAAAATTCATATAAGGAAGCACCAAAAAATTCCTTCGGGAACTCAAGATACGGCCTCGACAAGTTGCTCCACAAGGTAAAAGAGTTAGTCATTTTTTGGTGAAAAAATGGACCAATGGGAGAGTGGCACACTTTTTTTCACCAAGTGCACCAAGGATTTTGTGCACATGGTGCAATAAAATGATCCAACCTCCCATTTAGGCATCTGGACCCCAATTTGACCTCATCTAAGCCCCTTTTTACAATCTAACCCGCTATGCTCCATTTTCCAGCCCCCGCTTCGTCCAACAAAATTCTGCCAAGTGTCCTAATCAGGATGGGACACACTTTTTTGAAATAAGTGCACCAAACCTTGGTGAAGATGGTGCAATAAAATGTTCCCTCCTCCCTCTTAATATTTCAGTCATCCAAGTGAGTGTTTTAAATGCTTTTTCCTAACCCCCCTCTTTTCCTCAACTGCAAATAACTTCATTCTCCTCCATTACCACCTATGTGATATCTAAAGCTTGAAGATTCCATTACTGTATGCCAGGACATAGCAGAAAAAGGCAGCAATATACCTCTCCACTTATCCAAATTTCGGTGGGTGAAATCATGTAAAAATCAATGGAAATAATCCTTAAAAAATCTAGTTTTGCGTAAACTAGTTTTCGCGCCATGCAGTTGCTATTTTTAGGGATACGAAGGACTGAGTTTTCATCAACATTCTTCCCTATCACATTAAGAACAAAATAAAAAAAGGTAGCAAGCTACCTCTTCACTTAGCAAGCTACCTCTTCACTTCTCAAGGTTCCAATGGGTGAAATAACATGAAAATTGGAGGAAATGCTCATTGAAAAATATAGTTTCGGTGTGAACTAGTTTTTGCGCCATGAAGTCCCTATTTTTTAAGGATATGGAGGACTGATTTTTATCAAAATTATTCCATGTCACATGAATAAAAACAATGAAAAATGTAGTGAGATACCTCTTTACTTCTCAAGGTTCCAGTGGGTGAAATTGCAAGAAAATTGGAGGAAATGATCATTGAAAAATTTAGTTTCACGTGAACTAGTTTTCGCACCACAAAGTCTCTATTTTTTAGGGATATGGAGGGCTGTGTTTTTTTATCAATATTAAACTGAGTGCAAAGGTGCCAAATACTCAAATTGGAGTCACTGTAAGGTTGCAAAATGTGATATTTCAAAAATGGAAGCATGTGGCACCAAACAAACTCTTCCAAAATGTCAAGGTGGCCTAGTGAATACCAAGTGAGGATTTTTTTTAGTGCCCAATGATCTCGGTCCTTCCCATCTACATCAGTCAAACATAGTCCCTTAAGATTCTTTAAAAAAATAGACTATAATTTCATCGGGTGATTTCTCGGTCTCCATGGCACCTTGAAAGGTATCATCTAGACCTACACCTCTGATTTCACACCATCTATGAAATAATGTTGATGCTTTCCCCAAGTCAATTAAATTTTCTCGTTGTCCAAACAAATTCCAAGGTGTCAAATAATCCAATTTGAGTCAATGTAAGGCTAGAAAATAGTATATTTCACAAACAAAAGCTTGTGGTATCAAACATACTATGCCAAAATGTCAGAGTGGTCTAGTAAATACTCGATGAGGAGTTTTTTTGGTGTCTAATGATATCGGTCCGTCCTAGTTACAAAAATTAGGCATAATCCCTTAAGAGCAAAGTCCTAACCTTATTATAGAAGTACACATAATTGTGGTAGAAGTACATGCCAACTGATAACATATAGCATGGTATAACGAGGAACGTTAAACCATTACAAGGAGCACTAAGAGAGATTGATGATTTTGATGTTAAATGAATGGATTTTTTTCTTTTGTTGATGGAGATGTGTTGGGGTAGGGATTGATCAGTTCCTAACCTGAATTTTTGTGTGTGAAAAACTAAGGATTTGAGTGTCCTGCTTCTAGAGGAAAAGTGTAGGGAGAGAGGTCTAGTTTTACTCTCCAACTTTAACTACATCCTAAAAATACCTAACCACTACAAACAAACAAAGATCGTATTTTGTTTATTTGGATCCATTTTGATTAAACATGAATAAGCCACATAGGAACAATATAGGAAAGGTAATTATGTATCATTTCCCCCACTCCATGGGTGTCGCCGTAATGTGTATGTGATGGCTTCCATGTTAGGTCATCTAGAAGAGGTAGAAAAATGTAGAATAACTTCCCATGTTATGTCATTTGGGAAAGTGGTGATATAACTCTCAAGTTAGGCTATCTAGGAGGATAAATACACTTTGTTATGTTAATTGATGTATTTGGTTTAGAATAGTAGAGTTTTTTGTTGTCAAGATTTGAATGTATGTGATTGATTGACTGATTACTCATGGAGAGATTTGATGCTTGTTTCCCTCAGATTAGGTCATAAGGGGGGATCACTAGAAATTGATCCCAATGAATGCAGGATCATGAATCACAAGTAAAATCAAGTATACAAAAGATAGTGGAGTGTCTGGCATGATCATAAATCAGAATAAATGGATACATATAGAAGTGTTTGTGTAACTCCTGCAAATGACACGTTTACATAAGCCTATGATCTATTCAACTATGACCTATTCTCACCAACTGAGATGACTAACCAACTATGTGGAAAAAACATCAAATGACGACAAGTCTAGTCTTATACACTAACAAGGTTGAGTTTGTATATGGCATATCTAAAGGTGGTAAGATTGTGAAAGGTAATTTGTAAATGTCAATGTCAAATTGAAGAGCGCGGAAGCATAACATGTTGTTTTAAGAAGAACAAGAGAGAATGGAGACGAAGATGTTGTGGTCATTTGTTGATCAAGCAATAGGGTTAAGAAGGTGAAAAAATAAAGAGGTGGCAGAATTGGTGTTGAGTCACTAAGGGAGTTGTTTCTACCTTGAAAGTGGGTGTTTGCTAAAACCTTAGGGATTTGGTGCTTCCTTGCAAGTGGGTGCTTGTTAAAACCTTTTCAAGTTGGTTCATGGAAATTTGGGGTTGGTGCTCCATGTGGAGTTGGTGCTTCACTAAATCTTGATTATTTTTATAGGAGAATTATCCAAATACCGATATCAATGTGTTTTCTTCCTTTTAAGGGTTCCCCACACATATGTGTGTGCTCTCTCTTGTTTCATGTTCTTGTGAATTTTTATTATGTATTATAAGATCAATATGGTTAATATGCATTGAATTATTAAAGGTAATTGATAGAAAAATTTTAAACATTGATTCATCCCCACCACAGTGATTGCGCTTCCAACAAGACGAATACTTTAAGATCATGTGGAATGTTTTATTGTTAGGTTGTGGCACATATTTTGATGTTAGATTTGTTGTAAATTGTACACTAGAAGTATTGTAAACTCTTCGTGTATTCTCTTCAGGGTTTGGGGGTGGCATCCCCTGATAATATTTTTTTGGGGGATTAACCAACAATGTGGTATTTTCATGTAGTAATTTTGTTGGTGGTATTTAACCCATAGGTTTATGGGTCAGTTTATGGGCCCATGGTTCTCGTACCCATGGTATTGTAAAACTATTTATATAGTACATGTTGATGTGTGTATAAAGAGTTTTACATGTAGTAGGGAAATAGATGGGTGAGTGAAGTCAAGTGTGAATTTGTGAGAAATTTTGTTGAGCATAGCTCCAAACAAGATATGTGTTTGTAATTGTGAGAAGACATATCTGAGAATGAATTATGCACTTGTTGGCTTGTAATAAAATATGGGAAAGTTTCTCTTAGTGAATGTAGCCCACATTAGGTGAACTACGTTAAATCATGTCTTCTTGTTGTGTATTTTATTTCTGTATTTTCTGTTCATGGTTATTATTACTATTATTTTGTGGGATTGATCCAAATATATATTTTTTCTTATCGCTAAAAATTGGCATCAGAGATTTTGGTTGTGTTTGTTGAAGTGTTGAATCACAGGAAGGGTTATTAGCTTGTGTAGTCACCTAAATTCGGTATCTATGCATGTTTCCTGCATGCACATATTTTATTCATCTCCCTTAGTTTAATTTAAATGCCCATTTATCTCTTCCATATCAATATTTATTAAATTTAATTAATTAATGCCAATACCCATCACTTTCCCTTAATATACTTCCTATTTAGCAACACTACCATTTTCCCAACCTATCTCCACTGCCAACTCACCTACACCTCATCCTAAAACAACATATTCATGCCTAATGCTTTAAAGAATTAATCCAACTCTCTACAAAAATAGAAATCACACTAAAGGTAGAAACATCCTTCCATTGGGTAAACTTTCCCCATAATCGGCGATGACCAAGCCCAGTCGTCGTCAGCCCTATAAAGCTGAAATATTTTCTTTCTATCCATCATTGCATGTATATAAATTCACACACTTCCTTGTGACCTGTGAATAATCTCCCATGCATAAGCCTCCCACAAGCAATTATAGACGTCTCAGACCTCCTTGGAACATGCTCACATCAATCGTGATTGGCCTTTATGAGATTTTATCATTTTTTATTGATCCTTAATTATATTTTATTAGTTTATCTTGGTATTTCTTACATCTAACCTTTTACAGGTTCATAAATGGTCGGGACTCCATTATCAACCCATTATATCAACTTTTGTTCTTGTAGATTCTCTCATTTAGCTTGTTTCTCTTAACCTTGTCCATCATTGCTCAGATCATTGTCAGTCTTCCTAGGTCATCGTTGACCTGATCCTCTACCCTCATCCTTTTTGCTTTAGATTCCTTTCAGTGTCTATTCCATCTCTTACACTATTCCTAGACCTTAAATCTCCATCCTGCTCCTCTGAACCTATTTGGTTTTTGGCCCAAATCCACCATGATTATTATTTCCTTGCATTCCTTTCATTTTCTTGTTTCATACATCCTTTGCAGGTTGTTTGCAGTGTCTGCAGGCCCTTGTTCTATTTGATCTGCACTCAAAGCCTCATGGTCTACATTTACAACTTTTGTTCCATCCTTCTACCTGAGGTCACCATCAATTTCCTTTGTATATTTTGGGTCGATGTCGAAGAAGACCAGTTACATTTAATTTATATTTCATTTCAAATAGATCAAATTTAAATCAATCATAATTGCTTTCAGATTGTGTAAATCATTCAGTCTCTATATATATTTCCAGTTTATTTTTCATTTATATCACTTTTGTTTAACAATGGGAGTTGACATCCACCAAGGAAGATTAAACTCTTCTCGGGTCCACTTTGTCGGGGAACCCCCGCCCAAACCATCTAAACATTTTCCTTTTAGTGGATCTTATTTTTATGTTTGATCTGATTTGCAGAAGTGGACTCCATCATCATCTTTTGCCCGTATCACATCATATCCAAGGTAACATAAACCCTCCAACATTTCTAAGTTTGCTAGTTTTGTTAGTAGATGGTACACTTAACCCTTATTAATAACGAGAAACTTGGTAAACATTCTTAGCACACCCAGTGGGAATATCCTTTAGGTGATCTCTTATATTTATTTGTTTTTCCTTTTCTATTTCCATCTCTCACTAACACTACATCGCGAGGCTTGACTATATTGCTTGCTTGTGTTGGGTTCCTTGCTTGGATTAATCATCACTCAAAAGTGCAATTAAATACCAAAATCATTATCCAGGTATTCCTTATTTATTCCCTATTTTTTTCATTTTTGCATTATACTTTCCCATTCTTGTTTACATCCTCATTGAATATCACACTTCATTTTGGGTTTAAAAAGAACATCCTTTTTGCATCCTGCTTGATCACATAGTTTAAGTAGGGGTTTAAATTACTACATATCACACTTTATCACACACAACCTTAAACCCACCAAATCAAATTAACACATAAAAAAATCTTCTCACCCAATTAACTGATTGGGATTTCATGACCCAACAGGAAGCCACCTCAGACATTCCCGAACCACAAATTATCCAAAACCAAACATATTTTTCCTTCTTCTAGGTCCTTTTTCATCCTTCCTTTCTTCTTTCCATAATTTCTTAAATAAATTAATAACATAATAAGAACTACTTGCTTGACTTGATTGGGTACAACTTATTTCATGCCCGTCATTTCTCGGTTCGCAGAAAATAAAATGAAACAAAAAATTTCTTCCTCATCTCAACAAACATTCACCACAACAGTTACCTCATTCATGTCTTTGGTTACTTATTTCATGATCACTCAACCCCTTATTGATATCTCTCACCCATAACCTCTTGTTGACACTTCAAATTTAGGTGAGACTAACCCATTCTTATAAAATCAATATATCCTATCTAGGCCAGCTACCCCATCATTCATTCAATAAGAGTATTTTGGACCTCTTAAGGTCCCTCTCAATGATACCATGTTCCAAGAAATTCAGGATGCCAATCCAATGGAACTCCAAGGTTATATCCTTAGGAGATAAACTCAAATTCCCTTAGACAGTTTGCCACTCCAGCGTCTTTATCCTTATCAAACCAATCTTCAAACTACCTAGTTTGCAATGAATGAGATTTCTACAACCCATCTTGCTTTCTCTTCTACCAATCCCCCATCTCATCAAAATAGCTAGATAGTCACACTAATTCCCCACAATATCCCACCAATCAAATTAAAAATAAACACACTCTTATGCTTACCTCTTTGATAATTGTTTCCACTAGTGTCCCTGACCAATATGCCCAAACATCATATCCCCTATCTGGACAATACAGTATCCTCACATCTAGCATGGTCATCACCACCTCCCAAACCCCTTTCATGGGTGCTTTACTTTATTTAGTATCCAATATATTTCAACAAAAATTTCAACCTATTCATACCTAACTTCCCGCTCAACACTTTCCACAACACCCTACCCAATCCCAACAATTCTTTCAATAACCACCTTTTCAATCACATCCCATGATTTACACTCACCCCCAACAAATTCCTTAAATACCCACATATCCACAAACTCATCAAAAAACTCATTCTGCCACATCTTACATGCAACCACCACCTTTCATTCCCCAAAAAACTCTTTCGAATGATCTTATGCAGGATCTCATGAATAGGCTAATCAATCTCAAAGCTGCTACTTTAGGATCCAATATCTTATTATCATATGAGAAAATATGTAATGATCCTATCCACCCATCTATATCAATCAAACCATATCCTCTACACTGGGAATTACCAAAATTGTATAAGTTTAACAACAAATATGACCCGCAATAACACCTTCGTGCATTTAAGAACACATGATATCTTATCATGCACAATCAGGACTTGATGCTCTACACCTTCCCTATGTCCTTCGACGGTCCTGCATTGGACTCATATAATATCATCCACGAATATTCTATATTCTCCTTCTCCCAACTAGTGCAACTATTTTTAGAACACTTTTCTATTAACATTCCGTGTAAAGTAACTATCAATGATAACTACACTATCTAGACAGTTTGAAGATGATTCCATTACAGACTTCACTCACATGAATGGGGTGGAATTATAAGTCAATTATCCTTCCCTCTCTTGCAAAATGAACTCATCAAAATCTTTTCACATTCATGTGTGAAGCATATATATTTGGTTTTATAAATCCAATCATTTTAAACATTAGACGATGCATTTACCATGGCTTCCAAGCTTGAAATACGTGCCCTTGAACATTGCCATTTAAAATGGAAAATCAAAAAAACCCAAAAAAAAATTTACTAAATCATTCACACCAAATGACATGTCAAAGGAAGTGGTGAATGTTGTGGTCATTAAATCATCTCCTTTATTTTCATCTAGTACGTGGACTCAACAATGATCCTTTCAATCAACACCTAGATACAATCCCATCGAGGATTCATATAGTAAAATATTTGACAAATTAATGAAAGTAAACCTTATCACACTTCCCCCAATCTGATCAGTCGATGAGTATAGACCAAAGCCCATATGGTAACGTGAAGATGATTACTGTAAATACCACCAAGTCTAAGGACACGAAATAGAGAGATGTAAAACTTTCAAAGACTTGGTCCAAAGACTCATTGATCAGGGTGATCTTCAAGTGGATAATCCAAACACTTCACCCAATCAACCACTTGACATCTTTAAACAACCATTCCCAAATCATAAGCCAGTAAGCTAAACCACCAATTCTACTACAACCCAAACACCCAAAGCTCAGACTATAAATACCCTAAACACTAACGATCAAGAATATATCCCATCCACAACCCCCCGTCTTTCATCGTTGATTAGACCTACCACCTTTGATATTTTTCCCACATCCATCACACCTACATCTATTTCAGCATCCACTTCCATATCTATGACTACCAGGTCCCCATTAGCGAATATATCATTTATGTCCCTAGAGAGATTCATGAAGCACCCATTCCGACCTATTTCCACATTTGGTGTTGATCCTTCATCAAATCCCTTACCTATCATATCCACCTCATTATCTACTTCATCCATTTCAGTAGGCTTGACACCCTTTCCTATACCCATTCCGCCCTTTCCCATCATACCATCCTTAGAACCTAGGCGTGGTCTTCTTCCTATTCTTTTACCAACCTAAAATGTTATGCTCAAATCTGCACCACATCCTTCTTCCATGAAAATTTCATCATTTAAGGAATGCTTAAAAGCACTTTACCTTGCAATGACCTTGAATGTTCCTTCCATGTCATCAACACAATCCCATCAATCTCCACCTTTCATAGAACACCTCAAAAAAATGTTGTTTCTTGTACCAAAACCAACCATAGCATCGCCATTATCTCCCCAGTTAAGGTTTTTATTAATCCTCCTAAGGATGTATCTTCACATATGAAATTTATAATCCCTCCTAGGGTTAAACGATCCAATCTAAAATTTTCTACCACATGACGACAAATATTTCAATCCAACAATCCTAAACTGTTTAACACTAAAAAATAAATCAACTCCAAAATCAAATTCAAATCACAAAAACATCAATAGACTTGGATTTTAACCTAAACATCCAAAATATCTCACAAGGCATCTTTTATCACTTTAGTTGGATCATATACCAAAATATTTCAATACTTATTGCAAACCTCTATAATCACACTTCCGCCTATCAAGGATTTTGACCCAGAATGAAAGATAATCCTTTATGGTTCATTTTCAACCTTATGTGCACCATTCATCATACCCCTAGGCATGACACTAAGAATTGTAGAGCACTCCAAGCCATTTTCCATAATCTCATTGAAGAGGGAAGACTTCTTCTTTGTCCAAGTCATTACCTTCCATCCATATCTAGTTCAACATCCTCCATCTCACCTTCGGGAGATGAATCTCTTGCGGACAATACCCATTTATTTATTAATGTTGTTTAGGTGACCACTCAATTCATCCCACGTGATTCAAAACTGAAATATGAACAAAAAACCAAGACCTTCATTGATATTCCTCCTCATAAGGAGTTGACCACATCATTAAAATAAAGGTTTCCATTTTAGTAGATCTTAAGCCTATTGAAAAAATCATCATTAGGAAACTCGATGCTCTATTCAAGATGTCACTCTATGAGAAAATCTAGAGCTTTCTAGATAATAGACAAGCTCTTATTGAAGCCTTAAAGTGCATTCTGAGATTTGATGATGAAGCTCAGCCCTTAGCATCTCTCGTAAGGGCACTTATGGATTCTACTACTACCATCTCATTTGATGATGCTGAAATTTTAGACATCCCACTAGAAGAGCACAATCTTCCCCTCTTTATTACAATTAAGATTAATGATACATTCATTTGATTATCCATGATCGATAGTGTGGTGAGCATCAATATTATTCCTTTACATTCTTTCGACCAACTTAAGATCCCAAAGGAATCTATCACTCAAACACCAATGGTTCTTCACACTTTCAACAATGACATTGCTCCCACATTAGGAGTAGTTTTCCTCCCTATTTGTGTAGATGAGAAGATCATCCATGAGACCTTCTACATCATTAAGGGATAAATTCAATACAATTTTTCGTTAGATGACCATGGATCTGTACCATGCATTGCGTTCCATTTACGATTTATCATTTCCTTAAATATGAGAATTAGGGAAAGATATTGATGCTTCTTAGGGGTACTCCTCCCTTCCAAGGATGTAACATGACCTATAGACCAAATGATGAACTCATTCCTAAGAACAATTCATCTACACCGTCCACCAGTTCAACCATTACTTCATCCAAACTCCCTAACAACGACTCTCTAGGTAGCATAATGGACAAAATTATGATGGGTGAATGCCACCTTCTTACACTCAACACCCTTCCCACTCCTCACCATATTGGTAGACCCGAATAAGGTGCTTATGTACTAATCGAATGTCGGGGATGTTGTCCCTTTCGGTCTACCACATCTTCACACCAATCTTATTTATGCTAGTTTTGATACCCCCTCTTCCCATAGTGATGATATTCCACATGCTAGGCTTTATATTGGTAACTTTAGCTTTCTCAACAACCCATATTTTTCCTATATCTATTTCCATTATTGCGTGTGGAATGGATTTGGCCTAGATTTTTTTAAGCATGGCCCACATCACCTTATTCCCGATCAATGTTGTAAACCTTGCGAAAAGTTTGGGTTAGGATATAAGGATCGATCCTCTGATCCCATTCCACCATCTAAGATACTCATGGACATGCCCCCTCCACCTCCTTTTTCTTTCCCAACTTTCGAAGATGTGGACATACCTCCCCTACCTTCTCCATATTTTCCAACCCTTAAAGATCTAGACATACTTGGAGACATGAACATGCCTTATTTACCTTCTCCATCTCTTTTGACTCCCGAAGACATGATCATACCTTCTCTACTAGTTCTTGAAGACATGGAGCTAGATGACACCATTTCCGTTACTTTTGATTTTTTCTATAGTCTCCACCATAACTTTGGGACTAGTCACTTATCAATGTGTCAATTCGAATAGGTCCCTTCCCTTTTTCCATCCAAACATGATATAATAATACTCTCCTACAATTGATGTCCTTCAGTGTGTTGATGATGATGTCATTATTTCCCACATGGAGGTGGAATACTCTTATATTCAGAACACATTGCCATCTAACACACCTACTCTTATTAATGAAGCTACCACCGATGTCAATATTGGGACTTCTCAAGAGCCTTGTATTCTAAAAGTGGGCCAATCTCTTGATCCACATGAGCTATAATATTTTAACATATTCCTCTCACATCATACCCAAGCATTTTTATGGTCATATTCAGACATGTCAGGTCTTGACCCTTCTATTATTGTCCACAATATCATAACCTATTCCAATGCTAAATTGGTGAAGCAGAAGCTTCGCCACATGCATCATTGTGTTTCCCTTGTTGCTAAAGAAAATTTACAATGCCTTCTTTCTGCCAATTTCATCAATCCCATTGAATATCCCTGATGGGTTTCAAACATTTTTCCTATCTCAAAAGCATCAGTAAAGCTTCATATATGCACAATTTTTTGAGATCTTAATCTCACTTGTCCTAAAGATGACTTCCCTCTTCCAAACATCGATCATCTTTTGGATTTTACTGCAAGTCATGATATATTTTCTCTCATAGATGGTTTCTTTGGCTACAATCAAATTCTCATCGCACCAAAGGATCAACACAAGAAATCCTTCATCACCCCTTGGGGGACCTTTTTTTATCGTGTCATGCCCTTCAGTTTAAATAATTTCGACACTACTTATTAGTCAGCTATGAATTATATATTTCATGATCTCATCAAAAAACCATAGAAGAATATGTTGATGATCTTTTGGGAATTTTTAAGCATCTACGTAACCATCTTACCATTCTCAAAATATTTTTCAAGTGCCTTATTCAATTTTTTCTTCTCAATCCGACCAAGTGTGTATTTGGAGTCTTAACAGGAAAACTCCTTGGCTTTATCGTTTCTATTAGGGGCATTGAAGTTGACCCCACAAAAATTAAGGCAATTATCAAAATGCCTCCTCCTTCCAATCTCAAGAAACTTTTCAACCTTCAACACCACCTCCAATCTGTCTATCACTTCATCTCACAACTCTTTGATCATTGTCAACCTTTTCATCACCTCTTTCAAAAGGAAATAGAATTCAATTGGGATCATGATTTCCAAAAGGATTTTGATGATCTTAAACAATATTTCCTATCTCCACTGGTGCTTAAACCTCCACACGAGGGGGAGCCATTTTATTCGTATATCTATCCTCCACTAATCACAATCTAGGAGCCATGCTAGAACATTGTGATGAACAAGGTCATGATCAGACTATTTATTACATCAGTCATAGTATTCATGACTATGAAACCCACTACACTGAAGCTGAAAGGTTGTGTTGTGCCCTCTTCTTTGCTACATCTAAGCTTCAACATTATCTTCTCAATCACAAGACTTATGTCATTACTAGCTTTCATCTTCTCAATACATTACATTCTAAATATATCACAATGACCAGGTTACTCGCTAGCTCATGCTCATGATAGATTTTGATCTCATGTTTATTTATTGAAAATATATTAAGGGACAAGCTATTGCCTATGAATTAGTAGAATCCTCTCTTCCCAGTATGCATCTTCCTCATGAGAGATTTTTGAATGAATCCATTAATCAATTTCATCATGGATATGGAAATCTTAAATTCACTCTCTTCTTTGATGGCTCTAAGTGTCAACAAGGGGGAGGTGTTGGCATTGTTCTTATTCCTCTATGGGAAAATCATATTTCCCTCACGTATAATATCAATTTTGAGTGTAAAAACAACATGTCAAAGTACGAAGCCCTCATCTTAGGCATTGAAATGATCACCTTTCTAGGTGTCCAAATTCTTAACATCTACGTGGATTCTGAGCTTATAATCAAAATAATTCATAGGTGAGTACCAATGTAAAAATGACACTCTTCAAAAATACTGCAATATTTTTCATCTTCTCCTTGAAGCTTTTGATTCCTACACCATTCAAGTTATTCCATGATCATCTAATCACTTTGGTGATACAATGGCATCCCTCGCAGCTCTCATCCCATAGAAAATGGAGGAATCCAAGCTTCCTATCATCTTCATCGTCATGATCAAACTTTCAATGAATTACCCCAGGTTAATCTTATTTAATCTAATTCATTAAAATTTTGGTATTCTTAAATCTTTGATTATCTATCCAAATCCATTATTCCTCCGGATTTATCCAAAATTGATAAGAGGTCATTTCTTCAGCACTCTCACTACTATGTAATTCTTGGCGGCATTATGTGTAAACATTTATTTGAAGGTGTTCTTCTTCAATGTCTTAAATTCCATGAAGCCTCTCGAGCCATCTAAGAAGTCCATGATGGTGTTTGTGGAGGAAACTCTAGTGGCTTAGCCGTCGCTAAGCACATCCTTTGTCTTGGTTATTTATGGCTTTCCCTTAATCATGATTGTTATGAGTATGTTAGGAAATGTGAAAAATGTTAGCAGCATTCCAATCTTATTTGTATTCCTAGTCAAGCTTTGCAACCACCTCATAACCTTTGGGCCTTTTCCCAATGGTGCCTTGATCTCATTGACCTTATTGATCCTTGTTCTTCACAGTAGCACCATTCTATCATTGTTAGGATATAATGGGGTAAATATGTACAATAATCCCACACAGAATTGCAATAGTAGAAAATAATATACAAAAAATATTACAAATCTAAAATAAAAGTGCAAAAAATAAAAGAACACAATATAGAGACAATATTTAATGTGCTTCACCCAATTTGGGCTATGTCCACAAAGAATTACTTGCTCATATTTTATTACAAGTGACCTCTCTCTCAATACAATACCCATATATGTTTGGAGTTGTGCTCAACAAACTCTCCTGAATTCACACCCGAATTCACACACATCTACAGTATTATGTCTCACCTATTAAAATTTCATTAATAGGAAACTACTTAAGTAGGATTACAATACTGTGGGTACCAAAACCATGGGCCAAAACCACCCCATAAACATATGGGTCAAAAATCCTACCCGTATGAGAAGAGCACATTTCTCGAGATATCAGGCATGTTTTTCGAGGCCAATTTTTTCTTGAGGGTACAGTCATGCTACCGAGGACTATTGCCCCCAAAACCTAATGAGAAAATTGTGGATAATGTACAGTACGTTTAGTGATTAGTATTCAACACTTCCACACATGAAAATAGGATCCACAACATAACAATCATCACCGCAACATAATATTTCACCAAGTGGATGGAAGCAATACCACTTACTTCAACTAAATATGGCTCAATCATTAATTTTATTTATCAACATTGGCGTTCCCCACAAGCTTTTCACGGACAACATAAATTCCTTTAAAAACAAAGATCTTAAGAAAATTTGTAACGTGTTCAACATCCAACTCAGCTTCTCTTCTCTATATTATCCTCAAGCTAATGGTCAAGCCAAAGCTACACCATATATAAGTAAAAATTAACCTAAATATGTTACCTTGATGCATCTAAAATACATGTAAACTATCTTACTATAGATTCTATATAAGTAAAAAATAACCAAAATATTTTCCCACGATACATATTTTATTTAATGTATTAAGCATGTAGTCCATATTATGAAATTATTATGCTGAAAGGTGTTACCCCTATGAGAAAGAGCCTCTGGTTGCTCATGTCAAGGGCTTAAATTTGATGGGATTTTACATGTTTTCTCTATTTTATTCATTCACCAAAACAACGGTAATTACATGGTAAATGTGGTAGTTCCCCAAATCAGTGGCAGTTACATGCATAATGGTTGGCAAGATTCAAGGGAAGAAGACAAAAATCTAGTAGTTGCACGCTCTGGGCAGCCACTTTTGGTAAATTCATGAAAGGATCTATTCTCTGGTTTCCTTTTTATACTCCTTTCAATGACTCATTTATCCTAACAAAACATAGAATTCTCTAAAAGGAACAAAGAAATCATCAAAAAATTGATAATAGAGAACTAGTGGATCTAATCATATTTCATTAAAAGGTATGTATCCCATCAAGATGCTCATTTTATGTTGCTTTCTTGTAGGATTGATCCATATTAGCTACATGGGTGGTGATTGGTTTACATTATTGCTTTACTATTATACAATTGTATTGTTTATTTTGTTGAAACATTTTACAATCAATTCGCATACTTGTTGTATTGTTCGAATTGTTATACATTTAGAAAAGAGATTCAAAAAATTTATAGTCGTGGAAATGATCCTTGACTCTGCTCTTAACTAACAATGGGTCACAATATTATCAAAACCATATATTACTAAACAGACTAGCAATAATATAAATCATTTTAGCAATATTTGTACATGGGCTATTGTAAAGTAATCAGGGTTTTATTTTCAAAATAGTTTCATAATCCGCTTTGTCTATTTCATCTCTTTGAATATTGAACAATAACCTAATTTGGATTCCATTTGAAACTAATAAAATTTTAACCAAGGTCTGGATGCCTTGACATTAAATATCAATATGTTGTTACAGATGAAAAACAAATGTTGTTTTCTATCCTGGACTTTAATAAGGGTTTCAGTTAGGACCTGGAGGGTATAAACAAACTAAACCTTTTAAGCTAAATTCCTTTTTATCAACAGGTTAAACCAAAAAAAATTAAAAACCTAACTCTCTATGGATCACACCCAATTCACAAGTTATAATTGACTAATTAGGTCTCTACACTTGTCATAGTACATTCCTAGAATCTGTCAATCAAATCTTTTTTGAAATAAATACAAACCCTTTGCAACCACTTAAATCCTTTTTGAATCCTTCTATAGGTTATTTCTTCTATATTTGGGCTTTGTAGGTAATCAAATAACAGAGATATGAATATTTTTGCAACGAAACCCCAAGACATGGTTTTAAGCAACCTGATAAGGAAATTTTCACTTTTATGCGATTACTGACTCCTCCACACCCTTTAACATTTTAATTAGGCTTGAGGAGGACTAAATTAAATTTTTCGTTTTAAGAACTTAAGGTTTTAGATGCTTTATATGTTCACAACAAAAATATTTATGTCGCAAAATGAAGAAAAACACCTAAAAATAGGGTAGTCTCAAGAAACAAATGTAATAATATCATAATTTTTCAAGATCATAGTCTTATTCATCTTAATGGACCTTAGATGAAACAATTTCAATAAAGGATAATACACAAACCTTAACAATTTACACCCCTTCCTCCCTCTTTCTTGACTATACAGTATACATGGAGAAAAATAGTATGACAAAACAACAAATTCATGTTCTTTTTTTACTTATTTACCTCTTTATTTTGTCCCTCGCCTATTCCATGATTAAAAAAATCATAACATGCTCCTGAATATTCTCTAAGGTTGATATTCAAAGGTTGTTGGTAGCAGGTATGCATACAAGACATTACTAGGACAGCACAAGTTTAATGTAGTTTTCAAAAGTCACAAAGTACTATAGTACTAGCAAAGAACTCCAGTGGGATCAAAATTTCCCTCAACATAGGACTTTATTTGAAATTCATCATCAACAACCTTTCCACCATTTTTTTCAACAATTCTGACAACTTCGACAACAAGACCCTGTGCATCCACACTTTCCGTTGGCTGATCTACTGCTATTGGGCATGAATAAAATCAATTGTCCCTTGAACATTATATATCAGTTCATAGGATGTATCCTCATTGAAATTCCCTAAAAAATCAAGGAAAATACCTCTATAATCAATGGTAGGAAGTGACTTGTTATCAAGTGATAAATCTGACAACACAGTGCAGGAAGAAAGGGTTCTAGTTCCCCTGGAGTATGAAGAGTAAGAAACCTTGTTTCCTTTTGAAAAATTTCACTATATGTACTGGTGAAAAAACACAAAATCATACTAAAGCCATGAAAAAAATATGGGATGTTAAAGGAAAAATTGTGTTTTTAGCCTTGATATTATTGCATATTCAGGGTCAATGTAGCTAGTAGTACCCATAACATAGGTAGTGGTATAACAAATGTGCTTCAAAATTATCATCTAAAAAAATGTTAAAAGTCTTTACATCCCTTTGAATAATGCATGGGTTATAGTCATGATGAATATATGATAATCCTTCTGTAATACCATGAGCAATCTTTAACTGAGTGTCATAGTCTAGCTTTATCTTTTTTGATGATCCTATACGAAACTCTGAAAACTTCATGCATGGTGGGTCAATCAGAGGGACGTTTATTTTCTTGTAGAATAAATAAATAAAATATACATAGCCAATTATTTATTAGATCTCTACAAGAGTTTCATTATGTTTTTGGTAATTGCTATGTAATTCCACCTACTGATATCTTTTTTGGATTTTTTGCAGGATAATTTGTAGCACCTAGCTAGGAAGCAATCTGGTGTTTTTTATTCTCTCTCCAATAGTAAAGAAGAAATTTTTGTCTCTAAAGGAACTTCAAGTGGGTTTCAAATTCACACAAGCTTTATAGGTAGTGAATATATAGTCTCTTTATAACATATCCAAGAAAATATCATTACTCAACTAAAGTGAATAATGTAGCATTCTTTCTTATTTTAATTAAAGTAAAGTTGGAAGACAAATATATTTATGCTTGGAGAAAATAATCTCCGACTTACGTAAAAAAAAAAATCACTTAGATACCGATTGTAACACTTATAAGAGGCATTCCTGATTCCAAACAATTCACTATTAACTTCTCATGTGCCCCCCATTTGGATTCCATATATTGAACATGGCTCACCAAGGTCACATCCGAATTGTATATACATGCTTACCAATTCACACTTAGGTGATCATTTGAATTGAAGTATTAAGTAGGAACTCATCAGTGAACAAAAATCGATAATACAATTATAAAGAAGGCATGACATGTTGCATTTGAATAGAACCAGATTGTATTACACTATGACACACATCCAGTCATATCCCTTAAAATCTATGTTCAAATACATCATTAGGAAATCAAGAGAATCCCACATGAGACTGTTAGAACAAATGTAATTTGTTTAACCTAAGAATCACCATATCTTCATAGGGTTATTTATGTGCTATTTTGCAACTCCTAGAGGTAGATTATTAGTCTTATAGTTTCTCAATTTTTTTCAACTTACAATGAGTTACTTGATACGACTCAAGTCTTAGCCATATCATATATATCAAATCTATTGAATTTTTTGTGATGGATTTGTTGAATTCATGAAGTAGATTTGGATTTCTAGTTGGAGATTCTTAATGCTCTCCTTTGATTTATTTTAGATTAATTAATTCCTTTCTTAAAGATGGATCTTCTTTGCTTATAGATTAAATAACTAAAATACACACAACCAATTATTTATTAGATCTCTACAGGAGTTTCATTATGTTTTAAATAATTGTTGTGTAATTCCACCTCTTAATATCTTGTTTGATTTTCTATAGGATAAGATGCAGCACCTAGTTAGGCAGCAATCTTATATTTGTGATTCTCTTTCTCCTGTGGTAAAGAAGATAGTGATGTCTCTAAAGGAGCTTTAGGTGGGTTTCAATATTTAGTGAAGAATTTATTCATGTGTTTTGTTTCATTTGTTTTTTTTATTACATGTTATGAACTAAAAAATATTGTAGAGCACTTTCATTTTATTTTTTGATTATTTCATTTATATTTATAGTTGAATCTAATCTTTTTTCCGAAGTGACATGTGGGGTAATGTGCCTTCATCAATGAAAGAATTTGTTATGTGCCGAGAGGCTCATTCCTCAATGAGTCCATTTCAAAATGCCCCAAGTTAGGTGTTAGACTGGTCTATGACAAGGATTTAAAATTTTCCCATCATAAATTAAAATATCTTCTCGGACAAACACACTTTTTTTCCCTCTCCATTTTACATAATGCTGCCTAGAAACACAATTCCCCTCCCTTCAGTGAGCTTTACAATAACTACGCCTCACTTACAAATGGAGGAATATTTTAAATGTCTTCAATGTTTTTTCAATGTTTTTGCATTACAAGGAACCATAACCACCTAAAACAGTGATAGCCAAGATGGTCAGAGATTGCCTCCACTTGTTACCAACATCCCCAAATTTTCTCTCCAATTTCCAAACAATTGGACTACATTTATGAGGCTTCTTCTTGGCTTATGATTCTAAAGAATATGCATTGAAATATGAACCTCCCCAAAAATTGAGGAAAATGGAAAAAAATACAAGAAACGTGCAAAAAAATTGCACAAGAAACAACAAGAAATTTGATAAAAAAATAGCTCAGACTTGTTTTTTTATAAGTGTTTTTTCAAACAATTTGTAGCTTGTTTAAAATAATTTCATGTATTTATTATGGTGATACATATATGATAGAGAATCAAAAAAATTAAAATAGATGTTCAGTGTTTTTTATATCTGCATATAAGTACCTATAGTTTTACAATGCTAAAAGAAGTTATACAATTTATAGTTGTGTTGAGCCAAAGATTTGTACATTATATGACTTTTTTGTATATAGAATTGTTTTAAGGGTTGGACTTTATTTTTACACTTTAAAAAAATATAAATGAATAAGGAAACAAACTTTACAAGGTCACATTTTAAATTATATATAATTTACTGATTAAGTAAAATAGAGATTTTAGAGCTAACCGAACTAGTAACAATGATAATATAATTGATGTGAAATGTAAGATAAGTACTGAAGTATTTAAATGAAATGTAATAAATGTAAATATGAAGGGATAGGGTACTAACCTAAAAAGCACTTACCTCGATGTGTTGTTGGATTGTGATGACAGATAGGTGGACTAGGTAGAATGTGAAGTTACGACTCATAAAGTTATAGCACATGGGTATCTCTTTGTACTAGGTCACTTTAGAGAGGACTGGGGTGCCTATGGGCACCCTGGTCTCTTTTTTGGGTGCTCTAGTCTAAAAAAAATCTTAGGACCTAGTTTTGGTAATGTTGCAAGTGCTTCATTGTGTCTTCCTCTTTGTCACCCAGTTGTCACAATATCTTTTCTTGTGTCACTTTAGTGATGTGATGAAGATCTACCTGCAAAACCCCATACAAAGCATCAAATTCCTAAAAAATTAAAATGCAAATGAAGGGGTTAAACTGACCTTAACAACAAAAATAGTGGACTTAAAACTAAGTGTTGCACTACATTCCAGATCTGATGTAGTTATGTGTTCTTGTGTGTGCAATTGTGTGCCTAAGGTGCCCTAGCATTAGTGACGCAGAAGTAGGGGGCAATAACTAAATGTATAATGTAAATGGTGTATTGAATAGAATGAATACAACCCTTTTCCCCTATGTTTATGTGATGCAGATGTAGAATTTTCCGAAATGCAGTCCTTTGCCTTAGTAGTAGCTAGGTCTTGATAGTAGATAGTCTGCACATAATGTGGTGAGTATGCTATGTTTATATAGGGATATTTTGCTCAAATTTTGACACTAATGGCCCAACATGCCAACTAACACATAGGTGAATGGGACAATAAAATTGTAGATACCGACCTTGAACAAAGAAATTAAATGTGAACATCATGGAAACTAGGGCACCCAAAATCAAGGACCGAGTCGCCCATGGGTGCCTTATTTTAACCTTAGGTGCACTTATTAGGGACCAAAGATGACAAACGACCAAATTACAACCCTTAATACTGGTTGAAATATGACTAGAAATATACAGAAAATTGATGACTATACAATAAAAATGTCAATGAAGACTAATTAAGTGACGATAAGAACTAGGGGATGAGTCATTAGTGAATAATTTTCTTATGTGAGATCCATATATAAAATAACATATTTGGCAGTAAAAATGTAATTGTAAGAAAGAAAACCTTGACCCCACTCCATGGGTTTTACCCTAATGTGATGGCTTCCAAGTTAGGTCATCTGGAACTGAACGCGAAGATATATGATGGCTTCTAAGTTAGGTCATCTGCAAGTAAACGTGAAATGAAGAATAGCTTCCCAAGTTAGGTAGTCTAGGAAAGCCATGAATGTAATCTCCTAAGTTAGGTCATATAGGAGGCATGGAGGTAACTTCCATTTTAGGTAATCTAGGAGGATAAAGTTTTGTATTTTTAGGGTTGATATGATTCCAATTGTTAGAATTTTGAACGTCGTCAATTTATTGATTGGCTATTTTGATTGGTCACTCGTGGAGACGTTTTACGCTAGTTTCCCCCAGACTAGTTCATTAGGGAGAATCGATAGAAGTCATTGAATGATTATATGGAGATGTTCTTAATGCTTTTCCACCCAAACTGGGTCATTAGGGGGGAAGTGATGAAATTTTCCTATAGAAAATTTTATATATTTGTTTCTCCCAGACTAAGTCATTAGGGGGAATGAATGTTGAAATGTCACGCAGAGCATTAGTAATTTTTTTGAAATCATCACCTTGGTATTGTTTTGAACACATGTTGATCTAAGGGGAATCATATGATGACCCCAATCATATGTCCCCTCTTTTCGGTGAAAGGAGAAGTGATGATAAGAATGTCATTTGCTAAGTTGAAAGTACGCACGAATCTATGTATGAAATGGTGAAATTCATGGGTACAAGTGGATGGAAAACATCTTCAAAGAGGGATAATACACACATCAATGTATACAATATGGTGATATGTGGAATTCATGAAAAGAACTCCGCAAATGGGGTTTAAATTGGAGAAAAACACTCAAGATATGGTCGAAACGGTGCAGTGTGTATTAGTGGTGGAAATGTGCTTGAGATAATGATTAAAAATAATATAGGTGAAAAAGGAGATATAAATAGTAAGATGAAAAAAGGTTTAGTCACCTTATTTGTTATTTGGGTGATTTTGAGGGTGAGCACGAGATGAGAAAAAATTTCACAAGTGAGAGTAGCACGTCCTAGTTGATTTTAGAGAGTGGTAACTGTCATGTAACATCACGTACTACCACAGAGTTGGTAAGTGACATGGTATTTTGAAAAATGTATGGTGTATGAGTTGCTTTTAATTGAATTTTAAAAATTTCCAAATTTTAATTTTCTCATCATTTTTCACCTGGACATGATAGTGGTGGTGGCATCTACTGACCCTCTAGATAGCAGTACCCAGAAACTAGGTGCTAGTGTCCTACTTTTGGGCACCCCAATCTAGCATTTAGGTGCCCTAGTCCAGAAAGTGTGTATGTCACCTAGAATATTGAAAATCAAGTATGTAATGTGTAATATTGTAATAAATGATTATTTTTGTACTTGCAAAGTGTTCTAACACTATGTTTTTTGTTGTTTTGTTTTGTGTAGAGGAATATCCACTCGAGGGAGTTCCACGGAGGTCGGCATTTGAGCACATTGCTTGGTTTAGGTTTATTTGATGAGGATTGGGATGTGATGGATTGTTCCATCCTATGAAACATAAAATAGATGGGGGATGTCCCCCATAATATGCCTATATTGACTGCCTTATGTGACAGATGGTGTACAGACACATGCACATTTTGGTTAGCTACAGGGGAGATGACTATGACATTGGAGGATGTTTATCATATACTATGGTTGTCAGTTGTTGGGGAGAGGGTTCAAATGATGGTGTTAGAGGATATGGATAGATAGATGTGAGGTGTGAGATGGTACTTTTTGGGGACTCAGACACCTGTCAAGGCGTATATCATTCTAGATGTTATTTTGAGGTCTAATGTTCCACACTTGCAGAAGTTTATAGCAGTGTTCATTGCTTCATCTATAACAGTGGAGGGAGGAGGCATAGGCATCTTATATAAGATGTATTATATCTACCACTAGATAGAGGAGGATGGTACGAGGTATGCATGTGCACGATGTGTGTTATCCCATTTATATAGAGACTTGTATCGGTTTACCCATGATGAGCATGATGGTGGGATAGGAGCCATGATGTTATTACATGTATGGGCATATGAGTATATAGTAGTATTGAGACCAATAGGGGGGCCACAAGCAAAGTGGGCCAGGATGAAGATATATGCACAAAGGTGGACTAACATTCGTGGGTGCGGGATGGATACAGATACATATATTGCCTTAATAGAAAATATGGGACCTAATTTAGCCATATCGTGGTTATGGAGGATGTCCATAGGATGTCATAGAGTTACACTGTATTTGGAGGATGATGTGGTTAGAGGACATATTTTTAGGTGTAGAAGAGCTCTTTTAGGTGGAGTGAGTCTCATAACAGTTTGGTATGGCTCAAGATGTGCCACCAAAGACGTATATAGGGTTGAGAGCCATTAGGGCATCAAGGAGTGTTGGGACTAAACTAGGATCAACAACTAAATAGTTAGTACCTCCTAGTCCAGATGAGGTAGATCTCACGATACAAGTGGTAGATGCAGATGATGCTAATATTACTGAGGAGTATCATGCATGGTGGGTAGTGCATCGGTGGGTATTATTATTCCCATTATTTGCATAGCTAGTAGGTTTACCATACATAGATGGAGGAGTGGGGGACGCTCATGTCCCAAACCCCATAGCAGCAGTTGTAGTGGAATGTGAGTATCTAGATATAATTATGTTATGCATGGTGTTATTGATTTTTATTTTAAATGATGGTTGTCTAATGTGTTGGCATTGTTTTGTTTGTAGATGATGCATAATATTTATTGATATTGGACACATCCATCCACACCTTGACAAGAAATATTTCAACTGACATGCTTGGTGGTGGTATACTTGAGAGGGTGGATGATATAACAAGGGAGCATGTGCACTTGTTTGAGCCTTTGGCTCTGGTAGCAGCCACATGTACCATGTTATTATTTGAGAGGGATAAGGCACATGACGAGACTCATTGAGCTAGAGAGGTAGCAGGTGATGGTCCCCTTGTACATGATTTGTTTTCTCAATATGTGGACTTACATCGGTAGTTCTCTAAGCATTCTACAGATAACACCTTACTACGGAGACAGGTGTAGAGGTATCAAGGCATCAAGTAGCGGCACCGAGTAAGTAATGAGTCATCTAGTTCTAGGGCTCTCACAATACTTGAGAGTGATAGCGATGATGACCTATGATTTTATATGATGTAGGGGAATTTCCCCCTAGTGATTAGTGTCCTTGTGATGTATGAACTCCTATGATTTATATATGTGATCAGGATTATTGTTTTTGTTATATCAATGTTGTATGATTTGATGATGTGAGGGTTGTTTTTCTCTATTGTTACTATTAGGTGATGTAATATCAAAATGATGATAAACAAAATGTGATGAGTTAAAATGAAATGTATAGTAACTATAATGTAAAAATATATGGTGTATAATGATCAAACTAATGAATGTATGTGGTAAGAATATAATGTGATGATAGACTATTAGTATGATGAATTTTAGGGGGAGAAGTAATGATGCCTAGTGTATGAACGAGTAGGTTAATTTGGTTAATATCCCTCACCAGTAAATAATGAACCGCGAAAAGTAAGAGTACTTCATCGAGAAATGATTGAGGTGTTCTATATGAAGTGAAGCGCATGATCAAAGGTTCTTATAGCAATCCCTTAATAGATATGTAGGAACCATAACAAAAAAAGTGTTTCATTGGGTGGTAAGTTGATATTAATTGTCTACTAAAGACCAAGGTGGCATGAAGCGGTGGAAGCATGTGGGATGGAAGCAACATGAGTGAATGAACCAAAATGAATGTCATGTGTGAAATCATGATGCTATGGAGACCAATGTGGAATATCGAAATAATAAGTTGGATATCATGAGTGAAATGGATGAAATGGATGCAATGAATTCAACAGTGTAATGGTGTATGGATGCAGTGGAGAGCATGTATAAGGAGTGAATTAGGATGGTGAATGAATCACTTCATGAGTACTGAATGAAGGAAAGGGCTCAGCTATAGTAGAAGCTCCCTGATGAGGTAGTGGAGATATGGATCGTTCACATGGGGCAGATCCAAAGGATATCATAACCTGATCCTCTAACTAGCATAATATATCTAGAACGGAAAGACAATCGGTGTCCTTATGGCCATTAAAGTGATAGTAGATACAATAGTGTTGGTCATGCTAACAATGTATTCAGTGTTATGGAAGATGCTAGTTTAAAGGTAGGAGCATTAATCACTCATTAAGTAATACATGCAACACATCATGTGATTGAGCATGATGAGAGAAATGAAGAGGATCTTGTGGCCTATGTGGAGTAGGAGTAGTTTTTCATGGAGCCGGAGAAGGGGTATGCTTTTTCTGTGAAGTAGGTTGAGATTGATTGGATTTATTTGTGAGGAAAAGGTGAATATTGTGTATGGTACTCAACTGAAGGTAATGGTGTAGAACTTGAGGAGGCAATTGTCATAACAATTTTTGAAGGATTTACAATGTGTGTTAAGAGAAGATATTTCTCTAAGTCAAAGACCTTATAGCATAGGAGAATAAATTACTCACATGTATTGTATTGTAATCATTTCTTGAGTGGAGGGATGAGGACATGATAGAAAATAAACTTTTTCTCAAGATCTATAGGTTGGAATAATAGTTGGTGTATACAATACATTGAAACATAAAATATAATCCTCGACTGTTTCATTGGAGCCTTGATGTAAGGTTGGTAAGAAGATCATAAGTGACTCTACAGCCATTTCGTTGATTATGAACCTACGAAGGAAATCATCCTCCATGTCATAGAAATTACTAATAGATTTGAAGGGGAGATGAGTGTACCATTGTAATGCATCATTGGTAAGGCTATAGTGAAAGGCCTTGAGTAATAATCGATCATTAGAGTGAGAGGCCATAGTACTACAATAATATGAAAGATGAGCATGAGGATCACCCATACCATCAAAACATGTGAAAGTAGGCATAGTGAAATTGTAAAGGAATGTCGAATTATGGATCTTATTAGGGACCATATTTCCATGTAATGAATTGTTGTCAATGGAAGCATAATATGCCCTACTTTCTAAAGTAAGGGACTAAACCTGTGATTGTAATTGTCCTACCATGTGCATGAGAGAGAGATAATATCTTGTGACGCAATGGTGGAAGATGGTAATAAAGTGTTTAGTGGTTGTAACTTTCCATTATGAGTGATCATAGGAATATGCAAAGGTGAGGGGGGAGGATATGACGCTAAGGGCACACTAGTCGTAGTTGTCAGAGAAGCTATTGTAGGAGATATATATGGGATATCCATAGCAATAATAGGGTTAGCATCAAAAATATACTTAATAAGTGAATAAACCAACGTAGAAACCTCTATAGAAGGAGAAATATCAAGAGGAGATGAAATAGTAGGTGAAGAAGAAGTGATGGAAGGTGGAAACTCATGCATAGTGCTACATGTAATCTCTGGAGAAGATAGCAATGGAGAAGGTGAAGCACATTCAGCTGTATGAAAATAAGGAGAGTCGTGATTATCAAGTGCCTCACCATTATCATATAGAGATTCAGAAATGAGAATTTCACTAAGCACACTATCCTCAAGATCATCAACATAATATGAAGGAGTGTGTAAACTAGGAGAGGATGCATCATGATAAGAAATGTGAGAAGAGTCATTAGATTCAATGGTCAAAGTAGAAGTAGAACTAGAATGCACAAGTAAACTTAGCATCAATACCAAATAAGTAATTAATAAGAGAATCATCTAGTGTTTCATGTGAAATATCTGTAGGTGGATAAAAATTAACCATATAACATGTCTTACAATGAATAAAGGCTACTAGATCATCAAAAATACTAATGCCAAAATGAGAATTTTTAAAGCTACTACACACATATTACAAGCCATTTTGAAGTTGTTGTTGAATATGATCAGGTGTGGTAATGGGTGAGTTATAGAGGGTTTTGAGCTCAGCGATGACAAACTCATCATAAATAGGGTTGACACTAACATGAGACATAATGAGCGAAGAAGATGGTATATTCTTAGCCATGTAGCTGGTTCTAGGGAAAGGTATTCTATAAGACAGGTTCACCAAAATGATTAACTAAAATAGGGATTTTATAGATAATCTAACTAGTAACAATGATAATCTAACTGATGTGAAATGTAAGATAAGTGCTAAACTATTTAAATGAAATGTAATAAATAGAAATAGGAATGGATAGGGTACTAACCTAAAACTTACTTACCTCATTGTTTTGTTGGACTGTGATGACTGACAGGTGGACTGGGTAGAATGTGTAATTGCAACTCATAAAGTTGTAGCACACATGGATCTATTTGTACTAAGGCACCTAGGAGAGGACTGAGGTGCCTATCAGTGCCCTAATCTGTAGTTTTACCACTCTAGTTTGCAAAAAATCTCAGAAACTAATTATGGTAATGTCTCAAGTGCTTTGCTATGTCTTCCTCTTTGTCGCTCATTTTTCGCAATATCTTCGCTTGTATCACTATAGTGATGTGATGAATATCTAGCTACAAAATCCCATACAAAACATCAAATTCCTAAAAATTAAATATGTAAATGAAGGGGTTAAACTAACCCTAGTTGCAATAATGCTGGACTTACAACTAAGTGTTGCACTACATTCTAGACCCAATGTAGTTTTGTGTGCTTGTGTGTGTAATTGTGTGCCTAGGGTTCCTTAGCGTCAATGATGTAGAAGTAGGGGGCAATAACTAAATGTAAAATTCAAATGGTGGATGGAATAGAATGAATACAACTCTTTCCCCCTATGCTTGTGTGATGCAGATGTAGAAGATGCCCAAAATTAGTCCTTTCCCTTAGTAGTAGCTAGCTCTTGATAGTAGACAGTCTAACCATAATGTGGTAAGTATGCTATGTTTATATAGATATCTCTTGCTCAAATTTTGACACTAATGGCCCAACATGCCACCTAACACATAGGTGAATGGGACAATAAAAACATAAATACAGACCTTGAACAAAGAAATTAAATGAAAACTTCACAAAAACTAAGGTGCCCAAAATCAAGGACTAGGGCACCCATGGGCACCCTAGTTAGGGACCAAAGACGACAAATGACCAAATTATGACCCTTAATACTAGTTAAAAGATGACTACAAATGTGTATAAAACTGATGACTATGCGAGACAAATGTCAATGAAGACTAACTAAATGATGACAAGAACTAGAGGATGAGCATTAGTGAATACTTTTCTTACCCAAGATCCATATATAAAATAACATACATGGAGGTAAAAATGTAATAGTAAGTGTGTGATTTTGTGACTACCTTTACCATATGCAACTCTTATTTTAAGATCCTTAAGTTAGTATTGTGGAAATAAATATGTATAGAGATATCTAAATTAAAGTTTTGTTAGTTAAATTGTACATATCATTCTTATTGTTTTCAATTTTATTTCCTTAACATAATAATGCATGTATATTGTGGCAGTACATATGGGATACAAAATCAAAATTTTCAATATACATGCTCAATTTCACCTTCTTACTTTTTCTCACTTCTATAGTTTTAAAATGCCAAAAAAGAACTATGCAATTTATAGTTGTTTTCATCCAAAGCTTTCTACATTATATCACTTTTTTGCATATAGAATTTTTTTAAAGGTTATACTTTATGTTTTCACTTTTTAAAAAATATAAATGAATAAGGAATTTTTTTTTAAAGATTCTCATTGTTTACACATGTGCGTAAATTTACTTACATCATATACAAGGTGAAAATTGTAATGTGAACACATCCTGCAGTTCATGTTTGACTATGCTACAAGTTTACATGTTCCACCACATATTTGCAGATCTCCCACTTTCTCGAGCATATTTTTCTTTCCATGGAAATAAATTTGACACATGAAGGAGTTTTTCAATTAATTGAGGGTTGTTCCAATGCTAACACTACATTTTAGTTACTTCACTTGTCTTCCCTACGTTCTGTTCTCAACACAGGTGTCGAACATCATGTTGACCTTTCAAACTAGTTCTATTTTCAAACAACACTTCTACCCTCTATATTTGTAATTCGTGTAACTAAAAAATCAATACGAGAAGATGTCATTTCTTTCTTACACAAATCCCTCGTTAGAATGATCAAAAATGAATTGTAAGCTTCATCCCTTACTCAATTATCAAAGTATATAATTTTCCTATAGTAATTCTAATATTTTTCAATTACAGGACTAATCTTATCATTGAAATGGATGTTTTTGTCAAAACACATATGTTAATCGGTGCTCCAACCTGATTACAAACATATATTACACGTGGCACGCAAAAATTCCTACTACCAAAAAATGCTCTCCAAAATAGTCAATTACCAGAAACAGATGCAAGTGTAAATGAGGTTAACAGATATTTTGTGAGTACACCAACTCAAATAAGTGGATTGAATACATCTATGCACTTTTTGTATATCGAGGGGTGTGCCCTAGCAAAAACAACCCTTCATAAATATCACAATGCAAAGGTAGATGGTTTCGTCTTTAGGTTTGATTTTGTGGATCGGGAAGGAGGGAAAATCCACATCACTTGTTTCAATGAGGCTTCTGAAACATTCTATGCTCAAATTGAAAATGGTAAGATATTTACAATTTCCATTGCAAGGATTGGAGATGTTAAACTATGTTACAACCACTTGAACAATGTTTTGGAAATTTTCCTGCAACCCTCCTCAACCATAACTCTTCTCATAAAAAATGAGGATACAATACCTTCCCATCACTTTCACTTCACAAAAATCAAGGACATGCCTGGAAGCACTGTCATGTCTTCTACTAATTTGATTAGAATTGTTCTTTCCATGTCACCATGCTCAACTATTCATAGGCATGACCAATATGACACAAAGAAAATAACTCTACAATTATAGGACATGTCAGAAATCAATGTCACTGTCACTTTATGGGGACACCATTTAGATGAGATAAGAAAATAACATGAAGACAATATATATATACCAAATATTTTGGGCCTTACCTTGAAATTTTCTTGTGTGTCCAGTTTCAATGGGATCTCAATTGACACTATTTCAAGTACCAAATGTTACATCAACCCTCCAATTTCATAAACTACTACACTTCATGGCTGGGTTTCTTCTGATGACTTCTCCCATCCGACACTGTCTATCACAATAAATATTTTGGGCCCTCCAAAAAGATTGACCTCTATAACAACAATTTCATAGGTCCTACAAATGGGGAACACTGAGAAAAATGAATGGGCCATGGTTATAGTAGAAGTCACAAATATCAGCATGGACATCTTTTCTTATATGGCATGTCCTCTTCTAAAAGGTGACAAACAATGCAGGAACAAATTTTGAGAGCATGACAATGGTTCATGGTTATGTTTGAGTTGCAACATAGAATTTCATAACTATGATTATAGATATGCACTCAGGATTGATCTAAAGGACCCAACAAGGGAACTGCAATTAGTTACTAATTTTGATGAGACAGGCGAGTCAATCATGGGTGTTACATCTAGTGCACTCCACCTATTGTCTATAGATGAAGATACAAATACTAAAATTATAAGAAATGTCATCGGTAACCAATATTGCTTCACACTTTCCCTAAAAAAAAAGACATACCACAGAAACAAAAGATTGAAATGTATCATCCTTAATTGAAGTAAAGTGGATAGCAGTGCATCTCCTCCGTAACCTTCTTTATGAAAATTTTTCTAACGCACCCATCCCTTCAAAATTTACACACTTCCCCATCCCTTTCTATACTTTGAACTATCAAACTATGTTAGTTATTTCATTTCTATCTTTCCTTCACCCTCTACCACGATCGTCCATTAACACTTCTAAAAATGTTTCACTCTTTTTCCCTTCTTCTAAAGTAAACTTTTGTATTTCCTTTTACATTAACGTACCATTTCCTCCTAATACTATGTGGATTGAAAGTACTATTATTAATATAAATGAATATTAATTTCTCTTTCATCATGTATATATTTACATCCTTGTAGACTATATGCATGTACAATATTTTTCCATATAACTAATATTCTTTTCCTTCAGCAACATATGTAGTTTTTTATTCTCAAAATTTTACAACTTATGCATAATTTCCATTAGAACTCCACATGCATTTCAATTGCATATAAATATATCCCCATACAAAAACAAGATTACAGATATTTTTTACACATTAATGTCACAAAATGTATATAGTTTATTGATTTTGAATATTTTTGCATTTGTATGTCATCAAACAATGCATCATTCCTTGCTCACATGCATGGATTTTTTTCAATAGGTGGTACTCCATAAGTCTATGAATTCTCAATCATGTTGACTCCTACAAAATGAGCTCGACAAAGATAGTCCTACGCAAAACAAAAAAGTTCACATAACTACTTAGCAATATTTTCGTCACCTTGAGCATAGAACAATGACAATCTCTAGCATCAATCAACTTAATTTGACCAGCAACCTACCATTTCTTGACATTCCAATATTGTCATCAAATACAAATAGTGAAGGATTGCCAACCAACATTTCATAAGTAACTTACATGGAAAGAATTTTACATGACCATACCAATTCCTTCCATATGAACTCATCTTTGTTTATTACTGCCACATATTCCCATTTATTTGGGTTGCCACATGAAACTGTCTCACGTACCAACCTTGTTTTGGTTCCTTCTACATGTACAACTAGTTCCTCCTCTCCTTGTAATTTCTTTCCACCTTAAAATCCACAATCCACTCAAACAAAACACCCCACCCCTTCCCATACACAAATATTTCCCATATTCCCACCCTCTTAAAATAATATTGAAGGCCAACACCAGTTTTGCAAAAGAATAGATTTGTTGGCGAACATCCAAACTTGCTTAATTTGTTTGGAAAATTACCCTACAATTAAAAAAAGTTTGTTTGAAGGATTTCCTTCTTGTAACAGATGTAGATATAAGAAACACAGTCATTGCTTCTCTTCATGGAACAACATGGACCTTGAAAAAGTAGCCTATTGTTCTTGTGTCTTTAACTAAAATCAAGGAGATGTTTATCACATGAGTGAAGCCATTCCTGTAATTCACCTAAGTATGTGGCAGATAATACAAATACTCAGGACACACCATAAGTTTTCCGCAAAATATTACTTCAATAGAAAAATGCCTACCACATCACCTTGGAGATTTGGACATAGTACTCATACAAAGAGAAGGAGATAATTTAACAAAGTATGATTTCTACGTTAGTAGATCTCATGTTTGGGTGGCATTGCAATATAAAATATTCCATGATCCATATTACAAATATTTATTAATCGACAATGATGCCATTTTCTCTCTACCATATAAATTTTCAAATGTTTCCTCCTCTCTTAACACAACCACAATGGAACTGCCCCAAATGCAAACCACTTCAAAAACTCATGGTATTGATGTTTCTATTGACTCTAATGAAACGTATGAACACTCATCATCTTTTTTCCAACACCTCACAATACAAGAACAAAATAAGAGGAAATTGATCAATTATTTCTCACCCATGGTGGTAACACCCCATTTACCATGCCATGGCTAGAGTTTTGGCTTTCTCCAATAAATCAATACAATACATAGGTCCTTTTCTCAATGGATTTCCTAACTTTGTTTCCAGCAGGAAAAGAAATATGGCAAAAACCACGCATAAAATAAGTTCTAATGCATGAATAAACTCTACATTTGATGCGCTACCGTGATGGGTGTTTTGGTTCCCACCCATGATTTTACTACTTCCTTCTAACCCTCATAATGCATCATTTAAGTCATTCTATAACATTTTATGAAACAAAACATCGAATCTGACAACCCTCCAAAAATTAGATATCTACAAAAAAACTACTAGAATGCCCCAAAGACCACCTCCTAGACACTTTAATGAGGATTGGTTCAAGTCTTCGAGGGATACGATCATTTTGGGCTAAAATTAGAAGTGAGGTTTTAGATATGGTAGAATAATTAGGGACACCAAATTTATTCTTCATTCTAAGTGTTGCAGACAAAAAATGGCCAAATCTCCACAATATTATGTTTGGTGCATGCCCTATTGATCCTCAATCCACATAGCGTTGGAGAACCTTTAACATTGTATCTAACCCTCATTGAGTATCAACATACCTGTGTCACAGATTCACAATATTTTGTGAAGAAATATTGTAGAAGGAACTGGGAGCAGTAGAATTTTGGTACAATAATACAATCTACTTTTTTATAAGTTTTTTTCCAAACTACATAACTAATATGTATGTCCCCTTGTATTGCAGGTATGAATGGAAACATAGAGGCTCCACACATTTCCAATATTTATTGTGGCTTGAAAACACCCCTAAATTTGGTGTCATAGACTGGGAAGATACATCAGCTATTGAGGAAACAAAATGATCTTTCATAAGTTTGTGTCTGCCTGGAACCCCCGCCTAGCTTGCAACCACTTGGATTTTGTTCGTAGGTCACTACAAGATGACCCGTGTTCACTAGATACAAAAAAAATTTATCTTCCTCCCCATTTTTAGACCTTGAAGAACTACTTAATCATTTTTAGCACCACACCAAATTTTCAAAGAAAACATGTTTACATAGAAATAAATCGAATTTCTAATGCAGGTACAATGCCCTTCAGCCACGCAACCTACTTCATCCTTGCTCGTTAAAAGTGATGGGAAAATCAAGTACCTCCCTTATAGAAATAATGATAGATTGAACTTACAAAACCAAACTATGATACCCATATGGAGATAAAATGTTGATTACCAACAAAATCTTTCCCATCATGCAGTTCTTAATTATATTGCAAAATATGCTTCAAAAATAGAGCAACATTTTGAAACCTATCACCAAATGCTATCCATATTTTCAAGATATGTTGACGCCAATTATCTAGCACATATTACAATATGTAAAATTCTCATAGAAAGCAATATTGAACATGACATAAGCGCATAAGAAACATGCCACATGCTCCAAAAATTTCCACTTGTTATGTGCAACCATTCATTTGTTTCATTAAATATTGGCAAACAAAATTTGAGACATGTCTTTGAAAGTGACACCCATGTACAAGAAACAATTATTTTATTGGATGCAGATAGAGTTCTCCCTATAAACATGAAACACCTACCTCTTATTTGGGTTGCTTGAGATTGCATCTACAACAAGAACTATAAAGGTGATAAATAGAAACTACAATCGAGCCAAGTATTATTTGGGTCCACCCAAGATTTGTAGATGTTCCAGCTCAAGATTCATCATCCTATGACCTTTTTTGTTTGTCAGAACTCCTTTTATACAATCCTTTCAGAAACATTGTCTCTAACTTTGGCTCTCTAGATGACATCAAATGCACTTGGTACTTGTTCATGCACAACTACAAACTGTGGCATGTTTTACGCACTATTGCAGACACGGGACATGTTACAGATGTTATTTATGACTCTAAGGTTGAATGTAATATTCAATAGGAAGCATTGCATGAACGGAAGGTTTTGGCACAACTTCGTCCATGAAATAACATGGTCCTTCATAGTCTTGAAATGTTGGAGAAATGAGAATTTGACATACACAATAATTGGAACATACATGGTGTTCCACCTAATTTGTAGATAACTGGTTCATCATTCATTGAGATAAAAAAGGAAGACACAATTAAAACCAACATGTAGGACACACCATTGTCTTCCACATTTCCTTTGTCTTCAGAAAAACAACTCGCTCTTGATACCATACTACACCATTCAGCAAACAAATCCCTTCTACCTCCACTAAGATTTATAATTCAAGGAAAAACTAGCACAGTAAAATCACTTCTAATAAATAAAATCAGGAATTCATTCATAACAGCATCAACCACATATCCCTCACCTCTCCTTTTGCTCGCCCGTATAAGTGTTTCAGCATTCAACATCTCTACATCCACAATCCACGTGGGCCTTCGTATTCCAATCAAAGAACTAAAAACCCTTGAAGGCCATGCACTATCATCCTTTAAAAATTCATTAAAACATATAGAATATATTCTTATTAATGAAATGAGTTTCATCAGCCAAAATTTGCTAAGAAAAATTGACTACAAACTACGTGAGGCTTTCCCACATTATAAAATAGTAGAATTTGGGAACAAATTTGCCATCCTCCTCGGCCACCTCAGCCAATTACCACTAATTATGGAAAATCCTCTTTATTCAAGAAATTCATATGGAGCTATCCTTTAGAAGGGATTCCATTCTTCCATTACCTTGCAGATAATATTTTGGCAATGAGGAACGTCCACTGCACAAGTTTAATTTTGGCATTTACTACTCCACATGCAAGATTCAACTCCTCTTATTGAGGACTAGGAACTCCTAATGTCTCGCAATGACTCACACCTAACTCAGTAGAAGCTTAACATTTTTTAGGATGCACAACATTTGTTTGTAAAAACTGAATTGGTGGAATCCCACAACCTTCAGATGTTGAAAGCGTTGAAAATTCCAATCGCACAATCCATTGCTAAAGGTAACAAATGGGCTATAATAGAAGATCTTGATGATGATCAATTGGAACACAAAGTTGTTCTATGCAAACATCAGAAAATCATGTTTATTACTAATTTATGGGTTAATGTAGGAATTGCAAATGGAGCTACAAGAACAATCACCGACATTGTTTATGACACATCAATGCCACCACCACCATTACCTTTATGTTCTTTTCAAATTTGATAGATACAACGACCCATGTTGGGATCCCTCCAACCCATTACATATTTTGATACCTCCTATTTCAAGAGGGAATTGAAGATAATTTCCAATTAAAATGGATTGGTAATTAACTATCTACAAGTCCCAGAGACTTACTTTGCATAGAGCAGTTGTCGACATTGGAAACACTGAAAGGCAAGGTTTAACATTCACAACTTTCTAAAAATTTCCCTTGCTTGACAATCTACACATTTCCCCTCCTTTTTTATTCGAAAGTTACTCAAAAATGGTGCATGTATCGACACTTAGAGCAAGAAGAAAGGATGAGTTAAGACTAATATCACTCAACCAAAATAACCCATTGTAAATACTAGCCTCTACTTTGATAACACCTCCACTAATACTTTACTCAACACTTCTTGTATCCAAAGAAGTATCAAATGTATTCATGTTTAATGCAAATAAAATGCAATGTCCACAAATAGACATTTTTTTACCCAAATTGGATTTTTGGCCAAAACCACAACCAAATACAAACTTACAGAATATATATTAAATCATTTTTATGCAAATCTGAATTTTATAAGGAAATGACGACTAGGGTTTAGCAATAAACTTATAAAATCAGCCAACAAACTGTAGTTTTTCCACTAAGAACTGAAATTGTGATTTTATGAGACTAAAATCTGAAAGAACATAGATATTTCTAAGGTAAACAAGGCTGCAATAAATTAATTTAAATCTGCAGACAAGTTTCCATGAACAAATATGAAAATGGCACTAAAAGTGACCAAAAAGTACTGGAAATTTGACTTCTTTAATTCATAAAATAAGATTTTCATATAGAAATGCAAATCATATTTTCAAGTGCCTCCAAAGCACACAAATCTACAAGAAAGTGCGTGACTCCACCTGGGCAATTAAGAAATTAACTGCTGCAATTATTCTTCAAACACCCTATAAAACGATCTGCAATATCCATTCAACTGCTACTGGAAATAATTGAAATATCCTCATAAGAACAATAGAATTCCCTGTGTAGAGATCCCTCTCAATACTCTAAGAGGGTTTTCGTCCTCTAGAGGTTTCCATCCTTAGAATATTTTTGCCAAGCTACAAGCTTCAAACATAAAATTTGAAATTATAAAATGATCATAGAATGCCCAAACCCAAGTTGACTTGTCCTTTTGAAGGAAGAAGCGACCCATAGTGACCTTCTACACATCTAATCACCAATCTCCTTCATTAAATATTCTCTTCCCTCCATTTCTCTTCTTTAGACCAAGTCACATTTTCTAGGCGGGATAACTTTTGAACCATATGAATTTTTCCTTTTTCCTTATTTATTTTTACTCCCTAATGCAAGTCACACTTTTCCATGAATATTGTGATTTTTTAAAGTGCTTATCCCTTTCTTTTCCTTTTCCAGGTGCAATTTATCATTAAGCCCATTAATTTTATCATAAGTTCTTTTTTATAATGTTTTATTTTATTTTTCTGCACTTTGTAAGAAAATAATAGAACTTAAGTCACCCTTATTATCTTCCCTTAGCCGTTAGGTAGACAAAATAGGTTAAGGGCCTTCGATTGGGAAGGGGATATTATAGTCCTCCCTTCCCAAAATTGTTTACCCACAAGCAATTCCAAATTTATTTATCTAAGTGTCATGCACAATAGACAAAACATGTTGAAGTGCTCCAAGATCCTTGCCCATATACCTATCAAATGAATCAGATCTTGTAAAAACATGTAGCACTCATAATGCCCATATTTGTAAATTTGGAACAAGGAATCCACATGCTTTATTCTACCACTTGCATTACCATACACCTCATGGATAAAGTAAATCTGAAATGGCTCATTATACAACAATAAATATGACCCATTATTATGCTCTTCATACCTAGGAGTATCATCCATGTCTTCACCATCTTTTGCTTCCATGATACTTTGAATTTGTTGTACCAATCTCGTAGCATTATTGTCAACAATGGGTTGAATATAATTGTGAGTCAATTGCTACAGTAAACAAGATGACATACCGTTTTCCACACACTCTTTAATTCGTGTAATATGCCCTCCTTGGAAAGATATTTCCATACTCTGAGTTGCCATATCTTGAGGAATGCCATTCCTCATACCTTGTTGCCCACTAATAGAAGAATTATTTTCTTTGAAATCATATAGGTGTTGTTTCACTTGAGAAAATATCAATCTAGTAGCTCTAGCTCTTCTTTGCCACTCCTCACACCTCTTTTGAGTTTCCATTACATCCTCCTTGCTTGCATTTATGAATTTCTTCTCCTGTCTAATATTAGTTTCTCTAGAAAGCAATGTTCTTTCCTCACTAATACAATTATTTTTCTCAATGGAAATCATACCTCTTGAAGCCTCTTCTTCTTGTATGGTGGAATACACAATGAGATGATTTCTATTTAATCATAGATCTAAATTAGTATAATCCATGATTTTCTTTCCTTGTTGATTTTGCATATCAAATCTTTCTAGAAACCTTTGTGAGAAATCTACAATTGAGGAAAATGATTCAAACCCTTATCTCTTCAAAGTTTGGTACCACCAATTGTGAGCTACTCCATCCTTGTATCTAGAGATAATTGTTAGGGCATCATCTTGACACATAGGATTACAACCTAAAATTGTCTTCAATTTCTACAATCATGATCTAGCAAATATATCACTAGTGTCATCAAAGAAAGGGACTTGAGTCCACTTCATATTTTTTTTAATTGTATTCAGATCTGATTTTTCGTTTCTTTCCTTACAGGTTGGGAAGATCTCAAGCTTTGATACCACTATAATGTCCCCAAATGGACATTTTTGAACCAAATTGTATTTTTGGTCAAATCCCCAACCAAATTCAAATTTTTAGAATATATATTAAATCACTGTTATGCAAATCCAAATTTTCTAAGGAAATAACAACTAGGGTTTACCAATAAACTCATAAATATAAACAAATTGTAGTATTTCCAATCAGAACTAAAATACCATTTTTATGAGACTGAAATATGAAAGAACATGGATATTTCTGAGGTAAACAAGGCTACAATAAATTAATTTAAATCTGCAAACAAGATGTCATGAACAGATTTGAAAATGGAACTAAAAGTGACCAAAAATACTGATAAATAAGTACTTTAATACATAAAAATTAAAATGTCATATATCAATGTGTTAAGGTTAGCATAGGGCTATACAGATAATATATCATATCTAAGCATACATGCAAAAAAAATGGATATTTTACCAAAAGAAATATATAAAACAAGAGATATAAATCAACACCAAATTTAACGTGGTTTACCAAGTGTGGGCTACATCCACCAAGAAACAAGCCAATCTATTATCCAAAGCTTATAGAAGATATACAATGAAGATTTACAATCTTCCACACCTCTCACGATGTACAATACTTTCTTTCTCTCAAGCTTCTCCTTCTTCTTCAAGAATTCTCTCTCTCAAAATTATTTCCACTATAATCATCAATACATACAATCCTCTTCTTCTAAACCCTAGCTTTCATGCTTATAAAGGCATATACAAACTTAGGGCACTTAGCCATGCAATTACAATTAATAGATCTACTTTAATACTAAAATTAGATCTAATTCCCGTGAGTTAAATAAAACACCCACGCATAGGTAACTAATGCCAGTTAGCCCTAACCAATTTCAGTTCCTACTTTCCCAACCGATGTCAATCATAGGGGACCGATGTCGGTCCCTTCATAACTGATGTCGGTTATTGTGTTTTCCAACAAGTTTAATATAGCATGTTAAACTGAAGTAATTGAGCTCCACAACTCAGCAATCTCTCACTTGGAGATAATTTAGTACATTATACCTGTACAACATCATTATTGGATCCTTTCCTTAGCTTTTTTTCTTCCTCTTCAAGTCTCAAACTTGAAGACCAACAGAAGTGGAGTGTAGCTCTAACTTATCTTTTGTTAATGGCTTTTTTAGCATATCTGCAGGGTTTTCACTTCTATGATTTTTCTCCATTTTCAATTGCCCATCCTTCAATACCTGTCATATGAAGTGATACCTCAACTGAATGTGTTTCATTCTAGAATGAAACGTTGAGTTCTTTTCCAAATGAATTGCAATTTGATTGTCACTAAACAATTTTCAATCATCTTGCTCCTTTCCTAACTCTTCCATGAACTTTCTCATCCATATCATCTCTTTTTTAGCCTCCGTAGCTACAACATACTCTGTCTCTATAGTTGAAAAAGCCACAACCTTTTGTAATCTCAAAATCTAGCTAACAATCATTCCACCTACTGTTAAAATATATCTAGCAGTGCTCCTTCTACCATCCAAATCTCCAGCCATATCTAAATCAACATAGCCACATAAAGAAATATTTGAACCTCCATAGCATAACTACATGTTAGATGTCCCTCTCAAATACCTGAGTATCCATTAGACTACTTTCCAATGCTCTTTACCTAGATTGGCCATAAATCTACTCACAACTCCCATTGCATGTGTAGTGTCTAGTCTGGTACAAACCATAACATACATGAGACTCTTAACTATTGAAGCATATGGTAATTGTATCATGTATTTGACCTACTCATGTGATGAAAGACACTGATATTTTCTCAATTTAAAGTGTCCAGCCATAGGTGTACTTACAAATTTTGAATTTTGAATTTTAAACCTTTCTAACACCTTGTAGATATAATCCTCAAGAGACAAATACAATTTCTTGTTCTTCTTGTCTCTATGTATTTTTATGCCAAGGATTCTTTTTGTATCTCCTAAATCCTTCATAGAAAATGTGTGAGATATCTTTCTCTTAAGCTCATTAGTGTCTTGTATACTAGATCCTGTAATAAACATATCATCCACATACAGTAACAAAATAATATAGCTCCCATTTTCAAGCTTCCTGAAATAAATACAATGATCAGATTCACATCTCAAGTAACCATGCTCATGCATGAAACTATCAAACCTCATGTATCATTGCCTTGGAGCTTTCTTGAGTCCATATAGGTTATTTTTCAACCTACACACTAATTTCTTCTTACCCTTGACTTCATACCCAAGCGATTGTTGCATATAAATCTCTTCTTCTAAATCACCATGAAGAAAATCCATATTCACATTTAGTTGTTCTAAATGAAAATCATCTACTACAACTATACTCAATATAGTACGTATGGAAGTCATTTTAACAATAGGAGAAAATATTTCACCAAATGCAATACCTTCTTTCTATGCAAAATTTAATACAAACATTTCCGTGTACTTTTTCTGTCCGCCCTCTTCTTCCTTGATCTTGTAAACCCATTTGTTTTGTAATGTCCTCTTACCTATTGATAACTTAACCAAATCCCAAGTCTAGTTTTGTTCCAAGGATTCCATCTCCTCATCCATGCCATGTTCTCATTGCATGTGGGTCTCAACCTGCATTGCTTCTTCAAAAATTTATGGTTTGCCATTATCATTCAATAATAAATAAGATAGATAATGTGTAAATATTTCTGGAGATTTACTTACCGTTTGTGACCTTCTCATAAAAGTTTGGGGTTCCAGAGGCTCATTCTGGACCTCCTAGAAATTTTTTCCAATTACGACAATGACCGATGCCAGTCACCTATAGTCAACGCCAGTTTTTCTAACCGATGTCGGTTTGGCTCTTATGTAATTGATACTGGTTTAGCTAACTGATGTCGGTCAGGGGTCAACTGACATCGATTACTATGTAACCCTGTAGGTATGAGTTTCAAACCCAAGAGTTCATTTTCATTTGCAAACTTCTCAATCGGTTCGTCCTTGGGTACCAAAATTTGATCCCTGTATATTCTCTTTTCATTCCATTCAATGTCACAACTCCTAATAATTTTAAAATTCTCTAAATTCCAAAAATGGAATCCAAAATCACCAAATCCATAACCAATGAAAGTGCATATCTTATATTTTGCATCTGACCTTTTTCTATTTTCCTTATCAATATGCAGAAAAGCTTCTGAACCAAAATCTTTAAGAAAATAAAGATCTACCTCTTTTCTGGTCCAAGCTTCCTCTGGTATTCCTCCATCTAGTGAACTTGAAGGCCCACGGTTAATCAAATAAATTGATGTATCAATTGCTTCTATGTAAAACTGCAAGGACAATCCAACATGTATCATCACAATTCTAGCATGTTCTATGATTATCCTGTTCATTCTTTCTACAAAACCATTTTCTTATGGTGTTCTTGGAGCCATCCTTTCTCTATGTATTCCATTCACTAAACAATAATCATTAAAAGTCTCACTACAGTATTCACCACCATTGTTAAATCTAAGGCACTTTAAATTTGATTTTGATTCATTCTCAATAAGGGCTTTCCATATTTAAAAAGTATCAAAAACATCAGATTTAGGTTTAATACAATAAATTTGTACCTTTCTTGTAGCATCATCAATGAAAGTAACATAATATTGGGATCCTCCATGAGAATCTACCTGGGTTATTCCTCACACATCTGAGTGTACAAGCTCCAATTTCTGATCCTTCTTCATTGCCCCAACTTTGAGAAATCTCACTCTCTTTTGCTTTCCAAAGACACAATGCTCACAGAAATCAAAATCTAGATCTTTCAAATCTAATAACTTACCCTTAGACTTTAAGATCTACATTCCTTTTTGACTCATATGGCCAACCGATTATGCCACATGCATGCATCTGAATCTAAAGTAGATAACACATAAAAAGAATCAATAGCACAGGTAGATAAATATAATGTTCCTACCTTCTTGCCTCTTGCCACAACAAAGGCACCCTTAGTGAATTTCCAGGAGTCTGCTCTGAATGTAACAATCTAACTAGCTTCACCTATTTTCCCTATTGAAATAAGATTTCTCTTGAGGCTTGGTACATGCCTCACATCTTTCAATACCCATGTATTTCCTATCTACAATTTTAGATGTGTTGGTATCCAAATTTAATCTCCTTCAAAGGAAAAGTAGCATCACAAATTTGACAGGACACTCAAAGGTAGATAGATGATTATGTATGTCATTTTGTAGTCGGGGAAGAAGTCTATCTGACTTTTCAACACTCAGGCCTTAGAAGGAGTGGGTAGCACCTTAAAATGATGTGATCTTATCCTAACTATTTTAGGTTGTGCCTTTCAACCAAGGTAAGAGAACCTATTTTTTAACTTATGTTATTGAAGAATGCTAGTAGATCCTTTTGCACAAACTTTATAGATAAGACCTTGGGAAAATATGATCAACACACCAAATCTGACTCTCATGAGTTTTCACTTCCAAATTATGGAGATATTTTCAAAACAAGGCAAAGGTTACTAAAGACATTAGGAATCCTGATTGTTTCTGCATGTTTTGGTGGTAGAAATTATACATTTTCACACACACACAGGACAAACAGGGATAGTACAGGTAGGATTGGTTTTTCTTAAATAATTTTTTTGGTGGGAGGTGAGGTAGAATGAACTTGATTTTCTAGATTTTTAAGATTTTTTTACAAAATGGGAAACTTACACAACAGAATGCTTCAAGATAGCTAAGATGTTCCTTTAATTAAAATGTGTGCTTCAATGGAGGCCCAAATCAGCATGTTTTCACACAAAATATGAGATTCTAGCATGAAGGCTTGAGCTAGAAGACTCAATAAAACATCAAAATATAAGATCAATCACACCTGAGGTACACCCAAAGGCTTACAAACAATCTCTGTCAACAGATGAAAAAAAGTGATTTTAAATCATTTATTTCATTCTAAGATGAAAGCTCTTCTAAAAATGAAATTGTAGATGCCACTAAACTATCACAAGGATTGAGATCTATGTGATTGAGAGGGATTTTGATACAAGTTTGTAACTGGAACAAGAAAAACCATTTGCAGACATTCAGAAATGAAGCAGACACAAATTTTCCCAGATTCAACATGGAATAACTCAAATTTGATTAAACTTATCAGTAGGGGAAAGTTTCTAGAACAATCTCAAAGCTTGTAAATGGTTGTACACTCGCAACCACATTGACACGATCAAGTTTAACACAAAAGAGATATACAGGTTTCTCAAACAGTCCCTCAAGGAGATGGGCTCTATCAAGATTTTCTCTTAGAAAATCAGTTTTGAACCCTTACACTCTAACCATTTGGATGATAAATTTGTGCAATTTATAACATTTTACAGTAGAGCCTTTTCCCCCGACAACCAGAAACATTCAAAGCACCATTGTGTGTTGTGACTCCCAGAATCAAATTTGTAAAAAATTTGTCAGGTGTGCAGAGGGAAAATCTCTCCAAATATTTCTAGCATTCAATTCTTCACCTGGTAGAACACTCTTCCCTCATTCACCACCTACTTCTACCCCTAATCTGTCAAATCTGGTTCTTTGTGTGCCCAGGAAGAGAGACTAGAAAAGTAGATCAAACCCGATAGCCATATTTTGTCTTAATGGTAAAAGATGTCTCCAGATCTTCCTCACCAGACTTAGATATCAAATTAACTCCCCTTCCCTATTTGGCGTGTAAGAAATATCGAGAAATCATGAAGACTCATGTCTTTAGGAGTTATGGAGTAAAAATGGTGAAAAAATCAGATACAGATGCACAGTTTCCGTTGATTTCTATTTTAAATTTAGACCATCCGTGTGGGAGATCCACTTTAAAATGTGGGTTCCTTTTTTTCTTTTACAACCTTTTGGAAAAATGTAAATTTTTCACATTTTTCTCTACGCCTCCGCCCTTGAGAAATGAGCCTGACATGTGTCCTAAGGTGGGTCCCAAAGGAACCGTGACCAAATTCTGCTATTTCACCTCCTTTTTGGAAAAGGGAAATTTTTCCAAGTTTTTTGCATAGCTCCACCCTTCCACTTTTAGTTTTGGATGTGGGTCCATGCGGAACCCCGCTTCCTTTTACACTTTAGTTCCCTTTTTCACGAAAGGAAAATTTTCCAAATTTCCCCTAAAAGTCCACACCTCCACCATTAACTGGAACAAAATTTTGACTATTCTCTGTTGGGCTTATAGGTCATTTTGTTGATTTAATCCTTTTGATGACAAGAGGAAAAAAATCCTAGTTGCGTCTAATGGTCCGCTTCCCCACCCCTTTGACTTTTCAAAGCCAACCTTGACCTCCTCCTTATTAGGCTTGCGGGCCATTTTGATATTTTAATCCTTTAAGAGGCAAAAATTTAAGCTGCCCCCGATGGTCCGCTTCCTCACATTTTGACTCTTCAAACTGTCATGCATCATAATGATGCATCTTGAGATGGTCCCCAAAAGTTGAGACCTTGAATGAGCGCGGGCTCACCACGTGTCCTAGCCTAGAAAAATTTGTTTGAAGGCTTAAAGCTTAGTGTAAGGCACCATGCGTTAGGGTCCGAGGCAATCTCCTGTGAGAGGAGGCCTCTAAGTGTCCTCCTGGCACTTTTTTAAAATAAAATTCAAGGGTCGGTCCTCAAACATGCACGGTCCCTCCACATTTCCTAGGCCTCTCATAACCTTTTGAAAAAAGAGTAAGTATGGGAAGACTTGGCGGAAGCCTCCACGTGTCCTCATCGCGCAATTTCAAAATGGTGCCCAAGAGTGGAGACCCTGAATGAGCATGGGCTCACCACGTGTCCTCGTCCCGCCAAATAGTACTGGCTGCATAAAAAGTTTTTCTAAGTCTAGGAAGAACAATGGAAACCTCCACGTGTCTTCCCGGTGCAACTCCAAGCCCAACCCAAAAAGCAAATCCTCAAATGAGTGTCGTTCTTCCACGTAGATAGGTTTTTTCAGTTGAGGCGATTCATGATATTTTTTAAGTACTTTGTCGAGCTGCGTCCAACCAAAAGAGGCCACGTTTCCTATTGATGAAAGGATGTAAATTTGACTGGGAGAAATACCCGTCAAATTTAAAAATGCAGAAAAATGACCATTTGATCCCGGAGATGAAATTGTCTCCAAGGACAGAGAATTTAGAAATGTTACAAGGCTCAAATACATTCCTCTGAGCTACATCCATTCATTTTTCTTCAAGTATTTAGGGAAAAAATGACAAGGAACACAAATCCCGACCATGGAAAATGGAAAGAATGGGACAACCCAAGTTTTTATACCCAAATACAGAACTTTTTAGATGAATAGAGAAACGAGTAAACAATTTCGGATCTATACGTGATCCTCGGTCCAAGAAATGACTGATTATGGCAACAAAGGGAAGGTGGAGAATTTTCAAGCACAATACGGGAAGATAAAATATGACAGAGACCGTAGATTGATAGATTTTTAATGGTAAAATGGGGTGAGACTATTTTGAGCACCAACAAGATGAACTTCCCCTTTACTAGTAATACTACAAGGTTCATCATCACCTAAATAAAGATGTCCAAAATTTCCCTGGACATAATTTCTAAAATAACCTTTATTAGGGGTTACATGGAAAGAAGCTCTTGAATCTAAAACCCATGATTCTATTTTATTATCCAATGAAAGAATAAGATCATCTTACATTACCTCTGCTACAATATTTGCCTTTTTACCTTTCTCTGGGTGTTGATTCTCTTTATCCTTTGACCAACAATCTTTCTTTGCATGTCCTTTCTTTCCATAAATCCAACAGGTAATTCCCTTACCTCTAGATTTAGATATGTCATTCCTTGAATTTGATTTCCCATTATTCTTACTCTTGGATCTCTCCTTCTGCCTGCCTCTACTTTCTACATTCAAAGCATTCCTAGATGATGATTCCTCTGTACTTTTCTTGTGAATTTATTCATTCAATATTATACTAACCACATCATCAAACTTAAAAATATTATTATCAGAGGTTGTATTACTAACAACCATTAAGTTATCCCAACTATTAGGCAAGGAACATAAGAATAAAAGTGCTTTCACTTCATCATTAAATGGAATATCAAGTGATTTTAACTAATTTATAATAGATTAGAAATCATTCAAATGACTAGATGTAGATCCACCTTCATGCATCTTAGAACTAAATAGTTTCTTCATCAAATAAACTTTATTTGAAGCACTAGGTTTTTCATATAAATTAGTAAGATATTTCATTAACTCTACCATAGATGTCGCTTCTGTAATATTGGAAGCCACAGATGCTACCAAGCTCAATCTTATAGATCCCAAAGCCTTTCTATCAAGAATCTTTTATTCTTCATCAGTCATCTTCGTAGGTCTAGAATTTTTATCCAATGGTAAGTACAAGTCTCTTTGATACAAATAATCTTCAATCTGCATCTTCTATAATTTATAATTTCGGTCGTCAAACTTTTGTACCTTGTATTTGTTTTCTTTTGTCATTGTTATAGCTCCCACTCAATTAGTAAACCCTCTGTGAGTAAATCTGTCAATACATAAAACCCTCAAAGAAAGCTCTGCTACTAGTTATTAGGGTTAGCACAAGGTTTTATAGATAATATATCAGATCTAAACATACATGCAATAAAAATGGATATTCTACCAGAAGAAATATACAAAACAAAAGATATAAATCAACACCAAGCTTTAACATGGTTCACCCAGTGTGGGCTACATCCACCAAGGAACAAGCTATCTATTAGCTAAAGCTTTCAAAAGATATACAATGAAGATTTACAATCATCCATGCCTCTCATGATGTACAGTACTTTCTTTCTCTCAAACTTCTCCTTCTTCTCCAAAAATTCTCTCTCTCACAATTATTTCCACAATAATCATCAATACTTACAATCCTCTTCTTATAAACCCTATTTTTTATCCTTATATAGGCATATACAAACTTAGGGCACTTAGCCATGTAATTACAATCAATAGATTTGATTTAATACTAAAATTAGATCTAATTCCCATGAGTTAAATAAAACACCCACGCATAGGTAACCGACACCAGTTAGCCCTAACTGATGTTGGTTCTTACTTGCTTGACCGATGTCGGTCATAGGCGATCGATTTCGGTCCCTTCATAACCAATGCATGTTACTGTGTTTTCCAGCAAGTTTAATATAACATGTTAAACTAAAGTAATTAAGCTCCACAACTCAACACAATGAAAATCAGATTTTTAAATATCTCAGAAGTACTCAAAGCTACAAGAAAGTGGGTCACTCCACTTAGGGAAATTATCAAATTAACTATTGTAATTATTATTCAAACCCCTTATACAAAGATCTGCAAAAGTCCCTTCAACTGCTACAAGAAATAACCCTTACAAGCACAATAGAATACCATGTGTAGAGATCCCTCACATTACTCCAAGAGGTTTTTTGTCCTCTAGAAATAAATACTAAGGGTTTTCATTCTTAGAATATTTTTACCAAGCTACAAGCTTCAGACATAAAATCATAAATTCTAAAATGATCATAAAATGCCCAAAGCCAAGTCAACTTGTCCTTTTAAAGGAAGAAGTGACTCATAGTGACCCTCTACACATCCAATCACCATTCTCCTTCATTAAATATTGTCTTCCCTTCGTTTCTCTTATCTAGACCAAGTCACATTTTCTAGGAGGGATAACTTTTGGCCCATATGGTTTTTGCCTTTTTCCTTATTTAGTTTTTACTCCTTAGTACAAGTCACACTTTTCCATGAATATTATAATTTTGTTAAGTGATTATCTCTTTGTTTTCCTTTTCTAGGTGTAATTTATTATCAAGCCCATTAATTTTACTATAAGTGTTTGTTTATAATGTTTTTTTTTTTTACTTTATAATAAAATAGTAAAACATAAGTCACCCTTATTCTCTTCCCTTAGCCATCGGGTAGACAAAATAGGCTAAGGGTCCTCGATTGGGAAGGGGATATTATAGTCCTCCCTTGTCAAAATTTTTTGCTCTCAAGCAATTCCAAATTTATTTTGTCTGGAAGTGTTATGCACAATAGACAAAACATGTTGAAATGTTCCAAGATCCTTGCCCCTGTACCTGTCAAATGAAGCAGATCTTGCAAAAACATGCAACACTTATAATACCTATATTCACAAATTTAGAACAAGGAATCCACATGCTTTATTCTACCACTTGCATTACGGTACACCTCATGAATAAAGTAAATCTGAAATGGTTCATTATGCAACAATAAATATGACCCATTATTATGTTCTTCATACCTTGGAGTATCATCCATGTCTTCACCATATTTTGCCTCCATGATACTTTGACTTTGTTGTACCAATCCCGTAACATTCTTGTCAACAATGGGTTGAATATCATTATGAGTCAATTGCTGCAATAAACAAGATGACATACCGTTTTCCACACACTCTTCAATCTGTGCAATCCTCCCTCCTTGGAAAGAGATTTCCATGCTCTTGGCTGCAATATCTTAAGGAATGACATTCCTCATACCTTGTTGCCCACTAATAGAAGAAGTCTTTGCTTTAAACTCTTGTAGGGGTTGTTTCGCTTGAGCGGCTATCAATCTAGCAGCTCTAGCTCTTCTTTGCCACTCCTTACACCTCTTTTGAGTTTCCATTACATCCTCCTTGCTTGCATATATGAATTTCTTCTCCTGTCTAATATTAGTTTATATAGCAAGCAATGCTCTGTCCCCACTAATACACTTATTTTGCTTAATGTAAATCATACCTCTTGAAGCTTCTTCTTGCATGATAGAATTCACAATGGGTTGATTTCTCTTTAATCGTAGATCTGAATTGGTAGACTCAATGATTTTTTTTCCTTGCTCATTCTGCACATCAAATCTTTCTAGAAACTTTTTTGAGAAATTTGTAAGTGAGGCATATGATCCAATCCCTTGGCTCTTCAAATTTTGGTACCACCATTTGTGAGCTACTCCATCCATGTATCTAGAGATGATTGTTAGGGCATCACCTGACATAGAATTACAACCTATAAATGTCTCCAATTTTTGCAACCATGATCTAGCAGATATATCATTAGTGTCATCGAAGAAAGGGACTTGGGTCCACTTCATCTTTTCTTTGATTGCATTTAGATCTAATTTTTCTATTCCTTCATTACAGACTAAGAGGATTTCTAGCTCTAATACCACTGTAATGTCCCTAAATGGACATTTTTGACCCAAATTGGATTTTTGGCCAAACCAACAACTAGATCCAAAATATTAAATCATTGTTATACAGATCTGAATTTTCTAAGGAAATAACGACTAGGGTTTAACAATAAACTCATAAAAATCAGCCAACAAATTGTAGTTTTCCCAATCATAACTGAAATACTAATTTTATGAGACTAAAATATGAAAGAGCATGGAGAATTTTGAGGTAAACAAGGTTGCAATAAATTAATTTAAATATGCAAACAATCTACCATGAACAGATCTGAAAATGGCACTAAAAGTGACCAAAAAATATTGACTACTTTAATTCATAAAAATCAAATTTTCATATAACAATGCAAAGCATATTTTCAAGTACCTCCAAAGTACCCAAAGCTACAAGAAAGTGGGTCGCTCCACTTAGGGAAATTAAGAAATTAACTAATGTAATTATTCTTCAAACCCCCTATACAAAGATCTACAAAGATCCCTTCAACTACTGCTGGAAAAATTGAAATATCCTTACAAGCACAATAGAATCCCCTGTGTAGAGATCCGTCACAATACTCCAAGAGGGTTTTCGTCCTCTAGAGGTAAATACTAAGGGTTTTCGTCCTTAGAATATTGTTGTCAAGCTACAAGCTTCAGGCATAAAATCAGAAATTATAAAATGATCATAGAATGCCCGAACCCAAGTCGACTTGTCCTTTTAAAGAAAGAAGTGACCCATAGTGACTTTCTACGTATCCAATCACCATTCTCCTTCATTAAATATTTTCTTCCCTCCATTTCTCTTAGCTAGACCAAGTCACATTTTCTAGGAGGGATAACTTTTGGCCCATATGATTTTTGCTTTTTTCCTTATTTATTTTTACTCTTTAGTGCAATTTGCACTTTTCCATGAATATTATAATTTTCTTAAGTGATTATCCCTTTGTTTTCCTTTTCTAGGTGTAATTTATCATTAAGCCCATTAATTTTATTATAAGTGCTTTTTATAATGTTTTTTTTTTTTTGCACTTTATAATAAAATAATAGAACTTAAGTCACCCTTATTCTCTTCTCTTAGCCGTCAGGTAGACAAAATAGGCTAAGGGTCTTCGATTGGGATGGGGATATTACATAAAATTGGCCACAAAAGGCTACCATTCATGATTTAAAATCTACAAATGCACGGAAGTCTTCATGTATTCATGTCTAGTTCAAATAAAATAGCCCATAAAAGACTACCACACGTGATATAAGATTTGCAAATGTATGTGTACGAATTTGTAATTTTTTTGAAATGTACAGATAGAACCTTTCAATGTAATGTTTCATCTATATTCTTACACTTCCACTATCAATCACATCCCTTATCAACATGTTATCGACAGTTCAAAACAGACTTTTTCAACAAAAAACCTATGCAACTACCGTCTCAAACACGTTGCAACACTAACACAATTTCACCCAAATAATTACAAACCACATCAAGTACAAAAGTAATTAACTATCCCTCTAAATCAAATAACATATACCGCTCGATGTTCACATTGCAGTGTACACATGCAATTGCTAGTACATATTATTTTAACCATTAAACACATTACTCCACAACTAAACATTGAGAGCATTAATCATTAATCACTATCTTTTCAAACTTGACATAGTGGCACAATTAAATTAATAATAAAACTAAATTGAGACTATCAATCACTAATTAAAGACCTCACTCGTTTAATTTTTTTCGAATACTTTGTATCGCTGAATATATATGTTACCTCCAAAACTTAAGCAGAAATGCCATTAAACTAAATATTGCTCAATCAAAAATTAGTGAACTTTGGAAATTTCAATTTTCATGCATGTGGCACTCAACAATAATAAACCTTTTTAGTACACGTGTATGCAAGGAAGAATAGCATCTTGGAAAATAGCACACCGACATACAGAATCAAAAATTCAAATCCTATTGTTCGTATTATTCGCGGGTTTATATTTGAGGAAACACATTGGGCCGCTCTGAAAGTGACAATCTTGAAATTTTGAAAATCTTGTTTCTTGAAACAAATTAAATAATTAATCCCAAAATTTATCGCATATTCCTGATAATATACATACAATACAAAGCTGATCAATCAAAAAAAAAAAACCTCTGTTCTTAACTAATTATATTAATTTGTTATCACCTTAAACAAAATAAATCACACATTTTACGAGTTTCTGGCAGCAATATAACAATTCCATCATACTTTAGTGATGTCTGCAGAGCATCCTTTCTGCAAAAGCTGACAGTTCCAGAAAATTACCAGAAGACATTACTATTGCTCAATATTGATTTTTTTATTTTAGTTTCTATTTTACTATTGAATGTGTTAATTCTTTAGAAGTTTCCATTTGTCTGGGAAAAAGCTTTGAATGGAAGATCTGTTTTCGACAAAGCCAAACTCTGATAGGGAAAGAAGATGTCAGAGTTACACACACATGATAAAATATAAGAGGCTTACTGGATATGTGTTTTGGAATTTTATGTTTGGCATCATATGAGTTTAGATCTTATTCATCGTCATATGATGTAGTTGCACTCACAGTACATGTCTTTTTTCATGGCTGTTGAAAATGGAGGGACTCATGACTACATATTTTAACAGATCTTTTATGCCAGAAACTGATTTGGTATCAGTTTGAGCTATTTTTCCTATAAAAACCAGTTATGTCAGATTGATTCCAGGGCATATGTGCTACACACTATTGCCACAGGCCCACAACTCAGCATATAATCTAAAAATTTATTTAATTCATTATTTGATTAACAGGTTACAACAAGAAAAGCTCTAACAGAGACCAAATTAACGGGTAAAATAAAACATTTATAAAACCAGATCTTCGTAAACATGCTGCATTGCGGTACTAGTTTGCATAATGCATCAGCCACAAAAAAAATAGGCTGGTAATTAAACGTTTGCGATTTGATTATTTGCATATCCCCTCCACCTGGAAAACTTAACCAAAGAAAATATTCTTGATTTTTAAGAAACCCAAACAAAATGTTCTTGATTTTTAAGGGATGTTCTCATTTTCAACATTTTCTTCACCCTGCAAATCAAATTCGAAAGTGTCGGTCAGAAAGTTGACAACATTTTAGCTACTGTAATTTTTACAAGTTCTCATGGGTGTTTTATAGGTCATCTATCTAGTGTGTACCAACTTACCTTCATTGTTCCATTATTAAGAGGCTCGACTGAACCTCCCCAAACCTTGAGGCGATTCTCAGCTTGAGCAGCCTGCAGTACAAACAAAAAGATAATCACCTCAGCAATGGAATATGTGCTAACAACCACTAAAGATTCATAAGAAACATGCAAACTGAAAATTGTACATAATGAAAGCCTGAAACATTTAAGAAATGTGATGTTTTACCTCTTTATTCCAATTAGTGTATAATGTGATTAGCAGTAGAATGAGAGTCTGGAGAGCTGTCCCACAAATCATACCAATCCAAATGCCCTGTTCAACAAGCAAAGATAAAATTTGAGAGAACTTGAAGTTTATTGGTAAAAAGAAGTGGGCACACAGTGAAGAATAATTGAGAATTTGCATTCTAAACAGGGAAGACTAAGGTTACCTTCGCTCCAAGGTCGAAATAATATCCCATAAGAAGGCCAAGGGGTACTCCAATAACATAGTAGCACCCCAGGTTCACATAGGCTATCAGAGCTTGCCAACCTCCACCCACAGCCACACCTGAGTTGTTTGCATCAAAAAACAGAGCCTTCAAAAATTATGATACAACAGTCTGAATCCACAATCACAGAGATCATCAACTACGATTCACTCGATTTTCGAAGTCGATTCATGTACACCTTGAGTTCTGAACTAGTATTTACACTCTACCTGATAGAACTGGTTGAACACTGTTTAAAACCATTGTCACTCCAAGAAGCGCTGCCATGTCGGTCACCATATTTATGACCTCTTTGCTATCTGTGAATAGTACTGCAAACTTATCTTTGCAACCAAGAATGATAGCCATACATATAAGACCGAATGTTAGTGATGTTAGAACTACTATAAGGACAGAGAATTTTGCAGCTCTGGGGCGACCCGCTCCTAGTTCATTTGATACTCTCACACTGCACAAGTTAAATTCAGACTAAGCACTAGGTGCAAGCTTGCCAAAGATCTAAAATAGCAACACTCAAAAAAGTAAAGAAATATTTTAGTTGTTGAAGTAATGTGTCTACAATCACATTAAGGATAATAAGATCTGGTATTGGGCCAGTAAATTCTGGTTTCAAAAGAACCCAAAAAAGATAAACACTATAGGAAACCTGATATAGAAACAGAAAAATTCATACCTAATGGCAGCATTGAAACCGATGAAGATCATGACTTCCAATCCATTCAAACTCATGCTGCAAAAGGAACATACGGAAAACAATTAAAGATGTTACAATTCACAGTAGTATTTCCAACAGATTACAGGTTTAAACAACCATATACACCTGGACTAAAGGTCATAATTTATGTACATAGAAAAAGGAAGGTCTTACACATACATGTACACGAGTTCATTGCAATCAATAAGAGATAGTGATTTCATAGGAACATGATGAAATGGTTATGCCATCAGGCTATTACATCATTTGAAGAAAAAGGTCGGGGTTTTGAGGCAGAAAGGCTGCTTACCAGATAGATATTGCATCCACTTCAATTGTTGCATTTTTCAGATGACCCGTCATGATAGTCAATGACGTCATATACCAGATCTCCAAACTGCAAATGTCAACAACCACAAATGAACATGACTAAACTTTCTCAGAGATTTTGTTCATTCTTCACTCTTAATTTAGGGTTTTCATTGCCAGAATTTGAGTTTAGAATACAAAATAAACACTATAGTCATCCTACTAACCATAGCATAAGAGCCGAAGCCAGTGAAAGTCGAACAAAGGCCCATAACTCGCGAAAAGCAAGCCAGGAGAATCCTTTCCAAGCATCTTTGCAAAAGTAAAATATATATAAAAACTGCCCAACATTGACAAGCCACCATGATACATTCAGCATAATAGCTGCTCCAGCCAACCCCAAACCCACTTTGTAGATAAATACCCAGCTCATAACGATGTGGATTACGAATACAGCAAAGGAAATCCAAGCCATGGGCATGAGTTTTCTCTGTGCCTGAAGAAACTTCTGCATTGGGAAATTTAATGAAAAAGAAAACAGCATTGGCAGCGTCCAAAGTGCAAATTTTCCAGCTAAATCAGCTACATCAGCATCCTGTCCTAGACCTTTAAGAATTGGCGTGGCAAAAATGTAAACAGGACACAAAACCACTGCTGAACTTATCAATATTATCCATGAACGCTGCAAATAAACTCCAAGCATATCAAGTTTTCCTGCTCCGAAGGCCTGTCCACAGAGGGTCTCTAGTGCGCTGCCCATTCCCAACTGCAAATACCCAAAAGAATACTCAGCTTGCTCAAAGCTGATTAAAAAGATCACTTGCCCAAGCAACTAGCATTTTCTTTTTTTTAACAGAAAATAAGCAACTAGCATTTTGAATACTGCAGGATTACTGAAACAACTTTTTTTGTAATTCCAACATTTCATCAGTGACCGAGCACTATATAGACGCGCATGTGTGAAGCACAATGAGAGAAAAAACGGTTAGCATGTTGAAAGTCATTCCCAAAAGTTCTCTAGAAAATCATAACGACTTACTTCAAATTATTCTAAGTTATAACAAAAAAATTGTTCTTCTCTGACAATTCTAGACGCACACAAACTTTCATTAAAAATTTAAAATCTTTCTCCCTTCAATGGATGATCTCTTCACATTACACACACAATGTGAGCATCTGAGTAAGATTCCACCATCCTCACCCTTGAGCATATAATCACAACATAACATTTTCAAGTGGACTGCTATGGGTTTCATCCTCACAACCTTGGTAACTCGACCTACTTTTCTACTCTCCCACCTTGTGATGAATACAAACTTCTTCTCTGACACATTATTGAAGATATTATACAAACCTCCTCGAGAGAATCTTGTCAGGTAAGGGCAAGTAGGTCAGTGGAACAACAGTCCACAGACTGAGGGTGTTTCTGGGTTCCCAGCCTTCTAATTTTTGAGCAAAATAACAGTGAGTGTCGAAATTTAACTCGTCACAAGGACCCATAGGGTTGGCTTGGAGATATCAATCCATACACCCAGAGAGAGCCGAATCAAGTAACTCAATTTTGTTAAGTAGTTAATTGGCCATTGGGTGGTCCTGGTCCAACTCCTAGCCTGGCTAACTTTATAGAAAGTGTCAAAGCAGTGCCAGAGTTTGGCTTGGAAAATCAGAAAGACCATGGGGGATCTTGGAGATATCAATCCATACACCTAGAGAGAGCCCAATCAAGCAACTTAATTATCTTTGTTAAGTAGCTAACTGGCCACTAGGTGGTCCTGGTCCAACTCCCAGCCTGGCTAACTTTTAAAAAAAGTGTCAAAGCAGTGTGAGAGTTTGGCTTGGAGAATCGGAAAGACCGTGGGGTGTCTTAGAGATATCAATCCACACCCCTAAAGAGAACCCCATCAACTTCAAGTACGGAAAGTAACTTTGGTAAGTAGTTAACTGGCTATTGGGTGGTTCGGATTTGACTCCTAGCCTGGACAACTTTCTAGCATAGTATCAAAGAAGTGTCTGAATTTGTCTTGGAAGACAGCTAAGACTTCAACCAGAGCATGGCTTGAGGAAGAGTGTTGAAGGGAGAAATCCACTCTGGAAAAATAACCTCGTAAGGGCAAGTAGCTCAGGGATAAAGCAGCCCCCTGGACAGAGGATGGTTTTGAGCTTAAATACTAGCCTATCCCATTTCTGCCTCTCCTCTAAACTCCACTCCTAACTTCCAAGAATGGAAGTATTTTAATGTATTCAATTGACCATAATTGGTCAATGGAACTGTAAAACTACAGCTAGTGTAGAATATACAATAGAACCTCAACTTATCTCCAGCGAGCAATAAAAGAAGTACAAAAATGACAAAAAGTCACCCAACAGGGAAGAACATGTCGAAGTAGCCAGCTAAAAGAGAAGAACCCAATTTCGATCCTTCATTAGTACTAGTAGTATGGTACCCACACTACCAATTTGAGGAGTGTCCCCAAGACAGTCTACGAATGCAATGAGGAGAATGGCATGGTCTAAAGGGAGCCATTGATGCTAGCCTATTCTATCACCCAAAATTCTCAACCTCTGGTGGAGTTGATATAACTAGTAAGTTGAGTCTGGTGAGAATGCATACTACCATCAAGTCAGCAGCCTTCAAACAAACTTATGCATGCCTCTCAATGATCTTTAAAGTAAATAGATCATTTTTTTCACTTTTTGAGATTACAAAACAGAGAACACTACAATATGGATTATACCAACCAAACAAAGGAGATTAATAAAAACTACACAAAACAAATGAGCACACCGTTTTTCACTCACCATGATTCCAAAAGCCAGTCCTGAAATGACTGAGTTTGCTATGGCCACGCCAGCCTGCTCTACAGTACCCAAGTGTCCTACAAATATCTGTGTAGTGACTTGAATTGAAAAGTTGCATAGTGTAGTAAAAATTGCAGGCCCTGCAATTACCCATAATTTCTTCCATTCAATCCAACTCTCTTTTCTAAACTGCTCACATGTAGTGATAACAGAAGTGTCAATGGTAGAAACATCTCCATCTAACAAAGCAGAGTGGAGAGAGTCTGACATGCTTGAAACACTAGCTTTGTAGTGTCTATTCCTACACAGAAATAAGCAAATTTATTCTTGTTTCACTTGGTGTTTCGCTAGTTTAAACTGTTGAGCATTACTGGTAGGTCGGGATGCTTTCTAAATCTTTGAACGGTCGTTTGTCTATTCCTGTTGCAAATGGTATAATCTTGTGGACTTTCAATACTATATGGTTCAAGATTCTTTGATGGGAGTTAGTATATATGTCTGGAACTATGATTAAGACACTAATAAGGGATCACTCGGACGTCGATTTTACATAATTTTCACAATCGCATTATCATTTTAATCTTTGTCTTCGATAAACTTGATCCAGAGTGAGGGAGGCGCAAGTAACATAGATTTCTTACCATGAAGACCACTCGTTGTCTTTCTTTTCAAATAAGTGGATGATGAGAAACCTTGATTGGAGGTTACCACCTCTCAAATCCCATCACCTCTTGTCACAGAGTAATGTGGTGAGGCACGGGGAATTGCACCTAAAGCTAAAAGAATTTCAATTTAGTTTAAAGACTTCTGGAACCTTTGAATGGTAGGTGTTAGCAAACAACAAAGTTGTGTGAAGAGAGGATCTCGGAGATGGAAGCTCATATGGCAGAAGGCAAACTCTTTCTTATTTTGTAACCACTATTTTTTAATTTTTGTCTTTGGTCATCTTTTTAAATCAATCGGTTTGATTGATAGGGAGGGAAGGGAAATCAGGGAGGAGGTCTGGTACACATTCAATTAGGTGCAACACGGTGTTTTTTTTTGTTTTTTTTCCTTATCATCATCTTATGGTGCTTGAATCCACATTTTTCAAATTTTTTCAAAGAGAGTATGCAATTGACGTGTCTCACTAAATCACATCTTTTCTTTTATGATTCAAAGTTGTTTTTTTCCCTATTTTAAATGATGAACTACAGTTATTTCTCTGGTGGAGTTGATGTAACTGGTAAGCTGAGTCTGGTGAGACTGCAGATAACTATCAAGTCAGCAAGCTTCGAACAAACTTATGCAAGCCCCTTGAGGATCATTCAAGCAAAAAGATACAAAACAGCGAACACTGCAATATTGAATTATCCCAACCAAACAGAGGAGATTAAAAAAATCTTCACAAAACAAATGAATACTCCTTTTTTTCACTCACCATGATACCAAAAGTCAGTCCTGAAATGACTGAGCTCCCTATGGCCACGGCAGCTTGCTGTAGAGTACCCAAGTGTCCTACAAAGATCTGTGTAATGACGAAAATTGAATAGTTGCATAGTGTTGTAAAAATTGCAGGCCCTGCAATTGCCCACAATTTTTTGGTCTCAATCCAACTCTCCTTTCTAAACTGCCCACACGTAGTGATAGCAGAAATGTCATTGGTAGAAACATCCTCATCTAGCAAAGCGGAGTGGAGAGGGTCTGCCATGCTTGAAACTCTAGATCTGCATTGTCTACTCCCACACAGAAATAAGCAAATTTATCATTGTTTCACTTGGTGTTTAGGTAGTTTTGGAATGTAAAGCATAACTGGTAGGTGGGGATGCTTTCTAAATCTTTGAATGGTCATTTGTCTCGTTTCAAATACTTCAAGGTAATAAAAAAATCTTTAATGGGATTTGTTTTACGAGTCATTATATTACTAAGATATTAAAAAGATTGGATTGCTTGGTGAGATGTCTGGTTTGATTAAGACAATAAGGGATCACTTGGATGTTGAATCTATATAGTGGCATTGGCATTGGGATTGACACTTTAATCTTGTCCTTTGATAAAAATTACTTGAATGTTGATTCTATATATTGGCAATGGCATTGCTAGTTTAATCTTGTCTTTGGAGTAAACCCAGGTAACACAGATTTCTTATCATAAATCTCAATTTGGGGAGGACTCAATTGTTTTTTCCCTTCAAATAAGTACTTAGATGATGAGAAACCTTGACTGGAGGATACCACCTCTCAAACCCGATTCCCTCTTGTCCGAGAGAGGAATGTAGTGAACAGGGGATTGTACTTCAGTTAAAAGATAATAAATATAGTTTGAAGACTTCTGGAACCTTTGAATGGTAGATGTTAGCAAGCAAGTTGGGTGGGAAACTACTATTGAAAACGAGCTTTTGCATGGAGAAGGGGATCTCGGAGATGGAATTTCAAATAGGACACCGCAACTATCTTTCTTATTTTGTCACCATTAATTTATTTGGCTGTCTTTTAATCAAGCGGTTTGGTTGATTGCATGGGAAGGAAAATCAGAGAGAGAGGTGGAGGGGAGCTAACACTTATTTTACACTTTTAGGTTATTATTATTTTGTTTTTTCTAATCATTTTTTAGTGTGTTTAATGGTAAAGAATATGTGTTTTTGAAATAGAAGTTACAAATTTGAATGATGTAGGGGAGGGTATATATTATGTACTGTATTTTGAGTATAGCTAGGTGCCTCCTAATACAGGAAGTACAAGGTAGTTTCATATACTATAAGTCACAACTATACCCAAGTACAAGTTTCCTTATATTGTAGACTACAAAACCAATTTTTAATATTGTTATTATTATTTCTCAATAACTCAAGTTTAGCTAGGTTAAAGTTTTTCTTTTGTGATTCAATATTGCTTTTTCCTCCCTTTTAAATTATGAAATAGAGCTCTATTACCTTTTTTAAAAGTTAACATTAACAAATTATTTTCTAAAAAAAAACAAAAACTTGTATGAGAGTACACCACTAAGCCAACACACTAGGTTGTATTAAAGAGTTTAAGAAATTAAAATTTAACAATAAATGTGTCAAAAGGATACAACTTCGGTTGGTCAAAACATTAAACCGATGTCGGTTATGCCATCAAACTGGACACCTTCAACAGGGTTGCCCACTGTCACTCAATCAAAATTTAAAAAAAAAAAAAAAAGAATAAAAAGATTTCTTCCCGGCCTAAAGGCTGGTAGCCATTTTCAGCACCGGAAGTCAAAGAATGTTCTCACCCCAAGAATTTAAAAGTTATGAATGTTGAGACTCCCCATGCTGGCGGTTATGCCAAGCAGTCACATGTATCTGAGTCTTCTTATTTTGACCCCAATCAGGATAACCCTTGCCTAGATCCTCCATTCGAATTGGCTTCCCAGCCGACGCCTTAGACTATTGTCACGAGATCCAAGGAGAAAAAGGGGCACTTTGAACCTCCTATTTCTCGTTCTGCTTTGAAGTCGGTTGCATTTGTTTTTCCCCCTTATTCTGGGCCCATACCTTGGGTGTCTTGGTAGTTTGGCATTCTTTTGTTGTTTTCCTAAGGATGGCCTAGTGTGCTTGTGGCTTTGGGTCATGCTCTCATACCGCCCGCTTTTTTTGTTGAAGGAATCTTGTATCATGTTCCATTTATTTTCATAAAAAATCTTTTTCATAAAAAAAAACATCAAACCAAAAAAATCTTTGTTTTGAGAATGGGTAATTCATAGGTCTTCATCTTAAGTCTTCACCTTGAACTGTGGTTTTTCAACATAAGACTATCATTAAAGCCCCAAACTACAACACAAAACATGGTATTGAAAGGATTACAAAGAACACCCTTAATGTTGATTGGAGTTTGCATTTGAGTCCACAAGAAAATACAAAATGGTATAAATTCGGACCTTGTTCGACATGTGGTCATTTTATCTATTTTCTTTTATGATTGTAAAAATTCTAACACATTGTGAGATGGGTTGTTATGCAACACTATTCGTAAAATATAGGTCAATATAGATTTTCTCAAGACTAATGAATTAAATCCCAAGAAGTCATATTCATGTAGACAAGGAAAATTTTAAGAACCCCCTCGCGCCTCCATCCCAACGCCCCCCCCACCCCCCCCCCCCCCCCCCCCCCCCCCCCCGCCAAAAAAAAAAAGCTTATAGATATTACTTGGCAAATATGTGAAAATGACTTTCAAAAAATTGGTGAATATGAAGGAAATAGGTTTCAAAAGTTTTAATGAATCATTTGATAATGGTGTCAGTAGGTAGCAATTGTTAGCTGACAGTCTATGTTGTCAGTTGACATATGTTGTAGGCCAACAACATATGTAATTTTCTAAAAATCATTTTTTGACAATAGCACTTAAAATGACTGTCTTGATGATAAATTTTTCCTCACAAAATACACCATAAACAAAATTATAAAAATTGTTTTTTTGTGAAAATATCAGATTTTGCTAGTTTTGTATGGGAAAATTAATTTTTTGATTTTTTCTATGTCAATAGTTAAAATGATCGTCTCAATGAGAAATATGTCCTCACAAAATATGGCATAAGCAAAAAAAATCTCATACTCGATAATATATGCTACCGGCCGGTAACATGCAGTATGTTACCGGTCGATAGCTCGGTAGCATAATATATGCTATCGGACAGTAGCATGCAATAAGCTACCATCCGGTAGCATATATTATGTTACTAGCTAGTAGTATATTGTATGTTGTAGGTTGGTAGCATAAAGTATGCTACATGTTGGTAATGAAGTATATGCTAGGTAAGTGCACCAATCTGGGGGGCCAAAAGGGGGTCTTAAGTGGACGCATTTTTTTGAAAAAAAAAAACTTCAACTTGTATGATTTTTTCGAAATAGTTACACTCAAAATTGGAAGATGTTGTAGAAATATGAATCGTAGCATTTTGAGTCTAGATTCTAAGCTACTAAATTTTATTGAAAACAGATAAGTTTAAGTGGGTCAAATAACTAAAATACCAACAGATGCTCCTGTTTTTGTTTAAAAACAAAATAGATTGACTTTCGTGCCCCCCCTCCCCCCCCAATCATTTTTTGAGCACCATTTAGTATTTTTGAAAACCCTTCGGTAGAAAGATAGCTAGGAGCATCTAGTTTGGGTTCCATTTTTTTTAGATTTTTTAAGTGAATATTTTTTATTTATGATTTTTTTAGTACAGAAATTTTATGTTTTGAAAAATAACGGAGCTCCGACCGTGCCCTCCCCAACTACCTCAAAAAAATCGAAAAGTAGATTTTTTTTAATATGTATAGAATTATGCCTAGTTTGGGCTAGTATAAATTTTTTTTAATTTCGATCACCCAAAAAAAAGATACACCATGAACAATAGACATATTTACACTTCAAAAAAAGCTATAAAAAGGCATAGTTAGAAAATAAATAATATGGATACCTTATATTAGTCAGAAAATTTGGAAAATTATATTTTAAGAAAGAAGAGACTCTGCTCTACGTCATGGTATATTTTTTAAAAAATGGATCGATTTTTTTATTTTGATTTATCATAGAGGAAGTTTCATTTTTACATTTTCTTGTAAAAACTCGTTGTTTGTTGTGTTTGTGCAGGTCCATACCTCAAGCTTGGGGATCCAAACCGGATCCCAAGCCTTGAGGCATGGCTTGGGAAAAGAGAAAAGAAAAAATATGTATGCGTTTTGTGCAGTATAAACATAACGCGTACGTGTTCTATGTAGTATAAGCATTATGTATGCTTTTGACATGCTTATATTTACATAAATAAATGTTAAAGTATAAGTTTTTCATTTATTATTATAAATGAAAAACTTATACTTTAAATTTATTTATGTAAATATAAGAAATTAGGGTCACTTTGCACCTTATGGAATTAGTCTCACTGCTCCATGAGTCATAGTTTAGGAGATAGTTTTTTAAAGTATAATTTGTTCAATACATAGGTAATTTTTCAGGAATTTAGCATTCAGCCTAAATATTTTAGCATTTAACTTCTACAATCGAAACCCTAAACCATAGACCATAAACCTAAACACTAGACAATAAACCTTGAGCCCTAAACCCTAAACCTTAAACATTCAGCCCTTACCCGTGATCCCTAAACCCTGAGCCATAAGCCCTAAACCCTAAACCATGAACCATGAGCCCTAAATGCTAAACCCTAAACCCTGAACCGTAAAAACTAAATACTAAACCTTGACCGCTAAACCTTAAACCTTAAACACTGAATCCTAAACCCTAAACCCTTAGCCGTGAACTCTACACCCTTATCCTTGAGCCCTACAATATAAACCCTAGACCTTAGACCATATACCCTAAGCCTTAAGATCTAAACCCTAAACCCTAAACCCTGATCCCTAAACCATAGACCCTAAACCCTAAACCCTAAACCTTAATCCCTAAACATTAAATCCTAAACCCTAAACCCTAAACCCTAAACCCTGAACCATAAACCCTAAAACATGAACTGTAAACCATAAACCCTTATCCCTAAACACTAAATCCTTAACCTGAAACCCTAAACCCTAAACCCTAAATCCTTAACCTTGATCCATAAACCCTAACCATAAACACTAAACCCTAAACCCTAAACCTGAAACCTAAATCCTAAACCATAACCCTAAACCTTGAACCCTAAACTCTAAACCCTAAACTTTAAACCCAAAACCATGAGCCCTAAACCCTAAACCCTAAACCTCAAACCATATTTCATCGACATTTTCTAGTCTCGGGCTTAGAACCATCATTGAGTCTGCTTATAGAACTACCTTGTTTATGAGAGGTGGGACAAGTAACTAAATGGATATGACATCTACCTTGTGCCTTGTAATGTATATATTACACATCTCTTCCAAACTTGTTTCTCCCCACATATACTTGCACTCTTGAATGTAAATTTATTCAAACTCTGAAACAAATTTCACATTTCTCATATTTCCATGTATGGTATTATGCAAGCCAGGATGACCCATTGGAAGCTAGAAAAAATAACCATCACAACAACAAAAAATTAATCTTAAAGGAAACAAAATAAACATAGATAATATATCAATGCAGAGGTGTAGGATCATAATTGAATTCCATGTAGTATCCTCTCCTCTGGAGAAAGATAAAGTTCAATTGTTCTACTGTAAAGGATAGTAAATTTGATAGAACTTCCTAAAGTGTTCAAAATAAGCATAGAAATAGGGGAATGACTAAGAACGCTAAGGGGTTATCAATCACCTAGTAAATCTTTCTTGTTTAGTTCCAAATGGGAGTTACCTGGCCTACGACTTAGTGACCTTCCAGTCATTGATAATTCCTTATATGATAAACCCATGGATGTTTTCAAAATCCCATGAACAAAAAGATAGGGGTAGCCATCAATCCTAGTGAAGGGTGTGATGTGATTTCCAAGAAACTTGAAATTCATATAGATTTAGAGGTCATAACAAGAATTTTCAAATATCTCTATCATTATAAATGGAAGCCAAGTAATAGTGTCTCCCTGTACATCTAAGGATTGGGGAATACTGGGGTCTTTGGAAGGATTGGAAAATCAGGAATATGACATTTCCCTCCTTCAAAATATCAACAAATGAAAGCATCAAATTTTTATGACTCTCTTTGAATGTTCTGCATACAAATTCGATGAACCCTGAACTCTGTGACCTAAACCCTTAACCCTCAACCATGAGACCTAAACCCTAAACTATAAACCCTAAACCCTAAAACCAAAATAATAAATCCTAAACCCTAAACATAACCCTAAACCCTTGACCCTAGACCCTAAACCCTGAGCCCTAAGCTATAAACCCTAAATACTAAATCTAGAGCCCAGAGCTCTAACCCCCAAACCTTAAACTAGTAACTCTGAACCCTGAACCTTAAGCCATAAACCATGAACCATGAACCCTAAACCCTAATCCCTAAACCATAAACCCAAAACCTTAAGCCTTGAAACTTACACCCTAATCCTTGAGCCCTAAACCCTAAACCTTAAACCCTGAGCCCTAATCTCTAACCCTTAAACCTTAAACCGGTAACTAACCCCTATACCTTAAACCTGTAACTATGAAACCTAAACCCTGAATCGTAAACCTTAAACCATGCACCATAACCCCTAAACCCTAAACCATGAGCCCTGAGCCCTAAACCATAAACCCTAAACCTTAATGCCTAAATGTTATATCTTAAAGGTCCCTAAACCCTAAACCCTGACCCCTAAACCCTAAAATCTAAACCCCAAGAACTAAACCCTAAACCCTATACCCTGAGCCCTAAAGACTAAACCCTAAACCTTGAACTTTGTGATGTAAACCCTTAACCCTAAAATAAACCCTAAACCTCGATCCTTAAACCCTAAACCCTGAACCCTTTTCCCTAAACCCTGAACCCTGACCTTTAAACCTTAAACCCTAACTCTTAATCCCTAAACTGTAAACCATAAATCCTCAACCCTAAACCTTAACCCCTGAGCCCTAAACCCTAAACCCTATACCATAAACCCTAAGCCCTAAACCGTAAACTATAAGCCTTAAATCCTAAACCCTAAACCCTAAACCTAGAGCCCTAAACCCTAAACTGTAAGCCCTAAAATCTAGACCCTAAGCCATAAATAGTAAGCCAAAACCCTAAACCTTGAACCCTTAAACATAAACCCTTAACCTTAAACCCTAAAAACTAAACCATGAGCCCTAAACCCTGAACCCTCAACTTTCAACCCTAAACCCTCAACCATGATCCCTAAACCCTAAACACTGACCTTTAAACCTTACACCCTAACTCCTAGACCCTGAATCGTAAACCCTAAATCCTCAATCCTAAACTTTAAACCCTAACCCCTAAACCATAAACCATAAACCTTAATTCCTCAACCCTGAGCCCTAAACCCTAAACCCTATATCATAAACCCTAATCGCTAAATCCTAAACTCTAAGCCTTAAATCCTAAACCCTAAGCCCTAAAACCTAAACCCTGACCCCTAAACCCTAAACCTTGAGCCCTAAACCCTAAACCCTAAGCCCTGAACCCTGGGCCCTAAGACAAAACCCTAAACCTTGAGCCCTCAAACATAAACCCTTAACCCTAAACCCTACAAACTAAACCCTGAACCCTAAACCCTAAACCCTCAACTCTCAACCCTAAACCCTAAACCTTGATCCCTAAACCCTAAACCCTCAACCCTTAACCATAAACCCTAAACTCAAAACCCTAAACCATGAACCATAAGCCCTGACCCCTAAGCCCTAAACCCTAAAATCTGAACTATGAGCCTTAAACACTAAACCTTAAACCCTAAACTATAAACCTTGAGTTCTAAACCCTTAGCCCTAAACCCTAAACCCCGAGCCCTAAACCCTAAACCCTAAATCATAAACCCTCACCCAAAGGAAAGTCCTAAAAATATCATTTAGCATGTTTCAGTGTTTAAGGTGATCGATCGACTCATTTAGTTTTTATGAGAGACTACTTCCTTTAGAGGCCTAGAAAGGTATTTTTGGCCATTTTGTAGTTAATTGAACACCCTTCAGAACAAGCTAAAATGAGCTAGTCATGTCACTGAGTTATCATGGACCATTATTTGTGAAGTATTAAGGCATTGTTTGTCTCCATAAGAGACATATGAGCAAAAGCATGTATGAGAATAATGAATTTGATTCCATGAAAGGATGCTTTTAGAGCTAGGAAAGGTGAGGGGATGATCTTTATATGGAGCACCATGTTTCTAAGAATGAGAAATCATCTGAGTTCACTTGATGCAATTCACTTGGTACTATTCGTAACAACTCATTCAACACCTAGTAGTGTTATCACACCTTAAGGAGGAGGCACATTACAATCACCTCATTTTGGCCATAAGACAGGAATCCCATTCAGGGAACAATCCTCTATCTACAAAGTGGGGATATATTTTTAGTAAGAACTATCTACAAACATCATAGAGTTAATTCATGGTCACTAAAGTGAATTATGGACCAAATTCAAAAATTAGTACCAATTCAAGTAGTGGTAGGGCCAAAATCCATTTTAGAAGGTCAAAAAACATTTAAAATGACTATATGCTTTCTCAAAACAAATACCGACTACAATATATATGGCCTGAAAGTTTTAGGTCATTTGCTGAATTCCTAAAAATGAGTAAGTACTGACCATATTAGATTTTGAAAAACTATCTTCTAGATTATAACTATTGGAGCTACGAGACCACTTCCATAAGGTGCAGAGTGACCCTAATTTCTTATATTTACTAAAATAAATTTAAAGTATAAGAAATAATAAAATAAATTTGTAAGTATACACCACCAAAACACATATGCATGATCCATACTACACAAAACACGTACGCATTTTGTGTTGTTTGAAACGCGTACGCGTTTTGTGTAGTTTGAAACGCGTACGCGTTTTGCTTTTTTCAGATTCTTGTCTGCTTATTGGCCCCCCAACTTCGTGCACTTACCCTGCTACAAACTTGTAGCATTTTGACATTTTACATTATATGTAACTTCAATAAAATAACATGTTAAGTGTTAAAATACCTTTAATTTTGGAGGGTTGCAATATGTAGTCAATCTCGATCGTTAATTCCCATATATATATATGAAGGTAAATTTTACAAATTTCAATTTCGTGCTAATGATGATTTGAATTAAAAAATTTGGCTCTTGGTGTAAACACCAGGTGAACCGACACCTAAAAGTAACTTGAACCCAACAAATTTAGCCAACCCAATCCTAGTACCCACACCTAAAATTTTTCCAAATGCAAATTTCAAAAATTCTAGAATATTCATGAATTAACAAATATTCGCCACTAAAATTTACTCTTAATGTGGACACCTAATTTTTGTACAAAAGTAGTTAATTATTGCAATGTTAGTTATTTATGTATTAATTGATTATTGGCCCAAGTTAGGCTCTTGTTGACATGTGCTCTTTGTGTCAGTTGACCTTTAACACATTTCCCTTGTGTCTCTTTGACCTATTTAACCTTGTTTTCCCCTCATCGTCTCTATGTTCTGTCTCTATTTGTTTGTCTCCCCTAATTTTTCTTTTTCCTCTCATTTTTTCCCTTGATCCCATGCAATGACCATTTATGTATGAAACTTAACTAGTCGATCACTTGTGTACTAATTATGAAAAGGTCTGCCTTTGTGGACCCCCTTTCCCCCTTGATTTGGAATTTCTAATTTTGTGATGTATTTCTTATCAATTTATTGTTTGTTTTGTATCGAATTGTGTGCTAATATAGTCCTTATTTGAATTCAAGAAGTTTATAAATATATAGGTGCATTAGTGCATTTAGGGACACATAATGATCACCTATGAGCTATATTAAAATTATGAATGACATCCATTGTAATACGTGAGAGAATAAATTCTATTTCTAAAGCATCCCCATGAAAAAATAAGAATTCAATTATTTAAAGAATGTTATATCATTTAATAGTTATTTTGCATGCATTTAAGGATAAGGATGGGGACACTAGCATAGATCAGATTCACTGCTAAATTTCATTACCCTGAATTTATGTTGTTGAGTGGAAAGCTCGGCAACATAAAGTAGATAGAGATGTGTACTTAATAACCATGTAGATTGATGAAAGCATGTCGAGGGACAAGAAAAAGGATGGAGTGCTAAAAATGTGAAGCGTGGATGTTAAGGAGGAGAAATTGTAAAAAATGATGATGAAAATGAACCTAGGGAGAAAATGAATGTGTAGATGTCACGATGTACCTATTGTTGATGTCATTGTGTGTGATGTTGTTGTTTTTATTGGTGTTGTGATGATGTTGAATACCGCTTCCCATATGAACGTACCTGCAAAAGAGAAGCTAACAAGTAGTCAAATACACACATATATGATCAAAATATGTAAAAAGTGTGTAAGGGAAGTATGTAAAAATGTTGAAAATTTGAAAAAGGAACATGTGCACCTGATATGTGATGAGGAAAGGGTGAAGTAGATGATATCGATGCACAATTTTTTCAGGCGGTCTCATGCCAATGAAATGGAAGAAGTGTAGGGAGAATAGTCTGGTGTCATCCTTGGACAACCTAATTACTTCCCCTTGTGTAAAACACCACTACATATGGTGTGTATAAACGCATGTTCTAAGGACCCAAGTATGATTTTGAGCCCTGTAAAAACAACTATGTATGGAGTTCTGTAGATTTTTTTGAACTACCAATCAATTTGTAATTGCCCTCTGATTTTAGGTATCCAAGAAAGGCTGATGTATTACCCCTAGTTTTAGGCATCTAGGAAAGGCCATTGTGCTAAGAACCCATGTATGATTCTTAGCCCTATCTGAAAATGAAAATTGTGTTGTATTGGTATCATGCTTTGTATAAAATTGTATGGTGTGGATGATTCACCCAAATGATGCCCCCTTCATTTGGGGTACATGCGACATCAGTGAAGGAGTATGCAACCTAAAGGAGGATTGACCGTTGTGTTGAAACTATGCCCTGTAGGGAGAAGGGAATGTGCTTGGTAGAAACCAAGGAAAACATAAACCAGTGGATAGGAAAACAAGTGTTAGTACAAGAAAATACAAACACTCATGTTAAAGATGAAATATAATCTAAGCAGACAATGTGTAAGCTAAGATGTAAACAGATAAGGTAAACACGCAAAAATTCAATGTAGACTGCAAAAAGTGGTTTACAAACATGGGGCATCACTCACGATGTCACAAGAAAATCAAGGCCATAGTTGTAGTAAGCAATCAAAGAACAAGAAAGACATAGGGAAAATCCTGCAAACAATGACAAGCAAAAGTAAATAGTGTAGCAAACAACCATGGAAACAAATAATATTGCAAAACAATGTTGCACATGAAACACCCATTAGCATGTTAAAAATATAAAAGGTATGTCAAAGCATGTATAATTTGATTTAGTAGGGTGCTATCAAAGAAAATTAAACAATAACACATGTAGTGTACAAAAGTGGATGCCCCTAGGAGCCGTTATGGGACTGGTAATAGGTACCACACCAAGTATCCGTGTTGCATGTGATGGATCTACAAAATCTGTGATCACAACTAGAAAGGAAATTGAACGCGCATGTGTGTATGATAAATATAATGACATGTAAGATATCTATCTAGCATGTGTAATAAGATGAACATGTAACAGGTAAATGCAAGCAAGAGTAAATGAAACCAAGATATGCAGTATGTTGTGGATGAGGTGAAATAGAATGTAGTGTGAATGATAGAGGCAACATGCCCCCCAAGTTGATGTGTATGTATGCAATGAGGTTCATTCATTTTTTCACCCTCAATTGTCAAGAGTGAGCCATAAATGAGAGTGCGTCATCGGGAAATGATTTTGAATGATGTGTGGTATGTAGAAGGGTTTGATGAATGTTGCGTGGTGTATTGATTGTAAAATGATGATGTACAAATGATATTGAAGCTGACATGAATATGAGTGTTGTAGAATTAGGTGATAGAATGTGTGATGATTTATCCTAAAGCGTATATCACTAGATGTGTGAGTAAAATGCAGATACACATGATGATGTAGCATAAATTTTATATCACAAAATGTACGAATAAGATGCTAGAAAGGGGTGATGATTGAGCCTAAAAGCACATATCATGATATGTATTAAGAAGGTGGTGGCTGCAAATGTTGCATAGTGTGATAAAAAAAGGTTCATTGATTGATTGTGAAGATTAACGTGTAGAATGATATAAATGTGATGAGGTGATGTTCAATTTTGATTTGAACCCTCAACAGTTGAGCATGAACCATTGGACTAGTGTGCGTCATTGGGTAGTGAGTGAAGTGCATACAAAAAGATGAGTAAAATGAGTAATATGTGTAGTAGATGTGGTGATGAGATGTCGTAATTATGTGACATGAAAATTATGTAATGTGTGATAGATAATGTGCAATGTGTAATATAAGATGTCTAGAGTATAAAAATGTATAATTATGTAGTGTGTAGAATGTGTGCAATGTATGGGTGTACAAAGCACAGGGTGAGGATAATGTATATTGGATGGAAGATGAGGATAATGTATATTTACAAAATTGCATGATGTGTGAAGATGTGTAATGTGTAGTGTCTACTGTGCAGTGTGTGAGGTTCATGTGTATAATATGCCCTTAATAGCCAAGTGTGAACCATAGCACAAGAGTGCGTTATAGGGTACTAGAGAGATGAGTGTGTGTAAAGATGTATATGCTACAATCAAGATGTGAAATGATGCAGATATAAAATATGTGTTGACACTAAGGTGGGGGGAGAAATAAGTGTAATTCCCCCTGAGTGTGAGATGAGAAAAATGATCAAGTGTGTTGGACAAAGAAAAAGGGGCTAAGTATTGGGCACGCGAATGCAAGGCCCTAGAAGAGCACACAACGTTACAGTATGGCTGAAGTGCCCAGGATCAGAATTTAGTCATTTCTATTGGCAAGGATTTTTTAGAGCTAGCATATTGAGCACACAAAGACATGAAGACTTGTGGTCCATGCAAGGGTATTTTGAGAACAAGCATTAGCAGAGCACCATGCATAATTTAGGCTAATAATAGGATTTCTACTCAGAGTTAACTATAGGAAGTCTATTGTTAGAGAACTTGCATGTTTTGCATCCCTTTTGTAAAGGCACATGGATATTATTATCATGTGGCCTATTTTGAGATAGTGCATGGGCAGTGAAGGGTGAGTCCCCACCCCTATATATATGTATTGATTTACATGGTTAAGAAAATGTCAATTTGTAGAGTTATGCTGATGGTTTTGTCACGCGCATTACTCATGGAGATACCTCTATAATGTATGAAGCTTCTGTGTTTTACAGTATTAAATACAATTGATCTTATTGGCTAGATAACGGTGTTGAACATGATTGAAACTGGTTCTTGTCTAGTAAATCTTGTTATAGTCATTGTTTAGTTTATCTTATCTATATTCTAATATCTAGATCTGGTTTATGCAATGTGGACTGTTTACTATTGGTTATGAATCTGAATATACATATGCACTATCATACTAAAATTTTATACAAGCAACTCTAAAGAGGGACCTAGTGCCTTTGTGTGCTTTGGGTGAGTACTCAACTCAGGTTGAGTGATGTGCCAGCACACCTAGGTCATTTACAGTGACTTATAAGTTACACCATTGGTTTTGTTTCTGGGACCAATTTCTCATATGTTTTTCAGGATGTTGCAAGATGAAGATGTACCAGTTGACCTTCACAAGTGTTAAGGAGTGGATAGTAGATCTGGAAGAAGAATACGCTCAGAGACTTGGCACTAGATCTGAGTTTGATGCATGCATGTGGGTTGAACAGACTCTGTATGACTGCTTATATGAGATATTCTTTGTTATCTTTCCCATAGAAATATATGAGTGAGTGGTTGCTTATCCATCTAAAAGGAATTGGAGGTTTTGCACACTTTTCTGGATGTAAGACTAATTTCAGGCTATCTATGATGTTGATCTAATTTGGACACGTGTTATGGATACTTGGTTCAGTGGTGTTCTAAATAGCTATATTTTGGAGTACTCAATTTCAACTTACTTTTTTCTGAAGGTAGCTGAGTTTCAATTTTTACGTTATCCCAAGGTATCATATCTGCATAGAATTCTGTTGGTGATCAAGATCTTGATGGTAACCCTGAATTTGGAAGAGAAGTCGATGGCTAGCTAAATCCCACCACGCTCGGGGGTAGGAGCAAGTGTTGTTAAGGATGGCGGACCTAGCAGTAGATAGGAAAAGAGAAGAAAGGAAGATTAATTTTAATGAGGTGCATGAGAGGGAATTAGAGAAACAATGTGAGGTTGTAGAATGGATGGCGTTGTGGAGAGAGATGGCTCGTGAAGGATTTGGAGCTCATGCAGAGGACATGGAACCAGAGCATTTGGAACTCCCCCATTTGGGAAAGCATGATATGGAACCCTCATCTACCTCTTATGAGAGCACGCAAATAGAGATAACATGGTTCGCAAGCACACATTTGAATTTACCTGGTGACCTAGCCCTTGCACTTGGTTTTGTAGTTTCTATTACAACCAGTAGTCAACAAGCTAGTTTGGGTAGTAGAGTAGCAAGAGGTATAATTGATTTATCAACAAGTTCAAGAGTAAATCAAATAGTAAGTACCTTTATGCCCAGGCAGGCATCTTCCTTAATATTTTGAAGGCTCAATTGGATGTACCTTTTTAGACGTATTGCCGATGTAGAACACAGGCATGCAAAACATTGGACTCACATAAGATATTAGTGCAACTTCGCAGACTACGGGAGTTCAGTTTAGCACCACTATTGGGACACAAGGAAGTGCATCCTCCTGTTCAATTCCTATTACAGGTGGAGGATCAGGAGGAATAAGTGGCTAAGGATCTGGTAAATCTAGTGGATTTGGTGGGCATGGTCCTCATCATCCCCATAATATTTACATGGATATCTCACTTCATTTCCCAGAGTATAGGGGAATAATAGATGTTGCTGAGGATATCCATATGTGTGAGATATTATGGAACACAAAAGGAATTACAAATTCCAAGCACAAGGCCATTCAATTTGTAACTACGTTGCTGGGACACACACACAATTGGTACAAGAAGTTTGACCCTGATTAGACTTGTGTGGATTATATGGCATTACGGGATGTTTTCATTAAAGAATTTTATATCCCCGAGTTTGAGTAGAAAATTATAAGCGTGCTCAAGGATATCAAGAAGGGAAATATTGAGAGTGTCTAAGAATATGATGCACATTTCAAAAACTCTTGTCTAAATTATCTTATGATATCCATGCAAGTCAGCATGCACAGTGGTTCATCGGAGGCCTAATCATGCTTTTTAGGAGGGCACTCTCACATAAGACTTATACAGATCTGCTTGAGGTGCTTGAAGCAAATTTTTAAGTTGAGGTAGTTGGGAGTATAGACACTGAAGTGAGCCCATTCTTGGAAGCTCAGATTTTGGTATTGGAAAAATAGTTGGAGAAAATATCAACCAATACAACACATGAGACACACACTAGAATTTGGTCCATAGATTGTGAAGTAGAAGGGCATACTAAGGATAGTTGTCCTCGTAGATCATTGCGCTCCTTGTTACTGGTGTGTGAGATATGTCATTTAGACCATGATGTAAGCCATTGCCCATTGTTACAATGCGTGATAAGGAAGAAAGTATCATAGTATTATAAGATTTTCTGGTCCATAACTCACAATATTGAAGATTACATGTTGATTGAACAAATCCATGATGTCATTGATATTGGTGTACAATAGACTGGAGTTGTGAATAGCTCTAAGGATAAATGTGAGCAACATGGTCATGATCACACTCAAGGGCACTATGATCATAATGAAGGACTCTTTTAGGGAGGCCATGGTAGATGTCAAGGATAATGTTGTGGATTCAGAGACAGGGGTCGCAGTGGTGGATGAGGTGAGTTCCCTCATGGAACATGTTATATGTGTGGATCTCCTAGCCATTATAAGCGTGAGTGTCCTCAGAATGTTACTTGTTATTTTTGTGGAAATAATCATAACTATGAAGAGTACCAGACTCGTATGAACATCTAAGAAAGAAACAAAAATAGGAGGACAAAGGCACGGGGATGGTCAGAATACAACGCACCATGGAAAATAAATGGATGTTGAAGTTAGCACTGGATCCTTAGGTAGTACATGTGAAGATTACTACACGCGCTGAGGCTATGCACGCTAGAGAAACATTACAACAGAAGCCTACCATTACTAAGGAGGATATTTTACATGCAAAATACCCAGACCCTACACATTAGAAGTAGGTTTATTAAGAAACCATGGATGTACTCAAAAATCTACAGGGTGAAATACATTGTTTAAAGGAACAGTCAAGAAAGTTGGAACAAAATAAGGTAGCTGAGACTTTTGAGTCGGATGTTGATGATATGAAGGAAGTATGCAACATACTGCATTAGGAGAACATTATTACATTACTAGGGAGTTGGTTAAAGGAAAAAAATTCCACACATTGGTATTGAAAATGGATGACAACCTTTGCATGCTAATCTCCCTTCTCATAGCTTGGATTATGACAAGGAGATCACTTTGAATGTTGTTGTGGATGGATGGCTTCTGAGAAATATTTTTATTGACACAGGCGCGGAAGTGAATGTGCTTACTTTAGATGCATGGGTTCAAATGGGAAGACCTCCATTACAACCATCTTCCAATGTAATGTAAAGGGAAAATCAGACTAATGACACACCATTTGGAGTCTTGAAGGATGCATCTATTACTATACAGGGGCCAAGTTCACTGGGGACTTTGAGGTCTTAGTGCTTGTAGAAGTGGACATCTTCCTAGCTCTACTTAGGTGCCCTTGGTGCTATGAAAATAATGTTGATCTATGGTTCAATAAGGGATATATAGTTTTGAGAACAAGGAAGAATGAGTTATTATCCCTTTGATAGATAGAAAATATGCACCTTATGTTGAGCCCTTAAGTGAAGAAGACCAAAACAAAATTTATTTGCGCACCATTCATGATTCAGAAGCAATTGAGCCATCTAAGGAAGGAATTCTCTAGTGGGATGATGCATAGTATATCAGTGATACTACAAGTATTTCCTATGAAAATTGGGCACATGGAACTTACGAGATGGTTGGGCACAAAGTAAGAACCGTAACTATGCACGTAAGCAGGCCACATTGTGTTAGGCGGTTAGGTAATAACCTTGTACCTCGGTACACTAGCAAAGGAAAACTTGAGGTATTCCTATGAGCCATGGAAGTATAGTGGAAGGATCAGGTGGATAGAAGGAACATGTTAGTTTATACCCTGTGTGGGACTGCAGCGCACTGATGGATGGTTCATAGGGATAATCTAATAGAATGGAGAGAGGTGAGAATTTTCCTATCAGCAAGGTTTCTCATAATTAATGCACCAACTCAAATATGTGAATATCATGCTAATAATCATGTTCAACACCACCTTCAACATTGTGAGAGACTCTGGATAGAGGGGCAAAAAGATTTACCACCTTTGTTATGGGTGTAAAAATTTATTTCACCTTTGCGAGGTTGTGCGCGTACTTGGTATGTTTATGTGGAGCTGCCTAGAGAGACTGAAAATTGAAAAAAATTGACTGCAGGTATGTTCCAGACTTTTTAATACTTCTCCACTAAACCTCTGGTGAAAGAGGCATTATAGGTTATAAAACACTTGACTATGGGAGATAATGCAAAGGATAAAGAACTCATTCAGGAGTTTTTTGGCGAGTCAGACCTAGAAGTGCATTTTGATGAATTACATGAGACAGATGCAAAACTGCTTGAGCACATTTTCCTAAAGAAGGAGATAATGAAGAAGAAGCAGACCATAATGTGGGTGGTACTATGCAATATTATGTAGACGTTATGGTACAACAAGTCAAGGGTGCATTTGTTCATGAGGACATTGGGTAATAGACATGTCGACATGATGATGAAGAGGCAGTAGGTGCTCAAAATTTGGGCTATATGGATGACCCATAAAAAATTATTTGCACCAAATTTTAGAGCACTCTGCCCAAAAAAAATTGTATGGATGGGATTGGATGCACCCAGAGATGGCAAATATGCGCACTCACAAGAATATATCATGGAGTATGCAAACTCACATGGATGAGCCCAAATTTGCTGTTTGCAAGGAGGCGTGTACTTTGAAGAAGGTAATGAAGGCACCATATACACACCATATGACCATCAAGCCCACACATTTTTCAATTGAATAGGTGAGTAACACATTGGTTAAAGTGTCAACAGAAGTAACACGCTGGAATATTGATAAGGAAACAACAATATGGGTGTTGTTGGATGATAAGAAGGATAAAGACACAAAGATCAAGAAACTCACCCAGGAGCGGGATAATGTAGTGGTTGAGGCACAAAATGTTAAGAAGATTACCAAACAGATAGAGGATGAGATCTTACAAAAGAGGCCCTATTTTCAAAGAAGGTGCCACAAGATTTTAAGTCTGAACTACATTATCTTCACATAACAGTTCATCTACTTCTGGAGGAAGTACCAGCCTATCTCCCTAAACAAAAGGATGTTGTAGAAGAAGCATCAAGGGCCAAGGCTTCAATTACAAGGAAGATATCTAGCTATGAGGATTTTTTGTAAGCCGTAAAGGGTGAAATGAGGAAGGAAGATTTGGTGTTGGCCATGTGTACAATGCCTAAAAACTTAGTACAGCAAAGAAAAAAAGCAGATGCAAGTGAAGTTCTGCAGGTAGAAAAAGATGAAACAATCGGCCACACAGAATGGGTTACCCTAGTAGAAACGAAGAGCGACGCATTAGATGTTGCAAGGAAACAACATATGGATCGAATCAAGAGCATTGGGAAGCTCATTACAAAAAATATGTATGTCATGGAAGGAATGACCTTAGGTATGGCCAAAATCCTTAGAATTTTGAAGAGTGAGGGCAGAAACATGACTCTAGATGAGTTAGATGGTGTTTTTGTGGACATCTCGAATAAGAAAAATGCAATGCTTAAATACTAGTATGAGTTTGAAGGGGAAATTGAGAGTGAATATCCAAAACTCATTCTACCAGAAGAAAAAAAGGGTACACAATAAGATGACTCAACGTATTCTTTATTCTCTCATTCATTATCCTATATTCTTTGGAATGACAAGGTGATTACCCATTTTCGGGGCAACAATATGTTTTAGTGTGGGGTAATGTTGGACAAAAAAATTGGGCTAAGTGTTGGGCATGTGAATGTAGGGCATTGGAAGAGCGCATGACGCTACAATATGGCTGAAGCGCCCAGGATCAGGAGTTATCAGTTTCTATTGGTAAGGATATTTTTAAGCACACAAAGACATGAATACTTGTAGTCCACACAAGGGTATTTTGGGAACAAGCATCAACCGATCACCATGCATAGTTTAGGCTAATAATAGGATTTCTACTTAGAGTTAACTATAGGAAGTTTATTGTTAGAGAACTTGCATGTTTTACATCCTTTTTGTAAAGGAGCATGGTTATAATTAACATGTGATCTATTTTGAGATAGTGCATGGGTGGTGAAGTGAAAGTCCCCACCCCTATATGTATGTATTGATTTGCATGGTTAAGAAAGCATGAATTTGTAGAGTTATGTTGTTGGTTTTGTCATGCACATGACTCATGGAGATACCTCTATAATGTATGAAGCTTTTGTGTTTTACATTATTCAATACAATGGATCTTATTGGCTAGATAATGGTGTTGAACATGACTGAAACTGGTTCTTATATGGTAAATCTTGTTATATTCATTGTTTAGTTCATCTTATATATATATATATATATATATATATATATATATATATATATATATATATACATATATTATAAGATCTAGATCTGGTTTATGCAATGTGGACTATTTACTGTTGGTTATGAATATGAATTTACATATGCACTATCATGCTAACATTCTATACAAGAAACTCTAAAGAGGGACCTAGTGCCTTTGCATGCTTTGGGTGAGCGCTTAGCTCAGGATGAGTGATGTGTCAGTGTGCCTGGGTTATTTAGAGTGAATTCTAGGTTGTATCAAAGTGTCACTATCCAAAATATCATTATTGTCCTTACTGAAGTTGACTGGGGTGGCGTTGGAGACTTGATAAGCAATAGTATGAGGAGGATCATATAGAGAGACATTACGACATAGATTATATATGGTCATTGCATATTCTTCATCGGTGAAAGGTAGTGGTGGAAACCCATGTGCATACCAATAAGTAATATTTTGAGAATGTCCAGGAGATGAATCACTACCGATAGAAATATTTCTGAATGGAATGGGAAAAGTGATAGAAGTGCGACTAGAGTATAAAGTGCCTCTAATATAGTCAATACAAGATTTCTCGAGTGTCAATAGATAAGTTCGAGGACTATGTGCAACAAATACTACGAGATGAAAAACACGAAGACCATAGGCGACCATAATGTTGAAATAACCATGATAAAGATGAGGTGAGTAAGGCGGTGGTAAAATATCATTAAGCATCAGGACAAGCTTATCTAAGCTATCATATGTGTAAATAGTATCAGAACAAGTATAATCCACTGGAATATGATGCCAATAATATTTGTTGATTAAGAGTGTGTATGTGAAAGGAAGTGGTGAAGATGGAGACTTCTCAGAAGAGGGTGAAACAACATACAAAGTATGGACAAACACCTGGTAAAGTACCATAACATTAGTAGAGGGAGGGGTCTTCAATTTTTATTCACTAGGGCCACCGGACACAAAAGTGTCATTGAAATAGGATTCATTGACATCAATAGGAGTGAAGTTGAGTTTTCATAATGCTTCGTCAGGAAGTTAAACATGATCAACGTTGTCATTAGAGTTATTAAAATCATCTTTGTTTGCATTGTCATGTGGTATTGCACTATCAAATATGTTGTTAGGAAGTGTACTAGATGTAAGAGGAACACTAATGGGCTGATTAGTAGTTTGTAGAGGAGTAGGCACTATGGGTGAAATGATGATAGTAGTATGAGTAGAACTAAATGGAGTACTTGGAGCGATAGAAAAGATTGCAAAACACTCGACTGACCAACGTCATATGTATCAATATCACTATATGGAATGCATTGCGTAGGAGGAATATGCATATCATTAATGGGGTCTATGTGACTTAATTTGAAGGGTTCATGATCTGCAGTAATAGTATGTTCATAACCATCATGCAAGAATTTGACGCATTGGTGTACAATAGATGGGACCGCTTGCATTGCATGAATCCTAGGTCTAACTATTAACATTGAATTGAAATGAAGTATCTATAACAAAGAAGTCTGTGAGGAAGATCTTAGGCCCAACTCTAATATTTAATGAAATAGTTCCTAGGCATGTGTGAGTATTTGAATCATATCCCCGAATTAGAGTATAATTCTTATAAATTAGATTATCGTTGATGCCCATTTTTTTAGAAGGGAATAAACACATAGGTTGGCGACCGATCCATTATGCTTAAGCACATGTTTAATGCAGGTGGTGCTGATAACAACCATGATAAGAAATGGTGCACACGGATTTTCTTTAGCAAATGGTGAGTTGTCCTCACGAGTGAATGATATAGCGCATGGAAAATTTTTGAGAGACTGAATGAGGGGTGTGAAGGCTACCACATAATTATCACTTTCTATATGAATAGAATAAAGTGAAGCCTATAATGTTTGATGAAAATCTAGTGCACTACACAATAATTCCTAAAGAGATATTTTGGCTAGTGTATTCTTAAGTTGCTCATCAATATCATATCCCTTAGAAGCAGCAAGAGGAGCCAAAGAAGTGATAGGTGGTGGGATAGACACAGGTGGAGCCATAAGAGGGTGAGTGCGGTAAGTAGTTACCACATTAATAGAAGGATTAGCCCGAGGTATAATAAAATGAGGAGAATGCTAAGTACAAACTTACATGAAATCAACAACAATAGTAACCATTCTTGAAACCTTAGTGGGCGTGAAATAAGGATGCAATGATTGAGTCGTTACTTGATAAGGTGAAGACATACTTAGAAGGGAGGGTTTGATCGATTGGGTTCACCAAAATGATTAGGTTAAAATGGAAATATATAAGCCTAATCTGAATGCTATAGTAGTAGTAAATGAATAACAATTAAGTATAATAATCAATATTCAAGTAATTAAGTAATAAATAATTAAACCCTAATTGTAAAGAGAGGGTAGGAATCCTTAGCTGGTTCACAGAGTTCTTGAAAATTCACAAAGTTGGAAAACTAGAAAATGTGAAGCAAAAACCATAAAAAAATGCAAATATGAGGAGATAGGCCAGACTGGGGCATCTGGAGAGGGACAAGGGCACCTGTGGGTGCCCTAGACCTATTTCTAGGTGCCTGGGTCTGCGAAAATGTTCAAAAAACCTCCTCTAAGGTGTCACAAGGTGTTCACCTTTAGTACCCTTGATCATTCCAAGGTCACACCAAGATCATCGAGGTCACTGTAAACCTACAATGAAGTATAAGGTGTATGCACAAAGATGTGAGCCCAAAAAGAGGGAAAAAATCCATTTTTTGACCATTTTGGCCATAAGGCACTCGCGTTATGGCTCGGTCGCGTTATAACATGAAAAGAGAAAATCTAGGTCACACTATAATGCGATTGCGTTACGGCTTAGGTTTACCAAGTCGAAACACACTTCAGTTATAACTCACTCATGTTATAATGCACTCGTGTTATAGTTTTCTATGTGTTTTTCCACATTATCCCTCCCAAATGGACATATTTTGCATTGGAAACATGAATGTGAGCACATTATAATTGTTGGGTTTTTAAATGGTACTTTAACAAACCACAGTCAGGGGACAACAAGTCCCTCCTCTTTAATGGGATAGTTTCCCTTTTTGAAAGCAAGAAAGAAAACTTATATACAAATCTACAAATTTCAAAGTGTGGATTCCTGATAATTTGAAACATTTTATTCCCAAAGATCATCAATACAAAAGAATGGAAGAACTAAGGAGATGAGAGAGGAAGAACATAACAATACTTTCAAGAAATATAGATAGTAGAGTACAACCTTATATGTATTGATCAAAGGAGATATAGAATGGAATCATTCATAATTATAATAGATATAATTTCACAGACACAAAGTTCTCAAAATCGTATTAACAAGAACATAAAGTTTCTTATCATGCAAAGATGGATGATTCGTAAATTCGAACAAGGCAAGAAGGAATAACAAAGGAAGAAAGGAAAAACCTTTTATATTGATTACTTTTGAATCTATTACATCTATAGAGTACCAAGATCCAACCAACATAATGACATGGAGAAGCCATTAGATAATCCTAAAAAATAGTTACATTAGATTTCTTAGTTCTTGCAGAAGCGTTAATGGCGGAAAAATTGATGCTTTGTAATGCAGTCATTAAACCTATTTTGTAACTTCAAATATGAGTCATCCACATGGAAAATATCTACACTGAAGCATGTTGGCATAGCAAAATATACGTATGGGTGACCTCCCGGGAAATTCCCGATGTCACTTCCTCTTAATATGCCGTTGGGCCTGATTGGGTGTATACCTGGCTCCATCGTGTCGGAGGGTATTGGCGTAGCAACTGATTAACACGATGAGATCCCTCTCCACCATAAGTTCGAGCTTTTTCTGTGACGGCAAGTCATTTAGTATCAGAGCCAGGCAGTTAAGCGTGCCAACCCCAGAGTAGTTCTAGGATGGGTGACCTCCCAGGAAATTCCCGATGTCACTGTCTCCTAATGTCGTTGGGCCTAACTGGGTGTATACGTGGTGGGCCCAGAGCTCACATGGTTGCATCTGGATTCATCATGTAGGGGTGTGTTGGCGTAGCAGCTATTTAACACGATGAGTTCCCTCTCCACCATCAGTTCGAGCTTTTGGTGTGACGGCAAGTCGTGTAGCTCTGATACCAAATGATTTGCCATCACACCAAAAGTTCAAACTGATGGTGGAGAGGGATCTCACCGTGTTAATCAACTACTACGCCAACAAAGTAGGCCTGAGGGCACCTTTTGTATTATGTGACTTTGTAGAGATTTGGCATTTTTTTACATTTTGGCCCACCCATCTACTTTTGATATAGGCTTGACACATGGCTTTACTTGAGTGGGGATGGCATTGCGGCTCACTTTTATAATTTTAACTCTTTTCAAATAAAATCTCAAAAACTCAAAGTTATCCGCCGACCAGCCTCTCCGATTTGAATTTTCAATGTAGGCATCAACACGTGGCTTCACCTAGGCGTCAGCGGGCTTGCGCTTTACTTTATAACTTTATGCCCTTTAGAAACAAAGGTAAAATTCCTAAAGTGTCCTGATAACCCGCCTCTCCACTTTTGACTTAAAAATGGCCATGTGTCCCTTTACAGGCCTTAGGCATTCTTTTTACATTTTAAGCCTTTCGCCATAATGCCTCAAAACACAAAAATGACCCACCTTTCCGCCTATGCTTGTTTCAGCCAATCAGGATCCTTTGGGCCATGGGGCTAATTTGACACTTTTACAGAAATAACAAAAGTGACAAGTTTAAAAGATAAACCCACCATGCTAAATCCAATCAGAGATGTCCATGTATCCATAAATATTGGGACAGAATTTGATGCCCATCATTCATGATTGTGGAAAAATAAAAAATGAAAGGGAAAACCCCACCATTTGCGCCCGAATTTCAAATTGTTCTCCATGGATAGAGAAACTACAAACAATACCAAGTTCGATGCAGTCCACAACCAAAGAGAAGGATTGACAACAAAATTTGAATGAAGGAAAATATTTTCAAGCATTCAGAAAGGGAAATAGAAAATACTTCAAACTACGAAGACTGAAGAATTTTGAAGCAAAAGAGAAAGATTAAAACCAAGAACCCACGACTTTAAAGCATGAATTTCTCCAAGGCACCAACTCAAAATTCACAAAATGTGACTTCAAAAAGAGGGGGATTTTGAGGGAAACAACAGCTGGCTCTTTCTAGGGATGACGTGGCTTTAAACAAAGAAACAAGGCAAGATCAAGAACTACAGAAAAACTCTGGGAAAGAATACCAGTGCTTTATCCATTGGGAAAATAGAGTCAAAGGAAACAATAAACAGAAGACAACACACGAAAGGGAAACAAACCAAAATAGGGAAAGCCAAAAACCAAAAAACTATACATAATATATAGAAGGACTACCTAGTCACCTAGGACTTGAACAACTTTAAATATTTCCCACTATAAGGAAGTGAGAGAGAAGATCCATCCATATAATCCAAATAGAAAGAATTTTCTCTAGCAAAGTGCCTAATTTTGAAAGGACCAAGCCAAAGAGAATCAAACTTACCATGGCTTCCTTGAGGTTCATGCCTTTTGTCCCACAACAGAATAATGTCTCCCACTTGAAAATCTCTGGGTCTAGCTTTCTTGTCAAACAAATCTTTCACCTTCAGTTGATGAGATGAGATTTTATCAAAAACTTGCAACCTGTCTTCATCTAGCTTCTAGAGATACATGATCCTCTTACAGTCCAAGGAACCAGTGAAACTTGAATCTTCAATAGGCTTCAATAAGTGCAAGGATGGTAATTCCACTGTTGGTGGCAGTTGAGCTTCAACACCATACACCACTTGAAATGGAGACATCCCAATTTCTCTTTTGGCTGTAATATTATCTTCCCAGAGAGCATCATAAAGTTTCTTATGCCAATTCCTCTAAGAGTCATTGACAAGCTTCCAAAGGATGGTTACCAAATTCCTATTTTTTTATTCTACTTATCCATTTCCTTGGGGGTAGTAGTATGAAGAATGAGCAAGGGAGATTCCATAACCATAGCAGAAATCCATCATCTCAGAAGAAGAAAAATTTGAAGCATTATCAGTCACAATCTTGTTTGATACCCCAAACCTTATCAATATGTTCTCTTTGATGAAATTACACACCACCTCAGAAGTAGTGATTTTGATTGGAATAGCTTCTACCCACTTTGTGAAGTAATCTATAGAAGTTAGCACGTGAGTATGCCTAGAACTGGAAGGTGGATTAAGAGTTCTAATGAAATGCAATCCCCACTATTGAAAAGGCTCATCAATCACTATTGGTTTTAGTGGTAAAGTAGCCAACTTAGGTCTCCCAACAAAAGTCTAATAGGCTTCACACTTACCTACCCATTTCGATGCATCTCTGAATAATGTAGGCCAATAGTACCCTACACAAAGGATTTTATGAGTGACATCAAAAGATAAATTAGCTCCACAAGCATGATCATGAAAAGCTAAAAACAACTTCTTATGTTGCTCTTTGTCCACACATTTAAGGAATCTTCCATCTATGCCTCACTTGAATAAAGCATTTTACCATAATACATATTGTGCAGACCTTAGCTTAATAGATTTATTTTCCTTGGCACTCAAGTGGGATGGAAACTCTCCATAAGTAAGAAAATGTGCAATACCAACATACCATTCATATGTTGAACTGAGGAAGAGGAAAACAAGAACATCAACTACTTCTTTGGACAATTCTGCATCAGCTCCTTCAGCAATAAGCTCACATAAGCCTTTCCCCTGGACTAGCTTAGCTGTCTTGATATCAAGGTCATATTCTTGGAATTTTTCTACCCAATTGCCTCTCTTAGTTCCAAACTCCTATTGTGTAAGAATAGACTTGATGGTTGTATCAGGTACAAGCACAATAGAGTGAGAATTAAGAATATAAAAGCAAAACTGCTTGACAGCTTTGACCACTACAAAAGCATGTTTCTCCATCACAATATATTTCAATTCATGAGCTTTCATAACATATCTTATGAATGCAATTGCAAGTTCATGATCCTCAAAATTTCTCTGAGTTAGCACAATAGCCAAGGTACTCTCCATAGCATAGCAATAGATGATAAAATCCTTGTTGAAATCAGGACATGCTAAGATGGGAGTCTTAGCAATGAATTTATTGATACCTTCAAATGCTTATTTACCTTCAAAATTCCAACCAAAGTTTTTTATTTCCTTTCATCATGTGAGAAATGTTCATAGTTGGTTCTGTAAAATTAGGAATAAATCTCCTCATGAACTTTATCTTACCAAAGAAAGAGTGAACACCCTCTTTCCTTGTGGGAAGAGGAATCTATTGGATTGCTTGAAATATTTCTGGATCTATCTTGATTCCTTATTTGGAGACAATATGCCCCAGGAACTTTCCTTTAGTAACAAAAAAGATAGACTTCTTAGGATTGAGAGAAACTCCATGTTCTCTGCATTTTTGGAGGACTGCTTCAAAATGCTGAAAGTGATCTGCCCTTATTTTGGAGAAAACAGTCAAATCATCAAGGTACACAATAACACACTTTCCCTTAAGAATGTAAAAATCCAATTCCATTGCCCTCTGAAAGGTGGCACCAACATTGATCAGACCAAAATGCATTCTCTTGTAGGAAAAGGTGCCCCAAGGAGTAGTAAAAGTAGTTTTGTGTTGATCTGGGGTACTAACTTCCACCTAATTATTCCCAGAGAACCCATCTAGCAGAGAAAACATCTCAGAGCTTGTGACAACTTGCAAAACTTGATCCATCGTGGGGGGAGGGTAGTTTTCTTTCAGAGAGGCCTAATTCAAATTCCTAAAATACACACAAATGCAAATCTCACTCTTCTTCCTGACAGACACAATGTTGGCAATCCATGTTGAATTATGTATAGGGAAAATAATTTTTTTTCCTTTAGTAACTTCTATATCTCTTGAAAAATAGTGTCAACAACATTGGGATTGTATTTCCTTTGTTTATGCTTGAAATATTTGATCCCAAGTTTCAGAGGGATAAAGTGTTGCATTTCCTTTGGCTGGAAAGCCATGAGATCATCATATGAATAAGAAAGAACATCAACATACCTTTTTAATAGATTTATTAATTTCTTCTTCTCTTCTTGAGTGCAACATTTTCCAATGTTCACCATCTTGGGTTCCTCATGACTTCCAATATTAATCTTTTCACATTCGCCATACTATCAAGCTCCTTGGGAAGCTTTATAATTAATGTACCTATCATGCTTATCAAACAAATCTTCCAAAATCACCATTCCTTTAGGGATCTTGTTACCTTTCAATTTGATGCAGCCATCTTGATCCATCTCTTCCTTGATATCTCCTTAATTAGAGGGTACATACTCTCAAGGCAAAGTCTCACTTACTTCAAAATATAATTGATCAAAATTATCCTCAAGCTCTAAGAAAGAGATAAAATGTTGATCATCATTGTAAACCTATAAATTGCTTGCATTATCTGGTACGCTGGGCCTATGAATCATTTCAATGGTAACTTTATCTTAAGAGAAATTTGGGTGAGGAATCAACAGAGATCCTAAGACAGCTAGAGAATCAGCTCTAGTATTCTTCTCTCTTAGCACAAATTCAATGGAGAAAGCATCAAGAAACACAATGGAATCTTAGAAAAATTTCTATAATGTTTCAATCTCCCGTTCTTCACTTGAAAAAGATCCCTGACTCATTTCACAATCAACTATGCATCACCACGAGCACAAATATTCTTCACTCCCATTTCTTTTTCCATGTTCAACCCAAGTATGAGTGCCTCATATTCAACTATATTGTTTGTATTTTCAAAAAAAATCTTGAATGAAACAAGATGAATCTTCCCTTCTGGAGAGGTTAGCACCACACCAACCTTAGAACCAGCTGAAGAACAACTTCCATCAAACTCCAGAGTCCAAATTCCATTGGGATCATGAATCACTCCCTTAGGAAGTCTTACGTCATCTTTTTACATGATCATGTAATTACCATGCCCTAAATCTTCATAGAGTATTTGTGATTTTGGATCATCAGTATTTTGCACAATATACTCAGTTTGTTTCTCAGGTAGCAGCTTCTTCATTTTTTCATTGACCAGGATCAAAGCATGCGACCAATTGATCTGAATTTCACCTCCCACCTCCTTACAAAAATTTCTACTTAGCAACATCCCATATGAGGGAGGAATATCAACAAGAAAAATAGTGGCTAAGAGCCTTTTCTCCAGTAATGCAGTGAAGGCTACTTGTGCATCTTTAATTATTCCAACCAAAGGCACTTCTGTACTCTCCATGGAATAATAGGAACCAAAGGTACATGTTAAATTCATGCCCAAAGCACATGAGCTACTTTTGCAGGCATTACATTGTTTGATGCTCTTGAGTCTATAACACAATTACTGAGTTTATGGCCAGCTATGAGAAGAGTCACATAGAATGGTTCAATTTTATCATTAGGGGAAGTGATTGCAACCACAAGGCTTGGTTGAGGTGAGTAAGAGGGAGTGGGAAAAAGGCCTTTATAAGTATTGGATGAAGCATTGGACTTGGAATTGGCAAAGTATACCATTTTAGCAAAGGATTTTGGATGGGTTTGGTAAAACTCTACCTTTGAGATTTTGATCTTTTTCTTTTTGAGGTGATCAATGATATCAAAAGATCTAGAGGTGAATGGGGAATCATTGCTAGGAACAGGAGAAACTTTTGATTTATCAACTTTAGGAATTGAAGGAAGAATTTTTGGAAACAAAAGTAGAAGAAGGAGGATTAACATTACTCACCTTTTGTGTGGAGGTAGAGGGAATAGGATCTCCTCTTCTTATAACCACTGGAATAGTTATAGGAAACTTCTTGGATTTCTTAGCAGGATGCATCACTTTTTCTTTTTTGTTCATTTTCTCTTGAGTCATAACAACACATGACTTACTATTCATCTTTGTCATCCATACCTTCAGTGGTAAAGAAATGAACTTGAGATCCACCAAGCTCCTCCAGTTCTTCATAGAGTTCGTTAAACTCCTCATCATCAGGTTCTTGAACTTCACATGTTGCATTGAATGGAACCTTGATGGGTGGGCCTTCAATAGCCAATCTAGTATGAGAAGGAGGTAACCGGTTCCTAGGCTAAAAATTATTCCTTGGGATGTCTTGGTAAGGAGTATGTTGAGCCGATTGTTTCTTGATGACAATGAGATCATTTGCCAACTTCTGCACTAACTGATCTAAGTGGACTTCAAGAGAGGGAGAAGAAGATGCCTTAGACTTGGAAGGTTCTCTTTTCAATTTATCAAACATGATCAAGTCATCCTTCACACTGATAGCTAACCGTTGATTAGCCTCAAGAGTTGCAAGGTTATCTCTCCTTAGTGCATAACTCACTTTAGGTAACTGGGCATTGAGGAAGAAGCATTTTTGGATTTGATCTAGTGGATGAGTGTTCTATGGAATTTTATGAATTAGCTTTTTGAATTTAGCTACAAATTCCCTCATGAGCTTGAATAGTTCCTTCTTGATATGAGAGACTTGAGCTAACAGAGCATGCACATCTTCAGCAGGTTTGAAACGTTTCTTAAACCGAGTTTTCATGGTGGTCCAATTAGTGGTTGACCCAACAGGAAGATGATAAAACCAATCAGCAACATTTTCCTACAATGTCTCCATAAAAATATTGAAAAAGACATCTTCATGTTCAACCCCAAATCCCACATGCAACAATGAAGGCTGTAATGTGTTCATTTGGATGAACCTTCCCATCACCCCAGAATTTGGGAAAACTTTTCTTTTTACCCCTAGGTAACTCATGCAATGGCTGAGGAAGAGAAAGTGGCCCAACCTGTTGTCCCCAAGGCAAAGGGGATGCCATATTTGCAAATATTGACTAAGGGGAACTGAAACACTAGTAAGTATCAAAGCACAAATATTAGGACTGAATTGTTTTTGAGGAATGCTATTCTTGGAATTTATGTCTTTAATAGGAGGTTTTCTTGTAGAACGAGTTCTTATGTTCCTTCTTGCTGGAAGAAGAGAGAAGTTTTGTTGCTCCAGAAGTTGAAAATGGGAATCTTCTATTCCGAGAGCTTTCTTACCATGAGTATATCTTAGAGTCGCTAGATCGAAAATGATCTTGAAGTTGTTATTTTAGAAAGGGATACATTTGAAACAAAATCCCTAGTAGAGTCACCAAAAATTGTTGGGGTTTTAAATGGTACTTTAACAAACCACAGTCAAGGGACAACAAGTCCCTCCTCTTTAATGGGAGAGGTTCCCTTATTGAAAGCAAGCAACAAAACTTATATACAAATGTACAACTTTCAAAGTGTGGATTTCTAATACTTTAAAATGTTTTATGCCCAAAGATCATCGATACGAAAGAATGGAAGAACTAAGGAGATGAGAGAGGAAGAACATAACAATATTTTCAGGAAATATAGATAGCAGAGTATAACCTTATACGTATTGATCAAAGGAAATATAGAATGGAATCATTCACAATTATAATAGATATAATTTTATAGACACAAAGTTCTCGAAATAGTATTAACAAGAACATAAAGTTTCTTATCATGCAAAGATGGATGATTCGTAAATTTGAACAAGGAAAGAAGGAATAGCAAAGGAAGAAAGGAATTTTTTTTTGTATTGATTACTTTTGAATCTATTACTTCTACAGAGTACCAAGATCCAACCAACATAATGACATGGAGAAGCCATTGACTAATCCTAAAAATGGTTAAATTTGATTTCTTGGTTCTTACAGAAGTGTTAATGGCGGAAAAAATGATGCTTTGTAATGCAGTCATTAAACCTATTTTGTAACTTCAAATATGAGTCGTCCACGTGGAAAATATCTACACTGAAGCGGGCCTGAGTGCACCTTTTGTATTTTGTGACTTTGTAGAGATTTATCTTTTTTTACATTTTGGCCCGCCCATCCGCTTTTGATACAGGCTTGACACGTGGATTTACTTGAATGGGGATGGAGTCACGACTCACTTTTACAATTTTAACTCTTTTCAAAGAAAATCTCAAAAACTCAAAGTTCTTTGCCAACCCGCCTCTCCGCTTTGACTTTTCAATGTAGGCATCAACAAGTGGCTTCACCTGGGTTTCAGCGGGGTTACGCTTCACTTCATAACTTTACGCCCTTTTGAAAACAAAGGTAAAATTCTTAAAGTGTCCCGACAACCCACCTCCCCACTTTTGACTTAAAAATGTCCACGTGTCCCTTTGTGGGCCTTAGGAATTATTTTTACAATTTAAGCCTTTCGTCATAATGCCTCAAAACACAAAAAGGACCCGCCTTTCCACCTCCACTTGTTTTAGCTAATCAGGATCCTTCGGGCCATGGGGCTAATTTGACACTTTTGCAAAAATAACAAAAGTGATAATTTTACAAGATAAACCTGCAACGCCGCATCTAATCAGAGATGTCCACGTATCCGTAGAAGTCAGGAAAGAATTTGACTTCCGTCTTTCATGACTGTGGAAAAATAAAAATGAAAGGGAAAACCCCAACATTTGCGCTAGAATTTCAAATTGTTCTCCATGGACATAGAAACTAAAAACAACACCAGGGTCGACGTAATCCACAACCAAAGAGAAGGATTGACAACAACATTCGAATGAAGGAAAATATTTTCAAGCATCCAGACAGGGAAATAGAAAATACTTCAAACTACGAAGACTGAAGAATTTTTCAAGTGAAAGGGCGAGATTAAAACCGAGCACCCATGACTTCAAAACATGAATTTCTCTAAGGCACCAACTCAAAATTCACAAAACTTGACTTCAAAAAGAGGGGGATTTTGAGGGCGACAACAATAATGGTAGCGTGTTATATTGCACTCGTGTTTCATCTTGTTGGGGTTTGGAATACCCAATCCAAAGGCTTGGATTTCCAAACTAGAGGTTTGGACTGTGTATTGCATGATTAAAACCATGTTTGACATAAAAACATCAAAATTTCATGTGTGCACCCCAATATCTCTTGCATTAAAACATAATATTCAAAAATAAATTATACTATGATGTTAAGTTCATTTTTACCTTGATAACGATATAACTATTTCTAAAATCTGATTAGTTTAAGGATTTCATCCATAATTTATTTTACTAGTGCCTTGTTTTTTTGCAAAAACCAATGCATACATTTTGGTGCACAATATACGATTTTTTCATCCAAATTAAAAAAAATGGTTTTTCCTAAACTCCATTCTACATGCACTCAAAAAATCTAAAAAATGACTTTTCTTCTCAAAGTTATAGGGGGTGCACACACAAATATTTCATTTTTAGGATATGTGCACTTTAAGAATTAATAAAAAATATCTATTCATCCAAAAATCATGAAAATTTAGTTGGACCTCATACATGGTCTTAGCTAACTTTATACCAAAGGGTTTTGAAAAAAAAATTATACTGCTAAAAAAAAGGGGACCGCACACACAATAGGTTCTTATCTTTTTTTACACAAAAATAGACATACTTTGTGTGCACACAACATTTGAGCCTCTTAATCTCAACCATTTAAAAAAATTAGTAGTTTATAAATTAGATTCCGAGCTCTACAGTACTTATTCTTATCACTTTGTCAACTTTTGAGAATAGGCATGCTGAATTATTCGATGAAGTTCAGGTTTCGTTGATTTCACGAAAAAGGTGTCCCTTTTTTACCTCATTTTTGCCCCCCATTTTTATGCACTTACCCTATAGACATGCAAAACCATCAAATAGACATTGAATCCTAAAAAAGAAAGATTCAAAAGGATGGGTCTGACTGTCCTCAACTATCACAATGGTGAACTTACGGCTGAGTGTTGCACTACATCTTAGACTCAATGTAGTTTTGTACATGTGTGTGTGGAATTGTGCCCTAGGTTACTTTTGCACATTTCGCACTTGGATAGAGAACAAGTAGCTAGATGTAGAATGTAGTAAATATGTGCATGGAATATAATGAACTTCCCTCCTATGAAGTGTGATGCAGAAAATCAGCCCTTGTGTTCCTTGTGGTGGAGCTAAATGGATGTAATAGAGCTCTTAGATGCCTTAATGGATGCAACCTTAGGTGGTGATAGATAGTGTTTAGTGCTAGGTCCTTTATTATGATCACATAGATTTATATTTATATGACTCTCTTGTTTCCTAATTAACCTTGAAAAGACTGACTACCAAAAAGATAAGATGCACAAATGGCTATAAAAGACCCAAAAAGTGTGAGTAAAGTATAAAGAGTACATGGGCACCTAGAAGGGATGAGGGCACCTGACACTAGCATCCTGGTTGGGCGTTGGTGTCGAGGATGATAAATGTCGAAATATGAAAAGACAGACTGAGCAAGTAAGGGTGTAAGAATAAAAGTAGTAACGGAAAGTAAAGAAAAATGGCCAAAGATATGGGTGGATTAGTATTTTTCTTACTTAGGAATCATATGAATAGTCGTATGCAATCAGGACTAGATAACTACCCAAAGTGCATGATTTTGTGTCTACACACACCACAACAATGTCACCATAACTGATATGTGGCCTCATCATTGGTGACTGACGATAGGTCGTTGATTAACCTCCAACCTAATGTGCCTCTGTCATCTGGTGAAAGATGTTGCTTACTCAACAAATATGATCATGAAACTCAAAATACCTTCAACCAAAATGTGTCCAAAATTAATTTTGTTTTTGCAAATTTTTTACAATGACCTAATTTCCGACTCTTAACTGTTAAAAACATGGACACAACAACAAAAACCGAATCTTTTTTTCAAAACAATATAAAAAATACACAATATTGACACCTTTTTATAATACACTAAATGACAAATGTGTGAGACTCAATTGATTGGTAATTTGTAGTAAACAAAGATGAATCAAATACTTTACTTGAATATTGAGATCTCTATACACATTACTCTAACAAAGAACTATGAGACTTTAAGTCAACTCTAAGACAAAAAAATTACAACACATGATATAAACTTTATATCTTTTGCTAATGACACTTGTCATTCCATATCTAAGTACACAATAAAACTTTAGGAAGACTTTACTAGTCTACCGTGAACATTTCCTTAAAAGGAAATAAATAACCGTGGCCTAAATATCTTTAAAAAAAAATAGTTTAAGACGATGACTTATGACAACACAACTTGAGTTGGTTATGGCGTTATGATACATAGATACGTGAAGAGAACAAGAGAGAGTGAGAGGCCAAGTGATGCAGAGAAAGACACTCAATGACTTTTATTTTGTAAAATCATGGGCTCCTGATGAGGTGATCAGACTCAAATGTTGAACGTAAGATCCATTTGATGCAAATATACTGAAACCCTTATTCGATGCAGATCTGAGAATCCTGATTCAAAAGTTAATCCGTTTGAGTTGAATAAAAATTTCTTCGATCCTCCGAGAGACGTCAACTGGTGGTAAGTAATCAATGTAATGCTGGAGAATCAATATGACGAACAACAAGAAGCAGTAGTACGCGTGAAGGGATTTATACCAAATAAAAAGGGTAGAGCGGATTTATAGACGACGATGTGCGCGGAGTATTGATACTGCACTAACTCATTTTATTAACTCCTAAGATCTTGAAATTACCATGGCCGCGTGTATCTCTTTCTTATCCAGAAGGTCTGCGCCAAATCTTTCTGTGCATAAAATGTTGCACCAAATAGATCGAATGGATGATATGTGACAGTTAGAAACAGAAATGTATAAAATTCAAATATATTGTACAAGCTACTCAAACAGAAAATATATATTCTTTTCTCATCCACAAGGAAAAGTATGAAACCAATCCCCCTTCTTAAAATATTAACTTGTCATCACCATTAATAGCTCTGATACCAGATGAAAGCACAACATCAAATTATATACTGAATATACAATAATAATATTTTGTTGTATTCATTCGAGAGTATTTACACACCCTAAAATCTCTCACACCTATTCTAAGGGTGAACACCCACCAAACTTATTTACATATTAAATATCTACGAGTTGTTAATCACCCAACTCTTTTACATATTACCACACCTTAATTTAACAAACCATGTGGAGCACTAAATAATATTTTCCTAACAGGTAAATGATAGTGTTTTTTTAATATGGATTCTCATAGAAATATACATGTAATATTAATTTATGTATCAACACTTTGTTTATGATCATGAATGCTTATTTATGAATTATGTTATGATGAGTGAGGTATCATAGTGTATTGGTATTTTGGGAAAATAAACATTATATTTTAGGGGTGATTTTAAATATAGGTATATATCTTGCTAATTGGGTAGATGTACATTTTCAACCGGAAATGAAATGAACATGTTATAATTATACTCCTATTTGAATGAAGTTATTTTTTATACTCTTGTGTGTTGTATTTAAATGCTAGAAATACTCAGAAATAATGAAACTACCTTATTTAAGAATGGTTATAGTTGACCACTTTTAGGTTGTTATTATTTTAAAATTTATCTAATTGACCCTAATATAACATCCTTTGAGATGGTTTACCTTCGAGCATTGTGTTTTTTTGCGTGTCACTCACCTTATTGAGTTTCAAGTGAAGTTTCGATCTCTAAATTGCTCATGAAAGGTTTGTCTTATAAATATGTGACTTTGTTTGAGAAACCACCTCTTTTCTATGAGTTATGCCATGAGACCAACCTTCTCATGTGGTTCTAGAGGCTTAATATTACTTCTTAGGCATGTGTGTAAAAGGGCTTCTTGTGCATGTGGAAGTGTGCATGTTGTTATAGTTATGGGTATAGTGTCACTTCGTGACATGAACGATGTAATGATCTAATGACGTTTTCAAATGGGTGACTTTATGCTAAGTATCTCGGGAATGACTAATCATGTATGTGTATGGGATTATACGGGTGAGTAAGGAAGGTAATTACCATCCCTTGTAATGTGATACTTGGCCCCTCTTAGCTTAGAGGTAATAAGGGTGCAAAGAAAATTAGGATTCTATAAAATATATTGTGTTTGTCAACTTTGTCATGAAATCACCATATAATAATGGTAATGATTAATCACTGTTTGAGTAAAAGGGGTTCTTGCTAGAAATTACTTTCAAACATGTTGAAGTTGTGTGAGATGCTTTAGTTTAAGTCTTAGAGTCATTTTGAGTCAGGTGGGACGTAATGTCTAAGCTATGGAATCATAAAGTTTTCTTGAGTCTAAACATAAAACTCTAAACAGTGACCGTACTTGATTCATAGGGGAAATCAGGAAATATAATCGCACAACTTTGAAATGGAATCAAACATACCTTGGAAAACCATAAAGTGAGGTGGTACCTCACTTAGTACCTTTGATAGAATCCTCACTCCTTTTAAATGCGAGCAATATAAGGTAGAAACATATGTAAATTTGGAGGTCTGTGAGACAAATGTGTTTGATATACTTCAAATTTGATCATAGTTGGCCATAAAGCCCTTAATGCAAAAAAGAGAACTAAAATAAAGCCTAGGACTTCTTTTTATGTTAATGGTGTTCGACACCTATAGTTAAGTTTTCCTATCTTAAAGGTGCCCCTAAGATGTTAACTTTGAGTATGCTAAATATGGAATCCATTTCCCTTAAACCATTTTTCTCTATTTCCGTATGATGAAGTGCACTTGTTAAGTTAAATTTAGGTGAAATAAATGATGTGAAAAATTGTGAATAATGATATATGCCTACATGATAAATGATTTTGAGACCTATAAGGTTATACAAGGGAGTTTTAAATGTGACTTAGGATGGAACCATCTCAAGTGAAGTGTTCAATGAAATACAATAAATGCAACATAGAAAAAGGAAAATGTATGTTTTCATGTTATGTTCTTTTCAAACCTTTAAGGCTAAAAATGGAATGTGAATACGAGAAATATTTAACCATGAAAATGCTATATTGTGAAAGGTGTCATTTCATGATGTTCATGTCATAATGGTGTCGTGGTTTCATAATTTCTCATCTATCTAAGTGTGAAATTGTTTGCTTATTGTGTCATATTGATATTTGTCTGTTCTACAGGTTGGTGTAAACGTTGCATGTTGTGTCATGCATTCTCTTGCAAATCTTTATGGTGTCGCATTGGTGTATCTTGTAAGTGAGAGTAAAAAAAATATCTTGCTTTATTTGGTCTTGTGTTTGGGTCCCACATGGGTGGGCACTACAATTATCCACATACTACATTACAATAAATAATAAGAGTTCATTTTAAACAAATCTAATATAGTATAGTTAATTAATAGACTAACACATATGGTATAAATAACCAATTCAAAAATTTGAAATGGCTATTATGATGAATGCATTAGGTGACTTGCAAAGGAAATATCAAATGTTTTCTCAAATATCTCAAAATCCAAATGATAGGGTCACTTATCATGTCACACTTGTAAATTCTTCATCCCATGATATACTTTCTTATCCTTTCCATTTCATTTTATTGCTCCCAAATTCACATTGTATAATAGAAAAGGATACCCTTCTCAATGTGTTATATCATTACACACTTGTTTAGATATCTATCTTGATGATAAGTTTTTAATTTTATTATTTCAATGAATTTTGAGGGACTATGCACTTGATTAGTTATGTTCCTTATACCACATGGATCCATGTATTAATTTTCACAACTAGTTGATGACTTATTGGCTCATTTCCAAATCAATGGTGATTGAAAGATTACATTTTTGGAATAATCTCAATTAGAAAATTGTTCAATGAGTGAATTGACAAGTATTTGCTTATGTATAACACCATGATAAATAATATGGATAAATAACTTGCCATATAGTGTTTTTGAAATAATATTTATCCATAATATACTCTCAATTATCGAAGACAATGTAGTTTTCTATAATGAAATTACTTAGATAGATCTAAATATTAGCAACAATATAAATCCAAGGAACACCAAAATATAGAGAAATGATCACAATATGCAAGTATAATGACTCAACAACTTTAATGGGGAAATCTCCAAACCATACAATAAGACTCAAGTGCTCACTATGATGATCTTATACTAGATACTAACTCCTATATATATAATATATATAATATACACTATGCAAAGTACCAAAACTGGCCTATTAATCATATGAAAGCAAAAATGAATGTGATATGACATGATAAGAGATTATGTTATCCACAAGCTGACCATCCATATCTCAACATGTGACCTAGAATTGAGGAAATATAATTTTCAACACTCACAATCCTTTTATGAATGTTTTCATATGAGTAAGGCCTTTGAATTCAAGCTTATAAAGGAAAATATGTTTAAGTATGAAGCCAACACTCCAACTACTGAACAATTCAAAGTAAAAAAAATTGAAGGCTATAAATAATTACCATACATTTCAACATAACTATGATGAAAAAAAGGTCAAATGCTATAAATAAACCACTTATAAAGCTTGTGTTACCTTAAAAGTAGTGAAGACTTGCAAGATTGAATAAAAGTCCAAAAAATGTCTCAAATGAGTTACTTAAATGAAAGGTGACTACTTTACTAGAAACAAGGTATTATGACACTTCAATACCATTTCCTAAATTCTTTGACACAAATGCATATTTTTATTACCATAGATTAAATGGAATTATCTAAATCACTATATTACTTTAGAGAAATCTATTAAATATTTACTTGATAACAATCACATTTGATTGGATGGTACACATACCATTTCAAGTAAAATAATAGAAATGTATAATCATATCTTGAGAACTCAATTGATACTAGTAGTTTCCATATGATATACAAAACAAAGTACAACAATGTGTCTATGAAATACAAGTAACATCCACTTGAGGTATTTATTAGAGCATTTGATTCAATCAAGAAGAAAGAATTATATTTCTAAGTTGTGTTTACCAATGAAGGTATGACACATGATAGTTCATATAAGGGACCACTATTTATACAAACATTTATAGAATGAGAATAAAAAGATGACATAATGGTTGATAATGAATCTCAGAGTAATATATATGCCTAGAGAAATTTATTTATAGTCTTGGAATTATCTTCAATGATATTACCTATACATCTACAATCATAATGGGATATAATTTTGTTTGAACATAGCCTCTAGATTGTGTTATATTAATAATTATAATGGGACCACATACACTTCAAACTCTATTTCACGTGGTTCTTATTAGAAAATCACATAACATGTTTTTCTTCGTTGATAATAGATACATCAGACAAATGAAAATTCCTCTACAATGCATCGAAGTATAACATTTGAACATCAAGGTCAAGTAATTGAAATTCAAAGGGGTGTGACAATTGTCAAGTGGGAAATGTTATCCAATTGCGCTACCCTGGCAAAATTGGACAACTGGAAGGCTTGCGTTGTGACAATTAGTTAAGGGGCCCACTTGGCAATAAATGGAAAATCCAATACATAGATCTGGGACACTTTCATACATACCACTTAGCCTTAGTACAACTGAAGAATCCAAGATATATTATAAAATGTTCAAGGGAATGTGTAGACGTTTAGGAAGTAGTCTCCAGTTCTAGATACAGCTCACCAAGCTCACAAGTGAGCAACCTCCTGACACCGAGTTGTTTCTGTTGTGCACCAACTCATTCCAATGACATGTGAGGGGTGTGAGAGCAAGTCACATTGTGCATTGAGGCATCGAGCTGGGCAAACTAAAATTGCATTAAGTTCATCTCTATGTGCATCGATCTGGTTTTATGGTTGACCAAGCTACGTAAATGCAAGGCAAGCTCTACGGAGGAACCGAGCTCTTTTAAACATCCACCGAGTTGCTACAATAGGAGGAGAGCCATCGAGATCCGTTAGTCACTGGAGATCTCAGCAAGCCAAACATTGTATTGAAGACCATTAGAGGCCTGGTAGACTCATGCTATTTCATAGACTTCCAGTGAGCTATTATGGTGAAGAAGACGAATCGTGATGACCTATGAAAGCACTGCAGGGAGAGCTAAAGCCATAACCGAGCTAAGGGGACGTGGTCGATATTGTTTACCAGTAGTCAAGCTATAAGTAGAGGAAACCGAGTTATGGTATATATGCTCTCCAAAAAGTAAAACGAAGGGGTCGAGGCAATACAGAGGCTAGAAAAAGTAAGTCGGTAGCATCTAAAGCACAGTTGAATGCAAAGCACATGCCGAGTTACACGTTTCCATCGAGTTGTCAATAAGATCAGTCGAAAGGGGTGGGATGTGAAACTCGCCAAACAAACATGCACGCCAAGTTGGAATGTAACGTGGCTCGGTGGGTAGGTGAGTTGTTAAGGAACACGTGGAGCTAAAGGGGGCTCGTAGGTAAACCAATGCAAACAAGTAAAGCTAGCTCAGCCGAGATGGCTTAGCTGGCTATGAAGTGTGTTAAAAGATTAAGGCTTCCCCCTTTTTTATAAAACTAATCAAATCAATGAAGGATCCCACAAATTTTTAAAAAATTCCTAAGTCATTTAAAAGATATGCAGAGAAATATGAGAAGAGGGGAAATATTTATATGCGATTTCCAACAAAATTTTAATTGTCCGTCCCGTGGAGCTGAAGCAAACCTGTGCAACTTTAATTGGTTGCAATCACTCAGAAGCTCATATCTTGAGCAATTCTCAATAAAATCGTACAAATAAATATTCGTTGGAATCGTGGCTCCAAACCCATTACATAGCAATCGATAAATGCAGAAATTAATGTAGATCCAGGGAAGAGTTTTAAGGAAAACGGGCCAGGTTCAGAACACTGATTTTATTGGTGGTTGGGAATGCAAATAAGAAGCATGGGCAGACATTTTTTACTGCTGCAAGTCATGGGATAGTATGGGGTGCCTTCTACAGGTCATGTATCATCAATTGTACTTATTTATAACAACTTGCAAGTGGTTGAAAAGAAAAATCTGGGATTACAATTCTCTCTCTCCTTCTCAATTCTATAAACTTTAATCTTGGGCTCACTTGTAAAGGAGTTGGTCATTTTTCTCTCCTACCCCTCTCTTTCTTCTCTGCTAGGGTTGAATGTGGAGCTTAGACCTCCTTCCCAAGATTTGTAATGGCATTTTCTTGCCTCTTACCCAATAATGATGTACTGTGTGAATCCATGGAGCAATAAAATTTGTTTTTGTCATGCATCTTGTCCATCCTTCACATATTTTGTTGTCTCTTCTTTCCTCTCACAATTGCAGGGTATACTATGCATATTCTGATGTTCATTACAGGTTTTTGGGAGCTTTGTTTAATAGGATTGAAATATTATTCCGTGTGAATCCCATCTTTGGTCTGTAATGCATCCTGTCCATCCTCTCCATTGCTCACCTCTCCCCATTTTTGGGAGTCGGATTTGTGATCAGCCACCTCCTTTTCTAGTGTATCACCACTGTTAGTGTAGGTTTTACTTTCATGCATTCTCTCTCCCTAGTCCCTCGGAAGGTTAGATTAGGATTAGATATTTTTTTTTGCACTAAGAGTAGCTTGTGGCAGGTGGTTTAGGAGCAAGAACCAACTTTCTTTGGAGGGTCATATCAATCCCACAAGTCCCACAACTTCAGAGATGACCCAATACTACACAAATTACACCGAATGCCCCATCTCAGACTCATGATATTCGAGGGTTCTGTAATTTTTCGATAAAAAAAAATATAAGATTAAATAAGTACATGTATAAACACTTCAAAAATTATGAACATATGCCCATTCAATTTTGTTTACTTTAACAGATGATAAGAGGGTGATGGCGAGCTCTTGTTTCCGCACACACTCTAACCCTAGTCGCACCTGTGAGATTCCTGAGGATGGGGACATCTTCCTGGGCAATGGCAGGTGGAGGAAAAGAATAAGGACAATGAATATTGAGTCTGGTCTCGCGCCTAACAACTAGGATGCATTTGGGGACAAGATCTGCAGGCATGGGGAGTTTGACTGCCCTTTGTTAAATGGCTTAGTTCCTCTCAAAGAAGCATCAAAAATATTTGTACGTTGTTTTAGGGATAACCCTAAATCTTCCTTGAGCTTAAATCACCCTCCCTCTCCTTATGGTGGCCATGGTTATGCTCATGTGGGAGTGGTGGATGGTTTTCACTTTGAGGAGGGCCCCAGGGAATATGGGGTGCAGGTAGATCTCTATTACAAGCCTCCATTTGCAGTGGTCACCCCTAACATTGTTTTTTGTAGGGAAAGAGGGGTTATTGTCCCTGACATTGCAGAATGAATTGACCACTAACAGACCCATTGATGGATTTGATCTTAATGAAAGATAGAGATTCACAAAAGCCCATTCTATAAAGTACGATGCCCCCAACTGCTTATTACCAGTGCTCACCATATCTGATTTTTTACCTACACTCTTACTGGTAACAATCTGTTCCTGCAGCTCCATCGACTTGCTAATGCTTTATATTTTAATTATATTCTTGCCCAAAAATTAGGCTATAAGCCTGGTTCTTTTGGCCTCATTTTTTCAGGTAAATTTATTGCGAATAGTTTTCCTCTTGTTTCCTATGGGATTGTATGTGATTCCTTGATTTGTATGACTGGCTTCCTTTCGGGAGGAACCAAGACTCAAAACCCTACCTCTTTCAAGGAGGCACTTTTTAAAAATGCCTCTTCCTCGAAATCCCCTACAACTCCCCCTACCTTGCCTCCTTCCTACATTGTTGATCAAGCCACTGAAACCCCGATCCTGGAGATCAAGGATGAAGAATATCTAAATCTGTTGCAAGAAATTAAAGAAAAATCCATGATATTCAAATTTAATGGTGTTTGGCCATCGTAAAATGCAGTCATCCAGTGGATTCATACCCAATGGATAGATAACTGTAAATATTTTCTCTGTGTCCAGGGGTTCTTCATTGTCTATTTCAATGACCTACATGATTATCAAAGAGCCTTGGAAGAGGGCCCTTAGTTCTGGGGTTCGACAGGACTCTTCATTACCCCATGGTTTATAGATTTTGACCCTAACACCTTATCCATCACATGGGTTCCAATTTGGGTGAGGTTTCTAAATCTACCCCTCCAATTTACTTCTTCTCTGAAGGATATTGAAAACCTTCTTAGAAGGTTCATCAAGGTAGATGTTGATAGAGTACAGAGTGGATTGTACACTTTTTTCAAGATCTGTATTGAAGTTGATCTCAGTAGGGGACTTTTGGATATGATGTCCCTTAAAATGGGTCACACTAGTTACTCCCAGATTTTAGATTATGAAAATAATGCTTTTAGATGTTGTAATTTTAGAACACTAGGTCATCTCCAAGATACATGCCCTCAAAAGACATCCCAAGCTCCTTGCAAAAAAGGAGTGATCCCTAAGCATTGGAAAACACCAAATTTACAAGAAGAAGACTCTTCAGAGGAAGAGGAAAATGCTAACTTGGAAGTTTAAAGATTTTCAGCTACAACTTCTTCAGTGGCAACCATAATCCCCTCAGTCACAGCTACTGAACCTTCTATTGTAGTTGTTGTACATTTTGTTGTAGACACTACTGTTCTAGCTCCTTTTACAAAGGATAGGAAGTCATTGGTTAATGCTTCATCTTCAGAAGGACCATCGCTGATGCCGAAATGACCTCATGAATCTAACCACTCTGAATCAGACAAGGACTTTGGCCTCCCCCTTATGGGTTCCTCGGCCTTGGAATTAACGGAATATAATCCCCTTTTTCAAAAAAGATTGCATAGGATAAATGGAAATTAGTGCGCTCCAAGAAAGGAAAGAAGGGAAGGCACTAATTTACATGATTTCTCTCTTCCCCTTTCTTTCTTGATGATCTTTTTCTCGGTCTTATAGCCCCCAGGGGCTACATCTTCCTTTTTTCTGGTGTCTTTATTTCTATTATTTTTGGCTGCAACAATTCTAATATTGTTGTGTTTCCTTCTGGATTGTTACAACTCTCTCCTGATTATGGACAATTGCTTCTCCTCTCTTTCCTCTTTGGTGCTTCTTTTTCGCTTTGTGTCTTGTTGGGGCTTGCCTAGTCCTTTGCCTCATTCGTTTTCGAGCATCTTTTCTTCTTTGCTTTATTGTTTTATCTGGCCTATAGGGATCTTTGTAAAAGGATGTGGGTCCTTTCAACACCCTCAACATTTACATTTTCCAAAAATAAACACTTCAACAATTACTAAAATGGTTATCTAAAGATAGGGTACAAAGATAAGTTCTAGTTAGGATATAATTATCACATAATATGTCTCCAAGGAAAACATAGAACCGTAAAGAACTTCAAAAAATAAGGGACACTAGGTACACAATAATAATATCACAAATCAATATCATGATGAAGACTTATTTTCCTTAGATTCATGGGTTACAACACTACCTACACATCAAACTAGTGGTCTTAGTGCTTTAACTTTTACATCTTATGGAAATTACCTTAGACCTCATAACATTAATTTTTCTATATTTAATAGGAAAAAAATTTTTATTGGACACTAAAAATATATGTTTTGTATGATTTTCCACTTCGCTTTTTTATATCTAGCATACACATTATATGCTCGTATTGTATATGTTACACTATTATGTCCATGCTACAAATGCAATATTATATATTGGTATAATATTTTACTCATGATTAGGTCATATGGATCATTATTATAGATTCATAGTAGGATGGAGACATGTCTCATATTCACTCAAGGGAAAGTGTGGGGGTATTATGGTGCATATCCTTATCCAACTTCATATTTTATATCATTTATTTTTTGATTTATTAATATGTTTCATTCAATATGATTTATATCTAATGTGAGAACATTCATGTCCAAAAACAATCTTGCATAACCCATAAACACAAAGGATTAGTAATAAATAGTATGTGAAACTTTGAAATTGTTAAAGGAATATATACTTGGTGTTTTCTTATGTAACAATCAATTGGGGAAGTATGGGTCTACACTAACATTATATTGTCAGACTTGTGTTCAAGAGGATTTATATGGCCTAATAAAGTGCCTCATGTAACTAACATATTGATTGGTTATACTATGAAACCATTTTAGCGAATATCGATTTTAAAATGACAATAGATTATCAAAAAATTGTTTAGGTGGATCACTTTGTGCTACTTAATTTGCCCGTTATAGGGAAAACCAAATCTAAAATGACATTTAGTTTCCAAAATTAGGCTTAGGGGATCGATATGCCTTAATTTATTTACCCATATAGTTAGTCAAGATATTAGTTACATGGGGTATTCATCTAGGTAAAATCGAGACCAAATTACATTAGGTTCACATAATTAAGTATAGGGTACTTGATATAAATTAATTGAGTGTTTTTGCAAAAAATTAAATGAATGGTTGTAAAAGGTACTCAATTATGGCACATCGAGGCTAAAATGAAAATTAGGTTATAATAGTTAAGGTTAGGGAATCAATATTCCCTAATTATGTTCCCCATGTATCCAATCAAGTGATTTATTACATGGTGCACTTAATAAGATCATATTGAATATGAAATGATATTATATTGTTATGATTAGTTTTATTGGGCTCAATATTCCTAATTGAGTGCCTCATGCAACCAATTGAGATATTGGTTGCATGGGGCACTCAATTAGAGCATATCAAGTCTTAAACAACATTAGGTTATCTTTAAGATGGCTTAATTGAGTTTCCTATAAAACTAATAGATCAATTGTTACATAAGGAACTCAAATAGATCATATCACATCTTAAATGACATTAGATTATCAAAATTATGTTTAGGGTTCTTGATATACCCTAACTGGTTTTCTCGTGTAAAAAATCAAAAAATCAATTATACGAAGTAATCAGAAAGGGAAATTTGAGCCCCAAATTACATAAAGATGTTGTAATTAGGTTTATGGAGCTTGATATGCCATATAATTGAGTTCCCTATAGAACCATTTGATTTTTCGGTTTCATAAAGGACTCAATTAATGCATATCAAGTCTACTAATTACACTTGACTCAATATACCCCAATCGAGTTCCCCATTTAATCAATAGATCAATTAGTTACACAAAAACCTTATATAGGGAAGTCTAAAATGAAATTAGGAACTATAAAATTATGATTAGGGAGCTTGATGTACCATAATTATGTGTCATATGTAAATAATTGTGTGATTGGTTTCATGGGGCACTCAAATAGGGAAAATTGAGTCCAAAATAACATTTGATTTTTGTAAATGTATTTAGGGATCTCTATAATCCATAATTTTATTCCTTGTACAACCAATCAAGTGATTATTTTTGGGGGGCACTCAATTATGGAATATTGAGTCTAAAATTACATTAGGTTAAACAAAATTGCTATGTTTTTAATCGAGTACCCCATACAATCAATAGAATAATTAGTTGCACAGAGCACAAACATAAGTCATATTGAATCCTATATGACATTAGATTATCTTAAATGTTTTCAATGGGATCAATATTCCATATTTGAGTTCCCCATGTGACCAATCAAGTTATAAGTTGCACGGGGAACTCAAGTTTGCATATTGAGTCTAAAAATACATTAGATTATTGTGATTACTTTTAGAGGGCTTGATTTTCTATATTAGTGTGCCTCGTGAAATTGATTGGGTGATTAGTTTCCCAAAGACCTCACGTAGGGCATATAAATTTAAAATTGACATTAGGTTGTCATAAATAGGTTTACGGGTCTCCATATGCCCTAGCCGAGTTACCCATGCAACCAATGGATTGACTGGTTATACGATGCAATTATAGAGGATAATATCAAGTAATCAATGACCCTAGGTTATTATGAATGTATTCAGGGTGTTGTAAATGCCATAATTGAGTTTCCCATACAACCAATAAAGTGATTGGTTGCATGTGGAACTCAATTAGTGCATATTGAATTTTGAAATACATTAGGTTGTTGAAATTAAGTCTAGAGGGATCGATATGCCATTATTGTGTACCCATGCAAAAAAATTGTATTGGACACTCAAATAATGCATATCAAGTATGAAATGACATGAGGCTTTCATCATTGTGTTTAGGGGGATATTTATTCCCTACTTGTCTACCCCATGATTCCAATCAATATATTGACTTCATGAGGCACCAAAATAGGCAGTATTGAGACCAAAATTAAATTATTTTCTTACAATTTATTTAAGGTGGGTCAATATGCCCTTATTTTGTTACCCATGTAGCCAAATGATCTATTTCTTGTTTGGGGCACTCAAATATGGAATATTAAGATTGAAATTAAATTAGTTTGTTTTAATTTGTGTTTATGTTGTTTGGTATTCCCTTATTATGTGTCCCATACAAAAAATTGATCTATTGCTTGCATGAGACACTAAAGTAGGTCATATCAAGTTTGAAACAACATTGGGTTGTCAAAATTATATTTAAGGGGTTAAATATTCCCTATTAAGTTCTTAATATAGCCCATATATTTATAGGTTACTCATAGCACAAAAATAGGTCAAATTAAATATTTAAGGCTATTATGGTGTCATATTTATGTTTAGAGGGCTCAATATGCCCTAATAATGTGCCTTATACAACCAATGATGGATTAATTCAATCTAAAATATCAAAAAATTATATTTTTGTTTATCAAAAGTGTATTTAGAGGGCTTAATATGCCCTAATAACATGCCACATGTAGCCAAACAAGTGGTTGGTTCCATGTGGAACTCAATTAGAGAAAATCAAATATGAAATAGCATTAGTTTTTCATAAAACAATTAGAGGGTTGAATATGCCCTAATCAAGTTCCCCATGAAACTAATGGATAAATTAGTTGCATGGGGAACTCAATTAGATAAAATCAAGTATGAAATGATATTAGGTTTTCATAATTGTGTTTAAAGGGATTCATATGCCCTAGTTAAGTTTTTCATGAAACCACTTGATCAATTTCATACATGGGCACACAACTAGATAAAATTGAGTCTAAAATAACATTAAATTAGTACAATTATGTTTAGAGGGATTGATTTCACTAATCAATTTCCCCACACAATCAATAGATTTATTGGTTGCACTTAAAAAACATTTAGGGAAATATGAGTCTAAAAATGACAATAGGATGTCATAAATATGTATAGGGGGTTCAATATACCCAAATCAATTGTTCCATGAAACCAATCAACATATTAGTTGTATCTAATGAAATCAAATACGAAAAATTTATTCTAAAATGATATTCAATTGCTGCAATTAGATTTATTAGGATTTGTATTCCCTAATTTAGTCCTCATGTAACCAATCAAGTTGTTAGATATATAGGGAACTTAATTAGGGAAAATCAAGTCCAAATTACATTAGGTTGTTGTAATTGGGTTTAGGGGGCTAGATATTCCTTAATTGAGTGCCACATCTAAAAAATCAAGTGATTTGGTGCACATGGTACTCAATTATGGAATTAATATTATAATTATATTAGATTATTGAAATTGGGTTTATGTGACATAATATTACCTAATTGAGTTTTCTATAAAACCAATGGATCAATTGGTTACATAGGGAAATTAATTAGCGTATATTGAGTCTAAAATTATTTGATATTTATCACAATTATTTTAAAGGTTATGATTGTGTCCTTATGCAAATAAGTAATTGGATAGTTGTTTGGGGTACTCAAATAGGGGAAATAGAGTCCAAAATTACATTATGTTGTTACAATCAAGTTAAACAGGATAAATACTGATTAATTGGCTTCATGGGGAACTCAATTAAGACATATAAATTCTACAATGACATCAAATTGTTGTAATTTTTTTTAGGGGGATTGGTAATGCCTTACTTGAATTCACCATACAACCAATGAATTGATTGGTTGGATAGGAACTCAACTATGGCATATCGACTTCAAAAAAACATTATAATGTCAAAATTTGTTTAGGGAGCTTGATATTCCCTAGTCATGTGCCTCATGTAACCATTGACGTGATTATATGCATGGGCTCCTTAATTCATTCATACTTTATAGTGGGGTACCCTTATCTCTTCTCAGTTGAGAGGACAAGTCAAGACCACAAGGAATATCAAGTCCAAAAGTACATTAGGTTGGTACAATTAATTTTGGGGGCTCTATATGTCCTAATTGAGTGTCCCATGCAACAAATATAGTGATTGGTTGCAAAAATAATTAAATTATGTTGTATGAAGTCTAAAATGACATAAGGTTGTAACAATTAGGTTTATGGGACTCAACATGTTCTAATTGAGTGATCTATGTAGCCAATGGATTGATTGGTTTTTTGGAGAACTCAATTAGGTCATATTGAGTCAAAAATGACATTAGATTTATGTAATTGTGTGTCGGCAGATCAATATGACTTAATAATATACCACATGAAACTAATCTATGTGAGGAAATATATCATAAAATGCAAGAAAATTTTATAATTGATGGTCATTTAGACATTTTTCATGTTTTTAGCTACACCCCCACTTTCTTATGGAAAGAAAATGGAGACCCCTTTTAAATGAGTTATAAAACCATGTTTTAACCTCAAGATTGGATGTTGAGAAGTATAGTCATTTCTAGTGTTTTCTAGATTTTAAAGAAACTGATAATTAACTTTTAACATGAATAATAAGGTCTTTGATTCTCTTTTTTAAGTTATCCATAAGAAACATTATTTTTATTCATTTTTACCCCATGGAAAACTAGAGAAGAATTGAGCTTATGTAGTTGATAAGGGGATCAAGGTCAAATATAAAGTCTTCAGGTAAATTTCCATGATTTTGGATCACTTGCAGTGATTTTGGGCAAGTTGGAGACCATTCAGTGGATTTTTCCTCTTTTAGGTTTCAACGAAGGTAGAAAATCAGCCAAAATGATTAAAAATGGATAAATCATTAAAATTTAGCTCAAGGGTACTTTATTCCATTTTCCAACTTCCATGAACCAAGCAATTAGATAAAAAAATTAAAAAAAAGGTTTAAAAATGGACAGAGTTGAAGATGGGCTCGACGAGCTCACCACTGAGTTTCTCGTTGAGTTAAATTGTGGTCGAGTTGGGGAATCAACATCAATTTGGCTTGGCGAGTCGTTGGGAGCTCTACGGATCAAAAAGGGGATTCAGGCCTGAAACTTGTTGAGCTGACTTCTGAGTAGCTCGATGAAAAGGTTTTGAACTGCAACGAGGTCAACCCCAAATGACCCATATGGAACGTAGGTCATCGAGGAAAGAATTTCCCCCATGGTTGATATGACCGATGTGAGTTTAGCAGGAACAAGTTGGTGCAGTGGTTAGTTGGCTCGATGGGTTACAATCGAGGGACTTAGAGTAGGTGATGTGAATGTAAAAGGGTTGTGGGAACAAAGGGCGAGACCGAAATGAGCTAGGGGGTACAATGTAGCTGATGTAGCCAAGGCGGGAACATGGATCCTGTATGGAATGCAGGTGAGGTGAGTTTGATGCGGCCAATGCGTCCGAAAGGAGAATTCAAGGAACAATGTTCCCCACGAAACATTGCTCCCCTCGAGACGTGGAAACCTGAACTTGCCACAATCCATTGGGTGTGAGAACCAATTCATGGGTCATACATTATGGGCCGAGAGACATAGGCAAAGCCTACAGTCATTGCCAAGACGACATGGCGAGTTACGTGGTGGAGTGATTTGGGGTAAGCTCGCCGAACCAGATGATGAGATGAAACTGAGTCAGGTGGCACTCCAAGGCCACATCAACCCCATTGATCTCCCCAGACATATCTTGTGCCCCCCCCCCCCCCCCCCCATATTTTAAACACTATCACCAAGAAACCTTTAAAACATGAAAATAATGTAATTGGGGAAAAATGTAAAATAATCATCTCCAGTTCCCAAATTTAATGCCCAGTCCCGTGAAGCAGTGGACGAGCCATAAGGAGTGACCTACACAAAAATGACCATAACTTACTCTCTACTCAACCAAATTAGAAAATATTTTTACTCATTGGAATCGTGATTTCATTCTCTACACTTGAAATGAAGAAATCAGAGATTTGGTGGGAGTAGATGGGTCAAAAATGAAAAAACTCTTCTAGATAAAAAATGGACACTCCCAGGTGGTTAAAAATGCATTTAATAGAGGCATGGAAAATTTTCCTTCTACAACAAGAAAGAGATCATGGAGGGATGCATCTGGAAGGATGACCATCATCATTTTCAGAGATTTGTACTTTTTTGGTGGGTAAAAGGGGAATTATGGGACTCTCTCTCTCTCTCTCTCTCTCTCTCTCTCTCTCTCTCTCTCTCTCTCTCTCTCTCTCTCTCTCTCTCTCTCTCTCTTTCTCTCTCTCTCTCTCTCTCTCACCTTCCTCTATATATTGTAAACACTTCTCATTTGAGAGGGGGGATATTATAGGCATGGAAAAACTCTACCAATTCGTTTTCTCAAATTATTTCAGTAGCAAACCTTCACATGGACTCTGGAGATGTAATGGTGCCTCTATTTTACAAATGTAATGGAATCTGTAAATTCATGGAGCAATAAAATTGTGTATTGTGGTGTTTTATCAACCCTTTCTCATTTTTATTGCATTCTCTTGCCTCTCCTTTATTGTTGTTCTATTATGTGCATGTTTTCCTTCATCTGTAGGTGTATGTTGTCGTGTTTAATGGAGAATTGATGCTAAATGGAGTTTGGTTTTATGTCATAGTTTTCTAGCCTTCATTTGTTGCATTTCACTCTCATTATCCCTCAAAAAGTATATTATAGCCCATTTTCTTGGTACTATCACCCCCTTAGTGTAGGATTTCTTCATTTTTGTGTTCTTTCCTTCTTCATGCTCTTTTGGAATTGATAGATTAGGACTAGTTAGTTGCATTTCCTTCATTAGGAGTAGTTTAGTGCTAGGATTAGGTGAGGAACCAACCTTCTTTAGAGGTCCATCTAAAATAACAAGTCCCAAATCTTGAGAAATGGTCCAATGTTACCCAGTTACACTGATAGCTCATGCACACACACATGAAAAATCAGAGGGTGCTGTAATTTGGTAATAACAATTACTTTATTGAATGAAAACATATAATTAAACTTGTTTATGATTTTGAAAATTATTTCAAGGTTTAATTCATGATTTTCTTAACATTTTAATAAGTATTTATCTTTAAAGGTGATTTCTTAGTTTCTCTTAGTTTTAAACATGTGTGCAGATCGGTCATGAGAAAAAACCCATAAGTTTTCCAATTTTGGGAAGAGAAATGGATTTGCAATGTTTACTTGATGACCATTCCTTCATTTTTCATTTATTCAAATCCTTCAACTTTAAACTCAATGATCAAGATATTTTTTTGATGAAAAGGGATTTTTTTATTATATTAATGCAATAAGATACAAGATAGATTTCAACAAAAAAGCGAGCAGTATGAGAGCACACCCCACAACCACAAAAAAAGCTAGGCCAAGCCTAAGAGAGTATAACAAAAAAAGCATCGCATAAAAACACTTTTAAAAAAGCACTATCAACCAACAACAACAAACATGCCTGAGGCAGGTGGATCCTGATCATCTAACCACCCCGAACTAGGAAATTCCTTGCCAGCATCTGGAAGCTCCAAGCTAGCAACAATTTCTTCCTCTGGGTCCACTTCCCTGTGCCTAGGAATGGCAAGGCTGAGGCAAGGGAATTTGTTTGATGGTGACAGAGGTGGCGGTGGGTGCCAAGCATCCTATTGTACAATAGTGGTAGAAGGAGAACCCCACCCATGCTAGCAAGGTGGTGAGCCCCAGCCCTGCTAGCTATCCGATGAATGTGGCAAAGAGCCCTAGCCACGGTGGCAAATTGGTGAGTGACTACACTGATCTAATGACCCCAGAGAGTGGTGGGTGTGGCTAAAAGCACAACGTTGAGATTGGCTGCGCTAACCACCATGGGGTGAGGGTGAGGAGTGCCTGGTGGGAGATTGAAGTACTCGGGAAACATTGCACAGGGCTTTTCCCAAGTGACGTAGTAGGGTTTGGAGGTGATCCACCTCTAGTGCCACCTTTTTTTCTTGAACTTAAATCTATAGAAGTACATTGGATATCACCATAGATTTATTATAAATCGAGAAAGATTAATCAACTACAGAATTAACAAAGAAAAAAGCATTTCTTTCTTTACATATCCAAAATAGAATCTTCCCTCTGAAAAAAAGCCAAATCTGTGAGAACATAGGTAGAAGTTTAGGATTATCTCCCAAGATGATAGCCTCTCAAGTGAAATAGTGGGGTCGTCAAGGAAAAAAAATGAATGGATCCAGTTCTAGGAAATTTGAGCTTTGGGACAAAACCAGAATACATGAAAAAGTGTTTCCAAATGTCCAGAGAAGGGCCAGTTGGGAGTTGGGATCCCAATTTGAACAAGATGAGCCCTGATAGGAAGGCCTTGGTGTAGAATACACCAAAGGAAATGAGTAATTTTGGGCTCCACACATATAGTCCAAACCATTTCAAATCACCTACTGTAGGTAGACAGAGTGACGTGAATTCCCCAATGATTATTAAGTTTTTCCACCATGGGAAAATGGGGCAAGAGCCAACGAAATCCTTTTCTAGATTCGTAATTACAAACAAGAGTATTAGCATACCACTTCCAGTCTGTCCACGATGGGCGAGAGGAATGCACAACAATCTTATGCAACATGTGATCAAGAATTGAAATGATCATAGTAGTGAAATTATCCTGATCTTGGTTGGAAAGCAAAAATAGAGCTTTAAAATCTGTCCAAGAGAACCACGATTGAGCATTTTTACATAATAAGTCCTTGATGGTGCAAATTTTGCGCTTAAATAATTTGAGTGCAAAGATTCCTGGGACCTCTACTAAGCATTTATCTTAGGATTGATTAATCGGTGACCACTAGAGAGATTGATGGTTGAGAGAAAGCCCATTACAAAATCCATCCCCCTTCCATAAAAGCCAGGGTTTGACACATTGCCATGCTTTCCAAATACTCCTAAGCACAAAGGTGCCAACAATTTTTTTCAGATAGAGGAGTGATGAGAAAATTGACAAACCCTAAGCCTTTCCACGTAGGGCGGCCATAAGGAGAACCTTCCACAATGCCATGTCGTATGAGAAATTTCCAATCTTTTTGGCTAGTAATGCTTCTGATAATCCACTTAGCACAAAGATTTTTCCCTTGACGTTAAATGTGAATAAGCCCAATGCCTCTAGAATTGCGAGGCAAACAACAAATATCCCATCTACTCAATGAAAGCCTTTTCCACTAGAAGCATTAGCCCATAATAAAGCTGTGAGAATTTTTTCCAGCTTCTAAATGGAGGCTTTGGGAGGAACCCAAGAACATGAGTAGTAAACATGGGTGGCTTTAATAACTTTAGACAAGATTTGGAATTTTCCATCTAGGGATAAAGGCTTGATGATCCAATTATTCAATTTTTTTGCCACCCGTTGAATGACATAATGTCAAAGTTCAGCAGGGGAGGCTTTTCAAAGGAATACCTAAAAATTTGAAAATCTCACCATGTTACAGAATTTTCCAATCAAAGGTAGCAAGCCAGTCTGGTGTGGGAAGGAAAGATTGCTGGTAACATTAGGTTTTTTTCCATTGGATGGATGAGCCAGAAGTTAGGTAGAAAGTATCCAAACATTACATAACATTGCAAATGTTGGTTTCATCCTCAATAAGTGTAAGGAAGGAATTATCCACAAAATTTCCATTGAGAAGTGTAGAATTGGGCTCATCAGGTAGCATGATTCCATAAACAAGAGCTTGCGCTTTGGCATGAGCTAAGAGGACAACCTTGTTTAATAGACTGAAATAGCCTAAAAGGCTTCGATCTGAGGCCATTAATAGAAATTTGAGAAGATTCATCTGTAAAAAACATATTAATGGATTGAATAAAAATGGGTCCAAAGCCAAGGGCCTGAAGTATGGCGAGAATGAATGGCCATTCAATCTGATCATAAGCCTTCTCAAGGTCAATCTTAATAAACATGGTGGCCTGATGAGATCTGCTAGCCTATTCCATGCCTTCCCACATAGCGATGATGTTATCTAAGATGAAACATCCCTGTATGAAGACTGTTTGATTTGCAAGAATAATAACAGGAAGAAGATTACATAATCGCAGAGCTAATGCTTTAGCAATGGTTTTATAGGATTCATTCAACAGTGTATTCAGCCGCCAGTAAGTGATTTTCTCAAGATCTCCTTGCTTAGGGATAAATTTGATGTCTCCCTTATTAATGCATGGCCCTAGGGATTGGTTTTGAAGTCTTTCAAGATAGACCTAAAAAAGGTCTTTCCCAATAGAATCCCAAAGAGCTTTATATAATTCACAAGGGAATCCATCGCATCCTAACACTTTATCATTAGCCATTTTTAGAGTGGCTTCATGGAGGTCTTCAATGGTGAGCATTATTTCACAGATCACCTTCTGAGCCTCTGATAGTTTGCATGACACAACACCCAAACAATGATCAAGAGCAGATCAACAAGCTATAGATGGTGGTTGAGCTTGAAATACGAGATTGTAATGGCACACAAAGGCTTGTAACATAAGTTCTAGGTTAGTAATCAAAACTCTATTATCCATGATAGCTCAGATCTATTAAGAAGGATTTATGGCTCAGAGAGAAAAAAAGAATTATTTTGAAACCCAATCTCCAATCTTGAGCCAATGCATCTGAGCCCAAATCTAAGAACCTTTGGAATTATAATTATCCACAATTTGTATTTGATGCCAGAGTGTTGTAACTTGCTGTTGTAGAGAATCAAAGAAGGGATCACCTTGAAGCACCACCATCGCTCGATTGAGAACTAAGGTGTTAGAGGTATGACGGGCACCAAATTTTTACCAGCTGTTGGTCATAGATTCTAAGAAATCTAGTAGTCCGATTCAGCGCATCTTCCCACCATTGTATGCAACTGGCTTGCATAGGTGGATGACACCACTGATAGTGATTGGGTCATGGAATTAAATTCCAAACCTGTTTGATATGATTGACAATGGGGCCATGTTGCATCAAGTTAATATTAAGAAATAATTGGCCTTTATGACAAAAGTGGTGCGCATCATGCCAATAGATACAAAATTGTATAGGAGAGTGGTCCGAAACGAAAAAGTCAAGCATGAACTCCAATGGCATAGAATAAATGCTATCAAACTTAAAGAAAATTTTGACTTGATAGCATGGCCCTGTCAAGCTGTTTAAGAATGTGATTCATCCCTCCATGACGATTGGTCCACGTGTACCAAGTTGTAGAGATAGGAAAGTGAGATGCATTAGGATTAAAAAAAATGAATTTATTTCGCATGTAGTACCATGCTTCCCTTTCACCAGGTGTCCACCTCATATGTAAATGGCCACATTTATCACTAGGGGATTCAACCATATTAAAATCTCCACTTATTACCCAGTAGGCATTGGGAATGAAGTTGGCTATCCATCGCCACGGATTTTCCCTTTCAGCCATATCATTCGAGGCATAAATATTTATGAGCCCAAAAGGGCGGCCATCAATATTAAAGAGGACCCATATGACATGGTTGGTGGGGTCGATACCATGGTCAATTAATAGGTGCTACCATTTGGGAGAAAAAATTGAAATTAATCCCCCATGACCTGCTTCATGATTTCTACAGAAAGACAAGATGTCATGCCAGATGGATTTGCAAATCATCTGTAACTGAAAACCTATTATTTTTACTTCCTGGAAAAATAAAATGTCCAAGTTTGCACATCGTTGTTGAGTTTCACGCACCACATATTTACGACAGGATTCTGTAAGACTCCTAACATTCCAAGATAAACAATTCATGGGAAACGTTGGTCCAAAGCCATATCCTCATCCTCCAAGCCATCAAGGGCATATATTTATTGTGCAAGAAATGAGCAACATTGTGCTACAAAAACTCCTGTGGATAAACTTTTTTTGAGTCAGCGCACTCAATGTTGTATTCTGCTTTAGTGGAATTCATGCTGCGTTCTAGGCTATGGTCCCAAGAGATGCTGCAAGGACTTCGGGGTCATTTGGGAGGCCCTTATGAGTTGCTTGGCAATGGAGTAGCCGGGATGAGGACGTGAGAAACATAATTTGTCTAGTCCATGAGAACTGATGCCGCAAGAAGTGTGTTGGAATACTTTGGCAATGGAGTATTTGAGATGGCAGGAATAATTGGTTCTTTATCAATAGTTGTAGGCTCCTTAGCCATGATACTGAGAGATTTTTCCTTAACAAATGGTTCCCGATGGCCATGTGAGCCGAAGCCTTTAGATTTCTGAGCTTTGTTTTATTTCTCCAGCCCCCAGTAACTTGCTAACCTTCCTCATGTTTGGGTTTGACTGACTCAGGATTTGTTTTGGCCACTGGGCGGTTATGGGGTACATAAAGCGGACAATCCTTGATCTTGTGATCATACGCCTAACAAAAAAAGCAAGTGTTGGGTAGATTGATATACATGACCCACTGGGAATAGCGTTTATCGCCCATTTGAATATCCACAAATTCTTTGAGATCCTGTGAGAGATCAATCTCAACACATACTTGCTTCTATGGATGAGCATGGTAAAACTTATCAGCTTCTAGGAAAACTACCCACCCAAGCAAGGTGACAAAAAAGGCACGCATGACAGAAGAAGACCAATAAATTCAACCCACACATGCACTTTAAGGGTGGTATATTAAGATACCACAAAGTCCTTATGCCAGGGTGTTAACACAAGCAGTGAGTTGTGGACATACCAAGTGGCTTGCTTAGCCAGAGTATTGGGCGCATTAGCAGGGTCAGAAAATGAAAAAGAAAGAAATCCTTGGTCATGTTTTGAATGCTATCTAGGTGGACTCCATGAGGATTCCAGACTGTGTTAACCCAATATTTGAGCATGCTTTCGGAGGGGATTTGACCCACAAAATACCCAATGAGGTAAATTTTCTCTAACCATTGACAAACAACATTAAATTTAGGAATGGGCAGAACTACATCAGGAGGAGAAAGATTACCTCATGAAAGACCTTCAGGACAAATTTCCTAGGTTGCTTCATTGACAATTCCATTTCTCACTCCACTATCTCCTGCCACAGTTGAAACAAATGAGTTTGAAGATGGCAAGGACATTATATAGGGGACACCCAGAGGGCGAGAAATCCTAGGAGAGACTAGCAATAAATTCACTAAAATACACTAAGATATTTGGAACACTAAAATACACTAATTTATATCACGAGTCCATCATTTCCACTTGTCACGCATCAACATTTAGAAAAAACTTTGGGTTGAAAGTTAAAATTCTAAGGCATGAAACCATGGTGACGTCGATGGATGATGATTTCCCAGAATCAATGAATTAAGGAATTGGGTAGTCAACATATTTATAACACAGTTGCATCGATTAGTGATAAGTGGTGAGTTGAACATGCAAATCAAAGTTTCAAAAACATGTGATGAGTGGTACCAATGATGATTGACATGTGTCTGGGATAGGTGCATTATAGGATATGGAGACCAAGGCTAAGAACTCAAATCTCTAAGGGATATACTAGCGTAAATGGAGGACATGTATCTCTCATCAACACACAACATAGTACAGGAAGTTATTATTGAAGCTGAAAATATCAAAGATTATGGTGAATGGTGAAACCAATTGTCTTCGTGTGTTATAGATCGGTAGCAATTGGAAGTCTCAAGCATAGGATAGATAAGATAGAGGTAAAATCATATGTGGAATATGAGTCATAAGGTTTAAAGACACATTTTTTAGAGGTATCGGAGATAAATAGAGAAAGCACATGTGGATTATTTTATAAGTCATCAAAAAATAAAATGCTTTTGTTTTCACGACTAGTTAAGCCAAAGTGTGAACTAAATAACAATTTAAAAAGGGAGATTTCTATCTATTCTTGGCAGAGACGGTGTTGTCCATAAACATAAGATGGATAAGGATAAATAAAGGTTAAATGAAAATAATTTTAGTTTAGTTTAAACTTAAGATTATTAAATTTGGCGAGCTAGTACAAAAGTAAACAAAAAGAAAACACTCACTACCAATCAATCATGCAAAAGACAATAAGTCATTATTTTGAGAATTATGGAATCCTTTTTTTTCATGTAGTTAGAAAACTTCATGTTTTTCTTAATCAAAGTGAGGATTATTATTCTCAGAAGCATTATGGGGGCATATTTTCATAATAGTTTATTTTCTATATGTTAGCTTTAGTTTTAATATTATATTTTCAATTGCAAAGAAGTAATTTCAAAGCTTCACACATTTGTTTTGATTTATTTAATTTCTTTCAATTGATGATTCATGTTTTGGTCTTAGATAAAAAATCTATTTTAATTATTATGTAGATTTTGCACTTTTTATTTTGATTGAATATGCGGGGTAAGAGATTGAGCTTTAGCTGGTCTCACTTTCATGAGTTATTATTTATTTCATTTAGTTTCTTTGATATTATTTGCAATCTTAGTTATTAAGTGGTTTATGTATAGTAAAAAATTGTCATTTACTTTATTTTCTTGTGGAATTTGATTAACTTAAACAAATTATTTTTCTAATTTACCGCTTATATAAGCTTTATGAAAAAACCTTAATTATTTACTTAGATGATGAAAAATTGTGATTCCTCGATGTTTAATTTCCCTGATTGATTTCATAGTGTTTGTGTAGAAATTATTTGAATCTATTTCTTGTATTCTCTAGTTTGTGTGTGGTTTAATTGAGATCAAGATTGTTTTTTAATTAGAAATTGTGTGTGTGTGTGTGTGTGTGTGTGTGTGTGTGTGTGTGAGAGAGAGAGAGAGAGAGAGAGAGAGAGAGAGAGAGAGTAGATTTAATTTTTTCCTCACGCTTCCCTCCTTTTTGAATTTTTTTATGAGATCCAGATCATTTATAACCATTGTAAATATAATTAGCTTAATTCAAATCAGGATAGTTCATATCCATAAATTCAAGGTTTACTAGGTGGTTTTCCCAAACACATCAGTCCTTCCATAATTTAACACTTGGTGACATAGTTTCCAACTAAATATATACATCCATAGTATTTTGCACCTTGATTCCTATTTCCATTAGGGGTTCTAAAATGATTAGTATTAATATTTTATCTTCCTTTGAAGCCTCTGTAATAAACTTTCTTTAATAGAAAAGCTGACACTAGAAGGTGGGATCCCCTTTGGGTGGTTCTTGAATTTTATTTTACTAAGAGATTTATGCTTGAAAATTTGGTCTATTATGAACTTGATTAATATATAGGTGTTAATTTTGTAGATTCATTTAGATTTTCTACCCTCCTCTCTTGTTTCTCCTCCTCATGTATGTGGTTACACAAATCAACATGAAAGGTGGTATGGGAAGTAGGACTAACTTACCTTATAATTCATTTCTATATTTTAATTAGTATGCTTAAACCCATATCTAACAATGTCACTAATGAACACCTATCCCATTGTAAGATATATTGAATCTAGTTTTGAGGCATTCCTTTGGATTATTCTAAAACTTTTTTATTAGGAATCTATCTCTTAGACCCCAATCTTCACATCTTTTGTAAGTCTAGTTTTTATTATTTGGAATCAAATGATTTTTATTTGTTATTTTTTTACTCAATCTTCCCATTTTTTGTGCTTCAACACATAACAATAGAGAGATGAAGTTTTTTTTTTATTTATTCTTTACTCATTTTTTATTCCAAATGTTTGAAAATCACAAAACTAAAATATGTCTTGGTTTGGAGAAACTGCAACTCATTTTGGTATTGAACATGCATTTCTTAAATTCTATTTTAGGTTTCTTCCCAATTTTGATTGTAGTGGGAGTGCCAAGAAACATGTTCTTGATTTTTATAATGCTTTGAGTATCTTATATTTACAACATGAAAATGTAGCTTGTAGGTTGTTTCCATTTACTTTGAATGATCCTAAATATGAGTTACTTTTTTATTTTATCTCTTGGTTCAATTTCCAACTGAAAGGAATTATAAGATTTATTCATTTCAAATTATATATATATCTCATACATCATTTCACAATCAAAAATCAATTAGTCACAATCAATAGACAACCTCACGAGTTACTTCATAGTGTTAATATCTAGTTTTAGGAGATCCTTAATAACATTCAAACCCACCATATACCTTATGAAGTAATAGTTATAAAAATTTAAATTAACACTTTAGATATACTAATATCCATATTTTTGAAAGCTTCTAGTGTACAATCATTAGTTTAAATTTTTGTAGATGCAGTTGATGAGACCAAATTCGTCTTACCTAATTCACAAAATAACTCTACTTATCTAATCTTAAAGTGGATTTAGATGTGGTTTTAAGAAGTGATAGCTTATTTAAGATAAAATATCAGATATATTTGATCTATTTCTTACAAGTCCATTTGAAATAGAATTATTATCATTTCCTCATATTTCTTTAAATTTGGAGTACATTATTGTGTATAAATAGGTTGTTTCAATATATTAAAGGATGTTGGCTGGAGGCTAAATCACTTTGGAGAACTATTGAATTTTCTCTAAACTATATTTAACTCAAACTATGACTTACAAGTCTTCTATTAAAAGTTTAGGACTCATAAAAGTAAAAAATGGAAATGCATGGGACTTCCATAGAAAGCATGAGACTCATACAAGTCAAGACTAGAAAATTTTAGGACCCATACATCAAATCTCAGGAATCAAAATGGAAAACTACAAATTATATAATAGTAGCTTCAATTTTTTTTGGTGACTCCAAAATTCATAAGGAAACTTGAAACTAGTATGTGGAAACTCTAAAGTATAATAAAACCATCTAGAAGCACGTTTTGAGAAAGCACGCGGTGTTCCAAAATACAAGAATAAATCTATGATTTTTGTATTCTAATTTTGAGAAAAAACGTACAAATGACATATGAAAGGAAAATGGTCAAAGCCACAAACATAACATTCTCATACTTTCATGATTGCTATGAATGAATAATGACACAGTAGTAGGTAGTTGAGAATAAATATCTTTCACGCTTTTCTTATTTGTAATCAGAAGTAGTGAAGTCGCACTCTCCCATGTTGTGATCCTAGTCTAATGGGATGAGTTGTAGTGTTTAAGTAGAAGTATTTAATAAAAAATATCTGCCACATTTTTCTCCTTTGTAAATGGAATAAATAGTCAAGTTATGCTCTCCCCTGTTGTTCTCCTAGTCTAATGGTATGAGTTGCAATGTTTGAGTAGAAGTATTTAAGAATTAATGTCTTCCATGGTTGTCTCCTTGGAAAATGGAAGAAGTAGTCAAATTAGGCTCAAGAATATATGTAGCTAGATATATATTCTTGGGGGTGATGAGTTATAAGTATATTTTTAAAACACTCAAATGTGGCAGAGAAGAACAAAGTATGATGTTTTAATATCATTTTTTATCAATAAAAATTTACAATTTGAATATCTTGGCAGCAGCTTATGTTTAGTTCTAATCTCAACTCTTAGGGAATATTAAGGACCCACTCTTACCCAAGTAGGAGGATGATTTACTATTTTCTTAGAATATGATGTTTATTATTTATTTAGTTAGATTGTTTAAACCAACATTGTGTGTTTGATTGAGTAATTTTGTGTGAAGCTTTGTTTTCAATTTTTTACTTTCATTTCTTTATTTTCAGTTATTTATTTTAGCTGTAAGAATAGTGGTTAAATTTTATTTCAAACATTTTGAATTTTAGGATAAAGAACTAGTAAACTCATTTTTCCTTTAGCCCCTTTTATAGATAGCCTTAGACATTTCACTGGATTGAAAAATAAATTAAATTAAGTGACAAGGATATGATGACACTCGATAGAAATCACACTAGAAAGGAAATTATCTTCCCATGAACCAATGTTTTTCCAATCTTAAATATCTTCCCAAGTTCCCCTAATCTCTAACCAAATATGAATCCCCTCATGGTTTCTCATCAACATTATAATTTTATGTATAGTCGGATCACTGCTCATTTAAAAATCAATTTGTTGATCTAATCAATGCATATGAAAATGAGTGTATTCAAATTCTATTTCTAGGAATGATAAAAGGAGATTCATGAGCTACATGATGAAAATTAAGATCATCCTAGAATGAGAAGTAGATAATTCCTTGGAAACATTATTAGTGATTCTAAATGTCTAGAATCATGTGCTTTTACATATTTAGATGGTCCTTTTGTGAATGATAAACAAGAAGAGATGGTGGATTCCATGATCTTAGCTAAGAAGTTTGTAATTGAAAAAGAATGATAAGAGGCGGACCTCATGTCATAGTTTGCAAAAATATAAAATGAATTGATGGATATACTTCATGAAAATGATAGAAAGACATAATAACAACAAATTGAAACAACCAGTGACACAAAACTATATGATTAACTAAAAATGTGGAGAAAGGGGATATATCTATATTTAATATTATCTATGAACAACTGTAAATAAAATTTAAAAATGTAGTGAAGAAGTATGTAAATGACCTAAGAAACTATGCAAAAGGAAATGCTAACCCTAATATGCAAGAGGGAAGAGTACATAACTCAACTAAATAGAAAATTCTCACAAGACTGTGTCGTAGAGGTGATTGGAAAATATGGAAGTAGGAAAGACTGTGCAGAAGCCCCAAAAAGGATGGATCTTGACTATTTCCCTAGACTGGAGTGCCTAGAGAGGGACTGGGGCACCAATGGGCGCTCTGGTTGGCAAAATAGGCACCTTGGTTTGTGAAAAATATCTAGAACTAAATTTCACAGGGCTGGGAGGTGGTCTGAAATCCTCGTTGTTTATCGCATCAAGTTCGTTACCACGTACCAGATGTCACCAATAGTCCAATATGAATAGAAATACCTACAAAAATCTAAATAAGCATCAATCCCTAAACAATAAAAATGCAAATAAATGGGTTGAACTGACCTCAGCTACCACAATAGTGGGCTTACTAACTGAGCATTACACTACATTTCGGACCCAAATGTAGTTCTGGTGAGTATGTGCATAATGTTCCCTAAGTGCTCTTGTGCTATTCTTACTTTGTGAAGTAGCAAGTAAGAACTAAATGTAGAAAATGTAATAGCATGTGTGCATGGAATAGAATAGAATCCTTGCCCCTATGAAGTGTGATGCAAATGTCTTAGCCTTATGCTTTGATGATGGAGCTATGTGGACGAAAGTGATCTCTAATGTAATAGATGGATGCAACTCTAGATGGATGATAGTAATGACTAGTGCTAGGTCCCTCATTATGGTCTAATGACTTTATATTATAGGTTTCTCTTGATCTAATTTCATAATTAACCCTGAAATGGCCAACCACCAAAAAGATAAGAAGGAGATATGGCTAGAAAGATCCCAAAAAGTGGTGGGAAATTTCAATAAGGATGGGGGCACCCATGGTAGGACCAGGGCGCCCATGATGGGCACTCCAATACTTACTTGGGCACCCCAGTTGAGGCTAAAATAATGATAAAATGACTGAAACAAACTGGACATATGGCCAAAGGACCGAAGCAGACAAGGCATATGGCATATGGAATGATGAAATAAAATAAAATAAGATGGCCAAAAGAAGGGGGTTAATTAGTATTTTCTTCACTCAAGAACCTTCTAAATAGTAGTATGAGACCGAGATAAATAATATGTAATGTGCATGATTTTGTGACTGCACTATATAGAGAAGAAAATACAAAGGAAATTATACCAATAGAACCCACATTCACACATGTCACCAAGTTTAATGTAAAATATTTTTATGCATCTCAATGGCCTAATTTTTAGGTAACTCTCCTTTAATCCAACGAGTTTCCTAATTTTGTAGCATTTGAAAATCATGACAAAAGGAAATCAACAATTCTTTTAGTTGAGATGTTTGTGTTGGTGGATTTTTAAATTAATATAAATGTGTAGATGCACTCTTAAGGACTATTAAAAGTGAAACTTTCATGCTACCTATCAATAAGTATTGTGTCATTCAAAAAAATTCAAGTTCACCCCTCTTATTTGGTTTATCATATTAGTTTTAAATTGGATTAGTCATATAATAGTCTCATGTTTTCTTGGATTAGTTCCTATTTTAAATAAATTGGAAAAGTTTATTATGAGTTTTGACTTCTCATATAGATTACAAAAATGTAGACAATTTAAAGGGAATTCGTCAAAAGGGTGAATATAATAAGGAATTAAAATTTGTTTTTTTCTTTTTTATTTTGAAGTAAGAGAAACATTGCTTATGTTAAAATTTCAGAACTATTAATGTAATTGTTGATGATTTTACAAAAAAATGTTATACCCAAGAGAGTTACAACACAATTTTCAACATTAAAAACTTCTACAATATGGATGAAAGAGTTGTATTAGATTCTTATATTTTATAGAATCGTTATCATGAAGGTCCAAATTGGTTCTCATGCCCTAAAATTGTATTAAAATAGAAATAAAGAGAAAATAAGCTGAAAACAAAGAAAAACAATAAAGCTTCTCTTGAAAATAAATGAGAAAATTTTGAAACATATCCAAAAGGGGTGATTCAAGTAAATCTCCATCATTCCTATGGATGCATTACTAGTAATGGAGAAAGGATTTGAGTGGAGCCAATAATATCTCTGTCAGGGCTATAAACTCCTAGATGGCATCAGAACAATGCTTAAAATTTTAATGTCATGGATTTTCCTCATCTAAGAAGTTTTGAATAAATCAATGTAAAATATTCAAGAAATATGGATTAATGCACATGGATAGACACATAGAATCTTGGAAGTATTGTAACTTAGTATATAAGAAGTGAGAATGATAACATTTTTGAATAATTTTCATGAGTAATAATTTTTTCTCGTTCTAACGCTCTCCTTGAGAAATTGGAAAACTTAAGATTCTGAATTGTAACAATTTTTAGAGTTTTTTCCCCGCAGAAGTCACCATTTTTGTATCCAACACCCACCCATTGTTTTCAGGAAATAAAATGGAGCCCCCTTTTAAATGAGTAGTAAAACTGATTTTTAACCTCCAAATTGAATTTTGAGATTCATAGAGCTTGTCATCTTTTTCTAGTTTTTATATCAAATGATAATCAAATTTTAATATGAATAATAAGGTATTTGATCATATTCTTAAAGTTAACCATGAGAAAAATCATTTTATTGAATGAAAACATAGAGTTAAACTTGTTTATGATTTTGAAAATTCTTTCCAAGTTTAATTTTTACTTTAGTTCACATTTTTAATCATTATTTTATCTTTGAAGGTTCTTTCATAGTTTTTTTTAGTGTTAAACATGTGTACAAACAAAGTAGGAGAAAAAACCCAAAAATTTTCCAATTATTGGAAGAGAAACTACTTTGAAACATTTACTTGATAACCAATCCTTCATTTTTCATTGATTTAAAGCCATCAACTTTAAACTTAGAAATCAAACTCTATGGAATATTGAAATACACCAATTTGATCCATGTGTCCATCATTGATACTTGTCGCACATTGGTATTCATAAAACATTTGGCGTAAATATTAAATTTTAAGGCATGAAATAATGCCAAACATTGATGGAAAAGAAGTGTCCATGATTGACAAGTCAAATTCTATTGAGAATGGTTGCACTGATTGATTTCGGGCTAGTCTTGGTCATAAAAAGAAGAAGGATAAGAATAAAAAATGTTAAATGAACCTAATTTTAGTTTAATTTAAGCCCATGATCATTAAATTTGGTGAGATGACAGATAATTAAACAAAAAGAAAACATTCAGTTTTAATCATTCATGAAAAAGACAAAAAGTTGTTATTCTAAGATTTGGAATATTTGTGTTCGTGCATCTAAAAAACCACCAATTCTATTTAATCATAGTGATTATTATTATTCTCAAAAGGTATATTTTCAAGTGAATCATTATAAATTATGGGAGCATGTTACCATAATAGTTTCTTTTCCAACTATTAGCTCTAGTTTTAATTTAATTTTTTCTACTTTAGTTCTATATTATATTTTCTTTTCTAGAAGCTCCAAAAGCATGCAAAGAGTATAGTTGAGTCCCATTACTCTATAAAAATACTCAAAATTTATTTTAAAAATATATAGGTTGGGAATCCAATACAAAGAAGGAATTTTGACAATTCACATTGTTGTTTTGAGTTGTTTAATTGTTTTCCATTGAGAATTCATATATTGGTCCTAGAAAACAGATCACTTTTAATTATTTTAAGTAGGGTTTTCACTTCTTTTTTTAATTGAATCTTTGAGGTAAGAGATTTAACTTCATCTGGTCTCACTTTCATGAGTTATTGTTTCTTGCACTTATTTTTTAGACATGTTTTGCAGTCTCAATTATTAAGTGGTTTAGGTATATTAGAAAATGGATAGTTGCTTTGTTTTCTTGTGGAATATGATGATCTTGAAAAAATTGTAATGCTAATTAACATCTAATATAATCTTTGTGAATGAACTTTCATTATGTACTTAGATGATGAAGAATTGTGATTCCTTGGTGTTTTATTTACTTTGACTAATTTCCTAGGGTTTATGTAGAAATGATTTGAATTTATTTATTCTATTTTCCAATTTGTGTGTGATTTTATTGAGATCAATGTGTTTTTTATGCTTAGAAATTGAGAGGGAGAATCTACTTTTATTTTATGCCTTGTCCTTCCCTCCTTTTTTATTTTTTTATGATATAAAAATAATTTAGAACTATTTTAAATATAATTAAGTCAAACTTAATACATATCAGGATAATTCCTATCTAGAGATTCAAGGTTTAATATGTGGTTTTCTCAAACATGTTTGTCTGTCCACAAGTTAACACTTGGTGACATAGTTCATAACTGAAGCTATACATCCAGAGTATTCCATACCTTGATTTATATTTCTAGTAGGGTTTCTAAAATGATTAGGACTAATCTCTTGTTTTCATTTGAAGCATGTGTAATAAAATTTCATCAAAAAAATACTTGTTAATGTTTTATACCATGGTCTCTCAACATTTTGACCTGTAAAATCTGGTCCTCATTTTTAATATAGAAATACATAACATTATGGTTAAATATAGATTAAGATATTATATAAAATTAAAAATAACATTTTATTTCTATCAGTTCTATAATAATAATAATTCTTATGTGCATATTATGAAGGGAAATATTGTAAATCTTTTGTTACGAGAAATTATTTATGGTTTGAAGATCATAAATGGCTGTAAATTTTAAAGCCTAACTATGAGAAAATATTACAATGGGAAAAAAACAGATCAATTTGTCGATAAACCAAAATAACTTGTGTTTATATGTCTTTAATGATTTATCATTGATCAATTCATGGTATAACATCGAAGATAATAGACACCCTTGATATAGAGAAATACATGCTTTGAGGAGTTTGAAAGGGTTAGAAAATTTTGATTGAGCTCTATGGAGTACAATAAATAAATACCCTATAACATGAAACATTATGAAAATAAAACCTCTTAAGTGAACCCAATCCTTTGCACATGTAAGTAATTGTAACACCCAAATTTTACTAATCATCTTTTAGGAAAAAATAACTTATATAAACATATTAACAATCATAAACATATGTACCCTTTACACAATCTATTAAAAGATAAAATAAAAAAATAGCATTGATATGAATAGATCGTCTAAAATAAATAAGATACATAATTCTAAGGATAATCATAAGGTCATCACACCTTAATTCTAGATAACTTCCTTCTACCCCATTTTCTTATAAATAAGGGTGATTTCCTATCAATCCAAGAATCACCTATTTACAATACTTCTTTGCAACTACAAATTACCTATATCACATTCAATAAATCCTACAATATCATATGTATCTCAATCATATATTAAAAATAAAGCCCAAATATTCCTTAATGCATTTACTTTCACAACACAAGTTGATGAATATAAGTCAACTCAACATTTATAATTATAGGTTACGTGAATCTTTTTCATCTTTTTCTTCTATGGAATGATTCAAAAATAAATTTGAATTATCACACTCCTTAAAATCATTCAAATTTTAGGAAACACAACCTATCCAACGATAATCTTATAGATCTAGCAGTAATAACTGAGAAGAGAGATGTGATCAATGTTATAGATATAAACAAAAAAGAAACAAAAAATGAGATACATACACACATGTTCATGTTGGGAAAACCTTTTCAAGTTAAAAAACCAACAAAATTATCTTTTTTTATTTTAGTAATTTGAACCTAGATTACAAACACAACAAGCTATGAACAAAAAATTACTTGATAGTACTTTAGTAGTCTATGCAAAAACACACATTTTTAACTATAATACTTAACTCATTACTTGATATATTCAATTTATCATATTCTTAGACATACAAATCCAAAATCCAAAATAATTACTACAAGCATTTATTTCTTGTATTACACCTAAGAATCTACATGATTGGAAAGTAGTTGCATGATTTAAAGAAACCCATTAATTTATTGACAAATAATCTTGAAATTATTTCTAATAATTTCATAGTCACTAAATATAAGATATTATTCCACTCACCATGTCAAAATATTCTCCAACACATCACTTTACACCTTTGTTCTTCTATCCTAGTCAAAAAAGTGTTGATAATGCATTATCATTACACTCCAACATTATGCGAAGCCTTTACAAACCATAATGCAACTATCACTATGCAGAATCCCCAAATACATTCATATGTGTACAACCTTATCAACCACACTATGAAATTATTACACAATGCCTATGTGCCTATTATTGACAAAATTTTACATACCCCATTTTTCTTTGAAAATCATTAAAACTTCCCTATTTCCATCATACCTGCATGCATTTATGATAAGTCAGGCAGGGGCCACTTGATATTTAATGCATGATTTAATTTATATAACATTAAGTAGTTTCAAGTAATTCTTTACTCTGTACACTAAATTTTGATTTATGGAATTGATATATATGTAATCATGTTTACCAAATTATATTGTATGATTTCAGAAATGGAGATTAAGTTTTGATTTGTGATATCATTTTTCAGTTTTCAAGCTCACATTTTGGTATATTTATTATTTCCATTATGTAAATGATCAGCTTATGGTGACATAATGAATATGTGGTGTTTTTGAAAGGATCATTTCTTTGTGTAAGTTCATTGATTCGTTATTGATTTGCATATTTTGATGAATCTCATGGTTGGTTTCTATCATGCTGATAAAGACTGTTAAAAAGTGATATAATTTGGATCACATGATTTGATACACTTCTTTACCTGAGGTTTGAAGTTCACATAATATAGGAATATGCATCTTGATGGGGTTGATATTACCTTGTATGGATGCTAACATTTTATTGAACAACATTAGTTGATTAGAAAATATATATTAAAATGGCCACCGTATTATATGACCGTGTTTGAGTTATGGTGTATGTTTTTTTTTTAAGGCTTTGGTAATTTCTAAGTGAGGTGGTGGTTGTATAATGGTTGGACCATACTGGTGTAGTGAATGAGTATGTGTGTGTTGAATTCACCTCGTTAATGACATCGAGATGGATAAAACTTGGACTTTTGGCTCATTTTGTGGTTTGTTGCTTGCGATGGAAGTTTGGTTTTTGGTGCTTCGTTGAGTTGTTGGTTTCATAGCCATTAGTTTTGGATTCTTGCATTATAAGTGAGCATGTGTTATTGTCTCACATTTATGTTTCTCTTTTGTTTAAAATGCAAAGGTTATTCCATCTAGGTTGGTTCTATTTGCTTTGCATGCATGCAATGTTGAAGACTATAAGTTCATATCACTGGGTGAAGATTTTGTTGTGAAGTCATTGAAAGTTATTAAATGCATTTGGGTAATTATTTTCACTACCCACATGTTAAAAAAATCTATTCTTATAAATAACAAAGTTGGTAAAATTTCATTAAGAAAAGAAGCATTTTTCTTGGCAGTAGCTTGATTTTTTATCACATGAAGTAAGTTTTTTATACCCATTTTGAGATTTGGTTATTAAATGAAATGGAAACGATCATGCAAAGTTTTACCCCATATGTGCATCAAATATTTTTGTTTTAATGATCTTGATAGTATCCTTTGATGGTTTTCTTTGAAGTTGTTTTCGGAAGTTGTGTCGTATGCATGCATATCTCATTTTTGTTAAATGAAAGTTTACAGACTGTGTTGAATAAATATGATGTTCCTAATTTATATTTGGTTTGGTATATGTAATAATTCTCTTGAAACAATTCATGTGAATTCTTGGCAAGAAAATGAAGAAAGGAGATAGTTGAAATGATAGATGTATATGTTAAAAGTATTAGATAAAAGTTAGAAACCAAAAACAAAGCCATTGATTCCTAAATCTAATATATTCAACAATACCTTATATTGAGATAGATGGAAGGGATAAATAAATGCAATACCGTCACTTACCAAATGAAGATCTCCCTTGATGCTTTGTATGTGCTCAAGATGTTGGATTGAACTTGGTTACTTCATATTTGTGTGGATAATCTTGGGCAACACCTCCCCTTGATTTTTCTTAATGATTGCTTGATGAAGGATGAAGGATTGGATTGAAGGAATGGATTGATTGAGTGATTGAAGATAGAAATGGATGATTGGTAAAAAAAATTGACAGATCTTTGTTATGGATTTTAGAGATGGATCTCATGGAATATGAGAGCTAAATTTATAGTTTGTGGGTGGAGGATTCAGTGGTTAAGATGAAGCCATGTTGGATTTGGATCAAGAGTGAAGGATAAATGTGAGGATATAAAGATATAGAATTGGATTATTCTAGAATTTAGAAAAGCATCCATTCAATTTTTAATTCAATAGACAGAGGGAGATATTTGAATTTTTAAATATGATAGAGGAAAATTTAGAGAGGCTTCTAGAAATAGAAGCCTATAGATTTAGAGGTGAGGATGTGATTAGGATTTGAATTAGATTAGGTTAATGATGGTTAAGGGTGATGTTACATGGAAAGGCTAGGTGTAGGGATGTGTAGGGTAGGTGGGTAGGTAGATGTAGGAACATTAAATTCCTAGAAAATGTTAATAGGGATCAAGATAATGAATAATAAGATATAATAATGGATCAAAGAGACTAATGATGAAAATGGGATATTGAATGAATAATAAAAGGATTAATGTTGAAATGATGATGATGATGATAAAATGATAAAGGGGTAAATATGATAAAATAATAATAATTAATCTTGTGATTAATTATCATATGGATAGTGATAATGTTGTTTGTAGGTAATTGATCATATCGAAATTTTAGATGTCTACATTTTTTCCCTCTTTGAAGGGTTATTGTGTAGCAATGACCATTCAAAGAAAAATAAGAGAAGATGTTAGGATGTTGATATGATTCCCCCTCAAGGGGTTAGATGGGGAGGTGCAAGGTGGGTAACCACTCAAAAAATGGAGAGGCATAAGTGAGTAGATGAGAGAGGATGATAAAATTTGAGGATGTAGAGGGTTAGGATTAAAGGATTAGATAGGAGGATTAGAGGAATATGAGATTAGAAGAATATGATAGAGGATTAGAGGAATGAGAGATATTTGATTTTGGAGATATTGGATGCCCTTGTAAATGATGTATGATAAGGGTGAAGATTTAGGATTTAGATTTGAGAATTGCCTAGTCAATCATGTATGAAAAGGGTGAAGATTTAGGATGTTGGATTAGAAGATGTTGGATTTGAAGATGTTGGAGTGAGAGATGTTAGATTTTAAGATGCCCTAGTTAAGGGGGTAGGATGGAAGATTTGGGATTTTTATTTGAGGATGTTATATTTAAGGATGATTGATTTGATTTAAAGGATTAGAATATTGAGGGTGTTTGTATGCCATAATAAGGACTAGTTTTTGGATTGAAGATGCCCTAGCAAGGGAGTGAGGATTTTGGATGTTGGATGTGAGATGCTAAAATTTGGATGGGGGTATTGATTAATTGATATTGGATAGGAGGATGAAGAGGATAGATAATTAGTTAGAAAATGATGACAATTGGGTATGGATGATGATAAAGCTAAGAGATAATGATAGTAGGGGTGCGCTACCATAAAGTGCCAATTGTTATCATCATTAGCATATTTTGATCAATGTGGCATAAAGCGAGATGCACAAAGGTATAAATACCATGATGACTAAATTTCCAAATGCCCTATCCTCATATCATTGGACAGATTATTATAAAAATGTGGTCCTCATATCATTGGATCGTGTACAAGAAAAAGAAACAAAAGAGACCTCATATAATTGGCCAAAATGTAAATGCATATAAGCAAGAAAACAAACCAAAACACACACACACATTGCATTTTTTTATTTTTAAATTTTTTGATTTTTGGATGTTCGATGTTTAGATTATTTGATGGTTGATGTGGAGGTTTTAGATTTTGGATGTTTAGATTTTATATTTTGTATTTTTTTTTATGTTTAGACCATTTTATTTGGGATTTTGGTTTTGGGATGGCGGAAAGGATTGAGGATAGCTCATGGGGGAGGGGAAAGCATGTAAAGTGGAATGTGAATTTCTCTTATAAGTCCCAAAGCATGTTTGGGTATGATGAAAGGGAAGGATTGAGAGAAATCAAATAGGATAGATAGGATAGAGATTGGTTGATAACTTAGGATTAGATGAGATGTGAGATGGGAGATAGATAGATAGGATGAGGGATGTGGTATAGGATAAGATGGGGGATATGAGAGATGATAAGATATGCCATCAAGTATAGGGGGAATGGAGGGAGGGATAGATGTAGTGTACCCCCAAGTGTGAAGTAGAGTGGCCGGTGTGGATGGATGGATGGGTTTGATTTTCCCCCAGGTGTATGGTAGGATGGGAAGTGTGTAGACAAAAAATCACGCACTTTGGGTAATTATCTAGTTCTGATTACATACTACTATTATATGATTCCTAAGTAATAAAATTACTATTTAACCCATATCTTTGGCCACCTTTATTTTCTTTCTGTTACTACTTTCAGTCTTCCATCCTTACTTGTTGAGTTTGCATTTTTACTCTTCAGAATTTGTCATCCTGGACACCAGTGCCCAGGCAGGACGCCCACACTAGGTGCTCTTGTCTCCTTTGGGCACCCCTTTCCCATTTGTACTTTACTCACACTTTTTAGATCCTTTCTAGCCATTTGAGCATTTTATATTTTTGGTAGTCAGCATTTTCGTGGTTAATTACAAAATTCAAGCAAAGGAATCATATAGATATAACTCTATGTGATCATAATAAGGGATCAAGCACTAAACACTCTCTATCACAACCTAAGGTTATTTTTATCAAGGTATCTAAGAGATCTATTGCATCCATCTAGCACCATCACAAGGGACACAAGGGCTATTTTTTGCTTCACACTTAATAGGAGGGAAGTTTATTCTATTCCATGCACACATTTATTACATAATTTTACATCTTGCGAATTTCTCGTTATCTAAGTGTGACACACACAAGAACAACATAGGGCACAATTACGAACACACACAAAACTATATTGGGTGTGAGATGTAGTGATAGTTGAGGATAGTTGAGGATAGTTTAAACCCTCATTTTGCATCTTTTGTTTTAGGACTTGATGTTTAAGTGAGGGTTTTGTAGGTGCATATTTTATTGTAGGTTTATAATGACATCAGCGATCTTAGTATGACCTCAGAGCGATCAAAGTTGACTAAAGAAAATCACCTTGAGACACCTCAGAGGAGGTTTTATAAGTATTTCTTCAGACCCAAGTTCCCAGAAACAAGTCCAAGGCACCCAAGGGTGCCCCTGTCCCTCTCTAGGTGCCCCCATTGAGCCTGTTCCTCCATATCTACATTTTTCAGTGCTTTTGTGCAACGATTCTTCATCTCCATGTTTGTGTAACAACTGGTTAACATAATGAGATTCCTCTCCACTACAAGTTCAAACTTTTGGTGTGACGACAAATCGTTACATGGTATCAGATCTAGGCAGTTAAGCGCACCCAACCTGGAGTAGTACTGGGATGAGTGATCTCCCAGGAAGTCTTGGTGTAATTTCCTCCTAATTCCATTGGGTACAATTGGATGAATACGTGGTGGGCCTAGAGCTCACACAGTTGCATCAGACTCTATCATGTGCGCGTGTGTTGGCGTAGCAGCTGGTTAACATGATGACATCCTTCTCCACCATAAGTTCAAGCTTTTGGTGTGATGAAAAATCATAATATGAGCACTGAGACTTCCCGGGAGGTCATCCATCCCAATACTAATCCAGGTCAGGCGTGCTTAACTACCTAGCTATGATACCATGTAGTTAAGCACGCCTGACCTGGAGTAGTTTTGGGATGGGTGACCTCCCAGGAAGTTTTGGTGTCATTGCCTCCTAATGTCATTGGGCATAATTTGGTGAATACATGGTTTCATCCAGCTCCATCGTCTAGGGGTGTGTTGGTGTGATAGCTGGTTAACACGATGAGATTCCTCTCCACTACAAGTTCAAGATTTTGGTGTGATGGAAAATTGTAACACTCCATTTATCTAGTCAGAGATATGGTGTAGTCCACAATTTTACTACGAATCAACTAAGTCAATCTACCTCTTCTTTGTACTTAGGGTTTTCACTTTATTTCTTAGTTATTTGGGTATTGATTGTTGTAATTAATTATTCATTTATTTACTACCGCAATATAATTCATATTAGGCTCATAAATTACATTTTAGCTTAATGATTTTGGTGAACCCAACACTTTCACACTTAGGATCCTCATTTTTCCACTATCATGGATCATAAAATTCCTCAAGCCTCTTTGTTTGATTTACTAAAGATGCATCCCAATGTCCAAGTTGTTCTGTAAAAAACCTTAGACATCATCTATCTTCCTAAAGATACGCCACCACATGAAATAATTCCTATCTTTGATCATCTATTTGATGACCCTAGCCTTCATGATCCTCTATCTAATCAATCCATGCTAGACTCAATTCAAGCTTTACATTATTTATTCCAAGACAAATTTTATGTTATGGAATCCATGATTACATCTCTCAAATCTAAAATCCAACAGCTTAAGGACACTTCTTAGGCTCATGTTTTTTCTCCTTCACCAACTCATCTTCATTCTATGTCTTCTACATGTACTTATATAAGTGATCCTCAAGTATTGCCATTACCGAATCCTCTCACGTTTAATCACAATGCTAAGAAAAATGACATTCTTACTGAGCTCCTAAGTCATCGGTTGATCACTTTACCATCTACTCAAGGTTATCCTTCTTACCTAATTAAAAACTATTGGGGTATTACATATTGTAATTATCATCGAATCAATGGACATAATGAAAATGACTGATATGCTTTACGACAAAGAATCAAGAATCTTGAGCATCATGGCTTTATCTCATTCATTGCACAAGATTCTGTTGCATGCCCATCTACAATTGTTACATCCCAATGGGTTCCTAAATATGATTTGTCTATGTTTAAAGTACACCATGCTATCACCTCTCATATTCCTCTATGGAAAATCAAGCAGAACCTAAGCAACCTCCATTAAAAATCAATCCAACACCCCCTCCTACTAAGTCATCTATGACATTACCAAGTCGAAATACAGAACCCCCTCTCAAAATTCTAGATATATTATTTATGATTGTACATGTTCTAGAGTAGATATAATGTCGTATTACATGTTCAGTTTATTACCTAAGTATGCTTATTTATGATTTTACATGTTCACTTTATTACAAATACTAGATAGATATATTTTATCTCATTAATAGTGAACATGTAAAATCATAAATAAGCATAAATAGTGAATATAATGTCGTAGATGACTTAGAACCCCCTAAAGTGTAATAGGTAATACGACATACTTAGGTAATATGCCATTAATAGATATATTTTATGTCATAAATAGTGAACATGTAAAATCATAAATAAGCATAAATAGTGAATATAATGTCGTAGATGACTTAGAACCCCCTAAAGTGTATATAGATATATTATGATTTTACTCTTGCTTATATATGATTTTACATGTTCACTTTATTACAAATGCTATATAGATATATTTTATGTCATTATATTTACAACACACACATGCAAGTTCACTTGTTTTTTAGTTGTGATCACAGATTCTATAGATCTATTACACGCAATATGGATACTGGGCACAATACCTATTACTAGTCACACAGAGGCTCATGGGGGCATCCAATTTTGTACACTACAGGTGTTATTATTTCATTTTGATTCATACTACATTACTTTATCAGATTATACACACTTTGACATATTTTTTCTCTTTCTAACATGTTAACAGGTGCTTCATGTACAATATTTGTTTACCAGGACTATTTGCTTCAATGGTTATTTGTTACATTGTTTACCATTATTTTCTCTTTGTATGCTCTTATTTTTGGGATTTTACCTTTATCTTGTGTGCCCACTTGTCTTCTTACTACCATTTCAGCCCTGGTTGTTTTGCAACATTGTGAGTAGTGTCCCATGTTTCCAACCCACTTTTTGTGGTCTACATTGTCTTCTATTTGCATCTTATCTTAGACATTGTCTACCTAGCTTATATTTCCTCTTATACATGTATGTTTGTCTTTGATTTTAATAACACTTATTTCCTAGCCACTTTTTTGTGTGTGCCTTGGTTTCTACCAAGCATACCCCCTGCAAGACAAAATTTCAACACAATGGCCAGTCCTCTTTTGGGCTGCATACTCCTTCAACGACGTCGTATGAACCATAAACGAGGGGGGGAATAATTTGGGTAAATCAATCACCCTATATATCGTTATACACATCACATAATGGTATTATTATAACATAGTTTTCATTTTCAAATAGGGCTCAAAATCAGACTTGGGTCCTTAGTGCAACGATCTTTCCTAGATGCCTGAAACTAGGGGAAAATTACACAACAATTGTTAGTTCAACACAATTAACAAAAATCCACACACAATGGATTTTACATGCAATACCATCCTTAGCACATGTGTTTATACACACCATATGTAGTGGTGTTATACATAGAAGGAAGTAGTCAAAAGTTAGAGGATGACACTAGACTATTCTCCCCACACTTCTTCCAGTTCATTGGTGTGAGATCGCCCAAAAAACTTGCACGTCAACATCATCTATAGGACCATTTTCTATACTCTTTCCTCATCATGGAACATATGCACATGTTCCTTTTTCACACTTTCAACATTTTTACATACTTTCCTTACACAATTTTTTTTACATATTTTGATCATATACATGCGTATTTGACTACTTGTTCGACTTCTCTTTTATAGGTCCATCCATATGAGAAGTGACAGTCAACACCAACAATTAAATGGACATCAAAAATAGGTACATCACAACATATACACATGCGTTTCCATCCTAGGTTCATTTTCATCACTTTTTGCACTTTCTCCTCCTTAGCATACACGTTTCACATTTTTTCTCTCACTCCACACTTTGTACTATCCCTCGGAACACTTTCATCATCGATGTACATGGTTACTAGATATGCATCTCTATCTACTTTATGTTGCCAAGTGTTCTTCTCACCAACATAAAGTGGGGGAAAATGTAGACAAAAAATCATGCACTTTAGGTAATTATCTAGTCCAAATTACATGTTACTATTCATACAATTCCTAAGTAAGAAAAGTGCAAATTAACCCATGTATTTGGCCACCTTTCTTTGATTTATGTTGCTACTTTCAGTATTCTACCCTTACTTTCTCAGTCTACATATTTACTCTTCAACATTTTTCATCCTGGACACCAGCACCCAGCCAAGACGCCAACGTCAGGCGTCATCATCCCCTCTAGGTGCCCCTATCCCCTTTGTACTTTACTCAAACTTTTTGGGTCCTTTTTAGTCATTTGAGAATTTAATATTTTTGGTATTTGGAATTTTTTGGGTTAATTACAAAATTCAAGTAAAATAATCATATAAATATAAATCATCTGTGATCATAATAAAGTGCCAAACACTAAGCACTATCTATCACCACCTAAGGTTGTATCTATCAAGGAATATAAGAGCTTTGTTGCATCCATATAGCACCATAAAAAGGAACACAAGGGATGGTTTTCTACATCACATTTCATATGAGGGAAGTTCATTATGTTCCATTTACACATTTATTACATTCTACATCTACCTACTTTCTCACTATCCAAGTGCAACATGCACTAGAGAAACCTAGGGAAAATTCCATGCACACACACATAATTATATTGGGTATGAGATGTAGTGCAACGATCAATTGTAAGTTCACCATTGTGATAACTGAGGAAATTATAACCCCTCATTTTGAATCTTTCTTTTTAGAATTTGATGTCTATGTGATGGTTTTACAGGTCCATATTTCATTGTAGGTTTCCAACGACCTTGGTGATCTTGGTGTGACCTCAGAGTGATCAAAGGTGACTAAATGCGAACACCTTATGACACTTCATAAGATATTTTATTAGCATTTCCGCATACCCAGGCGCCCAGAAACAGGTCCAAGGTACCCACGGGCACCCCTGTCCCTCTCCAGGAACCCTAGTCCATCATGTTCCTCTAGATCTGCATTTTCTAGGGATTTTTTGTGATCTTCCTCTTCGTTTAATAGGTCAGAGGTTTGGTCCAATCGAAAATTTTATTGTGAATAAGCTAAGTCATTCTACCTCTTCTTTGCACTTAAGGTTTTCACTTTATTTCCTAGTTTCTTGGGTATTTATTGTTATACTTAATTATTTATTTATCTACTACTGCAATAACATTCAGATTAGGCTCATAAATTACATTTTATCTTAATCAATGTGAGGCATATCTAAAATGGAGGATGCCCTCAGTGGATGATACTAAGGTTACCCCTAGTCATGATGATGAAAGTTAAAAGGGACATGAGGAGGATGGGATGAAAATGAAAGGGTCATCATCTTCCCATGAATGTTTGATCCAAAAGGATGTGGATCCGATGGATGGAATAATATAAGTGATGAAAAAAATATGAGCCTAATGACACATGTTGTAATGCAAGAGTCATACTAAATCAAAATTATGACCAAGGTTTAAACAATACATGGAAACATGTAAGCTCTATGTCTCTTCGAGATCAAAGTGTATGTGATTGTGATGGTTAATTACCGCTTGAAGTGAATAATTAATGGGTTGTGTGTAGAGACAAACTATCCAATGTATAGGGAGTGATTAAGTCAAGTAGTTTGACAGAAGGTGAATGGAAGGTTAAGTTGTGCATTTCTTTGCTACTAGTCAGGTGTCTATAACCCTGACAGAGATACATTTGATTCTTGTCACAACATTTCTCTACTTCTAGCTAGGCATCCGTAGCTCCATTAGAGTTTCTGGAAACACCCCTAGAGAGATTGTTGAGGTGGATTTCATTTTACTTTTTTAATTTTGATATGAATTTTTGAATTTTTACTTTTTTGATATTTTTATGTTTTTTTCTCAAAGAGCGTCCACTCTCTTGAAAAATCTCAAGGGGTTAAGAATCACTAGTGGATTGATGGGGGGATGGAGATGAGTGTGAAGATGGCATTGGCTAGAGTGCCAAAAGACACGCCCAAGGGTCTTCACCACAAGTTTATTAAGTGTGTTAAAATGTGTGGATCGCTAGGAGGACAATTGTGTTGGAATGTTGGACGTAATGATATTAAACCAAATTCACACGGTTGTAGTAGGTAATTTTATCTTACAACATGTGTGATCAAGCTGATCAAGTATTCAAATGAATGGATTTGAAGATGATATGAATGGATGTGATGATAAGAATGGATTAGATGCAAAGGGATTTGGATGGTGGAAGGAAGGAGGATGGGTGGGAAGTAAAAACTATCTATGTGCAGACAAAAAATTATGTGTTTAATCCATTTTTAGGTGTTTTTTATTTGTAGGCGGATTAAATTATTTTTAAGTGGGTTGAGTGGTTGGGATGGTAGGAAAAACAAGAGGGGTAGATATGGTTTGTGATGGAGTAGTGGGAGTTTCTTTGTTAGTGTTAGGTTTATACCCTAAGCCTAAATGACATGGATTTTGATGAAGGGAGATGGGTTCATGAATGTCTTGTTCATAGATGCCTAATCCTTTGCCCCAATGTTTCATATTAGTGAAAATATTTTTTTCTATAGGATACGAATTGGATGGGGAAGATGATGCCATGCAGTCATCACGAGACTAGGGGATTATAATTTTATGATTCAATAAGAGAATAGACTTTACAAAAGATGAGAGCTGAGATTTGTTTTGAGTTGTCGTTGGTGATGGATTTTTGGATTTACGATGGGATTTGGACGACTGAAAAATGTTTGGATGTTGAGAGGGATTTGGATGGTGGGAAATTGTTAGGGATAGGATTGAGATGGAAAGGTGGTGGGTAGAGAGGTACAACGATAAGAATTCCTTGGTTAATGAGATTTTGGACAAAAGACCTAAATTGTACGCAACAATTGGTCGAATGTCCATGTGTGCAATGGAAGGCACAATAATAGTGTTCCCAATACCAAGATGGTTTGGTAAGGTTTTTATTGCATGATTTGATTGGGTTTGAATGATCATGTTGAAGGTTTTTATACAATGGAAGATGGAGGTCAAGGATTCTCCTAAAGGAGTGAAGTGGTTTAGTGTTAATGGTTTGGAGGGGGTAGGAAGTAATGGTGCGGGATTGGGTGGTTTAAGAGATGTTTTGGTTGATTTGGATTTGTGAGTTGGATTAGATTGTTTTGGCTTAGAAGATGAATGGAATAGATTAGGCATGGGGCCCGAAGTGGATAGTTTGGGCTTAGAGGCTGAAGTAGACTTGGTTAATTTTAAGTTGGTTAGAGTATGTGGTTTTAAGGTAAATGGTTTTGGTGTAAGATTATATTGTGTGGGATTGATAGATGTATATGGGGTAGATTTAGATGAAGGATATGGGTGTGATATGGGGATCACATTAGATTTTGGTGATGTTGTGGATGAAGGATATTTGGGAGAGGGGTGTGGTGTACGAACCACATTAGATTTGATTGATTTAGAGGATAAAGTATTAGAAGTGTTAGATGTAGGATTTGGTGACTTAGAGTCATATTAGATTTCCTAGAATTGAGGGATGGTGGATTTGAAATAATATTAGAGGATAGGATAGTGTTACATTTAGGTGATGAAGGTGGTAAGATAGGATTAGGTTTGAATGAAGAGGATGAGGGTGGTGTAGGAGCCACATTATATGGTGTAGGATTGGGGGTGGAAAAGGAGGAGGGTGAATTAGAAGTCACAATGGATGAGATAGTTTTGAAAGGATTGAGATTAGGTGATGGAGGGAATGAAATTGGCTTAGAGGCTACATTTGATGGTGGATTAGGGGGTGTGGTACTATATAGGAGAAATTTCATAGGATTGGATTGGGATGATGAAGATTTCGAGGATGAAGAACTAAAATGAGATGTGGGGGATATTAATTTTGGATGAAGTTGTTGGGATTGGTGTGGATATGTGAATGGAACTCGATGATAGGTTTTATGATGATTGATAGGGGATTTGGAGGTTAACATTTGGGAGGGTTGTGTGGTTTTGGGATTGGTGGCTAGATTAGTAAGGACATAAAGGAGGTCCTCTTGGTCTAGGTAAAAGTTGGAGAGATGTTCAAAATAAATGAAATTGGTTTATTGGGATAGTGATTTATGTTGATTAGGTTAGGGTAGATTGGGATGATTTGGTTTCCTCAAGGAGGAGGTCAATGGGGTGAGAAGTAGGGATCTTAGGAAGGGGAAATTGTGGATGGGTTTGGTTGAGAGATGATAGTTTAGGGGATTGGTTGATTGAAATTTTAAGATTGATTTTTTATGATTGACATGTTGGATGATTTCTAGGATATTAGGATCAATGTGGGATGGTTAATTTGGATGAAAAGGATGGTATTGGTTGAGGTAGGATGTTAAGTTTGATATCTATTTGTTAATGTGTTGGATGGTGTATGGGACTTTATGGTCAAAGTGAGAGGGTTAACTTTGATGGGTGGGGGATTATGAGATAACTTGGTTGATGGATTTAGAAAAGAGGTAGGGGTTTGGGTGTTGGTTTTGAGAGGATTAGGATTGAGGGTCAAAGGCCATGGTTTGATAGGATGTGTGAGGGATTATATTTTGATTAGGATTATGGATTAAAGATGGTGATAGGATTGGGATAGGGATCTTGTGATTAGGTATAATTAATTATGATGACCTTTGATTCATTAAAATTTTAAAGTGATGGAATGCCTAAGGATGTTCACAAGAACACAACAAACATATAACATAGACCCTAACTAGTCAAATGGGATTGCAATCAAGCTATATCCTGATTTCAATGCCACACACCAACGATGGTGCCACAATTTTCTCTCCACATATGTGTCAATGTGGGGTCAGCTAATGAGTGATGTTGGGGAGTGTTCCCTCCTTGCACAATACCTTGATATATAACCAAAAGGTTTCCTAGTCTAGGATACACGAGATCACTAGGGGGCATCCCTGATATACCTTATAGTACTCAGAGACTAAGTCCATGTTACAAGGATGTTTTCTAAGGCCTAGGTGTAGGGATGTGGAAGCCTCTAACTTCATGTCACTCTTACGACAAACAAGAACTTATCTAATAATAATAATAGCTATCCAAGAATTTGTATACCCCGCTAGAACACAAGGTGTGTCGACATGTGTGGAGGTGAAGCCCACAGGAATGAGACCCTTAGGAATATGAAAAGTGTATGGATATCACTTCCATGTCATGTTTCCCCTACAAAATAAAAAATGGGAAGGCTAGCCGCTCTTTATCCTCAAGATTTTCCTAGGACGTGAGTGGAGAGCATGCATGTTTTTACCCTTGGGACAAACAAACAACAAAGGAGAACACATAAAAAGGATGATAAATTCAAGATAATTAAATGTCAGATGATAAAATGAAGCAATAAATATTTGTAGTTTGGTGATTGGGTCTTGTTGGTGAGAAAATTTGTCTTGTGGACAAATTTGTGGATTTTAGGCCAACACTATGGGAGTCTAAGTCCCTCTACATTTGAATGGTGTAGATACCATTTTTTAGCATGTAAATCCAAAGTGGATTTATGGTGGTTTTTCAACAAGAGATCCACAGGAACACTCCACTATCCCTATGGTAATAATAACAACTCCTTGCTATAGCATAAATCGATCTGAGAAGGGAGAGGGAGTGAGAATGAAGGAGGGGGAAATCAATGTTGTGGGTAGAGTGTCAGATGCCCACACACATAAACTGGAAGTTTCATTACATGCGTTAATTAATAGAATTTTTTAGCACAAGATAAAATAAAACAAGCTAGTCACAAAGCACCAATCGATTTTTCCATCAAGGGGACATAAAATTCCTTCCTTTTTATCGATCTCAGAGTTCAGACTTGTACAACAAGTGGGAATAGAAGAAAAATGTAGAGGAAGAGAATATAAGAAGACTAATAATCGTTTTTTTCCTCTATTCACAAAAGCGTGCTTCCAATTTCCAAATTCAATTTCCCCTTCACAAAGACTTCAAAAAACCATTAAATCATTCGAACCAAAGCCATTACAAACAAATATGATCATTTCCCCTCTTCCAAATTCCTTTTCTGCAAAGAAAACGCTTCTGAAGAGCCCAAAAAGAGCTTTTACATGTAAAAATGCATTTTATATTTCAATTTTCTAGTTCACATATGAACCGTTCAATCCTTTGCTCTAATTGCTTTGAAATCGGGCCATCCACGTGGCAGGAGAACATTGGAGTGGATTCGGGGGAAACTTTTTTCATTTTTTAATGGCAGGGACGTTTTCTCGATTTTCTCCCACAAAACTCCATCAAAATTTAAAATTTAAGTGTCCATCATGCGGATAATTTCACCAGATTTCCATTGATACCAAAAATGTGAAAATCTGAGCTCTAGATCGAAAGATATGGCCTCTTGAAGATTTAGGGAAAATTTGGCAAAATTATAGCAAAATTCGGGTCTGCGAGCCAAAATTTGACCTTTTTGCCTCTTTTTTCAAATTGGGAAAATTTTCCCCAAAATCTCCATGCCCCCACCAACCCGATGACATGTGGCACTTTTTGGTTCATCCACGGGCTTCATAACAACATTTTGCCCCATTTGCCCACCTGGGAAAATTTTCTAAAAATCCCCCGCCGGCCTGACCTCCGTTGCTGATGTGGACACGTGGTGCCTTCTGATTCGGCATGGAGGTGTGGCTCAATTTTTTACCTTTCTCCTTCGCAGGCCTATGGGCCAAATTTTGACTTTGAGTTTTTTTATCCAAAAAGGTTAAGTGTCGCAAATTCCTCCCTGGCCCTACGAGTCCATTTCCTTCCTTCATCAGGCCTGCGAGCAAAATATTTCCTTTGCGCCCTTTTTCCACAAAAAGGGATAAGTGCCCAAATTTTCTCCCCATCTTCGCTGACTAACATATTTCCTTGCCAAAATTTTCTTCTCTGCTCCACTTGCCTAAGACTCCCTGGCAAATTTTCCTCCTTACCTCTGCAGGCCCACCTAAGGCAAATTTCCCCTCCAAACTCCGCCAAGCCATAACTTGCAAAATACAAGGATTTAGGAGAACTTCCTTACCTTTCTGGGAAGGGGAAAGAATTCTTTATCTAATGAAGCAATACCCAAAAAAATTTGAGTGCCTAAAATGTGTAAAAATTTGATTGAGGCTCAAAAGGAAGCTAGTTAACCGAAAATAAGAGGGAGCTTATTTTCATTAACAAGTATGATCAAAACATGGAAACTTTGAGATAGGAGAAAGTTTTCTTGCTTGAAAACTTGTAATTTTCCCCTTTACACATTCGCAAGACAACAATTGGCTCTAGCTTGGGGACATGGCGTGGATTGAGCAAGGTGAAGACATGACATGAGCATCCAGAATCACAGGTTTCAAAACATATAACATTGACCAGTGCCTTATCCATTGGGCCTTGCAAATTCATGTTCAATACTAAAGGAAGGAGTATGGAAGGAGGGGAAAACACAACAAACCAAAACCATAGCAAAATAGAAAACAAACCAAAACACACACAACAAAAAAGGGGAAACAATGAAGACTATGGTACAGGGTGAGGGACAACTCACTTTCACTGATGGTACAACTTTAAATATTGCCAACTTCTAGGCAATCCCAATGGAGTTCCATCCAAGTATGATAAGAGAAAGGAATTCTCACCACAAGCTTCCTGAATTTGAAATGGACCCAACCACAAAGAATCTAAATTACCATGACTGCCCTTTGGCTCTCTCCTCTTATCCCAAAGTAGGACCAAATCTCTAGCTCTGAAATCCCTTGCTTTGGCTCTTATGTCAAAGAGCTTCTTCACTTTCAGCTAATGTTCTTTGATTCTGTCCACTACCTGGGATCTACTCTCTTCTATCTTCTCAAGGAAAAGGATCCTCTTGTCAATTAAATCTCTGTATTGGCCGTCTTCCACTGTTTGAAACAACTTGAGGGCTGTCATTTCAATTGTAATAGGAATCTCTAATTTAACTCCATATAGCAGTTGAAAAGGTGACATGCCTATTACCTTCTTAGGAGTGATCCTATCAGCCCACAATGCATCATATAATTTTTTGTGCCAATTCTTCTGATTCTCATCAACGAGCTTGTGGATAATGGTCACAATATTTTTGTTGCTTGACTCAGCTTGACCATTCCCTCGAGGATAGTACTTAGAAGAATGAGAAAGAGAAATCCTGAAGCCATAACATAATTCTATCAATTCCTTCGAAGATAAATAAGTAGCGTTGTCTAACAATCTTCTGAGGAACCTCAAAACGAACAATGATATTCTCTTTTATGAAATTATAGACAACTTAAAAGCTATCTTGTTTGGTTGGAATGGCCTCCACCCACTTAGTGAAGTAATCTGTGGTGGTGAGCACGTAGGAATGCCCTACAATTGAATGAGGGTTCAGAACACCAATAAATTCTAGCCCCCATTGTTGAAACGGTTCTTCAATCACCACGGGTTTGAGTGGCAAGGCAGCTAGCTGAGGCTTTCCAACAAATCACTGACATGCTTTGCATTTCGAAACCTAGTTCTGTGCATCAACAAAAAGAAAAGGCCAATAGTACCTACCTTTGAGAATTTTGTGGGCAGTCACCATGGCTGAAAAGTTTCCACCACAAGCTTGATCATGATAGGCTTTGAGGAGATTTTCTTGTTGTTCCTTATCAACACACTTGAGAAAACAACCATCTATCCCTTTCTTGTAGAGTGCATGATTCCAAATCACATATTTGGCTGCTTTCAGCTTGAGAGTTCTTCACTGCTCATAATCTAAATGAGGAGGGTAGTCCCCATTGGTAAGAAAGAAAGAAATGTTTGAATACCATTCCTCTGTAGTGTTCACAAAGAGAACTTATGGGTAATCTTCTGAGAAGGTTGGGCAAGTGTCATCTCTTTCTCCAAGCTAAACTTTGAGAGATTCATCTTCAACAATCAACTTGCACAAACCATTTCCTCTAACCAGATTAGAGGGTTTAATCTCTAGGTCATACTCTTGGATCATTGCAATCCAATTTCCTCTTTTGGCTCCAAGATAATTTTGTGTAAAAATGGACTTGATTGCACTTCTAGGGACCATCATCACGGTGTGAGAGTTAAGTATGTAAAATCTGAAATTCTTCACGGCCTTGACCACTGCGTATGCATGCTTCTCCAATTGACTGTAATTTAGTTCATGCTTCTTCAAAGGGAAGCTCATGAAAGTAATAGGTTCTTCCAATCCTTCATCATTATTTTGAACAAGGACAACATAACGAGTGTCCTCTAAGGCATAACAGTACATGATGAATTCCTTGTTGAAATCTGGAGATACCAGCATTGGAGCTTTGGCAATGGCATTCTCGATTTCTTCAAATGCTGATTTTCCTTCACTACTCCATTTGAAACTTGTTTGAGGCTTCATCATAGAGGTGATATTCTTTGTTAGTTCATAAAATTTGGGGACAAAGCAGCGAAGAAAATTTACCTTCCCAAAGAATGAGTGCACTCCTTTCTTGCTGGTGGGAAGAGATAGTGCTTGAATAGCACTTACCCTCTCAGGGTCAATATGTGCTCTATGCTTATTCACGATGTGTCCCAACAACTTTCCTTTTGTGACTCCAAAGATACACTTATTGGGATTTAGAGAAATGCCATGTTTTCTAAATCTTGCAAGAATTTACTTCAAGTGGAAGATATGCTCACTTCTCTTCTTTGAAAACACAGTTAAGTCATCAAGGTATATGAAAATGCAATGCTTGAGGTCTTTGAAAGCTAGGTCCATGGCTCTTTGGAAGGTGGCTCCTACATTGATCAGGCTAGAAGGCATGCTACTGTAAGCAAAAGTGCCCCAAGGAGTTGTGAAATCTGTCTTGCTACAATCTTCTTCGACCACTTTAATTTGATTATACCTTGAGAAGACATCAAGAAAAGAGAGTATCTCAGATCCAGTAACTACTTGTAGGATATGATCCATGATCGGAAGAGGGTAATTATCCTTGAGAGATTCCTTATTCAAATTTATGAAATCTACACAATTCTGATCTTCCCATTTTTCTTTCTGACTGGTATAATGTTGGCCACCCGTGTTGAGTGGTGAATGGGGAAAATGATTCTGGCATTCAACATCTTGTTCACTTCCTCCTTGATTACATCAGCAATATTTGGATTACATGGTCTTTGCTTTTTCCTGAAGGGCTTAGCATCTTGCTTCAGAGGAATGGAATGATGTATTTCCTTTGATTGAAAATATTTGAGCTCGTCGTAAGAGTAGGCTAGCACATTAGAGTACTTTTTAAGAAAATAAATGAACTTCCTTTTCTCTTCAAGTGAGCAACATTTTCCAATGTTGACCATCCTTGGGTCTTCAGAAGTCCCAATGTTTTCCTTGTAAAAATTAGATGGATATCGAGAAAATAGCTTTTCTTTTCACAAATAAATATGGCGTGCTTGTCAAACAGGTCCTCCAGAGAGACTAGACCTTTGGGGATCTTGTTACCTTTCAATTTGATCATGCCTTCATCATCCACTCTTTCAATTTCATTTGATGCATCTTCAGCCACAACTTCTCTATGTGGATTAACACTTCCCTCAAAGAAGAGATAATTGAAGTTGTCTCTTTGCTCCAAGAAGGCTAAAATCTGATTGTCATCATTGAAAACTTGTCAGTGATATGTGTTATCAGGTACACTTGGTCTGAAAACCATCTCAATGGTTATTTTTTCCTTTCCAAAAGAAGGATGAGGAGTCAATAGGGAGGCTGATACTGCAAGATAATCAGTTCTTTCATTTTTCTTTCTTGGGATGGCTTTAATAGATAATGCATCAAATAATTTAATGCAATCCCAAACTCTATTCCTGTAATGCCTGAGTATTAGGTTCTTCACCTAAAATTGCTTGCATATTTTCTTCACTATCACTTTTACATCACCAAGGCATCTCAGATTTTTTATTCCCATTTCTTCCGCTACACTTATGCCCAAGAGGAGAGCTTCATATTCTGTTGTATTGTTGATGTTGTCAAACTGCAATTTGTATACACAAGGATGCATGTCATCACCAATCCAGCCCTATGATAATTCTTCACCGGGAACTCCTCGTGCTATGATTATTTACTAATGCACAACCTTTAGTTTGGTGGATGTAATCTGGAAACACAACAAACATAACACAAGAATACCATAGACTATGATACGAAGGAAAGATGAAAAATCTAAAAATATAGGTGTAAATTATAATATCAACATGAAATTGTTACAATCTCACCCATGAGGTACTTCGACTATTACTGACTTCACTTGCCTTCCAACAATAACTATGGGATAAACTTCACAATGGATTCTTTAACACACCTTCAAAATGATGGCTTCCTTTACACACTTACTCATACAATATTTCTCACTACTTCCCTCTATATGCTAAATGAGTGGGGTGGCCTCTTTATTTATAGGAATTCAGGCTTATCCACCCTATCTCTAAGATAGGATAGGAAATCTCTTCCGGCCAATCATATTCCATGCCTAAACTCTTGCCTTTACATGTAGGCTTATCATCTAAGATAAGATAAACCTTATCATCTCACATGGGTTCCACCTTTTTAGACTTTTCCACAAATAAAATACACAAAATATTTATGACATCACTATTTGTCCTTATTACAAATATAATATTTCTAATTCCCAATCATGTAGACCCTACTTCTCTACTTACCCAAACTTTGACATTTTAACATTACCGGACCATTTACGACAAATATTTACTTTTTACAACATTCATATTGTACTTTGACTGTCACCGTACTCTATTTTATTGACGGCACCATACTGACGGTGTCATTATCTTCTATTGGATGCCACTAGTAATTATACTTAACAACATCTTATTCCTAATACCAACATTAATAAAATAGAAATTACGGAGGAAAATTTTAATGTCGACATGTTCCCCCTTCCTAACTTCTACTCCGTCTTTGGAGTAGACTCTTATGGACATTCTGAAGTTGGTGCCTAGAAAATCTCAACTTGTCATGGTTGACCCATTTCCTAATGGGAGTACCATCCAATTCCTCCAGTCGGTATGTACCATTTTCATGCACAGTTGCTATTTTGTAGGGCCCCATCCATTTGGGAAGAAATTTTCTTTGCCTTCTTTTTTTGTATCTAGAATCATATACTAAAACCAAGTCATTCACATGAAATGGAGACCAATGGATCTTTTGATCAAAGTATTCCTTCTGCTTCATTTTCTTCTTATAGCTTCTATCCTTCGCTATTTCCCTCATTTCCTCTAGCAAATAAAGATGCACCAACCTTTCTTTTACTGAATCATTTTCATCCATCATTTCATTTTTCATAATTCTCACAGTGGGAATATCAAACTCAATAAGAAGAACTGGATCAATGTCATAAGCCAACTGAAATGGGGAGTATCATGTTGCTGACTTTGATGTTGCCCTATATGCCCACAATGTTGCATGAATCCTTTTATCCCACTTATGTACCTGCAAGGCTGCAACTTTTGCTAGAATTTGACACAACACAAAATTTGTTCGTTCCACCTGTCCATTTGTGCTTGGCTTGTATGTTGTTGCCTTCCTTTGTTTAATAGAAAACTAATTTACTAGGGCTTCTACCACCTCATTAATGAAGTGGCTTCCTTGATCTGTTACAATTTATAATGGACAACCAAATCTAGTGACAATGCATTCATATATAAACCTTGCCACTTCATCCATAGAAGTTGTTTTCAATGGCCTAGCTTCAACCCACTTGGTTAAATAATCTGTGGTAACTACAATATACTTATTTTGGCGTGGGGTAGTTGGAAGTGGACCTACAATATCTATTCCCCACTTTTCAAAGGGACCAAGTGGAAGAATAGGGCATAATGGAGCCGATGAAGTCTTATGGTTACCATGTGTTTGACAAATATCACATGTCTTACAATAATTATAACAATCTCTAAAAAGAGTGGGCCAATGATAACCTGCATACAAGATCCTTCTTGTTGTAAGTTGTTCAGAGAAGTGTCCTCCACATGTACCATTGTGGAATTCTTCTATCAAATCCTTCCCTTGATCACGTCCAACTGCTCTCTTGTACTGCCCATCAGGTCCTATTCGAAATAATACTCCATGCAGAATAGAATATGGACGGCTGGCTTGAGTAATCTTCCTCTTAGTCTTTGCATTGGAACCATCAGGAAACTTGAATTCATTCAAATAATTCCAAATATCTATGTATTCACTAGGGATTGTGTCAAGGGATAACAATGATGCATCTAGGAAATCATCATCATCACAAGATAAACCTAAACCATCATAGGCTCGAGAGAGTGCATCTACACTAACATGCTTCTTTCCTGGCCTATCTATAATATCAAATTCAAATTCTTATAGCAAAATTATCCATCTTGCTATCCTCCCTGATGGGTTAGGCTTATTTACAATATATTTTAGAGCCTGATGATCTGTTACAACTATAAATTTCTACCCTAGCAAGTAATTTCTAAACTTCTTTACAGCAAAAATGATAGCTAGAGCCTCTTTTTTAGTTACAGTATAATTTACCTCAGCACTGCTCATTTGTCTGCTCCCAAAGTAAACTAGATGATCATTCCCATTTTCATCCTTTTGGCTCAGAGTACTTCCTAGTGTTGTATTTGAGGCATCAGTATACACAATGAATGGCTTGCTCCAATTTAGATTCTTTAAAACAGGTGAAGACACCAGGGCTTCCTTCAGTTGTTCAAAAGCTTCATGCGCCTTATTTCCTGGTTCATAAGTAACATCCTTCTTCAAGAACTGGGTTAGTGGCTATGTAATCTTTGAGAAATTCTTGATGAACCTTCTATAGTAACCCACATGGCCTAAAAATGATGTCAACTTACTTCTATTCATAGGAAATGGTAACTCTTTGATTTTGAAACTTTATCAGGATTAGTACCAATACCATCTCTGGATACAACATGCCCTAACAAAATGGCTTTAAAACATCCAAAGACACGCTTTGTAGGGTTTAGTGAGGATTATGCTTTATCTAACCTTTGAAATGTTGTCTCCATCTAGTGCAGGTGGTCCATCTTGCTCCCATAGATGTAAAAATCATCCAGAAATACTTTGATGAAGCTCCTAATGTAGGGTTCAAACACCCTATTCATCAAGCACTGGAACATTGCCGGGGGCATTACATAACCCAAAAGGCATAACTCTATAAGTAAACGTTCCCCAAGGAGTGGTGAACGTGGTGTTAAGCTGATCTTTCTCTACTATACGAACTTGGTTGTATCCGTTATATCCATTAGTAAAACTATAGCACTCCTGGCCAGCTACTTCGTCCAGGAACTGATCTGAGAATGGAAGAGGGTAATGATCCTTCTTTGTTGCCTTGTTGAGCTTCATATAATCAACACAAATGCATAGTTTCCCATTCTTTTTTATTGAGATCACAATGGGAGAAACTCATTATGAATTCTCCACAACAAATATGAATCATGTATCAAGCAACTTATCTATTTCTTCTTTTACAGTCTTGAAAAAATTAGGATTCATTCTATATGGCATTTTCTTTATGGTCTTAGCACCATCTACCAGCTCAATAGAATGTTCTACCCAACTTACTTGACAAAATTCCTTGTAATCAAAAGTGAATATGTGTATGTACCTTCAAAAGAGATAGAGGTAGGATTCCTTCTCACTCTCCATCACAGCATCACCAATCTTTATTTGTTGGAGACGATCATCAATTTATTCTTCAAATAATTTTATGGGTTCATGAGTCGGTGTGACTGGAAGGATATCCATGACTGAAACACCAACATCACTTTCTTCACCTTCTGTGTCCACTTCACTGGTACTAGAGTAATCAGAGGATGTCCAATCATCAATTTCATCACTTGAATCCACAGGTTCTGCCTTATGATGCCGAGGGATCACATTTATCTTCACCCTCTCTCTACCACATCCAAGTGTCATGAAGCCTTCATTCAAGTAGTTTCTTGCATGAACTCTCCTTAGTCATGGTCTTCCCAACAACATTGGGTACGCAACAGTACCATTTTTCATCACCTGAAAGTCTACCACACATACAACACCCATAATAGATATTGCCACATTTGAAACAACACCTTCTAGTTTAGTTTTTCCCTTATTTAATGACCTTAACATAAGTGTTGAGGGGCGATTAAATTTTAAACCCAACATATTTATTACAGACTTATTCATTACATTAACTACATCACCTCCATCAACTAAGACATCATGAATTGAAATACCATTACATAATACCTCAGCTTGTGGAGCGTAGGGATCCACCTTTGCCTCCAAAACAAGGACCTCAACCTCCTTCCTTTGTCGAGCATTGAGTCCACTTTGCAGCTACCACCTCTTCTTAGAAGACATAGCCAAGAGTTGACCATATGTAATATTTGCAAACCTTTTGGACAGATCTTCTAAGGTGGAGTATGGTCCTTGTCCCTATGAAATCAGAAAATCTTGCACACCCAACTTTCTTCTCCTATGTTTCTTACTAGTTTCTCCTTTCATCTTCTTAGGATCATTTCCATCTTGGTTATCTTTTTCTTTCTTTCTTTTTGTTACAAACACATCTACTTCATTATTTATGCTCTTATCTACTACATCAAAAGAATTCACAGGTGCTTTTCCTTTATCATTATCTCTTGTACCAGATGTAGAATCTCTATCTAGATAATTATACTTATAATGACCCTTTTTATAACAACCATAACATACAACTTCAGAAATATTTCTTTTTGGACCTCTATCTCCTCCCTGAGAACTAAATTCCTTTCTTTGAAGAAGATTAATAGTTAATTGACCCATCTTCTTAAGCAAATCTTCATACTCAGTAGATGTACTAGGAAAAAGATTTGTGCTCACCGAGAGTGGTTGTCGATTCTGGACCAAAGGTGCTGGTGTAGTCTCTACTTTAGCAACAATTTCTTTGGGCTCCTCTTCTATGCTTTCTTCTTGCCTTCTTGCAATCTCCTTTGCTTGTTCAATGGTAGCTGGGCAGTCATACTTCACTCATTGTCTGATCTCTGGCTTCATCCCAAGAATGAAGTGCTTACAGAGGAGATTATCCACGCCATTCATCAACCCATCTGCTAATCCTTCCTTCCTGATCTGGGCATCGAGCTTCCTCCTTAGCTCTAGAACACGAGCATGATAATCTCTTATCTTCTCCTTCTCTCCTTGGGCTAGCTTTGTGATCTCGATCATGAGATCTGCATATTTCTGTTGTTCACCAAATTCTTCAAGAAAAATTTCAGTTAATAAATCCCATGAGTTTTTCACATTATCACCTAGTGTTTCAAACCACATAAGTGTTGAACCATCCAAAAAGGTAGGAAAAAAATTAGTCCATTTTTCCCTTATTATGAGGCCATTAAAAATGCAAGATCATTTAAACTCTTGAATGAAAGAGAAAGCATATTCATTATATTGGGCTCAAAAAACAAGAATCTTCCCCATTTTTAAATGTAACCACAGTGAAATACCAACTCACAAGTACAATCAGTAAGACTTATGTGCACAAATAATTGGACTCACTACAATAGAAAGTGACTTTACACCTTTCTACAGTAAAATGGCAATCTTATATTTACTATGGTAAAACTTGACTTACTACGGTAAAAACTGACTTTACTGTGGTAAACACTATTTACTGTAAAAATAAAGTTACAAGGGTAAACACTATTCATAGTAAAAAATGAAGTTACTGTGGTAAATACTATTCACAGTAAAAGTGACTTTACCATGGTAACTCCTATGCACAGTAAAAACAAGGTTACCCTCCAAATGATTTCTGACTAAGTGGGAATATCTCTCCAGAAAATCCACCAACGAGGAATAGTCCCAGCAATGGAACCAAAATGTCATTACCAATCCGGCACTACGATAATTCTTCACCGGGAACTCCTCATGCTATGATTATTTACTATGCATAGCCTTTAGTTTGGTGGATGTAATCTGGAAACAAAACAACAAACATAACGCAAGAATACAATAGAATATGATATGAAGGAAAGATGAAAAATCTAAAAATATAGGTGTAAATTATCATATCAACATGAAATTGTTACAATCTCACCCATGAGGTACTTCAACTGTTACTGACTTCACTTGTCTTCCAACAATAACTATGGGATAAACTTCACGATGGATTCTTTAACACACCTTCAAAATGATGGCTTTCTTTACACACTTACTCATACAATATTTCTCACTACTTCCCTCTATATGCTAAATGAGGTGGGTGGCCTCTTTATTTATAGGAATTTAGGCTTATCCACCCTATCTCTAAGATAGGATAGGAAATCTCTTCCGGCCAATCATATTCCATGCCTAAACTCTTTCCTTTACATGTAGGCTTATCATTTAAGATGAGATAAACCTTATCATCTCACATGGGTTCCACCTTTTTAGACTTTTCCACAAATAAAATACACAAAATATTTATGACATCACTTTTTGTCCTTATTACAAATATAATATTTCTAATTCCTAATCATATAGACCCTACTTCTCTACTTACCCAAACTTTGACATTTTAACATTACCGGACCACTTACGACAAATATTTACTTTTTACAACATTCCTATATTACTTTTAACTGTTACCGTACTCTATTTTTTTGGCGGCACCGTACTGACGGCGTCGTTATCTTCTATTGGACGCCACTACTAATTATACTTAACAACATCTTATTCCTAATACATACATTAATAAAATAGAAATTACGGAGGAAAATTTTAATGTCGACATGCATCACATTGGAAGGAGAGTACAACACAACACCAACCCTTGAGCCTGCTTTGGAATGGCTTCCATCAAACTCCATAGTCCAGACCTGATATTTCTCTGATTCCGAGGAAAGTGGCAAGTATTCTTCTCATTGTGAAGTAAGGAAATAGTTTCCTAGTCCACAATCTTGAAAGAGGATATTAGCTCTTGGGTTACTAGAACTTCTTACTGTAAACTTCATTTTTCTTACCAGGAGCAGCTTCTTCATCTCACCCTTTACTGGAATAGTTTCAAAGGTCCAATCCATCTTTATCTCTCCATTGAGGTCTCTGCATAAACTTGTACTCTAGAGCATGCCAAAAGATGTTGGAATCTCTACCACGAAGATGGTTAAAAGTAATTTCTTATCAGGGTATTCATCCAAAACCACTTGTGCATCTTTTATCCTTCCTACTAGTGTTACTTTATTAAATTCCATTGAGTAACAAGCTCCGTTAACTCTGGTTAAGGTCATGCCGAGAGCATTGGCAACTGTGAGTGGCATTACATTATCAGAAGCTTCAGAGTCAATGATGAAATTGTTGAGCTCAAAACCATTCATGAGAAGAGACAAGTAGAAGGGTTCCACCTTATCTGTTCTGGAAGCACTTAGGTCCAACATGTTTTGAGTAGGTGGTGTAGATGGTGTTAGGAACAGACCTTTAGAATTTGAACTTGAGGGTATAGAACTGCTGCTTTGAACAACATTGATTAGTCTATCAAAATTATAAGGGTTTGTTTACAATTATTCAATCTCTGAGAGCTACACTTTGGTCATACTTGCATGTTCCAAAAAATCAAATGGGACAATTTTGGATGAGGGGGAAGTTCCTGGAGTGAGGGAAGGTTTACATGGTAAGGGTCTTTGAGGAACTTTTGCTGACTTGGAAATTGGATTGTCTTCTGAGGGTGAGGCCATCATCTTAGATGGAGGTGAAGGTGAAGCTATGGTATGAGTTTTAGCTGACTTAGGATAGAATTCGTTGGAGGGAGGAGTGTTTTTAATTACTTGTGAGCTAGAAGAAGGAAAAGGTGACTTACTAGATATAACAGCCATATCTCTAGCAGCCATTTGGCCTAGTTTCATTTTGGTTGAATCCTTTGAGGGTGGTAATGGTGAGCCTGTGTTGATGATCTTCTTTTGTGTGGTTGTTGGAGTAGGATCTTGTTTAGTTTTCTTTTCCTTTTGAGCCACGGAGGATAGAGCATATTTCTTGGATTGAGCTCGAGTGAAGACAACACTTGAGAATCTTGGGGCTTCCTCTTCTTCTTCCCCATCATCAAAAAACTCAAAAAATCCATTGTACATATCAACTTCTTCAATTTTGAGGTAGCCTTTGTAATCCTCTGCTATTTCTCCTTCAAGTTCGTCAATTTCATAATCCTCTCTTGATTCTCTGGTGTCACAAATAGCATTGAAAGGAGGTGCTTCAAGGGTAAGTTGGTGAGGAGGTGGTGAAATTATTTGTCTATTAGGGAAGTTTTTCCTCCTTGGAGCATTTCTCGTTGTCATTTGGGACAACTGTTTGTTCAAGGAAACCAGATCATTTGCCATTTTCTGGAACATAGGATCTATAGTTACTAAATATGAACTCTGACCCTTCTTCTTCCCATTTGGGCCTTTTACCTTTCCAGAGAGGATTAAGTCATCATTAGTTTCAATGGAAAAGTCTTGAGCTTCCCTTAGTGTGTTTGGTTGGGCTCTTCTAAGGAAGAAACCAAATTTTGATGGCAAGGCACTGATGAAAATTTTTCTTAGGTTGTTCTCAGGAGGTAGCACATCTTCAGGGATTCTTCTTGTCAATCTATCAAACCTTTCTACAAAGTCCCTCATGGATTCAGAGCTTTCTTTCTTTATTTGGATTAATTACACCAACAACTCGTGACCATCTTCAATGCTCTTGAATCCATTTTCAAATGCTCTTCTAATATCTTCCCAACCAGTAATAGACCTTGCAGGAAGCATGTAAAACCATTCAGCAAGCTTTTCTTGAAGTGATTCCACAAATATTCTGACTGAAAAATCTTCATTCTCAACTCCTAATACACCTCAAGCAATGATGAATGCTGCTACATGTTCTTCAGGGAGTTGAGAACCATCTCCCCTGAATTTGTGAAAATTATTTCTAGAGCATCTTGGTAGATCATGAAGAGGTTGTTAGAGGGCAAGTGGGCTTGTGTTTCTTCCCCATAACACAATAGGCCTACGTGCTTCACGTTCATAGTCATCCTTTCTATTTCTATTTCTAGTTTCTTGGTCAGCTAAGGCTGCCTCTCTCTCCTTTGCTTCAGCTTAGAGTCTTGAAATTTCTTCAAGTTGAGCTCTAACCTCTTCTTCTCTGTCAAACTGAGCTATAACCTCTGCTTCTTCTCTCTCCAACTCCTCAAAAGTAGGGTCAATCACTCCTTGCCTCAGTTGGAGAGTATACCTTCTATCAGCTAGCTTGAAAGTTTATTGTCTTCTCTAGTGGTGCTAGAATTTGTCTTTGTCTTCTTTTTCACATCCCAAAATTTTGTAGCAATGGTGAGATGATTACACTCTACCAAATATGCCAAGTAACCTCTTTCAGGTCTGAAATGATTTCCTTTGGATATGACAAAGAAAAGAAGGTTTTCTAGAAGGATTTGTAAGAATTTTGAGTTACATCCATGCAATTCATATGTCTGCTCAATCTGTAGAACTCTTCTATTTGAATCTTTTTGTATTTTTGGATCACAAGTAATTTTAGACTTCAAAGGAAAAATTAATAATATTTTAAAAACCTTGTGGTCATTTGGGTGTAGATGTTGCAACTCTGCCCCATGGTGGGTGCCAAAAATAGTTGGCGATGTTGGTGAGAAAATTTGTCTTGTGGACAAATTTGTGGATTTTAGGCCAACGCTATGGGAATCTAAGTCCCTATAAATTTGAATGGTGCAGCTCCCATTGTTTAGCATGTAAAACCAAAGTGGGTTTATGGTGTTTTTTCAACCAGAGATCCATAGGAACACTCCACTATCCCTATGGCAATAATAAAAACTCCTTTCTATAGTAGAAATTGATCTGAGAAAGGGGAGGGAGTGAGAATGAATGAGGAGGAAATCAATGTTGTGGGTAGAGTGTTAGATGCTCACACACATCAACTGCAAGTTTCATTACATGCATTCATTAATAGAATAAATACAAATTTGTAATTTCTGAGCACAAGATAGAATAAAACATGCTGGTCACAAAGCACCAATTGATTTTTCCATCGAGGGGACATAAAATTCCTTCATTTTTTATTGATCTCAGAGTTGAAACTTGTACAACAAGTGGGAATAGAAGGAAAAATGTAGAGGAGGAGAATATAAGAAGACTAACAATCATCTTTGTCCTCTATTCACAAAAATGTGCTTCCAGTTTCCAAATTCAATTACCCCTTCACAAAGACTTCGAAAAACCATTAAATCATTCAACCCAAAGCCATTACAAACAAATTTGATCATTTCCCCTCTTCCAAATTCCTCTGCCACAAAGAAAATGCTTCTGATGAGACCAATAATAGATTATGCATGCAAAAATGTGTTTTATATTTCAATTTTCCAGTTCGCATATGAACCGTTCGATCCTTTTCCCTAATTGCTTTGAAATCGGGCCATCCACGTGGCAAGAGAAAATTAGAACGAAATCAGGGGAAACTTTTTTCATTTTTTGATTCCAGGGAAATTTTCTCAATTTTCTCCCACAAAACTCCATCAAAATTTAAAATTGAAGTGTCCATCATGTGGATAATTTCACTAGCTTTCCATTGATACAAAAAATGTGAAAATCTTAGCTCTAAATCGAAAGATATGGCCTCTTGAAGATTTAGGGCAAAACTAGAAAATTAGGGAAAAATTTGGGTCTGTGGGCCAAAATTTGACCTTTTTGCCTCTTTTTTTCAAATTGGGATAATTTTCCCCAAAATCTCCACACCCCTACTATCCCGATGACATGTGGCACTTTCTAGTTCATTCGCGGGCTTTAGAAAAACATTTTGCCCCATTTGCTTGCCTAGGAAATTTTTCTGAAAATCCCCTGCCGGCTTGACCTCCACTACTGATGTGGACACGTGGTGCCTTCTGATTCAGCATAGAGGTGTGTTTCAATTTTTTACCTTTCTCCTTTGCAGGCATGTGGGCTGAATTTTGAATTTGAGTTTTTTTAGTCAAAAAGGCTAAGTGTCGCAAATTCCTCCCTGGCCCTCCAAGTCTGTTTTCGTCCTTCATTGGGCCCGCAGGCCAAGTATTTCCTTTGTGCCCTTTTTCTGCAAAAATGGATAAGTACCCACTAATTTCCTAGGCAAAATTTCCTTCTCCGCTCCCCCAGCCCGAGACTCCCTGGCAAATTTTCCTATTTACCTCCGCGGGCCTACCGAGGGAAAATTTCCCCTCCAAACTCTGCTAAGCCATAACTTGCAAAATACAAGTAGTTAGGAGGTCTTCCTTATCTTTCTGGGAAGGGGAAAGAATTATCTATTTGATGAAGTAATACCCAAAAAAAATTGAGTGCTTGAAATGTGAAAAAAAATGACTGAGGCTCAAAAGGAAGCTAGTTAACCCAAAATAAGAGGGAGCTTATTTTGGTTAACAAGTATGATCAAAACATGGAAAATTTGAGATAGGAGAAAGTTGTCTTGCTTGAAAACTTGCAATTTTCCCCTTTACACATTTGCAAGACAATAGGTCTTTAAGAGGAGGCCCTAAAAAACAAAGATTAGTAATTTGATTTATAAACCCAAATGTCTTAGACCAATCATGCTAAAACACAAAGGGTTAGTAGTTTTAGATTTATTTTTAACTTTGGTAAGCGTAGGAAGCTGTACACAAAGTGTTAGTATTTTGGAACAAAAAAATATAACTCAATGTGTAGTTAAAATGGCTAGATTTGGGAAAATCAAAACAATGTATAAATTCTAGTATTAAATTTTAAATCAACACTTTCATCACATATATATTTTTGATACCTTTATGGGAAAAAAATAGAGTCATTTTGAGTTTGGGATCAAAATTTATGGATCTCAGAAGGTAGGAAAAAAAATAAAAAACAAAGGCAACAAAAGAGAACAAACACGCCAATTCAGGACTTATGCGGTAAAACAAAAGAAAAGTGACAATTTAGGACATAAGTGCTAAAATACAAAAATGTACCAATTCAGGACATTGGCACCAAAACACCGGTCATAGGCACTATTTCATGTGAAATATGGTAGATGAGTATAATAATTCAAAATTTGAAGGTGTATATAAAAGTGAAAATTCTTGAAACTTTGACAGCTTGTTCTCGGATAAAATAGAGTTGAAAGCAATAAATAAGTCAGGGGGTTAGCACCAAGGTGGGTGCAAAAAATGTATATGTTAAAAAAACTAGATAAAAGTTAGAAACCAAAAACATAGCAATCGATTCCTAAATATAATCTATTCAACAATGCCTCAGATTGAGCTAGATGGAAGGGAGAAAAAATGTAATACCTTCACTTACCAAATGATGAGCTCCCTTTATGATGTGCTCGAGATGTTGGATTGAACTTGGTTGCTTCAAATTTTCGTGGATAAAATTTGGCATCACCTCCCCTTGATTTTGTTCGATGATTGCTTGATGAAGGATGAAGGATTGGATTGAAGGAATGGGTTGATTGAGTGATTGAAGATAGAAATGGATGATTGGTAAGAAAAAATTGACAAAGCTTTGTTATGGATTTTAGAGCTGGATCTCATGGAGGAGGAGAGCTCAATTTATAGTTTGTGGGTGGAGGATTTAATGGTTAAGATGAATCCATGTTGGATTGTGATCAAGGGTAAAGGATGCATGTGAGGATAGAAAGATCTAGAACTTGATTCTTCTAATATTTTAATTTTTAAATATGATAGAGGGAAATTTAGAGAGGCTTCTAGAAAAAGAATCCTCTAGATTTAGAGGTGAGGATGTGATTAGGATAAGAATTAGATTATGTTAATGATGATTAGGGGTGAGGTTACATGGAAAGGGTAGCTGTAGGGATGTGAAGGGTAGGTGGGTAGGTAGATGTAGGAATATAAAATTCGTAGAAAATGTTAATAGGGATTAAGATAATGAATAATAATGGATAAAAGATATTAATGATTAAAATGGGATATTGGATGAATAATAAAAGGATTAATGTTGAAATGATGATGATGATAAAATTATAAACGGGTAAATATGATAAAATAATAATAATTAATCTTGCGATTAATTATCATATGGATAGTGATAATGTTGTTTGCGAGTAATTGATCATGTCTACATTTTAGATGTCTACAATGGCAAACCAAGGCAATGTTGTTGATTTTCTTTTATATATTGAACTATTTTTCTTTTCATGGTCATTTAATATGCACTTTGTTTCGATTATTTTGGTATAAACACATTTCCCTGAAGAAGAAGTTTTGTTTGCTTTTTGAAGCAAATCGTTTCTTTAAATAGACCTTGATTATGTAAATTTTAAGATGTGAGTTTCGAAGATAAATAAATGATTGAAAAGAAACAATATTGAGAAAATGCAATAATTTTGAGATGTGATTGAAGTGTTGATGAAAATTTTGCATTTTATTTGAATATTTGAGTTTTAGTGCATGACCAGTATTGAAATTATTTAAAAGATTCTATTGTTTTTAGATAAATTTGTAGTCATAAAATCACACATTTACTATTACATTTATACCACCTGGGCATGTTAATTTATATATGTATCTTGCATGATAAAAGTATTCGCTAGTGACCCATCTCTAGGTCTTGTGGTTAGTTAGTTAGACACCATTGTGTTTTTTCTTGTTCAGTTGTTAGTTGTCTTTGTAGTTTTGGCAATCTTTTAGGGTGTCTCAGATGTTGTAATTTGTTCAGTTATCATCTTTAGGTCTACGTTGAGGTGCCTAGGGTTGTACTGGGGCACCCTAGGGTGCCCCAATCCATGATTTTAGGCACCCGTGTCATTGTAAGTTGTTGTCTTAATTTATTTATTCGAGTTCGGTCCTAAAATTCACTTCATGTATTCCCCTAGGTCATAGTCATTAGTTTTAGGTCACTACTTTTGAAATTTGAGCAAGATATCCCTATATAAACAAATCATACTCACTACATTATGAGCGGACATCACACACATTAAGGGAAGCTATCTATTAAGGAAAGGGAATGCACTCGGACTTCTTCTACATCTACATCACACAATAAAAAAGGGGAAGGGTTGTATTATTTCCTTGTCCATTCATTATTTTGTGTTTTACATCTAGTTATTTCCCCTCATTATCACGTCATTGGCACTAGGGCATCTTAGGCACAAAATTACACACACATGCAAAAGAAATACATTAGGGTCTGTAATGTAGTGCAATGCTCATAAATAAGTTCATTGCTTTTGTGGCTGAGGACATTTCAACCCCACTAACCTTTTGTTTTTAGGTCATTATTTAGTTCATCCAATGAATCTAGTGCAACAGACAGACAGGGTTTCAAATTTCCTAGAGAAAATTCTGAACACATATCCTGAGTTTTTTCATAGTTCCTAGAGTGCATAATCCAAACCAAGGAACCCTGGGGTGCCCCAGTACACTCCTAGGCACCTCAGTAAAGACAAATAGTCAACTTCCGGTCATAGCCGACCCAGTCTGCATACTAGTATGCTATAGTCCAACGCACAATGAGGTAAGTTATTTACAAGTTAGTAACATATCCCTCTCATTTATATTAATTTAATCCATTCAAGTACAAAAGTAAAATATTTAGATCTAACACTTCAATATATCTCTTAGTTTATATTTATATTAACTTAAAAAATAGTTAAAAACCATAAAAAACCCTTTTTTTAGTTAATCATTTTGGTGAACCCATCATTTCTAACATTGTTAATTTTTTCTTATCTGTCATTAGCATAGCTCTTCTTTCAATATCATGTCACATTTTAGTTTCAACCCTATTTATGATGAGGCTACCATCACTAAACTTAAAATTTTATATAGTACTCTTATGACCTTACCCGATGCCACTCAACAACTCCTCATGGAAGGTCAAAAACATGTGCCCACCAATCTTGCTGACTCTCCTATCGAAATATGCCTTGTTGATGACCCTGTTTATTTTACTCATTATACGCCATGCCATCTAGGGCCCTATGATCCTTCTTATTTTCTTCTAATATGTCACCTGATGTTTTAAATCCTTCTATCATTTATTAACTGTTAGACATTGATTCCCAACCTGGTGTGCCTCCTACCTCTCCTCTAGCAACTCCTATCACTACTCCTATGTCTCCTACCACTTCTCACTGTGTTTCCCGAACTTCCCCTTCTCATTCGTCAGAACAATTTTATTACCTTGATGATCCTATTGATAGTTGTGTTTCGGCTAGCATTGACTATATTACTCTGTCTCTCGTTCCTACAAAGTCTCTGTCTTTCTACACTGCTAAGATTGCCTCTCCTTTTCCATATTCTTCTTATGTTGGGATTTCTTCTACCATAGTGCATGAGCCTCTTCCTTCTATTTTTCCTTCTCATTCTACTCTTAATATACCTACACTTCCTTCTTCCACTTCACCCATATCGCATGTTCCTTCTCGTACTGTTCATGAAACTTCCCCTTTATCATCTCATGTGACTCATTTGACACACACTCCTCATGTGCCTTTAGCTTCAAAGCCTACTATCTCACGTCTTTATATACCCCTAATCACACACAATGGAAATATTCAACCTCTTAATACATTTTTTCCATCTTCTTCTATTCCATCACAGGAAATATCTCCCTCATACATGTTGTAGAACAAATTCAGTCTCAGGTTCACTCTCTCACCTTAGAAAGTGGTGATTATTACATGTCTATAGATAATAATTCCTTGCATGGTAATACTATTCCCAAAAAATGTGTAACTCATCCTTTCCTAAGGACTACACCATGCCTGCATTTACATTCTTCAATGGTACCGGAGACCCTCATGCTCATACTGCTCATTATCGCACTCTTATGGCTTCTTATTCCAATGATCGACTATTACTTAAGGCATTTCAGTTTAGTCTAGTTGATGATGCACTTCAATGGTATACCCATCTCCCTTTCAGTTCTATTAGCACTTTCTACGACATGGAGGATGCCTTCTGTCATAGGTTTATTATCAATACTGGTCCTAGGGTCACATATGATCATATTCCCACTCTCCATCAGGGCTCTTCTGAACCTATTCAGAACTAGATATTATACATTGATGCATGTATACATCAACTTATATTTTAATCTATTGACTTGGAAAATAAATTCATCTTCTTTCATAGTGTTATTCCTCCTCTAAAGTAAATCCTATAATATGATACTTGTGATTCCTTTATACTTTTGTGTTATAAGGTTATTGATCTAGAACAAGAACTTCTTGCTTCTTCTCTAGCAGAGCCTTCCCACATTTCTCTGATTATTAGGCCCTCTGCTCTTCCACCTACACCTCCAATTCTACATCCTCAAAAAACCTCCACCTTTAGCTACCACTCAAAAAAAATGTGCTACTCCTAGTCTACCTCCTAAGACAAATCCAAAGTAACCCTTAACTCAACCCAAAGTACACTGGAAAAAACCTCATTCTCCTCCTCCATCTCCCACACATGTCTCTCCATCTATGTGACCAATTACTACTAATCCTACTTCAAATCAGTACCATGAGCCTTTGTGTTTTTCACCTAATTCTTGACCTCATGATGTCGTGTGTATATTAATTTTTGAGTAGTTAATTCGGATTCCTTCCAATCACTACCACCCTCCACACTGATTATAGTTCTAACATGATCAGTACTATTGTAGTTACCATCGTATTAGTTACCATCATGACAATGATTGTCTTGCTTTACTTGAGAGGTTACAACATTTAGTGGATATTAGTGTCATATCTTTTGCCTCTCGTGAGAGATCATTATCTCCTTCACCACGATAGAAAAGGCATACAACCTACAGGTCTTCTCCACCTGGTACTCAGTTTGTTCGTCAATCACCACTATTGCATGCATGCTATCCACCACATCCATTGTTTCCACCTCCATATTCATTACATCTGCCTCACTCACACTATACATCACATCCATCCCATGGGTTTCCACCAATCTCTACATATCTCATGGTCCCTCCATATGACATGCACTTTGGTCCATACACTCATGCTCCATCCATTTCATATGCATCCACCTCTGATCATTGTCCTGGTCATTGGTAAGTGATAATTATCACCTTACCCCCTGATGACACACTTGTGTTCTTAAGGTTCTTACACGATTGTTGAGGGATTAGTTTTAAGAACCTTTCATCACATGCTACATCGTACATCTAGCACACCTCAATCATTTCCCGATGATGCAATCTTGGTTACATGGCTCATACTTGACTATTGAGGGGTCTTATTACATGATCACATTCATCCATATGCTGGGGGACATCATTACATTTCCCCTATTTTCATCACCTTATCATATTACCATTATATTACATTTTTAGCTCTTCATTATGATACATTTATCTATTTTCACATTTATTCTATTATCAACATTACATTTCCTATGCGCTATATACTTTATTTGTCTCATCAATTACATTACATTAGCTATCTACATCATCATACAAATTTATATTCATCACATACACTAAAATAAACATGCTAGAAAAAAAACCATACAACCATGCGATATCATTATATCACAATGGAAAAACATCTCAATCATCGATCTCATATATATCGAAATTAGGTTTCCATACATATAGTGTTCATACAAATCATCATCACAAAAACATGTTTCATCTCCTGGGGGCAAGGCCCCTATATCATATAAAATCCTCATTATCACACCTCATCAACTCTACCACTCTCATGTACCACAAGAACCCTAGAACTCTATGCCTCGCCACCGATGCAACGCCAAATTTCACGGCCCATAAACTTCTCCACCTGTCTGTGCAACATGGAAATCTCCACATTCTACTCCAAGAATTGACACTATAAATCCACATAATGGGAGAACACGTCTTAAGCCAAGGGACCACCACCTACTGTCTCTCAGGTATAACATGTCTCATCATGGGCCTTGACCCTCTTGATAAGAAGAACTGTACATGTCACCGGTATTATGGCTCTTGGCTCAAACATACGGGCATGCTCACCTACGATGTAATCCGCATGCTCTAGTATCCCTCCACATAATACATCGCTAGGCACATTCCACGTTAATGTGCAGACAAAAGTGTCTACTATCAATGACCAATAGGCATCTCCTGCACACACAACATACAACCTCTTGTTAGTCAACCATGTACAAAACACAACGTAAACAATTCATTAACCACATTAGCAAACAAAAATACTTACGATTTTACCATCGCTGTCGCTATAGGGTCAAGGATGCCTCCCTCACCCGTGCCTCCTACTGGTAACTCCAAAGTATCCTGCGAATACTAGGTATAGCTAATACCCATCGTTTCAGTCTACCCACCACATTCAGTAATCCTCCATACTCCCTACATCATCATAATCCACAACCACTATCATTGGGTCTACCACATCTAACTCCAGTGGTACCAACTACTCTACCATGGGCCATGCCCTAACACCTACCCTCCTAGAGGGTGTAACAGCCCATAGCCATATATATTGCTTTAGGGGCACATCCTTTGCCATCCCAAACTGCCACAATACTCTCTCCACCTAAAAAAACAAAACTACACCTCGAAAGAGGTCCTTTAAACTACATGGTTCTCTAAATACATCACAACTCTGTTGTATTCGTCAGGCCATCCCCCGTAATTGTGATATGGCCTATATATCACCAAATCATATCCCATCCTGTCTATCAGGGTTGTGAAGCTATTCGTGTCCATCTTCTTGCCAGTGAATATCCACCCACACGTTGAGAAAATATCTCTGGCCGAGCCCACTCCCCTTGTGGCCCTGCAACTGGTCTCAATACGACTATGTTCTCATATGCCCATACATGTAGCAATGTGGTGGTCCACAATACCTCCTGTCATGCTCTTCCTGCGTGAAGCTGATACAAGTCCTTATACATGTGGATCAACACACCGCACCCACACATATCTCGTCCCATTCTTCCTTTATCCCCATGACATATGTCATGCATATTATACAAGATTCCAACAACCCTTCCCTGTACTGTTATACATGACGTTATTACCACTATGATGAACTTCCACAAATGCGGAACCCTCGACTGTAATATCATATCTAAACTAATATGGGCCTCCATCGGAACCTAGGCCCCTATGAGAACTACTCATCTAGCCAAACACATCTGCCACTCTATATCCACTACCTCCATCACCTATACTCTCTCCCCAACCATTGACAATTGTAGTATGCGATATATGTCCTCCAATGTCATTGTCATTTCTCCTATAGGAAACCAAAATCTATATGTGTCTGAACACCATCTATCACACAATGTAATCAAAATAGGCATATTATGGGGCACATCCCTCATCTATGGTATATTTCGTAGGCCAGACATGGTCCAACACATCCCACTCATCATCCAAATAAACCCAATCCCATTAGTGTACTCAAGATGATGACCACTGCAGAAACTCCCTCAAATGAATATCCCGTTGCATAACACAAAACAAAAAAAAAAGAAACGATTAGCATACTTTACATGATAAGAAATGACTACTCAACATGTTAGAAACACATTCCATAACAGTATCCACAAAACCAAAATTCTCTAGACTTGGGTGCCCAACATCAAGACTGGGGCACCCCTGAGCAGAACACTAGCGCCATCTGGGTGCTCCAGTCCCAAGGTTCAATAGAACCCTCACTGCTCTTATCAGGGTCCCAAATGCCGAGAAAACTAAAAATATCAAAAACACAGAAATTTAACTAAACAACCTATTTCACCCTACATTTAAGAAAAATAACACACTTACCAACTCTGAAGTAGTATGTGATGCTACCATAGTTGTTTCTCTCTCAAACTAGATCAGATGTAGTGGTCTCGCTTGAGGAATCCTCACTCGCTTCGCATACACTATTACACTCTTGCCAAAAATAAATGAAGTGATAAGTTACCTTTTCACTTTTCTATTTATAATTCCATTACAAATGTCACCTTTACTATGGCCTACATTTCATGCTTTTAATCACAACTAATACATGCGACACCGTATCAGTCATATCTTGAGAATTTTTACTTTGATTTGCACCCCGTTTATGAAATGATTTTCAGAATTCTACCTATCACCATACTACACACATTTAACACACATTATACACCTTACCGATATTTTCTATTCCTTACAACCACATTTTAATCTCTTGTCATTACTTTCAGCTTACTGTTCATTCCGCTCACCACTCCCTCTTTCATCAAAAGGGGCTGCATATCATTGGGGGTCCCCTTATAATCCCCCTTATATCACCACACATTACAAGATCGTAAATCCAATACCTCATAACTTATACTATGACACTTCACCATCAATCTCCCCTAATTACCTAATCTAGGGGAAACGATCGTTTAACACCTTCACACATCGTAACTTATTAATTCCCTCCTAATGACCTAACTTGGGGGAAACAAACGACTAAACAACCATTTTATGCAACATCTTATCAATTCCTAGCAACTCTCCCCTAATGACCTAACCTAGGGGAAATTATTGAAAAAACTTCTCCACGAGTAACCAATAAAAAAAAACGAATCAACAAATCAAAATCAACGCGTTCAAACCAGACCATTCAAATTCATGAGCAATCTCCTAGATGACCTAACTTGGAATTCACTTTCACCATTTCATTCCTAGATGAAATAATTTGGGATTTTATTCTATACTTCGTGTTTTCTTCCAGATGACCAAATAAGGAAGCAGTCTCATTTTCTATCGCGTTCACTTCTAGATGACCTAATATGGAATCCATCTCATTTTCTATTGTTTTTGCTTTCAGATGACCTAATATGGAAGCCATCTCATTTTATATTACATTCTCTTCCAAATGACCTAAATTGGAAGCCATCTCATTCTCTATCACGTTCGCTTCCTCGTGACCTAACTTGGAAGCCTTTACATTGCGGTGACACCCATGAAGTGGGGGAAGAAGTGCATTTCCCCTTATCACTCCTATATGGGTCGACTATTTAAATTGAATTAATCTGGATCCAAAATCACCACTTTTTGATTTGAGTCCGTCTGCAGCGGCTAGATCTTGGGGATGTAGTTAAATATTGGATGCCCAAGTAGAAGAACACACTTTTCTCCCTACACTCTTCCTCTGGCATTAGGATGCCCAAATCCTCCCATCATTCCATTCATATTACAAGCGTTCGGGTTGGGAACTGATCACTCCATACCCACCTATTTGATATTTAACTACATTTAAAATCATCTAATCATCATTTTCATTTTACACACTTCATCGCGACAGTTAAACTTTCACGTTGCATGGATAAACTCGTTGATCCATTATTTAGCAAAATTTTATAGTTCTATCGGCACGCTTCAATTACACATATGCGTGTTCTTCTACAACTTGGGATTCTCCATCTTTTCCATCAGGTACGCATCTCTATGTACTTTATGTTATTGAGCTTTCCACTCACCAACATAAAATGGGGGAAAATGTAGTCACAAAATCACACATTTACTATTACATTTATACCACCAGGTATGTTAATTTATATATGGATCTTGCGTAATAAAAGTATTCACTAGTGACCTATTTCTAGGGTTTTTGTGATATGTGAGTTAGTCATCCTAGTTGTTTGTCTAGTTCAGCTATCAGATATCACTACAGTTTTGGCCACCTTTTAGAGTGTCTCAGATGTTGTAATTTGTCTCAGTTTGTCATCTTTTAGGTCTACACTGGGGCACCTAGGGTTGTACTAGGGTGCCCCGGGGCACCCCAATCCATGATTTTAGGTGCCCATGTCATCGTAAGTTGTGGTATTAATTTATTTATTTGAGGTCGGTCCTAACAATCACCCCGTGTATTCCCCCAGGTCATAGTTGGCAGTTTCGGGTCACTAGTGTCAAAATTTAAGCAAGAGATCCATATATAAACAAAGAATACTCACTAAATTAGGGGTGTACATCACACACATCAAGGGAAACTATCTACTAAGGAAAGGGACTACATTTGGGCTTCTTCTACATTTGCATCACATCTACATCACACAAACACAAGGGGAAAGTGTTGTATTATTTCTATTCTATCCATTATTTTGCATTTACATCTATCTGTTGCCCCGTTATTATAGTTTCATTAGCATTAGGAAATCCTAGGCACAAAATTACACACACATGCACACACACACACACACACACACACACACACACACACACACACACACACACACTAGAACTACATCAGGGCCCGTAATGTAGTACAATGCTTAGCATTAAGTTCACTAGTTTGAAAACCGAGGATAGTCTGACCCCACTAACCTTTTGTTTTACAAGTCATTATCTAGTCCATCTGGTGAATCCAACACGAAAGAAATGTAGGGTTTCATATTTCCTTGCAACATTTCCGAACACAGGTCTTGATTTTTTTCATAGTTCCCAGTGCCCAGAATCTAGACTAGGGCACCTCGGGGTGCCCCAGTACACTCCCAAGTGCCTCAGTATAGAAATAAAATCAATCTTCTGCCCTTCCTAAAGTCATTCGGTCATAGCCTACCTAGTCCACATACTAGTCTGCTATAGTCCCAATGTACAATGAGGTAAGTTATTTAAATGTTAGTAACATATCCCTCTCATTTCTATTATTTCAATCCATTCAAATACAAAAGTAAAATATGTGGATATAGCACTTCAATGTATCACTTAGTTTCTATTTAGATTAATTTATAAAATAGTTAAAAAACCTTATTTTTAGTTAATCAAAAGTATGATGATTACCATCTTCCACATTATTAATTAGGGTATTAGGTTATTATGTTTTGTGAAAAATTGATGAATTTTGGAGTTGTTTTAGTTGAGCTTGTTTTGTAATCTGTCATTTTTTCTCAGTTTATAACATGTCAAGTTGGGATGAATGGGGGAGTTCTATAGGATCAAGTTTTCATTATTTATGGGATTATGGTAGTTTTTCGTGGTTGATTACAGTGACAGATAGGTTCACCTAGGGGTGGTCGATGGGGAACCAGTATGTTTTGGGGTAGGAGGCTATTTATAAGAACTGGTCATACCTATGTCTACATATATTTTAACACCAATGAACCATGTTTTCATGAAGTGTTGCAGGTTATTGAGTCTTATCCTTGTATTCAACCCTTGCGTAGTGTTCAAAATATTCCTCTTCATCAAAATATTGATCGTACTCAGGAATACCATAATCCTTATTCTTCTAACCGCTCAGTCCAATATGATCCATCACACTTGCATCCACACAATGTACAACCATCCAATATTTTGACATTTCTACTTGGATAGACACAACCTTCATACTTGCATGATTCACACCCACCTCCTAATTGTGCTATGTCCTCTTCCACAATTCTTAGGGTGGCTAGAGCATTGAAGAGGGTGAAGTTGGAAGTTGAGGAGGAGACATGGGTTATCACTTGCACTACTCTTCCACTTTAACCTTATGAATATGTAGAGTTGATGACATAGGTTGGAACTCCATTACTTGATCTTATTGGAGATTACTACTTTTATCATGGCATGACTTGTTGTTTTGTTTGGATATGGAATTGACTAAATATTTGTAGTACTTACAAACATTTGGATTTATAGTTGATGACATGTCATGATTGTGGATTTATAATATTAGATACATATTTGGCTGGATGATGACAATAGCTTTAGTTTGAAGATGTTTGATGATTATTTTCATATTACGATAGATAATTTATTTTAAATGATTAGAATGTTGTATGGATGTGTTTTGTATTTTTTTAGTGCATTAATATTTAAGTGGCCACCATTTCCCTTTTATGTCACACCTCATACTTTAAAAATTCATATTTATTTAAAAAATTTATTACCTAAGTTCTTTTACTTATAGTTAATAAATATTATGAAGTATCACTTAAAAAAATGTAATATTTATTATTTAACTTCATTATTTGGAGTCAAATCAGTTGCAACTGATTTTGCACAAGGGAAGATTATTAATGGGCTTGGAAGATTCAATTTTGATGATGAGAAATCAAATATTGTAGAAATTTGTGAATCTTACTTCAGAAGGAATTTCCTATGCATTTGTTTTTCTGAGATTAGTGATCATACATGTGTTGTGATGAAATTGTTTTGAGGTTTGAGTATGAATTTCTAATACAACAGGTATATCTAGTTTTAATATTATTTTACAGATTTTTTGATTTTATTATTTTGTATCTCATCTAAGATGATTGCAGATTTTTATCTATCATGTCCAGAGCAACCCTTGAATGACATCTTCATTTCAATCTCAAGATAAATATAGATTAACAACTATGTTAGCTTTGATTTGAATCATGACTCTTGCTAGAAATTATTTTGGTGATCATTGTACATTTCATAAATATAAATTTGTTTCTCTTCAACATGTCTATCTATGTTTTCATCTTACAAATTATGTAAGTATGTTATATGTATGAATATTGTGTTTATGTTTTTTTAATTTTGTTCATTGTTCTATTTTATTTTCAAGATCATCACATCATTGGACAAATATGCGATCATAAAATCATCATTTACAATTTTCACCTTTTCAAGAGGTTTTGTAATCAATAGGATTCACTATATCAGATAAAGGTGTATAATAATTTCTTTACTAAAGAAATAAATCTCGTCAATAAGTGATTTATCGTGTTATGTGAATTATGGCGGAAATTTCTCAAGATATTCGAATGATATTATTATCATATCTGATGTAACAATAAATGGTCTTGTTTTGTCATTTCTTGTTTGTTTTTTGTTCTTGTTGTTGTCTTGTATATCCCCTTTGTTTTTAAGAGATATAAATTTCCTAGATGCTTAGGTTGGTCTAGGATTAACCTATACTTAAAATACCCACAATTAATCCATTATTAAGTATCATCACAATTAAACTTGTCAAATTTTGTCTTGACCTTTTGTGTTAGGTGAAAGGGTTGATTAGTTTTCAGTCTCATTTTTGTTGAGAACAGTTCTTATACACATGCACACATTCTTATAGTCAAACTAGCCTTATGTACTAATAGTATACAAGATTTTACAACGTAAATCACTATGCAATAAACCATGTGCAATGATATATAAAGCTGATAAATTCCCCAAATTATTCCACATGTCAAACACTTTGCATAAAGGGAGCATAGAAACAATATTCATAAGATGTGGGCATCCAAGCTTTTGTTTTTCCTACACCAATAAAATTCTTAATCACTACTACATTAGTTTTAAAAATCCACAATATTCAAATCAATTTCCACCTTATCTAGTAATTTGCACTTTTCTTCCACAATGTCCCTTAGAAACTTATATTGCAAATCAATATGATTTTCTTGAGAGAGATAATTAGGGTTATTTACCAAATAGACTACACCCTAATATTCATAGTCTATTCTTTTTATTTCTTGTTTGAACCTAACTATGGAGCATAATATATGAATCCAAACTACTTGTTTTTTCTTATATGAGTAGATGTCATATACTTTGTTTCAATGAGGGATATCAAAATGCTTAATTTATCCTTACTCATATAACTTATAAATCCACCAAATAAGTAAAAAATGTAGCCAATGGTAAAGACCTCTACATATCCAAATATTTTCCCTAATTACAGTCCACAAAACTAAGACAAATTATTTTTTTCCTTTTAGTAGGAATTCCCCGATAGTAAATTACATTATCAAATGTTCCATATAAATATATAATTACTGTCTTCACTGAATTCAAACTCTCATTTCCTATATTGGACATATATATACTAAAAATTCCCACTATATGTGCAATGTAGAGTCCTATAGTGACCATTGCATACATTAAGATTCCCACTGTGCTTATTTTATACCCCAAAATAAGCTCGCCTATAAGTGTTCAAGATATAAATTAACATAAACACTCAATTATAATTTCTACACAGAAAAGGGCTTATGGGGTCTTCATCTATGAGACAAAGTGTCCAGCTCTTCCATAGTTTAAGTAATATGTAATTTGTTTGAATCTACACAACAAAAACTTAGAAAGATACCCACCTTATTTAGATCCGTAACCTTTTAAAGGTTGATAAAGAGACATAATAAAAGACGTGAAAATAATAAAATATAATTGATTAAAATACTAAAAGAAATGTCTATCTACCTTATCAAAGGATAAAAAATACCAGCAAATGATTGTAGACTATATTTTGATGATTTTGACATGATTTGGAAGATAGAAAAATCATGTGGCAATCAAAATCCAATAGCCTAAGAAGCCAAGACCTGATTTTTTTTTTTAAATCACCTATTGTGTCCTTTAATTGTCCTTTGCAATTCTTTCTCACCTTTAGGAAACATGTAAACAAAATATACGTAAGAAAGAGAGGAAAATTCCAAGAGTTGTGGAAAGAGGTACTAAAGTCCTTCATTTATGGATTTTGGAGATGGAAATGGCTGGTTTTTTGTATTTCTTTCCATCTTTGTGACTTTTATTGTCTTCAAATGTTTTTTACTATTTTATTGGTATTTTTTGATGTTTAATTATTTTAAATGTATGGTATTTTAAGGATTTTATAGTGTTTTTTATTTTATATGTTTATTAGGGTATTTTATTAATGTGACCTTATTTACAAGGTGTGTTTTCTAGTGTCTATATTTTTCCCCCTTTGAGTTGTGTTTTACAAGAGATAGGATACATTGTAAAAATTGAATTAGAGAAGGGATTTGTTAGACCCTATGAAAAATAATGTCACATTTTTGGGATTGAATTGTAAATTGGATACATAAGACTTGGAAATGTTGATTGATGGACCACTTCAAAAGAATCTGTGAAGGGGTCAATAGACTTATTTCACAAGGTGATGACTATTTGATTCATTGGATTTATTGATAGATAAATTAATTTTCATAGGGTTGATGAGAAAATAATTTATTATAGTATCCTCCTAAAGTAATAGGTTTTAGACCGCATCATGCCTCAGCTAGATGTAAGAAAAAAAATTGCAATGATAAAGATAAAAAAGGAATTTGGGATAAGGAAATAAATTGATATTTAGGTAGATAATTATCCCTAACCTAATGCAGGGAAAAAATTGATAATGGTAAATATACCATGTTAGCAATGACAATTATTTCCCATCCTAATGCGAGGTAGAAAATGAGAATGTATAAAAAGTGGGTTTTCTAGATAGGTAGTAGCAAGAATCGAGGAAAATGTGAATAAAATAATATGGAAAGTTAGATAAAGGTTTGGAATGAATGAGAAGCAATTTTTTATTATTTTTAGTTATGAGATCATTATAATCCCACAAACGTTATGTTTGGTGACGAGCGTCGTTGATAGTCATACTTTAGTTATATTATATTTGTCAGTGTAGGGCGATGTCCATGGCTATTTGCAACAAAGGTAATATTTGGGAATGTTCTCAGTAATTACTTAATAATAAAATTAATTGAATACTATAATAATTGAAATTAGGAAATGAAATGGATTGACAGAAAAAAACTATTTAATACAGAATTAAAGGTACTAGAAATAATGTAATGCTACTAATTTGAATCAATGCAAAATACAAAAATTAAATGAATAGTAAATTATCCCTTCTCATTGGGGAGGAGTGGCCCTTGCTCCTCCCCATCGATCAGGTTCAACATTGTAAGTTACAAAATAATTATTTCCCCTAAATTTGTAATTTATTGAAATAAAAGAATTGACTTTACAATAATTAACTAACTTTTATTCCTACTACATTCACTCTTGTATATCTTGAGGAGTCCCAGTCTCTCTAGGAGAGAACTAGTTATTAGAAATTAATAACAATTAATTAACTGGAAGATTCCTATAACAACAACTATTTGTTCTAATAATTACAATCATGGAAGGATTAATCTATGCCATGTGTTAGATTGAACTAATTCTCTTAACTACAGATGATGCCCGTATTTGAATCCTTTGAGATAGTCAATCGACATTAGAAGATATTTTAGATCCTAAATTGATTCCTTACAATCATGATGATCACAAGTGTTTGTCTTTATCGTGACTTCAATAAACTAAAGTTAAGTTAGGATTACATGGCCCTCATAATATGCAGGAAGGTTGAGGTGATAATTCACATTTCTTGATCTTTTCATTGTGTTAAATAATATGCCATTTTTATCAAATCATAGTTCAACCATCCGATACATTTATATATTTTGTGTAACTCCCTCATTTCAAGTGATTATGAATTAGTGATTTGGACGAGTCTTGCACTAGTGCACAAAAGAGTCTTGCACTTTTCTACAGTTAACTCTTGTGATGACTCAACATATGATTTTCCAAATACACTATTAATAATCATAAATTTTCATTAAATTCATATTTGAAGAAGCAATAACAAGATGAAAATAACAATAATATTCACAACATTTCCTTTTAAAATATAGTAAAGTATTAATAATAAAATGTCAATATTATACATAGTGCAAAATGATACAAAAATAACACAGGGTTTTACATGGGATAAAACAAGGGTTCATCACTCCCACACACTCAAGATTTAGGATCTCATCCTACTACCTATTCAATTGTTCAAATATTCTTGAACAATTGTACTCATTGGAAAAGTTTTTCCAAGTCTCATCCAATTTAGTATTACAAAACCCAAGGAACTTAATGACCAACTTCCTCTAGGTTGTATGACTTTCCTCCAAATGATCAGATGAGGAATTATATTATGGTACTGGGGAAATGAATAATGCATACCTATACCTCATTCTAATCCACTACTCCTCCATTTCTAGGATGATATTACATAAATCCTTGGCCCTTTTCAATGACTAGCGGAGGTTAATGGGTGAAATCAACTCCTCCTTGTAATTATTTGCAAGAAGTTCATACCTCAATTGAGAGGAAAGGAAATTAACATTAAACATTGGGAGTTCTTTCTCCCTGAAATTATTTACACAAGTTTTCAGAATTTTTGTATATCGATCCACAAACTATAAGAAATATACTTGAGACTGAAATCTATTGAAAAACCAAATAGTGGCAAGAAGATCATGCCTTATTAAGAGGACTATATTAGATTATGTTTGAATATATGTTCCTTTTTGTTCCCTCCATTCAGACTAATTCCTTAAATTAGAGATGAATGCTCTCAGTTGTACCTCTCCCACATATAAATTGATTGGAATTTCAATCTGCTCGGGGAGAAGGAACTTGTGAACATAGAATTCATAGGGTAAATTACTAAAAACATCATTACCTGTTGTGTATGCATGAAAAATGCTTGTCATCATCAAATTATATATCTTGCATAGAATTAACTCAAGAAATCTACCACTTTATAAATTGATCCTTTAAATACAGTGCATAAAAATTAGATGGGGGCCTACATGATAGGACCTGGTCATATAACCTACATAAATTAAGTACATTCTCCTTAAGTAGTTTGTTCTCTTCCTTTGAAACCTTACTTTCATCACCAAATTTCTTGAGCCTATAACATTTCTCCATCCATTTAACCATTCATTTTAAGACAATAATTTGAGGAAACATGAAGTATATTTGAGTGGTTTTTTATTTAGTGCCCACAGGACTTGTTTCCTATTTATTCACTTGAAAAATTGCAAGGGACACTTTGAGCTCATTTGTTTTGGTCTGAAGGGAATGAATTTTAGTTTCTTTTCCCTCCAAGGCATGTTGGAGTTGAAGAGTTTTCTCTTCTTGTTTCTCTACAGTCTAATGTCACTATTGGATTTTTTTATTTTTCTTGGCCTCTAGCTGGGAGAAACTGGATTCTTTAGCTTTAAGAAGGATCTGTAGATGTGTAATTATCTCTTGATCTAGTTGGATTTCAAACTAAATTTTAGAAAGAGACAATACTTGTGGCATAATTGTGTCAGAGTGAGGGGGATAACTAGGTTATCCTTCTATCATAGGTGTCTTACCTTTGTCCACAATGGGGGATTCAACAGAACTGATTGGGGTTTGATCAATTTCTTTCTCAAAAATAGGAACTAAGGGTGATACAGGTTGAGGGGGAGACATAGGTGGAGTCTGAAGTAGGGTTTACATAATAGTAGTGGCCTCCAATTCTTCTTGAGTAGGAACACTTTTTTACTGAGGACTCATTGATGGTGTGTGCATGTCTAGTTGTTATAGGGAATTTCTTAGGTCATTCCGATGTAGAAGGCTATAGCTCTAGAACCAATTCAGACTCTAGGGCACACTTCTTTTGTAATTTCATCTAGTTCTTAAGGCCATGCCTCTTCTTAAAAAATTGATGTTTGAAAATCAAATGTATTAGGCCCTAGAATTTCAAGTAAGAGGCACCCCAACAAAATTTCTCAATGGAAGAGGAGACATAATCCAACAATAATTGAGGAAAATTTATTTTTTCTTGGGTTTAACTTGGCCATGGAAAAGGTGGATTAGAATTCTCAAAAGAGGACCCAAAACTATTTCTTACTGACCTTCACAGGTGAAATATCTGATTATCCATTTAGCAATGTCAACCGAAGGCTCATGGATGGTACTTATTTTTATGCCTTTGTGCTTTCCCTTATTTTCCACAACTAGCTCCATTTTTTTCCTTTTTTCCCACTGAAAATAACTTAATAATTTCATAATATAGTGTCCTATTATTAATTGATTTCCCCTCTTCTAGTATCCTTCAAAGATGGATAATTATAGTGGGATTGAATGGAATTTTCTTGAATTTTACAATATAATATCCCTCTTCCATGCTTCTAATGAACTCCTCTTTCATTGTTTGTGTTGAACTCTTCATATGAAAGCAATAAATTAAGCCATCCCACCTTTTCAAAGATTGTAATTGACTTTCCATCAGCTAATAGCTCTACTGAATTTGTTGGTTCATGCCTAAGTTTGAACCCCATGAATGGTGCGGATAACAAGTTATTGGAAAATAATGGAGCACAATATTGGAAATAAGAATATGAATGGATCAGGTAGCAGCGTAAGAGTGCAATGGTGGAATTGGGAAAAATACATGAGAGAAAAAACGATTATAAATAAAACAACAAAAATTGGGAAAGGTTTTAAAAAATTCCAAGGTGATAATCATAGTAACTAGGTACGTGTGGCAATTAATATGGATATGGATGGATGATTTATTGGGATATTGTTGGTCGTCAAATAGGACTTTTAAGAAGAGCAACAGTCAGGGGACAAGAAGTCCCTCCTCTTTAATGGGAGAGGTTCCCTTATTCAGAAACGAACTTATTTACAAATATAAAAAACATGATTTTATAGTTGAACTTGGATATTACAAAAGTGTTTTCCACAAGGATCATCAGTTACAAAAGGACTGAGGAAAGGGGATACGAGGAAAAGAGCAGAAAGGCAAACATGTGGAATTATAGATATCAGAGTAATTCTTTATGTTTGCGAAGTCACAGTGGATTGAAAACAAGATCATTCGTATCAGACAAATAAGATGGAATTCAAAGACACAAAGTTCTGTAAATAACATCTGCCAGAACACAAAGTTTCTTAACGTAACACAGATTCATTATCAAGGAAACAAAGTTCCTTCTTGGTTGTACAAGATCACCGTGCTTGCAGAGTCAATCGGTGAGACTAACGAATTTGGGATAAATGATCTTCACCAGGAAAATAAATGAAAGCTTAGGAAAAACAGGGATCAGATAGACAAAGAAAGGAAAGTCCTCTGTATTGATTTCTTTATGATCTATTTACACTCTCAGAAAATATGCCAAGTTCTTGCTCCTTCGAATGGCGTATAAAATACCATTATATAGCTTACAATTCAGTTACTCTTCGTAACCATTTCTTTTAACTAACGAATAGTTAAGGACCACCAAATCGCAGTACCTCAACCTATTACAAAGAAAACTGAAAAAGAAAGGGAAGAAGAGAAATGTATGGGGAAGAAGACAGGTGGCCGGTCACTGAGAGGGACCCATCAACTTCAGAAACCGCTGCTTGAATTTCTTCCACGTCTCAGCTATGTCTTTGCCACGAGGGACACACAAGAATTTTCATCTTGGAGATGACAATGGATATCTTTGAAAACTGATATAACCGGCATTTTGAAAGCTTCATCTTTCTGCCAGCTATCCTTGGAATTTGATCTTCGGATTGATAGTATCAGAGGCGCAACTTAAATTCATATTTAGCATATTCGGGTAGAGCGGGAAAACTAAGTATGAATTGCATTAGGTTCACTTGGGACATGTGAGACGCGAATGCGCGAAACACGCGGCTCGGCCGATTCGGGCGAAACAGGGAGAAAATGCATTTTGGGACATTTAGGACGAAAACGCGCGAAGCACGTGGTTTGGGAGTTTCGGCCGAAATTGGGACAAGTTGCCCGATTTGACTTTGGGACATTCGGGACGAAAATATGCAAAGGACGCGATTCGGGTGTTTCGGCCGATAATTGGAACAACTTGCATTTTTGGCTTCGGGACAGATGGGACAGGAAATCGTGAAGTACGCGGTTCGGGCGGATCGGCCGAAAGTGGAACAAAAGGCCCGTTTGAACTTGGGACATTTGGGACAAAAAGTTCCGGAGTACGCGGTTCGGCCGGTTCAGGTGAAAATGGAACAACTCACACAATTGAATCTGGGACAGTTGGGACGAAAACTTCCGAAGTACACGGTTCGGGTGGTTCGGCCAATCGGGGAACAGAGTGCACTTTGAGTTTTGGGACACTTGGGACAAAAAGTTCCGAGCCCAAAAATGGGACAACTTCGGGGATTTCAGTCGATCGGAGAACAGAAGACCCGTTTGAACTTGGGACAGTTGGGACAAAAAGTTCCGACAGGCCTGAAATACTTACAAAATGACCCAAAACACAGATTTTCTCAATTTCACGGCCTTTTTTACACCACCAGCTCGACAGAAAAGACACTTAAACTCAGAATTTTGAATTTTTTTTTACTTTTATCAGAGCGGAGAATTTTGAGTGGACAACAGATATACAAAGCATGGGAAGACATTGGGAATGAGGAAGGTAATCAATTCACATGAGTATAATAATGAGCATTTCATGAATTAAAAATTACAATATTTAAGAAGAGAATAATCGTGCATACCTTATTACTTTCGCTTGTCACATAGCTGGAAATCATTTTAATGTTGCTCTAATCCTTCCTCCATGAATTTTTCTTCATTTATTACTTGCACGATTCAGGGGTGGTGGCCGCCATTGCTGGTTTTCAACCACCTGCATTTATTATTATTATTTTCAATTTTTTTAGAAGCAATGACTGCCATTGCTAGTTTTCATCCAATGTTTCAAAGGAGGATGGACGGCATTTCTGTTTTTCATTCATCTCCTATTTATTCTTTCTGAGAAATATCTTAGTTCTGAGTTGATTTGGACAAAGGAACTTTGTCCAAACAATTCAAAGTTGAATCTTCTTGAAGCTTCTTCTGAATTCTTTTCTGGATGTGGGTTTGTGGTACAACCTCAATCTACTCCCATTAACCAACATCACTTTCTTCTCACCATAAATTGAAATAAGTTGAATTGTTTCAGGGTTGAATATTTCTTTAATTTGATATGGTCCCATCCATATTTTCTACAACTTTCCCTTAAAATCATTGTATTTTGAATCAATAATATAGCCCAATATCCTTTTTATAACTTTCTTGGCCTAAATTGTTTTTCATGCCATACTTTCTTATGATGTTGGATGGTTTTAGTCTAATGCAATGTTTGTAATCTTATCTCATCCAACTCATTTATTTAAATAATTCTTGCCTTTTTTGCTTTTGATAAATTAATTCACACTTTAGCATTTATTCTCAAGGTTTGAATCTCAAATTCTAAGGGAAGAATGGGCTTCTTCCCATAAACCAATTCACAAGGAGTAAATCACATGGTTATTTTCCAAGTAGTATTGTAGGCCCATACTGCTTTAAGAAGTTTTTGAACCCAATTTTTCCTTGAGATATCCACTATTTTTTCTAGGATATTCTCCAACTCTTTATTAGTAACCTTCACTTGACCATTGGACTGTATCATGATGATTTATTATGCTTCAGTTGGTATGTTTCCAAACATGAATTGATTACACTTGACATGAATTGTGGTCCTTATTCTGAAAAAAATAGATCTCTATGTTCCAAATCTCTGAAAGATATGCTCATATAGGAAATATATAACTTTATCATCCCTTGCATATTATAGTGCTTGTACTTTAGCCCATTTGGCGATATACTTTGTGAAAACTAGAATGTACTCCTTCCCTTGAGAGGTTAGGTCAATTGGTCCAGTGAAATCCAATCCCCACTTCTAAAATGGTTCTAATACAACTTGAGGTTGGAGTGGCATCTCTGATGTAAATGTTGGCTTACCTATCCTTTGACATTGATCACATCTCCACACATGATATTTCACATCTTTAAACAAGGAAGGCAAATAGTAACCCTCTCATAATATTTTATGAATGGTCCTTTCAACTGAATAATTCCCTCCTGATGGCTCATCATGAATTGCCCTATGTATGTCGAATACTTCATCTATAGCTATACAACTACGTAAAACATGGCCAAGTTCGCATTATAAAAGAATTCCATTTAACCATGTATACATCACAATTTGTTTAATCAATTAATTTCTTTCCTTTTGTGTGAAAAAGGTTGGGAACTTCCTTGTAGCTAAGTAGTTTTCCATATTTTCATACTAAGGAGAGATAATAGAAATTACAAACAAAAATTCATCTGGAAAATTATCATTAACCCGCTCTTCTTCTTTTGAAGTGGTCAGCCTTGAAAGAAAATCAGCTACCACATTTGATTTCCTTGGCTTGTCAATGATTTTAATATTAAATTCCTAGAGTAAAAACAAGCACCTTACAATCATGCCATATACTAAAGGTTTATTCATTAGATACTTGATAACTGAGTGGTCGGTGTGAACAATCACTTTATAGCATGTGATACAAGTGTACAAAATTCCTTCTATGTGGTGGTGTAATTCCTTTTAGAAAGGGAGATATTTTTACTATTATAATAAATAACATGCATAGATTCTCCTTCTTCTTCTTTTCCAATGGCAGCCTCTACTGCTTCGTTGGTAGCATCTGTTGTATTTATCAATTTATCTTTGATATTATTAAAATATTGTTGGCATGCTTCTATCCAGTCGAATTTAGAGTCTTTAGTTAGGATAGAAAATAATGGAGAAGTTATCTTGCTAAAGTCTTAAATAAACCTTATATAGTAGCCAACATGACCAAGAAAACTTATTACCTTTGTTTTTCTTGTGGGAGATGGTAGTTTTAAAATGATACTAAACTTTTTTGGGTCAACCTAGATTCCTTGAGCTGAAATGTGATGGCCTAAAACTATCCCTTGTTCCATCATAAATAAACATTTTTCATGGTTTAAGGATAATTGGTGTTTTTCACACATAGAAACGACTTTGTCTAGATTTTCAATCTCCTCTTGGAATGTTGCTCCATAAACAGTGAAGTCATCCATGTAGATCTCTATACAGTCATGGGCGAGGTTAGAAAATATTTCCAACATAGCTCTTTGAAATGTGGTAGGAGCATTACATAAAGTAAAAGGTAACACCATGTAAGAAAATGTTCCCCATGGGCATGTAAAAGTGGTTTTCTCTTGATTCTCAGGTGCTAAGTCTATTATTTTTTTGTACCAATTGAACATATTAAGGAATGAAAAATACATTTTTCTAGATAAATTGAATAAGACGTGATCAATAAAAGGTAATGGAAAATAATATCGATGTGTTGCCTTATTTAATTCCCTATAATCCACACAAAAATTCCATTTTCCATTATTTTTAGGAACTATAACTAATGGAGAAACCCACTGGTTATCTAAGATTGGATAAATAAACCATACCTTCAGAAATTTTTCATTTTTAGTTTTCAAAATGTCTCTTAACGTAGGGTTTATCCTTCTCTAGGGTTGGCTGACAAGTCTATAATCAGTTGTGTAAATATGGTATTTCCCGTCCTTGAAAATATTTGAAATAAACTCACTTCTTCAAAGAATTAATCAATCAAAGAATTAAAGGACCTTAAAGAATAAATAATTTTTGTATCTACCCCATGAATGAATGAATAATCTCTTGCATGTCCACATCTAAACTCATCCTTAAGATGGCTCGAGAAGCTATAGAAACTCCTTGCCTAATAAATCTTCTAACTCTTTCCACTTCGTGAGCTCCCTTAAAAATTTCTCTGGTGTAGCCTCGAAAATACCATATATTTTCTTAGGTGCTAGCCCATCAACTTTATCCTAAAGCTATTTTACCACTACATATAACTTTGCAATCACCCCTTCTAATCCTCACATGACCATGAGGTGAACTTCCTTGAGCCTTTCCTCAAGTGTTTTTTTCATGGATTTGATTATGTCTCTCTACGTTGATACTTCTGTCATGGCCTTTTCCCATTTAAGCTTACTATTCTTAATTTTTCCTTGAATAGTTATAAGCCATGCCTCCTCATTTGTAAAATGTGTGTTAAAGATTGGGTCAAAATTTTGGCACTTATCAAATTCTAACTTTGATTTCTTAGTGGCCTCCTTGATCTCAGTGATCACTGCCTCATATTCTATTATCTTGGCCTCAACTACATCCTTATTATTATTTTTGTCTCATCCAATTATTTTTCTAATGGCCCTGTGTTAGTTTTTAATTTATGGAGTATCATCCCAACAAGGTATTCTAAATCTAATGAATAAACATTCTGGGTTTATGCTATAAGCATGGGGAATGCACTTGTGATGCTCTTAGTATACTACATGTTTTATGCTATGTATTAGCCGTGAGTTTATTTTGTGATCTTATATCCTTCTTAAGTTGCTGGATATCTTGCTCCTTGTCCTTATTATCATTCAACATCACCTTGATTATAGTCCCTTTTCTAGATTACTGTGTGTGACTTCAATTTTCATCTTATTTAGTGCATTAGAAGCCTTCTCATTAGTCATCTTAGTGGGGAAAATGAAATTGTATAACGTCCCTGGCTCTTTCCTCAACTTCAATTTTGAATAATTTATGTCATTGAATTCAAAGTTTGGTTATTCTTCATGAGTATGCATGCTCCATGAAAACATCTATTTGGTGCGCAATAGTCCTCCATCCTTATTTGGTAGGTCACATCCAAAAAATTATTCCTTGGGGACCGAACTATGGCATCTAGCCATAAATACCTTTTTAGGGTCATCGATTAATGACATTAAGGGTTGTTGGGACTGTCACCTCCTCACATTTTCATTAGTGTGTGCTTTCCTTGGCAGATCATATGCACTAACAAATGGTTGTTCACTTGTTTCTCCATCAGCACCCTTTTCTTCCTTGACGACATATTCTTATTAACCCTTTCCTTTATTTAATTCAGGATCATCCTCCTCTTGCGCATTACACATCTCATCTTCATTCACTGGTACTTCTATGTGTGGGCTCCCATTATGCACATATACTCCTCCTTCCCCTAGTTCTTGAATCTAATTGTATTGGTTGTTCCACATCTTCTTCCTCTTCATGCTTAGGCTCCTCACATGTTTCCTCTTTGAACTCAATTTTCTCTAAGTACTACTCATCATTAGAAATAAATCGTGGCATCTTGTGGAATTTTTGTCCTTAAAGGGATTATTTGAGCCACCATTACTTATGGATACCCTTTTGCTGGATGAGAAGATATTTTTTCCTTACTTTCTTCTCTCCTCTTATTCTGCATTTCTTTTCTCCTAGTCTGATACAACACAACATATTTTTCTTCTTCTCCTGCCGGTATAGTCTCCTGCTTTCTCTTTGGAATATTCATTGTATGATTATTCCATGGTTGTGGCATAGGGGTATCACTCACTTCAAACTCCTTTCCATCCTGTACCTTTGGATGCAGGTTACGTACCATATTTCCCACAGACAAGGTAATAATTGTATTGAGATCTAAATTATCAGAATCCATTGTTTCAAGGTATGCTGACTTGGAATTATACTTATATTCTTAGCGTAAGGTGTGTCTATCTTAAGAAAAATTCTCCTCATAAAAAATCAAAGGCTGCACATCCTTGATTATATTTACAAGATATTTGAAATACTTAGTGGTGAATACAAATGGTAATTTTCACCATGGCCCCATGTTTCCATTCTTCATTACAAATCTTGCGAGGCTAAATGTTACATGACTGTAAAATTTTCCAGTTGGCCTACCAGTCTAGGAAACTCCCTAGGAACACACCACTCATTTTCAAATGCCCTGTGCATTCTCCTATACCACCTCTCTGGAAACACCTTGTAAGGATTTGATATTTTGCCCTCACATGTAAATTGGGAAAATTGTTTTACAGATCACTTGTTTTCCATAGATTGTATCCACATATCATCCTATGGTCCATCTAGTAAACCAATTTACCAGAAATGACCAGTAATAGGATGGATCTCCAAGTCATCTTCTCCCCTCTTTTTTTCTACGCCTTTTCTTCTTCTATAATCCCCTCATCTATGTATTACAAAATATTACATTGCGTTTTATGTGCCATCTTGTGCGCAATATAAAGGAATTTATGAATTACCTCACTCCATCACTTGGAGGCTCCTATCTTACAACTGACCAAGTTTGTTTCTACTCTTATGGTAGGGTCAAAAATTTTATCAATAATCATGGTTCGATGTTCCCTGTCATACTACAATTTTTTAGCTATTTCATCAATCTTGGTCTCATCACATAGATCCAGGTCTAGGTATTCATCAATGTCAAGTAATCGTGTCACTCTCCCAATCAACCTAGTTATTAGTCTCATTCTTCTTCCAGTAAAGTACAAATAATCCTTGTGTACACATGACATCAACCACTGGAAGAGGTGCGTAGGCCTGCCAAAGAAGGTTAAATCAAATAACTTGATTATGCTAAAATGGAATATATTAGCCTAATATAAAGTTATGCAAATTAATAAATAACATATAAATAAATAAAGGAAATATGACCCAAGCAACTAAGGAAATAGAAATTTAAACCTTAATTTACGAGAGAGGGTTAATAAATCCTTAGATGATTCGATAAAGGTACGGGACTGTGTCGCAAAGAGAACAAGGTGAACATGTGGAGGAAGTGACCACATAGAAGCCTCACAAAGAACAAATACAAGCCCCTTAAATGGATTGGGGTGCTTAGAGAGGGATAGGGGAACCTGTGGGCACCCTGGTATAGTCAAGGAGCTCAAATCCATTCTTTCTGAGGCTTCTGTGTGGTCATTTCTTCCTTTTGTTTACCTGGTTATATCTGTGATAGAGTCTCGCACCTTTGTTGAATCAACGAAGGATTTATTAACCCTTTATTACACATTAGGGTTTAAATTTGTATTTCCTTAGTTTCTTGGGTCATATTTCCTTTATTTATTTAGCTCTTATTTACTACTTTTAATATCGTTATATTAGAATAATATATTCCCTTTTAGCATAATCATTTTAGTGAACCCAACATTCAAATACACCTTCATTCTAGGGAATTTTTTCATCTTTTCTATTATGAATCCTAAATTCATTGAAATTTATTTGTCTAATTTACTTCAAATGCATCCTAATTTCCAAGTTGTTCTTAAAAATTCCCTAGACACCATGTATCTTCCTCAAGATATGTCTCCTCATCAAGTAAATGATATTTTTGATCATTTATTTGATGGCCCCAGTCCTCATGATCCTTCATCTAATCAACCCATGTTGGAATCAATTAGAGCTTTACATTCTTTGTTTCAAAATAATTTTCAAGCGATGGAATCCATGATTACATCTCTCAAATATGAAATCCAATAGCTTAAGGATGCTTCTCAGGCTCGTGTTTGTTCTCCTTGTAAAAATCATCTTCATTCTATGTCTACTACATGTGCTCATATTAGTGAGCCTCAAGTTATACCATTATCAGATCCTCTCACCTTTGATCTCAATACTAAGAAACGTGACATTATTATTGAGATCCTTAGTCATCAATGGATCACTTTACCACCTACTCATTACTATCCTCCCTATCAGCTAGAAAAATATCAAGGTAGTCCATATTGCAATTATCATCGAATCAATGGACATAATAACAATGATTTCTATGATTTACAATGAAGAATAAAACATCTCGAGCGTCAGGGATTTATTTTATTCACAGCATCCCTATCTATAAATGATAAATCTTAATGGGTTCCTAAATTAGATTTGCCCATGTTTAATGAGCATCACATTATCACTTCTAGTCTTCTTTCTTCTGTCACTCAAGTGCCACTTATGTAATCTACTCAAATCAAGTAACCACCTCTCCAAATTAGTCCAACACTTCCTCCTACTAAGTCACTTACAATATGACAGAGCCAAACTAAGCAACCCCCTTTAAATATCAATGAAATTCCTCCACCTCCTCTTACATATAGTCCTTCTCCTTCACTCAAGTTATCTATGACATTAATAAGTCAATATAAGAAACCTCCTTTAAATATCAATTCAACCTGGCCTCCCCTCATGTCATCTATGGTCAATAAGCAACCACTCATTACACAAAGAAAGCAAACTCTAGCTGACATTTTAAAACTCTCATAATTTAAGGACCCTATCTAGTGCTTTCCTCAATGTTAAATCACTTTTTTCAAAGAAAATACTCCTTACATTGATCCACTTAGCATCTTTTGACTAAATCTACATCACTTAAATACTTGGGGGGCATGACATTTATCATTTCCCTCCCTCTTCTAAAGAAAAAAACATGCATATTATATCTTCATCACATAACAATATAACATCCGCTCATTACACTCATACTTTGACATACACTCGCGTAAACTGTTACCCTATGACACACTCTTGTACTTTGGTTCACACTTGACTATTGAGGGTATACTACACATGAACCTCACACACTTCACTACACATTGCCTCTCTTCACATGTCTTAGAGTACATCTCACATTTTGCATGCTACATATGTATTTTGACATTTGTACATCTACACACCACACATGTGTAGCAATCTTATTGTCTACGAGTCTAGCATTGCATAATATTAATCATAAACACTACATAATGTTTACCTAAACCTCTTATAGTACATTCTATACATCACCTATTTACACATTTATCTCATCACATGGTTGTTTATTCTTATCAAACATACTACATCTTCTTATACGTGTTGCACTCACTACCCGATGACACACTCTAGTCTCATGGTATTTACTTGAATGTTGAGGCTATATGACAAAAATGGACCACATCACACTCACACATTCATCATTTGATCTTCTTATGTGAAATTCTTAGGATTAGTGATATATGTCTTAGGGTATAGGGTCACTTCTTCTAGTATCATCTCTTGATAGCATACATCATCACCTTTGCTTACATTGTTTAGTGGTATACACTTTAGGCTAAATCACCACCTCCTTTCTATTCATCTAGTCAGGATATACAATTGGGCTATAGAGTCATGAACACATCATTGTTATGTTGCATCTCATCACTAGACACTCATCAAAACATGCTATATACATCACATATTTAAACCATTTACCGATGACACACTTTCACTTTTGGTTCATTCTTGACTACTGAGGGGGCATACTAAATGAACCTCACTCCATACAACTCCATTCACTCAAGAGGCACATGACTCCTATCATCCATTTTGCATTCCATTCCATCCATCCATAACATACTAGATTTTATAGTTACATTTACTCTTTTTTGCACTTGTCATTACATGTTCACTTTACTAAACATGTTAGATAGATCTCTTTTATGTCATTATATTTACCATAAAAACATGCAATTTCACGTCCTTTTCTAGTTGTGATCACAGACTATACATGGCTTATACACACAACATGGATGCTTCATACAATAGCTACTCCAGGCATCCACATTCATATACTACAGGTGTTATTGTTTCATTATCTACTTAGAAATTTCCGTTATCTTGTTATACATGCTTTGACATACTTGTTATTTTTCTAACATGCTAATACGTGCTTCATGTAAAACATTTGTTATGTAGAGATATTTCCTTCCATACGTGTTTGTTTGTTTGTTATTGCTTGTTATTATTTGTGGGCTTTTCCCTTTGGTGTGTGCACACACATTATTGTTTATGGCCATGACAACCTTGAGTGTATTGTAGCACCATGAGTGGTGTCCCATGTTTAGAACCCATTTTTCATAGTCTATGATTGTCTCCTTGGGATTTTACATTATTTTCTCATGATTGTTTTGTGTAGTTGTTCTCTACATGCACGCTTGTTTGTACTAATACTTGTTTTGAGCCACTTTTTTGTGTGTTCCTTGGTCTCTACTAAGTACTTTCCATTCCCCATGCCGGGAAGATTTTCAATTACATGGTTGGTCCTCTTTAAGAGCTGCATTATCCTATCCATGACATCACATGTTCTGCCAAAGAGGGGGGGAATCATTTGGGGTTAATTATTAAATTAGAATAAGAGAACCATATAAATATAAAGTTATGTGACCATAATGAGGGACCAAGCACTAAGCACTTACTATAACCATCTAGAGTTGCATCCATCAAAGGCACCTAAAGCTACATTTGCATCCATCTAGTTCCATCACAAGGCACATAATGCTAGTTCATCTACATCAGACTCCATAGGAGGGGATTCTATTTTTTCCATGCACACATTTATTACATTATACATCTAGTTATTTCTCGTTATTTCACAAAGTGTAAATGATACAAGAGAAACATAGGGCACGATTTACACACACACATAGAGAAATACATCAGGTCTAATATGTAGTGCAACACTAAGTTAGTAAGTCCACCATTGTGGTCACTGAGGACAGTCTGGCCCCTTCATTCACATATTTCTTTTTTAGAGATTTTATGCTTGTCTTGGGGTTTTGTAGTTCTCTCCTTCATCTTCGGTTTGCACTGACATCCAAAAAAATTCAATGAAGTTAGTCAGACATGAGAAAACCACATGATCAAATCTAACGACACCTCAGAGGAGGGTTTTAAAATATTTCCGCATACCAAGAACCCATATCTCATACCAGCATACCCACAAGTGCCCATGTCCCTCTCCAGGCCCCCAGTCTAATCAATGAGCTCAAATATGTGTTTTTTGAGGCTTTAGTGTGGTAATTTCCTCCTCTTGTGTTCTCAGTTTACACTACGACACAATCCCGCACCTTCATCGAATTAGCTAAGGATTTGTTAACCCTCACTTACACATTAGGGTTTACATTTATATTTCCTTAGTTGCTTAGGTCATATTCCTTTATTTGTTTAGTTGTTATTTACTAATTTGTATAACATTGGATTAGGCCAATATATTACATTTTAGCATAATCACAACTAAATAACCCCTACTTTCTCTAGGTCCTTGCACACTGTATCATCAATAATAACTTGCCCTTTTGTAGTATTGGTGGGTAAATGCCTCAAAACATATTTTTTATGGCAGTTTCATATCCTGGTGCTCAGTGATTGTACTCACTAATTTTACATATCATGAGTTACGACATCCATTTTTGTCCTATTATCACCTTGGGTGGGTACTGCATATCTAAGAAATAATTCTCTGGTGGTTCCTCTATTGATGGCTTGTTCTTTGGTTCCCTTCATGCTGCCATCACTCTTCTCAAATTTGAAATTGTAAAACCCTATGAAAGGTTACCATAGGTACTTACTCTCCTAATTCTTAATGTAATGCATCCAATATTCATGTTCAATCCGTGCACTCCCCAATTCTTTTTCTCTCACTTCCTTGACTTTGTGTCCTAAGTTCTTGGTTCGCTATCTTTGCAAATCCTAGCTTTATAATATCCAATTTTTTGAACCCTAATATTTCTCATGCCCTCATGCCTTTTCTCCAAGCTACCAATTCCTCTTCCTTGAAGGAGCTCTCAAACTAGCATCCTTGTGCACTTTGATATACTCTAGTTCATATTCGCTTCATTATTTGTAGGCCACTCTTCACACTTGGTTGCTTAGCTCTTCAATCACACAAATTTATGAAATACAAGGTACTAATAAACTTATATGTCCCTTGTTTATAGATTTTCCGCACTAATTAATCCACTGACAATCAATTTTTAGCTTTAATATAGTTTTTATCTTTTTCGCACACTTATTGTTTTAAAGGTGCATTTTGATTTTCCCCACACTTTTCTCTTCTACACGCATTATTCATAACCTTTTAGCATGAAACTACTTCCCAGGATGTAGTCATCCTTATGCATCTTTACATGTACTACACCCCATTTTCCTCCGCGTCTTATACGAAGTAGTATATCATTTTGCTTCCTCCATCGTGTTACATTGTGCGACCCTACGTTCACGTGGTTTCTAACTCTAAGAAGCTTCCATTCCTACCCACATGTTGAGTAACATTTTGAACCATTACACACACCAATATCATTTTACATTGTGCATTATCCACCCATAGCATGCACCATTATTTTCTTGATATGCACTTATCTTGCACCATTGTGTGCTCCTGTACTTTCTCTTTTTTTTACCCCACACTAAATGTATGTGCACTCCTTTGTGCATCAACTTCATAGATATTAATCAAATCCTTTGCAAAAACACGCTTATTAAAAAAAAACAATAAAAAGAAAGACATGAAAGGGAAATCAAATCTAAAATGGTAATACTGCCTTATTATAAACACAAATGAAGCTTATTTATAGTAGGGATTTACCCTACTCCCATTTAAGTAACTGGGAAACCTAGTGCCATCTAATCCCTCCAATTGACATGCACTTAATTATAGTATCTTAGTTACTAAAAAGGGTCTGGACCAATGTACTTTCAACTTTCCAAGATGACACTCAAACTTGGAGTCATACAGAAGTACCATCTTTCCCATAACAAAGGAATTGTTCTTCATATACATGCCATGTCAAGCCTTATGTATTTCCTTATGTCTTCTAGCTCCAACATGCATAGAAAAACCTCTCATCCAACTGCATCAATTTTTCAATTCCCTCATGAATTTCTTGTTATCATCCAATCCTCCTGTGCGTAATATGTAGGGATGACAACATAAAATCCATGAGTAAAAATTCCTTAGTGAAAAATACAAATTGAAAGGGTGTGGTATTATTTAACCATTTATAGGTTGTTATATACGCCTAAATTATTATTGATACCTTATTGTAGTAAAAAAATTATGCACTTTAGACATTTATTTATCTCGGTCTCATACTACTTTTTAGAAGGTTCTTGAGTGAAGAAAGTACTAATTAATCCCCGTTCTTTGGCCATCTTGTTCATTTTATTTTGTAATTTACAACCTATTGCACCCATATGTCCAGCCATTTTATGACATTCTGTGTTATTTTAGGCTTGGCTGGGGTGCCCATGGGTGCCTTGGTCCCACCAAGGGCACCCTGGTCCTTTTTTCCCTTTCCCGCCACTTTTTGGGCCTCTTCTAGTTGTTCTACATCTTTATATTTCTTATGGTTGGCATTCTTGAGTTTAATTATGAAATTATATCAAGAGAACCCTATAAATATAAAGTTATGAGACCATAATGAGGGACCTAGCATCTCTTACTACTAGCACTCATCTAGAGTTGCATCCATCTATTGCATTTGTATCCACATAGATCTATCATCAAGGCACAAGCTATGACATATGCATCACACTTCATAGGGGGAGGGATTATATTCTATTCCAAGCAGACATTCTATTACATTTTCTACATTTAGTTATTTCTCACTACTTCACAAAGTATGATTGACACAAGAGCATATAGGGTACACCATGCACACACTCACCAAAACTACTTTTGGGTCTAAAATTTAGTGCAATGCTCAGTTAGTAAGCCCATTGTTGTGGCAACTAAGGTCAGCTCGACCCATTCATTTGTATCTTTATTTTTTTAGGGTTTTGATACTTCCTTTTGGTCTTTTGAAATGTATTCTTTATCTTGGAATATTTGGAGCATTCGATGCAATACAAAAAAACTAATGTGATAGACAATGAAGATTATCAATCATCTGCAAGACTTGTGAATACCATTTCTAGGCCTTTTTCCTAGACTAAGGCCCTTGTTCTTCTTACTAGGGTGCATGTGGGTGCTGCAGTCCCTTTTCAGCCACCCTAGGCTAAAGAAATAGTCTAGATCCACTCTTTTCAGGATTTTTACGCAGTTGTTCCTTCTCCTAATTTTTCTAGTTACCTTTGCAAAACACTTTGACAGTCACCTATTACCAGCTGAATTATTTCCTCACTCTCTTTATCACATTAGGGTTAGCATTTCATTTTGTATAATTCTTTAGCTTGCCTGCACACTTCTTTACTACATTTATCTACTTTATTTACTGTTGTTAATAACTTAAATTAACTATCTTTTACCACCATTAGTTAGTCCATTTTAGTTAATCATTTTGATGAACCTTACTGGGTCCTCCATGCCTTTATGTCATTCATCCATCATTCTATTTCCTCTCTTTCTCCTCCATTGGCTCATCATGATTATATCTATTCATGCTTATCTGTGAAATCACCCTGATTATATCAATAAGATTAAAAATTATTTTTCTAAAACTTATATTCCCCCTCGTACTTCCCTCGAATATGTATATCATAAGTTCACTATAGATTTATCCATTAATGAAGACCAAATAACTTTCACAATAGATGATATACCTCCTCAAGATATATTACAACATGATCCTCCCTTGTATATCCAAATTTGTATTAACACGATAATAGTCAAGAGAACTTTAGTTGATAATGGATATGGCTTAAAAATTATAATGTCACTTTCGTCCAACATATAGGCATGTCAGAAGCATTTTATGTCCCTTCATCTATCTCTATCCATGGATTTGATAACATCCCCAAGCATGTTTTAGGTACTATTAATTTACTAGTCAATATTGGTCCATGTACAATTGATATTTTTGGTCATGTTATGCCTAATGAACTCAATTATAATATCCTCCTTGGAAGACCCTAGATCCATGCTATGCATGTGGTCTTGTCGACATTAAAATTTTCCCCCGCAATTTCTATTTTATTAATGTATGTATTAGGAATAGGATGTTGTTAATTATAATTAGTAGTGGCGTCCAATAGAAGATAACAGCGCTGTCAGTACGGTGCCGCCAATAATGTAGAGTACGATAACAGTCAAAGTACAATAGGAATGTTGTAAAAAGTAAATATTTGTCGTAAGTGGTCCAGTAATGTTAAAATGTCAAAGTTTGGGTAAGTAGAGAAGTAGGGTCTACATGATTAAGAATTAGAAATATTATATTTGTAATAAGGACAAAGAGTGATGTCATAAATATTTTTTGTATTTTATTTGTAGAAAAGTCTAAAAAGGTGGAACCCATGTGAGATGATAAGGTTTATCTTATCTTAGAAGATAAGCCTACATGTAAAGGCAAGAGTTTAGGCATGGAATATGATTGACCGGAAGAGATTTCCTATCCTATCTTAGAGATAGGGTGGATAAGCCTAAATTCCTATAAATAAAGAGGCCACCCCCCTCATTTAGCATAGAAGGAAGTAGTGAGAAATATTGTATGAGTAAGTGTGTAAAGGAAGCCATCATTTAGAAGGTGTGTTAAAGAATCCATTGTGAAGTTTCTACCACAGTTATTGTTGGAAGGAAAGTGAAGTTAGTAACACTCGAAGTACCTCATGGGTGAGATTATAACAATTTCATGTTGATATTATAATTTACACCTATATTTTCATATTTTTCATCATTCCTTCGTATCATAGTCTATGGTATCCTTGTGTTATGTTGGTTGTTGTGTTTCCAGATTACATACACCAAACTAAATGATGTGCATTAGTAAATAATCATAGCACGAGGAGTTCCCAGTGAATAATTATCATATTGCCAGATCGGTGATGACAGTCCCCTTTACACTACATGCATGGCTGAAATTCCGGTATCAACAAATTGTTTACGATGTGCCAGATGATCCATCACCTATTGAGTACTGCAATTATGTTGAGCAGGCTATTGATATTTATATTTCCTCTCATAGTACTCGTGAATTTTCTAAGTAGGAATTAGGATATCAATATCTCCGTCACTTTAGCTTCTTCAATACTCAAGGAGATCAACAAGAACATAAAATCATAGAGTATTGGGACCTCTCCCCATGGTCACACAAGTTTATCTTAGGGTATTAACCTCCTTATCTACCACCCATGGATGTTTATACCTCCTTCCATGTTCTTTCACTTCCCCTGTTGCATCCAAAACTCATTAGTGATGACACCTCTATTCTTTGTGATACCCTTGATACTTTTACTACTGACAGCGCACTATTGGAATACATGGGTGTTTATGATCACCTTCCCTCTTCCCACCATAAATGAAATCATCCTTTATCCCTCACCAACACAGTTTACCTCAGGGAATTTGATGTCCCCACTAATAATTTCAACCTACCTAATACTATTCATACTGATATGTATATTGAGGATCAATCTGTGCTTTTAAATATAAAAATGATACAATAAAAATTAAGCACATCTGAAAGTCCACGCATAGTTTTTCTCTCCTCTTCTATTACCCCTACTAAACAAAGGATATCAAGAAAATCCTTCATGATTTCTCCAATATTTTTGCATGGGATTATAGTGATATGTCAGGTATTGATACATCTATAGCAATGCATAATATTTTCCTTAATCTGGGTGCTAAACCAGTCTAACAAAAAAATCGTAAAATGCAACCTAAAGTAGCCTTCCTAGTAAAAGAAGAAATTCAAAAGATTCTCGATGTAGGTTTTATTCATGGTGTCGACTACCCTGAGTTGGTATCTAACATTGTACCAGTAATTAAACCTAAAGGGTGAGTTTTTTGTTGCACTGATTTTTGTGATTTAAAAAAATATTTCCTAAGGAGAGTTTTCTATTGCCTCACATCAACACTATTGTTGATTCTACAACCAGATATGATATCCTCTCTTTCATGGATGGATTTGTGGGTTACGATAAAATAAAGATCAATCTAACTGACCAAGAAAAAAATTCCTTCACCACAACTTAGGGCACATTTTATTACACGGTCATGCCATTCGGCCTTAAAAATGCTGGAGCTACTTATCAATAGGAAATGAATCATATATTACATGACTACATTCACAAGATCCTTGAAGATTATATGGACGATATCTTAGCAAAATCTCGGTGAAGTTCCTCCCATGGAAAGGATCTGCGCACACTATTTAAATGAGTATGACAATATTGTGTCCACTTGAATCCATTTTTCTGTGGGTCACAACCGGTAAAATTCTTGGATATATTATCTCCCAGCGTGGTATTGAGATTGATCCTAGAAAAATCAACTACGATCATTATAAGGTAAAATTCAATCTATCAATGCTTCATTACAAAACTTACAGATAAGACCCAAACATTTACATGACTCGTGAAGAAAGATACCAAGTTTGTTTGGGATGAGAAATTTCAGCAAGCCATTGAAAATATCGAAGCTTACTTGTTAAATCCACTTGTCCTAGTTTTGCCCCTAGCCGATCGACCTTTTTTGTTGTATATCTCTTCTACGTTTCACTCAATAGGATCTTTATTGGCACAACATGATGATTCTCAATGTGAAAGATCCATATTTTATATCATTCACACCCTACTCGCTTATGAATGTAACTATAACTACATTGAAAAACTGTGCCTCAGTCTTGTCTTCATTGCAGACAAATTGAGAGACTATCTTATTAACAATGACGTACATATTATCACCAAAGTTGATCCCTTACGCTACTTCATTTCCTACACACATCTATTAGGATGTTTGGTATGTCAGGTCATGTTAATTACAATTTTTTTTTAAAAATTAATACCACAAAAAACAATCAAAGAACAGGTTATCACCAATCAACTAGTTACAACACTCCTCCCAGATACATCACCCATTTTTGACTCTTTTTGTGATGATTTCACTTCTTATGTCATTAAGTCATACATGTGGACAATGTACTTTGATGGCTCTCATTGTTAATCTAGCACCAAATCTAGGATATTATTCATTACCCCACATGGTGACCCATTCCCCTTCGTGTTTTGGTTAGGTTTCTCTTGTATGAAAAACATTTCTGAGTACAATGATCTCATCGTAGGCTTGTTTAACACTTGAAATCTTCTCATTCATAATTTATGCATACATGTCGATTATCAATTATCCATAAATCAAGTTAATGATACATATAATACAAAGGAATCGCATCTCATTCCATACAACACCCTTGTGAAGGATATTTTAGCTACTTTCGATTCTTACTCCATTTCTACCATTCCTCACAAGGATAATCACTATGCAAATGTTATGGCTAGTGCCGCATTACTCATTCTACAAGACGTCACTAATGAATAAGCTACTTTTGTCATTGCACACTTGTGACATCCCTCTATTTTTACACTACCTCTTACAACTTGTGCCATCACGCATAGTCACGATAATGTTGAATGGTTAACACCTATTTATAATTACTTGTATAATAAATCTATCCTCGATACCCTGTAGCCTCACAAATCTTTCTGCTTACGTTGTGAGGCTACTCATTATGTTATCATTGGGACTGAATCATTCAAGCATGTTATCTACTGTTGTCTTCTTCATTTCCTTTCACTTGCAGATATACCCACAACCATCTCCCAAATTCATGATAGCATATTGTGTGGTCACTTCTTGGGTAAGGCTATGTCGCCAAAAAAATTACACCAAGGGTACTATTGGCCCATAATGGAATAATATTTCCTTGAATATGTCACTCATTTTGAACAATATCAAAAACATGGTAATCTCCATCATGCACCAATGTATGATCTACATCCCGTTTTGCCTACCTTGCCTTTCTTCCTTTGGGAACTTGATATAATCAACATGATTAATCTTGAATCGATAGACAAAAAAGAGTATGGGATTTTTTTATTACGCCATATTTTGGGAGGACAAATTTCTCATTGAGACGATCATTTTAACTGCTAACATCAAAAAATTTCAAAAAAAAAAATCCCATATAAAATTAGTGAAATTGGTATTTTTTTCACAAAAAATCACCTTTTTTTTGTTCCATATTTTGGGAGGACAAATTTCTTGTCGAGCCAGTCATTTTAAATGCTATTGTCAAAAAATGATTTTTTAAAAAATTACATATATTTTTTGCCGACATCATATACTATCAACCGACAACATAATATATGTTGTTGGTAGGTAACATAAAAAATTCTACGAAACTGATAGCATATTAGCACGAAAGTCAATTTTCCTAGATTCGCCATTACCACAAAATTCAATTTCCCCAGATTCGCCTACGAATTTCTATAAATTATTTTTTGGGGGGGTCTTCAATTTTTCCCTTTTATACATGCTTTTGACATACTAGCTATCTTTCTAACATGGTAACGAGTGCTTCATGTGCAACATTGGTAATGAAGGGATATTTGTTTCTATACTTGTTTGATTACATTTTCTAATATTGTATGTCATTGTTTGATATTGCTTGCAGGTCTTGCCCTATGTTTGGTGTGCACACTTGTGTGCTATTTACGAACATGATGGCCTTGCATGTCTTGTGACATCATGAGTGATGTCACTTGTTTGCAACTCGCTTTGTGCAGTTTGCTTTGTCTTCTTTCCTGTTTAATACATTACTTGGTAGCTTTTACACTATTTACGTAGATTACACATTGTTTTCCATATGCATGCAAATTTATTTACACCTATCTTTGGCTAGCCTTCTTATTTATGCGTGCCTTGGTTTCTACCAAGAAATTTTTAGTGTTACAACGTACATGCGGTTGGACCTCTTTTGGCGCTGCATGTTCCTATCAATGATGTCCCATACGCCCCCAAAGAGGTGAGCATAATTTGGGGGTTTCTACTAACACATCATATTTACACAAGCTGAGTTCAGTGCACTTTCTACCCTTGGCATTGTGGTGTACATACAACGAGTGGGTTCAAACCAATCTATGAACCCCATACATAATGGATTTTAGAGAACATGGTGTCCTTAGCATTTCTGGGAAGTAGTTACATGCTTAGAGGTTACAATGGGTGTGCCTCTCTACACTACTTTGGCTAATGGTATCTAATCACCCAAAAAACTAGGAAAATATAGAGATCTCTACACACAGTTCAAGGAAGAAGTTAGATCTTGGAGGACACAAAGCATTTCCTCTCTACACTTCTTCGACCTACGGCGTGAGATTGCCCCAAAAACTTGCAGTACAGGAAATTGTTTTAGACTTTTTCTCTCGACATGGATCAGGTGCACATGTTCCATTTACATTTACATTTGTGTATTTTACATTGACATGGGTCTTTTACATAGTGTTTTTTCACTTACATACATACATATTTGACTACTTGATCGAGGTCCAGTCATATGAGAAACAAGTAGTCAAATTGGGGTAGTAACAAGAAACAATAACAACAATGACAACAACATTTCATGACAACACACATGTTTTATTAACCATGTAGTTACACACATCGGCAGCTACACACAAGCGTTCCTCCCTAGGTTCCCTCTCAGCACTGTTTCTTCACACATCTTCTATCTTTAGTTTCCACACTCCCCCATATTTTTGTTATTCCACACTTTTTTATAGTACTTTGACACATTTCTACTACACTCTTCATGGACATCAGGTACATATCTCTATCTAATTTATGTTACGAAGATTTCTTCTAACCAACATAAAGTGGGGGAAAAATATAGTCACAAAATCATGCACTTTAGACATTTATTTATCCTGGTCTCATACTACTATTTAGAAGGTTATTGATTGAATAAAGTACTAATTAACCCCTATCCTTTGGCCATCTAGTTTATTTTATTTTATAATTTGTGACCTATTACACCCATATGCCCAACTATTTTTTGACATTTCACATTATTTTAGCCTCAGCTGGGGTGCCCATGGGCACCTTGGTCCCACTAGAGGAGCCCCGGTCCTTTTTGCACTTTCCTTCCACTTTTTGGGGCTCTTCTAACCATTTTACATCTTTATCTTTCTTATGGTCAACCTTTTCAGTGTTAATTACAAAATTAGAGCAAGAGAACCCTATAAATCTAAAGTTCTGAGACCATAATGAGGGACCTAGCATCATTTACTACTATCACTCATCTAGAGTTGCATCCATCTATTGTATTTCCATCCACATAGCTCCATCATCAAGGCACAAGCTAGGAAATATGCATCAAACTTCATAGGGGGAGGGATTTTATTCTCTTCCATGCACACATTCTATTACATTTTCTACATATAGCTATGGTTTGCTACTTCACAAAGTGAGACTGGAAAAAATAACCTAGGGCACGACATGCAAACACACACTAGAACTACATCCAGGTCCAAAATGTAGTACAACGCTCAGTTAGTAAGCACACTGTTATGGAAGCTGAGGTCAATCTGACCCATTCATCTGCATCTTTCTTCTTTTTAGGGGTTTGATATTTCCTTTTGGTCTTTTGTAGGTTATTCTTCCTCTTGGAATAGTTGGAGCATTTGACGCAATACAAAAAAACTAATGCAACAAATAGAGAAGGCTATCAGTCATCTCTAGGACTTGTGAAGACTAGTTCCAGGCCTTTTTCCTAGACCATGGTATTTGTTCCACTTACCAGAGCACCCGTGGGCACCGCGGTCCTCTTCCAGATGCCCCAGTCCAGAAAAATAGTCTAGATCCACTCTTTTCAAGACTTCTGCACAGTCGTTCCTACTCTTGATTTTTCTTGTTACCTCTGCGACACTCTCCAAAAGTCACCTATTACCAGCTGATTTATTTCCTCACTATCTTTAGCACATTAGGGTTAGTATTTCCTTTTGTATAATTTTTTATCTTGCTTTCACACTTCTTTACTACATTTATTTACTTTATTTACAGTTGTTCATAGCTTAGATTAACTATCTTTTACTACCAGTAGTTATTCCATTTTAGTTAATCACTTATCATCTCAATCCTTTCTTCCAACATCGCATATCTTCATTAGTTTCTAACTGAAGTACTTGTTGAAAGATTCAATAGTCCCATTAGCCTAGGGGTATTAAGGGGTAGTAGTATGGTGTTCCACTATAAACTCTACTAACAATATCCTTATCGTTTCATTCAAAAAATGAGTTCATCCATCACTTGTTAGGATCAATAAACATCCATACATGTTGATGATGTTTTCCTAAAGAAACCTAGCTGTTATTGTGGTAGTAAAATCATTTTTAGATTCAGCCTCTACCCACCTTGTCGAATAGTCAGTACATGTGATGATGTACTATGCCCCAGTCCTGTGTACAGGTGGTGAAATGGGTCCTACAAAATCAATTGCCCATTTTTCAAAAGGCTCTATTCTCATGATGAGGCTCAATGGAAAATAATCCATATTTCCAAGATTTCCAATTCTCTAACAATGATAAAATTCTTTAAAAAATCCTCAGTTTACTTATATAATGTATCCCACCATAAACCTACTAATAGGACCTTACGTTTTATACCGTCTCTTGCATATTGTCCTCCATCTATTCCTACAAAAATTCCTCCATAACAGTGTCACGTTCATGTTCCATAACACATCTACGCAAGACCTAATTCTCCCCATATTGTTTAGGTTTCCTCAAATGAGATGATAAGGCACTGAGTGGATAAAAATTTACTTCTTTTCCAATGTCTTCATCGCTTATGACGGTTATCTAATGCAAAAAAATGTTGTTATGTCTTCCAAATATGTTGGCAAAAAATTTAATTTGAACAACTGTACATCATGAATATTATCCTAAATTCTCCATGTGTCATCGCTAGAGTTGATACTTGAAAAATGGTCAGGCCCTAAGTTACTCTCGCATGGATTTACTATGACTATAAAATGAAAGTCTTGAAACAAAAGGATCCATCGAAAGATGCACCCTTGCAAAACTAGTTTATTGAACAAGTATTTTAATGCCATATAATCTATATAAAAGATGAATAGTGTTGATAGTAAGTGTTATCTTAACTTTTTAAGCACACAGATTATGGATAATGCTTCGCACTCTAGTTTTATAGTTTTGTTCTGCTAGTTTCAGATTCCTAGTTACAAAACAAATAGGGTGATCAATGTTTCCTTCTCTCTATTTTTGCTTAGATGACACCAATGGCCATGCCTAAGGAATCCACATGTACATGGAAAGGATTTTTCCAAGAAGGAAAGTGCACGATGGGTGGAGTATTCAACTTTCCTTCAAGGTCTCAAAAGATTGTTTCTGTGCATCCCCCAAGAAAATTTTCCTTTGGCCTTCAACAACTCTTCCAAGGGCATGCCAATTTGGCATAATCCTTGATGAAATTTCTTTAGTAACCAATGTTCCCCAAGAAACCTCCCACTTCACTCTAATTGGTTAGGTTTTCTAGCCCAAAAATCAATACAATCTTAGTTGGATCTACTAACAATATGTCTTTGCAAATAATGTGCCCAAGTAACATACCAAAGAGGGTGGAAAAAATACAATTCTTGATATTCAAAGAGATACTCAACTACCTACACCTTTCAAGCATCAACAACAAGTTTTCATAATGATGTTTTAATAGTCCATAGATGGTTCAATAGTCCAAGTAGACATGTAAACAAATTATAAATGAAGTCCTAGAATGCCTCAACAATAATGCACAAGAACATTGTTGGCAAATTATTCAATCTAAAGGGCATGAAAGCGTATGAAAAAATTCCCCATTCCATTACAAAGGTGGTCTTTTCTTGATCCTCAGGTGTAATATGTATCTGATGATACCATGAAAAAATTCCCCATTCCATTACAAAGGTGGTCTTTTCTTGATCATCAGGTGTAATATGTATCTGATGATACCATGAGAATCCATCTTTAAAGGAATAGATTTCATGCCTTAGTACACCTTCCAAGATATTTTCTATGAATGGCGTAGGGAAAGGATATATGACACATGAAGCATTGAGTACCTTGTAATAAACACAAATCATGATCTATCTATCCTTATTCATACTAATCACCATGAGGATGATCCAATTATATTCCTCAATAGGTTTAATGATCCTTGAATTTAGTATTTTTTCAATCTCTTCTTTAACCTTCACACACAGATTAGGATTCATTTTGTATGGCCTTCTCCTAATTGGTTGTGTGCTTTCTTTTAACTTTATTTCCATCTTTCACAATGAATTATGTGTGCCTTTAAACTCATGTTAACCCATGGGAAAGAATTCATGCAAGTCACACAACTCAGTGATCTTTACAACTTCTAGTTTTGACCAATAATCACCATTTTTCGCCTCTTTAGGCACATCCTCGGTCCCAATATTCACCTATTTAGTCATCATAGATACATGAAATGAACACTCATGCTATCTATAGAATCCATCACTTCATGTGCACCCTCTATATGTTTAACATAGGTCCTACACTTCCTCATCATCTATTAGATATACCATCTTCCATTTTTCTTTCTCTTTACATGCGCACTCTATTAGTATTTCTTCTATTTCCATCATATCCTTGCACACCTTAGTCTTAGGTTCTCCTAAGATATGAGTCATCAGTTCCTTGGCCTTTGCAATATATCCCAACATGATGTGATTCATGATTTGCAAGGCTTCATGTACTGGTGGTTTAGTGGAAAAATATTCAAAAGCATGAACAATAGCTTTCATCATATTACGCCAACTTGGAGTTTCTTTCTTTAACTTAGCATGTGCATACCAATCATGCATGCTTCCTCACAGAGTAGAGTAAAAATTATGTACCTAAAGAGATGATGTTATAGCTTCTTATTTTTTCTCCCATTGTCTCTTACAATTATGGATGTGTACCAAAGCAGGATTCTTCCCATCATAGCCATGTATAAGATAAGGAACATTATTCCGAGTAAACCTTGTTAAAAAGGATACTCTTATCTCATGCTAGCCCAATAAATCATCTCTATGTATCACCCACTAGCACCTTGCTACCCCATGTAATGTGTAGACCATCATGTTCCATCTATCTCCCTCATTTTTCCATTGGTATGTCATTAAGCAGAAGAAATATGCAGGTTTCTCTTCTCTAGTATACCTTAGTAACCGAGTCTTTCCCAAATGCCTAATCATATGTGGCCTAATCATCTTGGTGACTCTTCCCTTTACTTCATGACTTACCATATCATAATTTTCATCAACTAAATTATCACAGAAAACACAAGTAGTATCATTGATATATTGAGCATATTCCTAATGAAGTACATCTTATTTTGATGATTCTTCATTTTTTGGATCGTGCACCCTATGTGCATATATTCTATTAAGATCCTCCTCATTGATAGGCTCTGTATACGAGGTGATATTTTCATTTTTCAATGGTATAACAATGTGCTCTTCCTTGTTCTCAAAATTGATATAGCACTTGTTGAAGTGTAAGTCTACATTATTAATATAGCACCAAGGACATCCAAACAACACGGTTAAATTATTTGCCTCTGCAAGTTCCAACACTTCAAAATTGTCTGTAAATTTAGCTCCTTGAATAGTGAATGAAGCATCCTTTAATACCCAATGGGCATGGCCCTTGTTTTATTTTCCATGTATAACACATTAGAAGATGGATGTAATGATGGCCTTCCTATCTATTTTCAATCATATAATGTTAGAAAACTGACTTCTATACCTGTGTCAATAAGAATGTTACTCACCAACCAACCATCTATCACTACATCTAGTGTGATTTCCTTGTCAAATTTTTGGTCGTATGGTGGTAAATTTTCATGAAAGATTTGACGCTCTCATTCAACTTTAGGGCACAATATCTTCTCGCACAACCACTCTCCTAGAAAAGGAATGATTTTATCCTATTACAACATCTTGCATACTTATTTTAAATCATGCACATCATTTCGAGGAATTTCAGTACTCTTCACACATGGACCTTTCACATATCTTCTCCTTCAAACACTATATCTCTCCCTGTAAGTCACAGATGACACCCATGGTATCCTGATAAACCTCCTTCTAGTGAGCCACATCTGGGTACTTAACATGTATGGCCTCCTCTCTTCTGATAAGGGGTTTTTACTTAATAGGATTTTGCATGTGTTGTGTCACTTCTGCATGCATAGTAACTAACATAGGTTGAAGCTCTGGATCAGCAATATTCTTAGGTTCCCATTGTTCATTCTTCACATGCTCCACCTTAATCATACCTATGCCTTTATCATTCTTATTGTTCTTACACATATGTGCATAGTTTGCACAATCCTCAACTTTAATCTCCTTTCCACAGTATGCGTAAACTTGGTTCTTAGGAAACTTGCGCTAATAATGATACAGTGATCCACAATTATAACATGTGCCACATGTGAACCTTCCTCTATCCCCACAACCTCTTCTTTTGAATCCACCTATGAAACCTCCATTATTGTTATTGTGTCCCTTGCCAGTTTTTCCTTCTTATTTCAGTGAACTACCAATCACAGTGGTCTTTTGCAATCCAGTCTCACATGCCTCATGAATATTATTGATCAAACATAAGTCAATTATTTTATGGTTTTGTGCATCAAAAATGTTACAATAAATAGAGATATTATTTTGGGTCGTGTGCTACAAAAGTTTGAAATTCCAGACATCATGATTCTTGTTGAAAATATCACAAGATGTTAACAATGTGCACACATTCCTACATGGTAACTATCCTTTAAATATCCTTCCACTTTGCAATCAGTACACTATAACCCATTATGTGTCTCATGCACTGAATTGACAAGAAAATTATCCAACTATGTAGCCATTTCTACTATCTGCACCATGATAAAAGGGCTTACCCCTATATTTTCACTCCTAAATACTCCTGCATGTAGAGCTTCTTCCAAGGCCTAGCACAGATCAGTTAATGTTTTATGTGACAATGCCTTTCGAAAAGGATTCAACAAGCCTTTAAAAAATCAATGCACATGTTGTCTATGATGAATATCATAGGATATTTTAGACAAAGAATTCTCAAAATGGGTGTCATATTCTCTCATAATTTTAAAAAAACCATGTTTGATGGCATTTAACACGCTAATGCTCTATTTCTCAAACTCAGGGATATAGAACTCAACTAAACAGTTTGTGCCAAACACATAATAATCCACTATAATGTGATGTGGATCATAGTTTCTATACCATCTATGTGAGTGTCCTTGAAGTGTGTTAGAAAATTGACTTTATTTCCTATCAGAAGTTGTTATTCCCTTATCTCTCCATAATAACTCACACTTATGCACATGCTCAACTCCAGCTTCCATTCCCCTATTCTCTGGTAAGTAAAGAGACATCTCAAAGAAGATCTAAGGTGTGTGTTGTTGTGGCTATTGAGGTTGTTGATGTGGACATCGTGTCTCTTTTCCTGAGGTGGAGAGAGACATAAAACATGAACCTCCACCAAGATTTCCTCTACATAGTGGTTTTCCTGAACCTCTTGATCCTCCCATCATGACATGTGGCTTGTAGATGAACTTCCTTGTGTCCCAGTAGTTATAATAAACTAGAGATGAACCATCTTTGATATCACCACACCTATAGGATTTCTTCCAACATGTTGCACACCAACTCTCTGTCCTAAAAACACACCTGTAAAGTTACCTCCAAAAATACTCTATCAAAACACAAGTTCCTACTGCACTATTATGTGCATGTCCTTAATCTAATGCACCTCCTGAGATGATACTAAAATATGCCTACCTATATCTCCTACCCAACGTGGAGATCCTTTATTACCTTCATGCTCACACTCACTATGAATTTCTTCTACCACAACCTCTAGATTATGAACACCTTGCGCAAGGGATAGGTAGCCACACTGGGTCAGATGCACACCCATGGTTATCATTCTCTCCTCAAACTCACTCTCATCAGTTGTCCAAGGGGTCTCTCTGTTGCACTTCCCCGATGTTGAGAGGACATGATCTTATGGTCCCTCACCTTTAATGGGGTTCTCATCGCTTCCTTCAGTCATCCTTCTTCTTGAGATGAGTACCTTGTTAATCTCCCTCTATGGTGCATTTTTATACTTGATTTTTCTTTTCTCCTGCTAGGAACATTGCCAACCTTCCCAAAAATGCTTCCTACCCCTATGTGTGATGGGGTTTTAACTCTCCATTGGCAGGTTCTCTATTCCCATTTCAACCATCAAGATCTTGATAGCTAAAGGTATCGGGTGTTAATAGGATCCTCTTGGCTTGCGTAAAATCCAAAACTCTACATACTCTGGGCACAATCATGTAGAAATCATGTACTCTATGGTATAACTATGTAGTACACCTTTTCAGCAATGATGTATAACTTTTTTCTACAACACATCCAAATTAGAGAGTGTCTGGTAATCTTCTTATCTCTAATATTTATTACTTCCTCTTCAGACACCTCTGTTAGCTACATAAGCTACTAACCGCTGGTACAATTCTACTGGTAAAAAGGTGAAAATTTTCTCATACAAGTAATCATAGATATTTCTGTTACCCACTTTCACGCATAAAAATCAGGTCCAATGCTATATCTTTGAAAAAACATGTCCTGAAAATCATATATCAAGTTTTGAATATTCTCAAGAGACAATCAAAACTCCATATGCATGCAACATCATGATAGATAGATTGAAAATAGGTCATAACAATGGAACCAAAATCTAGTATTTTATTTACCCAATATAGATAGGCATGTTGGCACTTCATCCAAACAAGTCTAGAAGCTTACTAAAAGTGTACAAAGCTGCCGGGTCCCTCCTTTGTTTGCTTTCCAAGATGTTAGACATGTATATTCATAACAACAGCAACAAACAACTATGGATAATGGAAGATATAACATAGTAATTTAACAAAAAAATATAATAAGGAATTTCAATTAACATAAAGAATGATCAATAGTACTTGAATCCCTATAAATCCATATTCTGATCTAGTAATTCTTGCAATATAAATACAATTATCCATTACAACCATAATTCAATACATAGCAAGAATTCTAATTAGATCACCATTGAATACAACAAGGTACTGGACCATCTGCTTTCACATAATGCTCATATATACTTACATATTCCAAAATACAGAATCTTCAAAACTAAAATACTTCAACTAGAAAATACAACAGTGCGCCACCTATTTATACATGTTGGGGACTTGTTTTTCACCACCTACATGCAACTTCCTAATAATAGGCATGTTTAATAATAGAATGCATGCTATTTATAACTTGTGCTAACAATAGGCTAAGATATAATTATATCAGACCTTACATGATTTTGTTCTTCTTTAATCATATTATTAGCATGCTTTATGTGTTTTCCTTGTCTTTACCTACATTTTATTTTCCCTATTTATAGCCTTTGCTTGGCTGCTAAGTCATCTTTCTTTGGTCTATTCTTGGATCTTGCTTGAGTGTCACTCCATCTTTTTATTTTTTATTTTTAGCCACATTTTTGAAAATTGGCTAAGTTGTGAAACCTTTTGTGCCCATGTGTAGACATTTACGCACCGACAATCCTGTATTTTGAGCACCCCTTCATGTACCCTTTGCATGTGGTACCTAACCTCCGTGCATGGATAGTACTTAGCCATTTTCTCCAATCAACAATGAAGTTATTATGTTATTAGAAGATGACTAGGAAATAGTATCCAATCATTCCTCTCATGTGAGAAGAAGTAGAAGAAGGTTTCTTACACAAGAACCTATCCACTAATAACATCAAATGATAGAAAAGAAACCTTCCCACAATAACCTGCACCTCATTAATGAGTGAAAGGAAAGAGATTTAGTAGGAAACCTCTTACACAATAACTTATTTCAATAAAAATAATAAGAAAAGAGACATTAGAGAGGAATCCCCACAAGAACCTTCCCCTAAATAACAACATAAAAGGATTAGAAAACTAATTCTCTGTAGGTTAATTAGACTTGAAGATCTCGAAGATTGGGATGTTGTAAAAATATTGGAATCATTTAATCAACCTCATATAATCAATCAAGAATCATCTAGGCCTATAGACATGCAAGAAATAGTAGATCCCACCAGTGAACAAGAAATGGTAAGCAATACAAATGTTCAGAATATAGTAGAATCTATTGATATTCAATTAATATAGAAAGATAAAATCATAAATAGTTTCCTTTCAACCTTATTCCACACAAATAGATAAAGGAAAGTAAACAATAATGGAAGAAGAAGGGATAGAAGTACAAGAAGATCCAACCGAGGACCAGAAGGTGCACCAAGCGTTAACCTTGTCAAGGATAGATCTATTGATTAAGCAACAAGAAGATAAAATACAATTTTTTATACAACCGATAGCTAAGAAATAAATGAAAATTTGTGAACTATAAAAGAAATTTCAAGACTCAAAATCTTTACTACCAAACAAAGATGCTAAGTTATTGTGTTTAAAACAAAATCTATCTCTTATGAAGAAAGAGCCTAGTGAAAAAGACCACAATATTATGGAACTTACTCATAAATGTCAAATATTAGAGAAAAATAATAATGAAGATGAATACAACATTTCAAATCTACAAAAATAACTATAGGAAGTAAAAAGTCAACTATAAATAAAAACACCCAAATTTCTGATTTAAATCAGACTATAGAAGCTATTAATGTGAAAATCCTTCATCCAATCATTCTAATATAAAATGATGAGGAAAAAATTTTGAATCCTAAGAAAATTATGAATATTTGGGAAGATACTAAATGATAATTAAAGATTATATGAATAGAACTAAAAAAGTCCTTATAGGAAAATCAAGAATTACTAGAATGATTATCTCTTGCTTATCAGTATGGATATGCATTGATAGCATGTAGAAAACCATATGTAGTCTATCATTTATTTCTAAAAAAACAATTTTGTATGTGGAAAATTTTAAGAATTTACCAAAAGTTACTTTATGAGCTAGAAACTAAAGGACAATTCTTGAAAGCATACTTTACCAATACATTAGAGCAACAAAATAAATTATGTGAGTTTTTCTGGCATAGTTACCTTTTGGGGCACATCAATGTTTTCATGATAAATTTATATGCTAGAGAGGTAAATCTAAGAGTTTTTTTATATCTTTGTCAAAACCAAATCCTATGGAGGAAGGAACAAGAATATTTCACTACTTTAGAGAGAGGCATCAACTAACTCATGAAGTCTGAGTACCCCAAGCCCAAATATTTTACTAGAACATTCCATCAATTAATCTACAATGAAAATGTGTGATAATAATGTCTCCTTTAGATGGGAAGTGAAATTTCTAACTTTTAACAATTTTTATATAGATAAATTCATTGTTGCATTCTCAACCTGTATAGTGAGATGGTATTGCATGGATTTTTTCATGATGAGAAGAGAAGTTTTTTCCCCTACTTCTCTAACATGGATATCCAGAAGAGCAAGATACATCATGAAATTCATGAGATAATTTGGTAAATAATGGATAGGAATTAGTTATAGGCCTCCCCTACTCTTATATCCTACATTATATTGGAAACAAAGAGGAGACCAAGTTTTAGTTCACTTCACTCGATGGGAACATAAAATTAGAAAACAAAGGGTATATAAGTTAGAAAATATTTAGCCATTATTTCTTTATGAGTATGATTTGATGAAAATCCATGATGAAGAAAGAGAATAATAATAGATTATAAAGGGAATTGCAAGATTTTATGTGTGGGGGAGATGATGAGTCCCCACATTATCCTATTTTGTGCTCCTTTTTACCTGCATTATGTTCCTAATATTTTGTATAAAGTTAACAAAATACTTCTTCGTAGCTTGAAAGTAGAATATAAGGTAGTATAATGGTTTCTTAGAAGCATCAAAGATAAAATTTTGTTTTTAAATTTTTTGTCTTGATTAATGGTCCAAACAACAAGTTTTTTTAATACAAAATGAGGTCTAAAAATATTAAAGTGTGCATAAATATGAGTTAAATCTTAAATTTAAGTTCCAACAGCCTAGGATGGGAGTTAAACAAATCTGATCACAATTAACCAAGCGTTGAAGTTCATCTGAGGAGTGTTGGAGTCTATCAAAAAAGCGTTGGAGTTCATCTGAGGAGAGATGAAGTTTATCATTCGAGCATAATAGTTCATACAAGGAGCACTGAATTCTATCATCCATGTACCAAATTTCATATGTGGAGCATTAAAGTCTATCAAATGAGCACTCGAGTTCATTTGAGGATATCTAGAGACTATCAGTCAAGTGTCAAATTTCATCTAAGGTGTGACAAAGTCTATTAGCCGAGATCCAAATTTTATCTGAGGAGTACCAAAGTCTATCACATAAGCACCATAGTTAATAATCTAGAAGTTCCAATGTTCACTAAAAACCATTAAAGATTATTGTTCAGTGTCATCCTTGTATTTGACCATGTCTATTTTTGGAAGATTCTAAAAAATTGAATGTACTATCTATGAGGATTCAAAGGTTATACGCCTAAAAAATTGTATGATGTATCATATAATCTGAAAATTTGTATTATAAATCATTTTTTTTGTAAGTGATGTATATTGTGTTAAAATTGTCACCGAGGAAAAATCTAGTAAAAAATAGGATTTACTAGCTTGAGTATGGTTTAGATACTCTTTTTTATTTGAAATTTTTGGTGTTGTAATATTAAGTGGAAAATTGACTTAATAGAAACCCACCAAAGACTAATGTTCATAGCATATAACATGTTTATAACATAAGCATGGTGGAATCCACATACTGCATTAGAAATGTTTAAATTTAAAATATAAGAATGGCCCAAATAGGCCACCTGCCTTAATATAAATCAAGGTGATATTTTTTGTTATCGGTTATGGAAAAAAATGACATACAAATGCATGTGATTTGTATATGTGAGAATATTGATAATACATGATGTGAATTTTAATCTCTACACATGAGCAAATATATATGGAAGTTTATAATTCTTCCTTGAAGTAAATAGTAGGAGTGCTAGGTGAAATACATATTCTCAATAAATATAAGTGATTTTTTTAGTGGATTTTTTACCAAAAGGTTTTCCTAGTTACATATTGTGTCTTGTGTCCATTTACTTTCATATTTATGTATGAAAACTAATATCTAATTCATTCGGTGATATAATTCATATAAATTTTTGTTCAATCATAGACTCTAATCCTTGTATTTTTTTATATATAAATTTGTGTTGTTATTTATCCATGTGTTTCCTAAGATGGTACTAGTGAAATAATTTTTCGTATTGCAAATTATGTGTTTCCACTAATGGTCACAGGGCTAAGCCCCTCCTTCTTATGTATGGGGATGATCCCATTATTGAATGAAAACTAACTAAGAACTGTGGGGTGGCCAATACGATGAGGATCACATAGGAACACTTCACTGAACCTATGGAAAAGTGCTTATATGGAGTACAAAAGAAGAATTTTCAGCAATGAGGGATAAAGAAGATTTAGGGAAATTAGGAAAGATAGGTTTATTGTTGTGAGTAGGCACTAGTATATTTCACACATAATTACCACATTAGGTCCACATTCAATTAGAAGAAAACAATAATGTAAGAAATCAACAAGACTAATAAACTAGAGATACACAGTTTTTTAGATTCATCCATCAAGGATACAAAGTTCCTTCTTAGTTATTCAAGATCACTATGCTTGCAAAGTTACAGAGGAGAGAGAGAATAGAGAAAAACATAAGAAAATGAAATGGAAGAAATTCAATTCTTATTTCTTGTGTAGTGGTGATACAAAGCTTCACAACCTATAATAATCCACAATTTCTACAGAAAAAAAAAAACATTCAAGATCCTTTGAAATGGAGAATCCATTCCAATTTATAGCATTGTAAATTGTCTTTTCATCTTCTCCCACACGACCTTTAAATTTCCTATTCCACTTGTGACTTTTCAATTTCCCTTAGAAAATAAAAATTAAGTACCTCTCTTATAATTTGAGAGAGTACTTTTACATTTTACAAATATTTTATCATCACTTAAGTAAATAGGGAAAAATACCATGATTGTGTAGAACGAGGAATTAGAAAGGGGGAGAGAAGAGGAGGAATGAAGAGAGGGGAATAAGGGAGTTAACTACTCTTTTTATAATGAAGAAATTGCTAATGTGAGGCATGGTGATCACAATATCCTCCTTCTAAAACATGCACAGGCACTTAAGACTTCCAAATGAGTGTTTGGGAACACTATTGTGAGACCTCCCGATTTGATCTTTAGATAAAAATGGGAATCACTCATGATGGTTCCTTCTTGATCTCATGGTGAGAGTGAGAATTAATTTCCCTCTCCTTAGGCTTTCACAATTGACCTTAGTAATCATAAAACACCTCCATGATGCACAAACCTCTTTATGTTTATCTTTCATTCACTGAAACACACCCTCACATTGCATCCGAATGAGATTCTTAAGAAGTGGAAACTAGTTGGAATCGAATGAGGTGATTCCTTAATTCTTTGCACGAGGAGATCTTGAGCTTTGATAACTCAATTTTATCAGTTTCAACCTACTTCTAGGAGATATTTTCTTCATTTTTCCTAATAAATATCTCATTTGATTTTGGTCATGATGACGTCCTTTCCTACTTCACAACTCACTTTATCAACCAGGATTCCACTTGGGTGGAAGCATGATCATGGCACTTAGACATTTCCCAATTACTCTTTATGAAGACAAGTTTCTTCTCCACGATGAAAATACTGATCTCTAAATGGAAAATGATCTCGATGTTCTTGTCCTACACACTGCACTAAAACACTGCAAACTCTACCTCCAATGACTTACAAGATGTGAGATCCTTAAGTTTTTATAAAAATATGATTGAGATAAGCATTTCTTTAGGTGGCATCCATCTTCACTCAAATTTATATTCTTAGAAAAGTTCATGAAAATCATCCAATTGGAGACTTGGACTCGAATGAAGCTGTCAATGTATTAGACCTCATGATGTTCCCTTCATGGGTGACTTGGATCATAATTAATTATTTCTTGTTCATACCATGATACAAATTCTCAACGTTGATATTACATCAAAAAGAAACAAGAAAATAAAAAGTGGAGTTTCCACAACTTTCTGGTTTGAAATTAGAAACTTCCTATTTTTAGCAGGTCCTACTTGGGATTGTTGTTTTTAGAAATTTTTTCCTATTTTCACTCCCCGATGTTTACTTCCTCTCTGGAGAACCATAGATGTTGAGATTTCACCTTATTTTACCAATTAATATTTTTATTCATTCCTCGACATGGATACATGCTATTTTTATTAAATGCACTGTGGGTGTCAGCCTATAATGAAAGCGGTCTTGAATTCAAAGTTTTATTCTGAGATTTCCCAACCCAAATCTTGGATGATTTCTTCATCCAAACAAGTGGGAAAATTAATTTTTCATCACAGGGGGAAGAAAATTGAGAAAAAAATTAGTCCTTCATATCTCAAAAAATTAGCAACTTTGTCATTTAAAGAGTGGTTCAAATAAAACTATATTTTTTGAAGATCCTTTGCTCATATTCTTGGATGATTTTACCTTTTAGAGATTCAGGGAATTTAGAAATTATTCAAGGAGGGAATAATTGTGATGAAAAATAAAGTCCTCAATATCCCTAAAAATAGGTACTTCGTGGCATGAAATCTAGCTCATGTGAAACTAAATTTTTCAGGGATCATTCTCAAATTTTCAAGTTATTCCACATGTTGGATCTTTGAAAAAGTGAAGTGGGGCCTCACAATCCTTTCAATAATTCATCATGTTAGCCATTAATGGAGGATGGAATATTTTTCAAGTGTATTAATGGAGGATCAATGAGAAATTCCAAATAGGTTAGCATAAAAATGAATTTACATGACTTTCTTGCCTTCCGGCTAACTACAACTTGACCACGAATGAGAGAAAGGATGGTGGGTTGAAACTTTGTTCAAATGGATTTAGTACAAGGAGATTTTTTTTGTCCCCTCTATCCCCTTGGGAATGGGAACAAGGGGGAGAAGAAAATGTGCCTCAAGGAGATGAGGACAAGTGGCACTATGTAGTGAGAGGAGAGGGAGATGACAAAAACATGTCCTAACACTGGGAGTTGTAAGCCGGTTGCACGAGGAACCTAAAGAGGGGATAGAGAGGGGTAAATTATTATGTGCCCTATGTACCCTTAGGAATTGGGACAAGAAAATTTTCCCTTGCAGATGATTCCAAGTATCACTTTGTATTGCATCGTGATGGAGATGAGAGAACTAGCTTGAGCACTAGGGAGTTGAGTTTGGGTCATATGGGGGACCAAATGGAAGGAATGAGGTAGGGTAAATTTTTGTATCCCTTTTGGAATGGGGAAAAGAGGGAAAATTAAATGTTCCTTCATCATTGATCACGGGATCATTTTGAGAGCTTTTAGTCGACTGTGAGAACGCGACAAACAGACATCGAGAGCTCTAGATATGTCTGGTCAAAGTTCAGTCAACAAGAAAGTCAACTATGGTCAACTAGTCAATATTGGACAATAGCACTATGACACGTGGTGAAAAGGAAAAGGGAGTCATTTGTTGGTTTTCGATCTCTGGTCTTTGACGATTATAAAAGATTGCTCGCCGGAACAAGAGGCTTGCCATGTGGACTATGGTATTATCGTCGACGTGGTGGGTCCACAAGCCACCATGTGGCTTGCCACCATGAATTGAATTTGTTTAATTTTTCAATCGTGGGTCGATAGGTGTTCTTTTTCATAATATCTCATATGGGTTGAATTTCTTATTACTTTATAACTATTTGTCACACATTATTCCCAAATACCACACATTATGCCACATACTATGCATATGTATATATGCCTTAATGTTAATGTTCAAACATTAGTATAACCGCACTTACCCACATAACTGCCATATATGCCAAAGCATCCACTTGGTGAAGGAGATGAAGTGGTGGTAGGGGGCATGCAAATGCCATGCGTGGAGATCCATGTGAGAAGGAGGTGGGGGCGGCTAAGCTTAAGTGGTCCTTTGACCACTATTCATGCATGGGAAAGGTTTTAAGAAATCCTAAACATTATCTTCTCCCCCAAATGTGGGATATAACCCACTAAACCTTAGCCTCCAAAATGGGATTTTATCTCCTCATTCAAGCATGCTGCCCCATATGGGATTTTATCCCTTTTCAAATGTAATCTGCCACCATGGGAAATTAATCCCATTTTTCATGTACGGGCTAGGCTAAAATTAGCCTTACAATAATTTTTAAATGCATTTTTAAGGGCCCTATTTTTGTATAAATAGGGAACCCATTTCATTGTAATGGACACACAACACAATGGAGAAGCTCATTCCTAGAGCTTGGAAAGGCGGAGAGTGAGCCAAGAGGAGAGTAAGTTGCCATGGGCATAGTTGTGTGAAGACCTAATTTATTTAGGCATTATTATTTTAATTATTATTGACCTATTATTTATAGGCAATAGTAAATTAAAATTATTGTGGCTAGGAGTTATTAATACTACCTAGTCAGACCATAGTGCCACACCAAATTATTGTGAATCCTGAAATATTGACTAGAGTGCCATAGGGCGTTACAAAGCGTTTGGAAGGCTGATCAAGAACCGGAGGATTCTAAATAGTGGATCTGCTGCCATCGAGCTTGCCAAATATGATAGGAAAGGGTAAGTCGGGTGCTATTTTTCACCTGTGTCTTCTGAAGGTCTAGTTATTCTTCTAAGCAAGTTCTTAATAGTTTCCATTAGGTTTTCTTGTGAAAGTACTATTGTGACTTACAAGTTTTAACTAGTGGAATGGTTTGATAAGAACCTGGAGACGTAGGCAATTTCCGAACTCCGTAATCAATCATTGTGTAATTGTATTTTTATTTTCTTACATTAATTTTTAAATTGATTACTAAAAAAGGAGAAAATTATCGACAAATAATTAAAGCCTATAAGGGTCTGAGATCAGGTAGATAAAAACTTGATTATTTTTGGATAAAGTTTGGTATCGGATTTGGTTGTTGTCCTTCAAACTTGCTAATCTCCGAGTAAGTTTGGTATCAGAGCAGGTGATCATGCTTCCAACTTGCTAATCTCTAAAGAAATTTTGGTATCATATCTGGTTTTGGAAATGGATCTATACCTTTTCTTCCTTGTGAGCTTCATAATTGGGAGATGAGTTTCTGATAATATCACTCTCAACATCATCCCTTTGGAGATGGAAGAAATGGTATTAGGAAACTTCTACCTTAATGCTCGTCAAGGTTATATGACTGATGACAGGAGCAGAGTGGAGCTTCATATTGGGAACAGCTGGAGGATCAAGTTCACGACAGGTCATGTTGTTCATCTTACACAAGGTGAATATAGTAAGCCTTCAGACTCATATGTACCCAGGGATCATGCAGATCCTAGTGCAAATTCGAGCTCATATGTCCCTACGGATCATCTAGATCTAGACACCGAGGTCACGTACATTCCAGCAGACCATGTGGATCCATATGAAAAGGAGCGAGAGCCCATGGATCCACAGGACACCTATTGAGGTATCCTAGGTAGACACTGAGGATTCTACATTTGGTAAGAAGTCTAAGGTTCAAATAAAGTTGACCCTTGTTTAGCTATTGTATTTGGTTTTTTTTTCTAAGCATTATTTATTTCTCTTGTTATAATAAAACCATAAACTATTTGTGGTAGGTAGAATGTATTGGTAAGACCCCTTTGAGGACAATGTGTGTATACATCTAACCATACATGGCACATTAGTTAAAGACCCAATTCTGGGAAATGTTTTTACTCTATTATACTTGCATTAGTAAGACCCCAGAGGGAAATTATTTTGGTGATTTTTCTAACACCATAATATGCAGTATATTTTTCCTTGTTGAGTTATTGGTCCAGTAGGGAGGAAAAACATTAAGTCAATCCACATTGTGATGCAATGGAGAAGACCAAGTACATAAGTCACCAAGTAGGAGATATTTCGCAACAAGTTTACCATGCAAAATTATTTTCCTATAGAATTGGTATTTTAAGCTTGTTGTACAAGACTCCAAAAATGGAGCATTTTTACAACTATTTTTACATGGTGTATTAGGATATAATTTCCTCACACTTGTATTTGAAAGTTGTATAAAGACCCTTTTAGGGGCACTTATCTCCTAATTAGCATGTGAGTAGCTGTTATAGCTTGGATACATGAAGTAACTCATATAAAGCTTGGAGATTGATCTGCCATTTGTGAAAACACTAGAGTTCACAAGAGTTGGCTCAAAACTTCATTTTGTGTAGAGGCATTGTGATCGTGTAGCAGAATGGCAGCTATATCACCATTGGCATTAACATCAGGTCGGAAATTCATTCTATGTAGAGGCATTATGACCATGCAACAGAGTGGTACCTAATATTAGTGTGTTAAAAAGAGGAGCTCTCAAAGGATCAGCTCAAAATGTAATTCGGTATCAAGGCATTGTGACCACACATTCGAATGGTAGTTGATCAACAGACTTAGCATCATGCATTTGAGGTTTGAGGTCTTGAAAGATGATTAACATCATGTAGTGGATGTGTTGAGATCTGTAATAGACTTAGCATCGTGCATTAGGGGCTTGAGGTATTGAAAGAGGCTTAGCATCATGTATTGGAGGCGTTGAGGTTAGAAAAGGACAAGTTATTGTCCATCATCGACATTGAATCAATAATAGCTCTACGTAACATGGAGTTCCTTAAAACTACTTTGGATTCTGTGGAATCAACTCGGAGCCAAGAGTTGTGTTATAGAGTAAAAGAAGGTCCTTGTTGTTAGATATCAGGAAGCTTACCACTGCACAATATGAGCATTGAGGTTTCATGCAGAAACTTAGCAGCATACAGTAGAGGTGTAAATGTCTTCTTTGGATATCAGAGTGGCACAAAAGAAGCATCATGGGCCCATAACCCATAGGTCCAAGGATCGGAAAAAAAAATTCAAAGTGAGAAGGTTATAGAGGAAAATACCCAAGGGTCTACTACAGTAACACTTCTGAGGTGGCAGTAGAGTTTTCAAATTCAGGACGAGATGGCAAAATATTCCAATATAAGATTTTTGGGACAAAAAGCCTTTCTCATTAGGGAGGTGTGATCAGGGGGGTCATTTTTGAAAGTTCCCTAAACATCCCTAAATGGTGTCAGTGTGGAATATCATTTCAAGAGCTTTCCGTCGACTGTGAGAACACAACAAACAGACATCAAGAGCTCTAGATAAGTCTGATCAAAGTTCAGTCAACGAGAAAGTCAAATATGGTCAACTGGTCAATATTGGACCAATAGCATTATGATACATGGTGAAAAGGTAAATGGATTCGTTTATTGGTTTTCAATCTCTAGTTTTTTATGGTCATAAAAGATTGCTCACCCGAACAAGAGGCTCAACTTTTATTATGGAGGGGAGCCCGACTGCCGTGTGGACTATGGTATTATCGTCAACGTGGTGGGTCCACAAGCCACCACGTGGCTTGCCACCATGAATCGAATTTGTTTGATTTTCCAATCGCGGGTCGACAGGTGGTCTTTTTCGTCATATCTCATGTGGGTCAAATTTCATATTACTTTGTAATTATTTGTCACGCATTATTCCCAAATACCACATTATGCCACATACTACACATTTATATATGCCTTAATATTAATGTTCAAACATTAGTATAACCGCACTTACCCACATACCCGTCATATATGCCAAAGCATCCATGTGGTGAAGGAGATGAAGTAGTGGTAGGGGGCATGAAAATGCCATGTGTGGAGATCCATGTGAGAAGGAGGTGGGGGTGGCTAAGCCCAAGTGGTCCGTTGACCACTATTCATGCGTGGGAAAGCTTTTAATAAAGCCTAAACATTATCTTCTCCCCCAGATGTGGGATATAACCCACTAAACCTTAGCCTCCAAAATGGGATTTTATCCCCTCATTCAAACATGCCGCCCCATATGGGATTTTATCCCTTTTTAAATGCAATCCACTACCATGGGGAATTAATCCCATTTTTCATGTACGGGCTAGGATAAAATTAGCCTTAGCAATAATTTGTAAATGCATTTTTAAGGGCCCTATTTTTGTATAAATAGGGAACCCATTTCATTGTAATGAACACACAACACAACAGAGAAGCTCATTCCTAGATATCGGAAAGGCGGAATATCGAGCCAAGAGGAGAGTTAGTTTCCATGAGCATAGTTGTGTGAAGACCTAATTTATTTAGGCATTATTATTTTAATTATTATTGACCTATTATTTTTAGGCAATAGTAAATTAAAATTATTGTGGCTAGGAGTTATTAATACTACCTAGTCGGACCATAGCACCACACCAAATTATTGTGAATCCTGGAATATTGACCGGAGTGCCATAGGGCATTACAAAGCGTCTGGAAGGCCGATCAAGAACCGAAGGGTTCCAAACAGTGGAGCTGGTGCCATCAAGCTTGCCGAAATATGCTAGGAAAGGGGAAGTCGAGTGTTATTTTTCACCCTTGTCTTCTGAAGGTCTAGTTATTATTCTAAGCAAGTTCTTAATAGTTTCCATTAGGTTTTCTTGTGAAATTACTATTGTAACTTACAAGTCCTAACTAGTGGAATGATTCGATAAGAACCCGAAGACGTAGGCAATTTTCGAACTTCATAATCAATCATTGTGCAATTGTCATTATTGTCTTGCATTAATTTTTAAATTGATTACTGAAAAAGGAGAAAATTATCGGCAAATAATTAAATCCTATAAGGGTCCAAGATCAGGTAGATAAAAACAATGGGAAAAAGACTTGATTATTTTCGGATCAATCAGAAGGTGACTTGTGTCACCCCAAAAAAGGACCAAGTATGAGAAACATGCCTGCACAAGAGAGAAATTAGAGAGACGATTGCTAGAGCTCCAGAAGGTATTTTCACATGAATTTTTATATGATTTTGACTCTAAATGAAATTAAAAGAATAATGGGATGGGTTTCATATCTCAATTCTCCATTATCTTCACAAAAATCCCCTTTTCTTAGGGACACCAGGGTGTGTATGCCAAGATTGAGCTTTCTTGAGAATCCATCAATTCTTGTGAAATATATGATGATTCCACCATGTAGAGAATTACTTAAGATTTATAATTCATATTTATTTACCTTCAAATTCCTTACGTAGCTCTCGGATTCCTATTTAGAAGTTTAGGTACCAATTTTGATTGCATACTCCTTACCCTTGAAAACCCCACTTTTACACAGTATGTTCCCAAAACTCCAAAAATTTCCTAAATAACTTCCATGAATATCATATCTCCTCTTCATAACTCCCAAGTGGGTTTTTCCTCAATAGTCATCCTCTAAGGGGTGTCTATCAGGTGCAAAAGGCTAAAAATAACCCTTTTGGTGCCTCTAGAAGTACTTATCTTCTCATGGACCTCCAAATATTTATGAATAAAATTGAATTACATAATCTGCACATGAAACACACTTGAAAATTATATTATAAAATTCCCCTACCCATTATGAGTGTAACACAGTAAGTGAGTTTTCAGGAGGAGAAGTTCACATTGACCCGGAGAGGGATTTGCAAGTGAGGTTTAGGTTGTCGAGACATTTTTTTGAATTTTTCATATTAAACATTTTACATATAAAAAGTTGGATCTAGCTTGGGGAATTGTTATGTATTAAGTACAACGAGGAAAGGACAAGTAGGAACTACATAATCTCAAGAAAATACATGGGCCAGTGCCTTATTCATTGGGATATAAAGCCACCATAGAGATACACAATTAAACTTCTTTTATTGAACACACACACACACACACACGCACACACGCACGCACACACACACACACACACACACACACACACACACACACACACACACACACACACACACACACACACACACACACACACGAAATAGACACACAACATGAAAGGGAAAAAAAAATGAGAATGGAAACAAAAAACAAAAGGAAAACATTCTAAATCACCTATGTACTTACAGAAGACAACTAGCTCTCATTGAAGCACTAATTCAGACTGAGTGCTTACCTATAAATGTGTATCATTGAATTCCTTTCTTATGCAAATCCATTGAAAATCTCACTGAAATATGAACATTTCCTCAAATTCTTGAGAAATATAGCATGATTATTATTTCAATTGATGACCCACTTATTCAGTTCATTACCTCTATTACTTTGACACATTCTTTCCATCTTCTCATTGATTCCCAAGTTCATTCCACTTGCTGATTTCCCATTGCGACTGCGAAGATGAGCCTAAATCATTCTTAACTTATCATTTTCATACCAAGGCATATGTAGTTTTATATACATTTATTCTTCATTTTTTATTTGATTTATGACCACCGCTTCCTTGGGTTGATACTCGATAGATACTTTGGAAACTTCAACATTATCACTAGTCTCATGATCTTCTTTGTTTCTAAATTGGTCCAATCAATATTCTTTCACATACTCAAGCTCTTTCTCAACATGTTGTCCTATAGAGTGTGACATGTACATTAATTCATTCTCTTGGAAAAATAATGAGCTCAAGGTTGGGAACGCAACATAGAAAATCTCATCTTCTTCATCTTTTTCATATCGAGCTTTGACATCCATTTTCATGGTGAAAGCCTCTTTTCCTTGAGTGGAGTTGATCTTAAAAGATGAAAGCCTTATCTTATCCATAATTTCTTTGTTGATAAGGTTTTTATTTTTAACAAAAAAATACATGGGTTCAAACACCATTTCATCTCTATATTTTTCGTTGAGAATGTCTCCATATTCATGAAAATGGAATGAGCACAACATTAGAGCTGAAATATTTACATTATTATTTTCTCAATCTTGATCGTCAAAAACTAGGAAGTCTATTTTTGTGATGAAACATCATTTTCTTGAGTGCATTGGAATCAATAGGGCTTAGACATCCTTTAACTATTACATTTCTTTTCATTCTCTTCCAATGAGAAAAATAAGTCTTCATATTAAAAAACACACACATTAAATAGAACTTCATGTTGAACATTGAGAACATGTTTTGAAACATTAAAATATCCTGAAAAGAAGTTATTGGACATCACTCCTCAATACAAATTTCTCACCACTTCAACATTGCTTTATTGTTGGGCAGATGTGTTGTTGTTAAGTTGTTGTTTTTTTAGCTATTTTTGAAGCAGCTGTTTTGTTTTTGCTAGTTCTTGTTAGTTTTTTTCTGTTGTTGGGATTTTTGGGGTAAAATTTTGCTTTTGAGCACCGTTGTAAAAGGGTATAGTCCCTTTCAAAATTATATTTACCAATAATAATAATAATAACATTGCTTTATTGCAAGTCAAGACTCTCATAACCATCATCAACATCCAAAGAATAAACTACATTTATGCTCACATCCCATGGGAAGTACATTCTTTCAAATTCTGATTCCATCAAGTCACCATTATGATCTCTGATTGGCTCTGTGATGTTTGAATATTCTTCCACCAATATGGTAATCTAAATATCTTCCTTAAAAGTCATGAAAAATTAATAATAATTTGAATTTTGACCCAGATATCCATTGTTGGATGATCTAGCCTTTGAATAGTGTACTTCATTTTCCTAATGGGAAGAAGTTTCTTCACTTTACTATTGACCAGAATGGTGTCATGCAACCAATCCAGCTAGATATCTCCACCAACATCTCGATGCAAAATTTTACCTAAAAACATACCATATGAGGAGGGCATGCCTGCTATAAGTATTCTCATCATGATCTTCTTGTCAGAAAATATTCCAATGCCACTTGAACATCCTTGACCTGGCCAATGAGAGATACTTATGTTGTTTCCATAGAGTGGAAATGGCTAGAGGTAGGAGAGAGAGAGAGAGAGAGAGAGAGAGATACCAAGATATTTAGCTAATTTTTTAGTAATGAAGTTTCCTAAAGCACTGAATTTAATGATGTAATTATTCAGTTTGTACCCATTGATTAACAAGGCTATATTAAAAGGTTATGCCTTCCCATAGGTGGAGGATGTGGAAGAGATATAGTTTATAGATGTAGTGGAATGGAAGACATGAGGTAGTTATTTTCTAGTGGAACTTGTAGAACATGATACAAAACTACTTCCTTTGATATGTTGAACAAGCCTATCAAACTATTTGGGATGGGTTTTCAAGTATTCATACTCAAAAATTTAAAATTTGGATTTTTTTAAATGGTCAATAATATCAAAGGATGAGGAAGTAGTAGGCACATTGAGGATTATGATAGCCTCGAAATGGATGTTCTTGGGATAAATAGAAACTTATTTTTCAAGGGGAGTTGAAGGAGACTTACTTGAAGAGGAAAAATGATTCTGGGTTGAAGTAATTTCATGTTTCTTATCAACTATCACTTTTAAAGTGGACTTCAATGATCCTTTTTTCTTTGTTACTTTTCATAGAATCACCTTTTAAGGATAAAATAACTTGGTTTGGGTAACAGAATAATAACCTACTTTATCCTTTTATGATTGATTGAATACTACATAGGAGTAGCTATTTGTAGGTTCTTTGATCTCTTGATCTAGTGTGAATTCATAACACATAGTGCTAGAATATTATTCTTCTACTTCTTTTTCAATTTCCGATTCAAAAATTTATCCTCCTTCATCTTCATTTGCCCCATATATTACATTGATTGGTGGAGCCTCTAAGGAAACTCTTAAGGGTTTTTCTGCAATTTTCTTCTTATTTCGGTTTGGATGAGATGCTTGTTGAGAAACCTCCTTCTTCAACATTGTCAAGTCATTGGAAAATTTTTGCAATAGTGAATCAGCTCTCTCATCTTTGGAACTTTGGGCTTTATCCTTCGTTGAAGGATTCTTGATCTTCCCTAACATGATAAGATCCTCTTCTAATCTAATAGAAATTTCTTGAGCATTGTCTAAATTTTTTGGTTGAAACCTCTATAGAATGAAACTGACTTTAGGAAACTGGGCATTCATGAATAAAATTTTTGGATTATCTGTAGTAGGATGGGAAACACTAGGAATTTTATTGAATTTTCTCACAAAATCTTGTGGTTCTTTCTTCATTTGAGTAAGTTGAGAAAGGAGGGCATGAACATATTTTGCAGGTTTGAATATTTCTTCTAACTTATTTTTTATATCATCCCATTTAGAAATTGAGTGTGATGGAAAGTAGTAGAACTAGTCCACAGTGGCATATTATAATGTTTCTGTGAACAACCAAACTACAAAATATTTGTATTTCACTACAAGGATGTCACATGTTGTGATGAAGGTCGTGATATGATCATCTAGTTTTTTCTTTCCATATCCAAAGAATTTGGGAAAGTTATTTCATAATTCTTTTGGAAGTTCATGAAGTGGTGGAGTCAAAGCCAACAGACCAATTTTTTATCCCATGGAATAGGTACTTGTGCTACTATATTAGGTTCTTCTCTTTCTTCTTCTTTTGGAATGAATACTATTGGTTTACAACGGGTTCTTTAGTACGACATTCAAGAGGATTTATAGTAACTTGTCTTCTTACCTATACAATAGGAGTTATGAAATCAACCTGTGATTTCTCTTCAAATATTGGATAAAAAATGCCTCATCCACGATTAGATCAGGTATACCTTCTTTCTGCCATTTTTCCTCAAATACTTACAAAGGAAATAAACTGGAAAAGTGTAGATTTTTTAATGCTTTTAAACATTCAAATAGAGTATTTTTTGGTATTTTTGAATTTTTCAGTTTTGTATGGATTTTTTGGGAATATTTGATATTTTTTTGTACTATCAAAGAGCCTTATGGGTGCACGAGTGAAAATATCTCCCCAATAGAGTCGCAAAAAACTATTGGTGAAATAATTTGTCATCTTGCAAATTATGTGTTTCCACCAATAGCCACAGGGCTGAGCCCCTCCTTATTGTGTACAGGGAGGCTCCCATTATTGAATTTAAACTAACTAATAATTATGGGGTGGACAATAGGATAAGGATCACATAGGAACACTTCATTAATCTTAAGACAAAGTTCTTTTACAAATTACAAGAGATGAATTTGCAATGATGAGGGATAAAGGAGATTTGGGGAAATTAGGAAAGAGAGGATTATTGTTGTGAGTAGGAACTATCATATTTAAGACATAATAACCATAGTATATCTAAATTCAATTAGAATAAAAGAATGTAAGAAATTATCAATACTAAAAAACTACAGACACACGATTATTCAAATTCATCAATCAAGGATACAAATTTCCTTCTTGGTTATCCAAGATCACTATGCTTGTAAAGTTACAGAAGAGCGAGAATAGAGAAAATCATAAGACAAGTAAATAGATGAGATGTAACTCTGATTTCTTTTGCAGTGGTGATACAAATATTCACAACCTACAAAAATCCACCATTACTATAGAAAACTAACATTCAGAATCCTTTAGAATGGAGAAGTCATTCCAATTTATAGCATTGCAAATTGTCTTATAATCTACCCCCCACATGACCTTTCAAGTTCCTATTCCACTCGTGACTTTTCAATTTACCTTATAAGAAAAAAATTAAGTACTTCTCTTATAATTTGATAGAGTAATTTTACATTTTAAAAATATTTTATCATCACTTAAGTAAATAGGACAAAATACCATGAATTTTTACAACAAAGAATTAGAAAGGGGGAGAAAATAGGAGGAACAAAGAGAGGAGAAGAAGGGATTCAACTAATCTATTGTTGATGAAGAACTTATTGATGTGTGGCATGGTGATCACAATCTCCTCCTTCCAAGATATGTACAGACACTTAAGACTGTTGAATGAGTATTTAGGAACACTGTTGTGAGACCTCCTGATGTCATATTGAGATGACAACAATACATCACTCAGGATAATTCCTTATTGATCTAACATTGAGAGTGAGGATCAATTTACGTCTCATTAGGATTTCACAATTGACCTTAGTGATCACAAATCAGCTCCATGATGCAAAAACCTCTTGATGTTTAACTTTCATTCACTGAAAAACACCCTCACATTGCATACGAATGATATTCTTAAGAAGTGGATAGTAGTTAGAATGGAATGAGGTTATTACTTGATTATTTGTACATGGTTATCTTGAACACCTTTATAGCTCAATTTTTTTAGTTTTAGCCTAATTCTAGGAGAGATTGTCTTCCGTTTTCCCAAAGGATCTCTCATTTCATTTTGATCGTGATGACATCCTTTCCTACTTCACAACTCACTTCCTCAACCGAGATGTCCATTGGGTTCAAGCATGATCAAGGTACTTAGACATTTCCCAATTACACCTTATGAAGACATGTTCCTTCCCCTTAATAGAAAGACTAATCCTTGAATGGAAAATGAGCTCCATGTTCTTGTACTGCACACTGCACTAAAATGTTGTAAATGTTGCCTCTACTGACTTGTAATATGTGAAATCCTTAAGTGTTTAGAAAAAATGCTTGAGATAATAATTTCTTGAGGTGGCCTCCATATTCACTCATAGTGATCTTCTCACAACAATTTCATGATGATCGTCCACTTGGAGACTTGGACTCAAATGATGCTCTCAATGTATCATACCTCACGATGCTCCCTTCATGTGTGACTTGGATCAGAGTGACTTATTTTTGTTCGGACCATGATAAAACTTGTAAACCATACAATGACATCAAAAAGAAATACTATAAGAAAAATTTGGGTTACCACAACTTTCTGGATTGAAATTAGAAACTTACTATTTTTAGTAGGTTGTAGTTGGGACTACTACTTTTGGATATTTTTCCATGTTTTCACTCCTTGATGTTTATTTCCTATCTGGAGGACCAAGAATGTTGATAATTCACCTTATTTTACCACTTACTAGTTTTAGTCATGCCTTGCCATGGACACGTGTTATTTTTTAGTAAGTGCACTACAGGTGTCAGATTGTAATGAAAGCAGTCTTGAAATTCAAGGTTTTATTTCAAGATTTCCCACCCCAAATTTTGGATGATTAATTCATATGAATGGGTGTAAAATTAATTTTTCATCAGAGGGGGTAAAATATTGAGGAAAATCTAGTCCTCCATGTCTCAAAAAATCAGCAACTTCATCATGCAAAAATTGATTCAAATAAATCTAAGCTTTTCAAAGATCCTTCGCTTTGATTTTTGGATTATTTCATCTCCTGGATATTCATTAAATTGATAAATTATTTGAGTAGGGAATACTTATGATGAAAAAATAAAGTCCTTGATATCCATAAACATAGGGACTTTATATTCCACTTGTCAAATCCTTGGGAAGTGAAGAGGGGCCTCGCTATCCTTTCATTGATTCATCATGGTATCCATTAATGGAGCATTGATTATTTTTTAGGTGCATAAATGGAGGATGGATGAATAATTCCAAAAAATTACTTTTAAAATGAGTTTACATGACTTTCTTTCCTTCCTAACTACAACTTGACCACGGGTGAGAGAAAGAATGGTTGGTTAAATTTTGGGTTAGATGGCTTAAGTATGGGGTGAATTTATGTTTCCCCTATATCCCCTTGGGAATGGGTAAAATGGGGACGATAAAATTATCCTCAAAGAGATGAGGACAAGCAGCGTTGCATGGTGAGAGGAGAGGGAGATAAAGAAACATGTCTTAACACCTGGGATTCGTCAACCGGTCACATAAGGAACTTGAAGAGGGACTATAGAGGGGAAATTATTTTTCCCCTCTATTCCCTTGGTAATTTTGATAATGGGTATAAAATATTGTGCCCTCACTAGATGATGTCAAGTGTGACTCTGTGATGCATCATGAGGGAGATGAGAAAACTAGCTTGAGCACCTGGGAGATGAGTTTGGGACATATGGGGGAAAAGATGGAAGGGATAAGGTGGGTTCATTTTTCTCCCTTATTTCCTTTTGGGAATGGGGACAAGAGGGACAAGAAAATTTTCCCTTAACAGAAGGTGACATGTGTCACCCCAAAAAATGACTAAGTATGAGAAACTTGCCTGCACAAGAGGGAATTTGGAGAGATGATTCCCGGAGCTCCAGAAGGTATTTTCACATAAATATTTATAATATTTTGACTCCAAATATAATTTTATGAAAAATGGGATGGTTTTAAGACCTAAATTAGTATTTTATCTGTAAAAATTGGCCCCTTTTTTGACGGGACAACAAAGTGTGTCTGCCAAGATTGAGCTGCCTTGAGAAACCATTAGCTATTGTTTAAGATGTAACAATTTTACCATGTATATGATTACTTCAGATTTAAAATTCCTATTTTTTTGAATTCCAATTCCTTACGAAGCTCCTAAAATCCTCTGTAGAAGTTCATGTACCAATTTTGACTGCATACTCCTTACCCTGAAAAACCCCACTTTTACACAATATATTCCCAAGCCTCCAAAAAGTTCCTAAATATTCCTAAATCACTTCGATGCATCATATATCTCCTCTTCAAAAATCCTATATTGGTTTTTCCTCATCATTCATCCTTCGAGGGGTGTCCACCAGGTGCAAAAGGTCAAAAATAGCCCTTTTAGGGCCTCCTGAAGTACTTATCTTCTCATAGACCTCCAAATCTTCATGAATAAAATTGAATAACATCCCCTACACATGAAACACACTTGAAAATAATTTTATTACATTCCTCCTAGCCATTATGAGTGTATCACACTAACTAAGTTGGATAGAGGACAAGTTCACATTGACCGGGAGAGGAATTCGCAAGTGAGGTCTAAGTTGTCATGACGAAATTTTTGAATTTTTTATGTTAAAAAATTTACATGACGTCACATGGTATCAGAGAAAGATGTTTGTGGTTGTGTAGTATAAATATGTTTTGTAGGTGAATATTATCTATAGATCTATTTTAAGAAGATAATTTGAAGGTTCAAAACCCATAATACCCTAATTCTGAGCATTCATGGCTTTTTCAAAGACTACAAGTGCAAAAATATGATTCCCTGTCAACTTAATTGATGTTGGAAGTTTTGAAATTTAAAATTAAGTGTGAAAGATAAAAAATCAAGTGTGTACTTGTGTTCCTTTCTCCCTTAGCCTTTTGAATGATTGAAATTGTGTTTTTGGGTCATAAGTGACCTTTCTTAGAGTTTTCCAGTCTTTCACAATTTTCTATTGTTTTGTGTGAAATTTATAAGTATTGATTGTATTATTTAAGTGTTACATGGATTTTCTTAGTTTTTTGGCTTATTTATATCTTTCACAACTTATTTAAGTGTTGCAATTTTTTTTCTTTCTTCGTGGCTCTCTTCTCGGTTATGCAGCTTATTTTTTTGTTGTGCAGTATTTTGTGTGTTGCACAAACTTTTCTTCAGTCTTTAGAATTCTACCATGTTTCATGGAATTCCCTTAGCTTTGTATATTTTTCGGTGTTATTTTTTTCTAGTAGATTTTTTCTGTGATCCTTTATTTCATGAAATTTTTATGAGTTTATTTTTTCTACAACTTTTACCTTATTATTTTGTAGAACACTAAAAATTAAAAAAAAACCCACAAAACTTTGTTTCTTTGTTCCATGGATTCTAAACTTTGATAAACTATAACTTCTTGTGTTTCCTCGCATGTCCTCACGATATGATTTTCAAGCTTCGTGGCTTCTCCTTAGTTTCTCTATATAGTTTCAAGGATTTTCATTAGTTTGTAAAAAATTTATTTCCTTAAGTCCATGGGAAACTATTTTTCTTGTCCCGTGGGAATTCCTTTATTCCACATTTTTTACCTTATTATTTTGCAGAACACTAAAAGTTTAAAAAACCCATGAAACATTGTTTCTTTGTTCCATAATTTTTAAATTTTGAATTGGCTATATCTTCTTATCTATTCTCTTGTAGCTTCTTACAGTTTTTTCTTTGTGTTTTTCATCCTCCCTTCTCGGTTCACATACCTTGTTTGAGTGTGTTTATTAAGTTGCATACATTTCCCTTTGTCGCAAATCTACAAAAATTTTATTTTCTTCTAACCACAAATATCTACAACTGTTAAAACCCACATATCACTATTTTTTTCCAAATTTGTTGTTTTTTTAAAAATATGGATACTTTATCTAATCTCTCCATGGATAAATATCATTTGTTAAATGGTACTAAATATAGTATTTTGAGATTTATACGTAACTCCATATTTATAGAAAGAAATATTTGAGGTGTAGTTAGTTGAGTTGAAAAGAGACCCACTGGGAGACAAGCTACACCTAAAAATTTGAGTATCTTCACCCAAAAATGACAATAGGCCATGTTCATCTTATTGTAAAGTATCAAATATGACTTCTTATTCCATATAAGACACATGGAATCTTTAGTTGATGCATGGAATCAATTACAAACTATGGATTATGAAACTTCATGAGGGTCTATGACAAACATTGCATGTACTCAAAGAAGTCAAACATTTCTGAGAGATTATATCGAGGATATCATATACTCAAGTAAATAAAAATACCACACAGTTATTTGATGTAGAATCCAATTACACAAGCAAGTATTATATCCACAAATATCTAAGAGGGGAATAATGTGTGAATGCAACACAAAATTATGTGTTAGACCAAAAAAAAAATTTCATGTGTATGTGAATCCAGAAATCTTGCACATTGTTTGGCATACATTTCATTTGTGTATGCAAGTCAAAATTCTACAAAGGTTAAAATGATGGCCAATGAAGATAATACATGTGGTAGGAGTTATCACTAGGGTAAATATTATAACCCATGACCATCATTTATGTATCATTACTAGGGAAAAATTTAAGTGGCCATAACTTTCTCTCCAAGGCTCTAAATGGTGAAAAATAGATTCATTGGATATATCTTAGGGATTAATAAAATGGAGGTGATTTCAAGTCACTACTTGCCTCATTTTGGGGGTGGAGGAGAAATGAAATAACCATCACCAACTTCCATTTCTTTCCCTGTAAGCATGATTATCTCTATTTAGACAACATTTGAGAAGATGCTTTCAAATCCATTTGCGATAAGCATCCAAATATGCCAACAAATTACTCTCTCTTCACTTCCCAATTCTTTCTTCTCATTTCTATACATGGAATTTGCGTAAATTGTTAAAGAGTCCTCTCTTTCAATAGAAATTAACTCTACACTTTAAGGTTTCTGATAATTATAAGCCTCTAGATCTCTACTTTAGAGCCCCTTTAAAGTAACTAATGCTTCTTTCACAACTCTATCAGATTGCATGCTAAAAGCATTAATATACTTAAATTGTGGCTTATATCTACCATTTCACTATTGTGTTTTCTAATATTTTATTTTTTTATTGTTTGATATATTATGTGTGGGTTGTTTTTTTGTTCTATTCCATTGTGTCATTATGGATACAAGAAGAGAGATCCCCAATTGTTTTGGTGCATTGCCATGTTTATTTTCAAGGGTTTCCTTCACCATTTTCCTAGAAGGTGTTAGTTTATATTTGATTAGTTATGGTAGTCACTAAATCATGCACTTTGAGTCAATATTTAGTCCCAGACTCATGCTACCATTCATATGGTTCTTGAGTGAAAAGAGTAATACTTAACCATGTCTTTAGCCATTTTTACATTGCTTGTTGTCATATTTTCAATATTGCAACTTCACTTGCCCAATCTATTTCATCATTCTACACTTTCTATCTGATTGAACTTTCTATCTTTTTGGTGGTCGACCTTTTCAGGTTTAATTAAGAAATTAGAACAAGAGAACCATATAATATAAACTTATGTGACCATAATGAGGGACCAAGCACTAAACACTTATTATCATCATCTAGAGTTACATCCATCAAAGGCAACTAAAGCTATAATTCCATCCATCTAGCTCCATCACAAGGAAAAAAAGAATGGTTCATATGCATCACACTTCATAGAAGGGGATTCTATTGTTTCCATGCAAAAATTTACTACATTCTACATCTAGTTATTGCTTCCTACTTCTAAAGTGTGACTGACACAAGAGCAGCCTAGGGCATGATTTTACACACACACACATAGAACTACACAAGGTCTGAGATGTAGTGTAGTGCTCAGTTATTAAGTCCACCATTATGGTTGATAAGGACAGTACGACCCCTTCATATGTATCTTTATTTTTTAAGGTTTTGATTCTTTTTCTGGGGTTTTACAGGTGATTCCTTATTGTAGGTCTTACAATGAAATCTGACACATTCCACCAACTTTAGTGCAACAAGAAGAAAGTACAAGTGAACATCTAGTGACACCTTAGAGGAGGGTTTTAGACCATTTTCACATACTAAGGTTCCCACATGAACCCTTTCCCCTTTCCAGGTTCCCTATTCTAGTCAGAGAGCTCGGATCTGTATTTTCTTAGGCTTTTGTGTGTTGTTTCCTCATCATGTTCACCTAGTTCACACTATGACACATTCCCACACCTTCATTGAATTAGTAAAGGACTTCTTAACCCTCTTTTGCACATTAGGGTTTCACATTTATATTTACGTAGTTGCTTGATTCATTTATTTTATTTATTTATATGTTATTTACTACTTTGCATAGCATCAGATTAGGCTAGGATATCCCATTTTAGTTTAATGATTTTGGTGAACCCCGCGCTTAACTCCACCTTTCACTTAGGGATCTTTTTATCTTATTCATCATGGCTCAATCCTCTAAATAATTTATTGAATCCCATCTTAAGGCCATTAATGATCATATTGTTGAACATCACCAAGATCTAGATTTACTTCATTATGTTACTCATCAGGAAGCTATAAACCTTATGAAATTTAATGCTTCTTCCACCATTCCCACCACAGTCACTACCAAACTGATTGATTCTACTCCTCCACCCATCTCCATTGTTTATATTTTTATTCCTACTCCTACTAATCATTATACCCCACCCCTTGTTTCTATTTTTTGTTCCACCCCTTGTTTCACATACATGGTGGCCTCCTTCTACTAGCACTCTAGATCTAACATGTCCTTATAAAAACCTTAAAGCAAAAATTCATCGATTACAGTAGGATACTTCTCATGCATCTCCATATTTGGATTATAATTTTCTACTACATACTCCATTTATACTCGTTATATCTACCTATTCATTTCCACCAAATGTTTTTCAACCCTAAACTACCTATTTTTAATGGCCATGGTGACCCTCAAAATAATTTCTAAGCTTTCCATATGGCTTGTCTAGATTTTACAGATGATCATATCCTCTTAGCTAAATTTTTTCCTCATAGTTTACAATATTATCTGATGCGTTGGTTTTATGACCTACCTATCCATTCGGTAGCATCCTTCACACATCTAGCTGATGTTTTTTATCACTCACTTCTCTATCGATATCAAATCTAAGATATCATACGCCCAACTCGTACAACTTAAACAAGGATCTAACAAACACTTAGAAAATTATTTTTTAAGATACAAAAACAACTTAGCAAATATGTCAAATGTTCTTGTGGACTCTAAGCTTTAGGACTTATTCATCTAAAGTCTACTGCCACCTCTCTAAGAGAGTTTCCTCTTTGAGACCTCTCCATCTTTTGATCAACTTTTTCATGCTCTTAAGCTTCGTGAAACCAAGATCTTAGCTATTAGAAAGCTTAAATACTAAGAGAAAGCATCATCCTCTACATGTTTTCTGAGTAAGGCAACATCTAAACTATCTATAAATAAACCTACTGACATAAAAGTCATTGTCAATGTAGTAGCTACTACTAAAGAAGTTTAGTCACAACTACCTCATTGAATATTCACCAAATTTACTATTTCCCCACAGTTTATCTTATAACAACTTCTTGAAATAAATATTATCACACTTCCTCCACCACTTAAATTGGATCCATCATGACCAAAAGTAAGAAATTACAATGAGTAGTTAAGATGTGATTATCACCATTGTGTGGGGCACTCTACCAATAGGTACTTCAAACTCTGCACTAACATGTAAAATATTATCGATAAAAGTAAGCTTGAATTTACCGAGGCTACAAAATCTCCACCAGCTAATGAAAATCATAAGCTCAAATGATTTGGTAACCTGCCTCCGCAATAGGATACGAAAACTACTGACCCATCGGCTAATCATACTTATCACAGAGTTACTCCACCTAAATCAGGGGCCCTTGAATATTTGGTGGCTAATGCTGACATCACTTTGCCAATCATCTCTTTCTCTGATCATGATTATCATGTCGATTTCTCTTCTTATCACTTACATATTAGCACCTCTATTGGATCTGTCTCTATCAATAATACTAAGGTTGACCTGTCATGGCCTATTAGTGCATGTTCTCTGTCACTTATTGATGCTATTGGTTATCTACATTCACACATCTCATATCCAATGAATAATTCATATGGTGTGGTAAAAATTCATGTTACAGTAGGACCTCTTACTATGCTTGTACCTTTTCTTATTGGATACGCCATCAATGGTTCTGATACGCTTCTAGGCCTCAATTGGATTTGATGGTCTCAGTTTATCATTTCTATGAATCATATGCTACTAAATTTCATTCATACTAACCAATTTTTCTCTATTGGTCCAGTGTACCTCCATCTACTCCATTCTTTTCATCTCCTTGAGCACCAGTTTAGGCATCCCCTACTTCCTCTAACACATCACAGCCTATATTACTTAAAGCACAATCTAATCCTAGTTCACCTACTTACACACCATGTATGTGGCCTCGCTGATCTATTAGTCATACACATAGGCATAAGCCCCTTCCTTACATAGTTACTACATCTTGATGTAGGTTACCACCTCATTTTATTCCACGGGGGTGTCCATCACCTCCCCATATGGCTTCTCATTAGTCTCTATCACCTATGCATTTTGTTTCACCTACACCCTCATCATATATTCACACATCGCATGCACATAGAATTCACTCGCCTACACAATGACTATCTAATTTTCCACCACTAGAAGAGCATGGTCAAATGAATTTACCACCACTAGCATCAGATAAGGGACCTTTTTCCTTCACTTTCATTGGTTATTTCATTCACTCACACGTTCCCCCTCCTTAAAAGTGCATCAACACATGTCCCACACTCACATTTATCAACCTCCCAATGTACGCATTATTATCTCCACTCTACACATCATACTATTATTCATCACACGTGTCACACTCTTATTGTCTATGAGTCTAGCATTACATACTATTCATTAGACATACTAGATAGCGTGAATTTGACACTATTAGGCTATCTACACATCTTTCATTTAATTGTATACATCGCATGTTTACACATTTAGCTCATCAAATGGTCGTCTCTTCTCATCACACTTATTACATCTTATTATTAGTGCTAAATTCACTACCTGTTGACCCACTCTAGTCTTACATTCCATACTGAACTGATGAGGGTATACACCACAAAAATGGATCACATCACACTCACACATTCATCATTTGATCTTCTCATGTGACATTCCTAGGATTAGGGATATACGCCTTAGGCTATAAGGTCACTCCTCCTAGCATCATCTTGTGATAGGCTACCACATCACTTCCTCTTACATTGTTTAGTAGTATATGTTATAGACTAAATCACCACATCCTTTATATTCATCTAGTCATGATATGTGCTTAGGATATAGATTCATGCATATGTCATTGTTATGTCGCATCTCATCACTACACATCACATATTGACCATTGTTCGATGACTCACTCTCATTTCTAGTTCATTCATGAATTTTGAGGGGGAAAACCAAATGAAACCCACTTCATATAATTCCATTCACTTGGAGGCATGTGACTCCTATCATCAAATTTTCATTCCATTCTATCCATCCACAAAATACTACTATGGTTGCATTTACTCTTTTTTGCACTTGTCTTTACATGTTCACTTTCCTATACATGTTATATAGATCTATTGTATGTCATAATCTTTACCATACACACATGTGAATTCATGTAGTTTTCTAATTTTGATCGTAGATACAAGTCTCTTACACAGAACTAGATGCTTTGCTACTACCAATCCCACAATGACTATTTAGGGCATCCACTTTCATACACTATAAGTGTTATTATTTCATTATCCCCTTAGCACTTTCCATTATCAGGTTATACATGCTTTGATATAATTGCTATTTTTCTAAGATGCTAACGAGTGCTTCATGTGCAACATTTGTTATTCAAGGATATTTTCTTCCAAACTTTTTTATTTTTTTTATTACTTATTATTTGTGGGATTTTCCCTTTGTTGTGTACACACACTTACCTTTTTACAGCCATGATGGCCTTGAATGTCTTGCAACACCATGAGTGATGTCCCATGTTTGCAACCCACTTTGCATGGTCTATGATCTTCTCTTTGGGTGTTTTCATTAGTTTCTCATGATTGTTTTTTGTACTTGTTCTCTAGATGCATGCTTATTGATACAAACAATTGTTTTCTAGAAAAAAATTTACATGTGCCTTGGTCTTTACCAAGCACATTCCCTTCCCTCTGCAAAGCATAGTTTCAGTTACATGGTTAGTCCTCTTTTATGGACACATTTACCCATCCACAACGTCGCATGAGCCCCCAAAGGGGTGGGGCATCATTTGGGGTTTGCACACGGTACCAATATAGTCATTTTACATTTTAGTATATAGTTCATTCTATAATCGTCATCCATGACACAATTCAGTTTACAACAAGTGGGTTCAGACCAGTCTATGAACCCCATACACAATAGATTTTACAAGCCAAATTATCCTTAACATTCTAGGGAGTAGTTACAGGTTGGAGAATACAACAGAATTTCCTCCCTACATTACTTTGGTCAATGGCAACAGGTCATCCAAAAAACCAGATAGTACATAGATCTCTTCACCAAATCTTAGGGAAGCAGTTATAGGTTGGAGAATAACAAAACTTTCTCCCTACACTTCTTCGACCACAATGGTGTGAGATTGTCTAAAAAACTCACACTTAACCGAAATGTACAAGATATCCTTCATACACCCTTTATCTCATCATGGATTAGGTGAACATGTTCCTTTTTCATTTTTGTACTTTCCTTTACAGTATTTTTATTACATACATGCATTATTACACATATACATGTGTATTTGACTACTTGATCATCTTCTCTTTTGCAGGTTTCTCTGTATGGGAAGAAAGAAGTCAACAACGACACACACATGACACATACATCACACACAATACTAACCATGTAGGTAAGACTACACACATTGACATCTACACACACGTTTCCACCCTAGGGTCACTCACATCAATTTTTTACATTTTTTCATATTTAGTCTCCATGCTCGATGTTTTTGTCACTCCATGCTTTGTCTAGTCCTTCAACGCATTTCTACATCACTCTACATGGATTATCAAGTACGCATCTCTATATACTTTATGTTACCAAGATTTCCTCTCACCAACATAAATTAGGGGAAAGTGTAGTCGATAAATCACGCACTTTGATTCAATATTTAGTCCCAGCCTCATACTACTATTCATATAGTTCTTGAATGAAAATAGTAATAATTAACCCATGTCTTTGGCCATTTTTACATTATTTTCTATCATATTTTTGATCTTAAACCTACACTCTCCTAATTTGTTTTTTCGTTCTGCATTTTTTACTTCTAACTAGGATGCCCTAGGTGCCTTAGTCCCACTCTGGGCGCCCTGATTCTCTTTACACTTTACTTGCACCTTTTGGGCACTTTTTAGTCATTTGAGATTTCTATATTTTTAGTGGTCGGCCTTTTTGGGGTTAATTAAAAAAATAGATCAAGAAAACCATATAAATATAAAGTTATGTGATCATAATGAGGGATTAAGCACTAAGCACTTACTATCACCATATAGAGTTGCTTCCATCAAAGGCACCTAAAGCTACAATTGCATTCATATAGCTTCATCACAAGGCACACAAGGCTTGTTCATATACATTATACTTTGTATTAGGGGACTCTATTATTTACATGCACACATTTATGACATTCTACATCTAGTTATTACTTGCTACTTCAAAAAGTGTGGCTGACACAAGAGCAACCTAGGGCACAATGTTACATGCACACACATAGAGCTACATCTGGTTTGAGATGTAGTCTAGCACTCATTTAGTAAGTTCATAATTTTGGCCATTAAGGACAGTCTAACCCCTTCATATGTATCTTTATTTTTTAGGGTTTTGATGTTTTATTTGAGGTTTTACAGGTGACTCCTTATTACAGGTCTTATAATGACATATGACACATTCCTCTAAATTCAGTGTGACAAGAAGAAAGTACATGCAAACATCCAATGAAACCTCAAAGGAGGGTTTTAGACCATTTCCACAGACCAAGGTGCACATATCTCATACCAGGGCACCCACAGTCACCCCTGTCCCTTTTCAGGTGCCCTAGTCTAGTTAAAGATCTTAGATCTATATTTTATGAGGATTCTATGTGGTAGTTTCCTTCTCCTGTTAACCTAGTTTACACTGTGACATAGTCCCACACATTTTTTGAATCAGCTAAGGACTTATTAACCCTCTCTTACACATTAGTGTTTCACATTTCTATTTACTTAGTTGCTTAATTCATTTCTTTTATTTATTTAGTTATTATTTACTGCTTTACATAGTATCATATTAGGCTAGGATATCCCATTTTAGTTTAACCAGTTATATTATTATGATAAATTTGGATATGAATCTATATTTCTCTAGAGGTATGCCCTAAAAATACAGGGTCCCACACCTTGGGGAAATTCCCATCATTGGTGATGAGACACCAATGCTCATTTATTTTTATTTTGGGTGCACGTTCTTAGTAGACAATATATTTTGGCATTTCCGATGGGACTATCTTGGATGATTTCCAAATAATTTATAACATTCGTAGATGTAATTATTTTTACTTTAGAATTTTTAAGTAGGATTTGGTGTTTTCTTTTTTCATTTGGTTTTGTGAACCATTGTTTCAAGAAATTGCTTACTCAACTGATTGATGAATCCAATTTTCTCATTTGTAGACCATTTCCATCCATTCCCTTCCCTAATTCTAATGTGGTTGAATTTTTATGCCTTAGCTATCCACCCATTGAAATAATCCTCCCCATCTTCATGCACAACAACAATATAATTCCCCTCCTCTATACCTTACATTTACCTAAATTTTTCCCTAGTAACAATGATATGAGTATAATTGTGATGAATATGAATATGTACCATGTCAAATTGATGCATATGGATATCCTACTAATTTTATTGGTTTTATAGAGAAACAATATACATATGATAGAGGTGGATTCACCTATGATCTTTAGATGCAAGATTTGGAAGAAAATATGAGGGAAGTGAAATGAATGATTGAAAGGATAGAGTTCAAGAAGTTTGGTCCTAAGGAGCCTTATCTATGGGGTGATACTTTACCCTACTCATACAATCCCCTCCACTCAAGAATTGAACTCCTGCAACCCCCTTATCCTAAAATGTATGGATTCCCTCATGTTTTGAGCTTCCATAAAGTATCTATTCCCCCAAGTAGGATAATATATATCTATTGAATCATCTAAACCCGTAATACATCATCCTAGAGCTCATTTGTCCCCTAATTTTTTGGATTTATTCAATCCTCACACCATTGCAACATCAATCAAATCCTACAGATCCTATATTCCCCTCCATTTGTAATATTATTACATACCTTGCATCCAAATAAGAGAAGGTTTAAATAAAATCCCATTTTACTGATTTCAATTCAAATTCAAGGAAATTAGGATGAAGAGAAGCATAACCTAAATTTGGAGAGGTAGCATGAAGAGTTTGAGATCAAAAAATATCTTCCTGAAGAGCTAATTTGAAACCAATCTCTTATAAGTGTGTCATGTTCTGCTAAGATAAAATTCATTAATTAAAATCAAGAGATGGTTATACTATATTGGAATGAATCTAAAAATTATAATGAAGTACTAAACAAGTCTATTTAAAAGGGCCTTTGTTATCAAAATTGATCAAACCAAGTTTGAAGAGGAGAATAATGAGCCTATGAATAAAGAGAAGGAAGTATTTGAAAACAAGGATTATTAATTGGAGAAAAAAGAGAAATAAGAGTGTTTTTTCATCCTTGGGCACTACACTTTCAATAAATTAGTGGTTCCATTGGAGATGAAGGGTGAGAAAGAGGAGGTGTTAGTGCAAAATCACAGCAACCCTGGATGCAGATCAGGCTTCTAGGTTGATCACTCAGGCATCCAGTGTGATTGCACAACATGGAAACCTCTATCCAAGAGTGGGACTTGTGAAACTGAGAGAGGAATCTCCAGAGAAGGCTAGTTCCTGCTCCTAAACTACCTACCATGAGCTATTCCAGTGCAGGAAAGCTAATCTAATCCTAGTCTAACCATGCCAAGGAGATAGAGAGATAGAGAGAAGGGAAAAACAGCAAAAGCCTACACTAAAATGGTGATACACCAGAGAAGGAGAATGTTGGACATCTATCAAAACTACCATGGGACAAAGAGAGGTGAGCAATGGGAAGGATGGACAGATGCATCACAGTCCCAAGGATAGATTTCACACAGAAAATGTCCCAAAACTCCATGAACATAGCTCCAGACCTGCAATGAACATTCAAACATGCACAAATACCTGCAATGAAGAGAGGCAAGAAGAAAACAAGCAAAAACGAGCAAGGATGGACAGATGCATCAAAAAACACGTTTTGTTGCTCCAGAAGTTTGCATAGAACATCATTTCATTAATAAGAGGCAAAAAACACCATTACAGAGCAAGGGAGGAGGCTCGAACTCCATTTTTAACCCTAAAGAAGAAAAGAAGGAAGGGCAGAGCCGAAAGAATGAACAACTTTTTAGAAAGAAGCCCCTCTTTACAATTTATAGGAAGAATGAGAGAGGGAAGAGAGAGCAATTCCAAATCTGCCCTAACCACCTCCAGACCGCATTTAATCCATCTCATTATGGCGGTAGGTGAGAACTCCAGCAAACCCAAAAAGTGGCGGACTGTATTTTACATTTATAAGAATTTTTTCTCACCCAATTAAAGATATCCAGTCGTAGTTGGACAGAGGACCTTGTAAGCTTTCCAAAAATTCCAACCTTGCGTGAATCCGAGCTCCCAGTCAAAAGTTATGGCCATCTTAATATCTGGCTCAGGGTCTGCTTCCTGCCAGCACTCAGAATGTCGACATCTCCTTCTGTGCGCCAAAGGCGCATCCGCATCTGTGTCGACATCTCCTTCTGTGCACCAAAGGGGCATCCGCATTTGTGTCGACATCCTTTTCCGTGCGCCAAAGGCGCATCTTTGTTTGTGTCGACATCCTTTTCCGTGCGCCAAAGGCGCATCTTTTACCATGTCGACACTCTGTGTCATGCGCCATTTACGTGCGCCAAGGCGCAACTTTTCCCATGTCGACACTCTGTGTCATGCGCCATTTACCTGCGCCAAGGTGCAACTTTTCTCATGTCAACATATCATGTCATGCGCCATTTACGAGGCACAACTTTTCTCATGTCGACATATCATGTCATGCGCCCTTTCCGTGTGCCAAGGCTATGATGATGCAATAAAAATCAGGGTTTGAGTTTCTGACTTCCCATATTCTTTTGCTTGTCTATATCTACCCGGGGGGAGATATATACAACAGGAGGTATTTTATGAGCTTAAATATTTGGAGGCAGAAAAATTAATTAAGTTCACAAGATATCCATCTAAACTTGTGTTTGCTCCAAACCAGTATATTATCTCTATCAACATTACTTCAATTGATACCAAATTAGAGGAAAATATTTCATTGGATGACAATGATGTTAATATGAAGCCACAATTGGATGAAGAACCTATAAGCTTTAATGTTAAGGTGGGAAGAAGAATGAACTTGCCACTATACTTCAAAATATTGAAAGCTTCATGATTTCCATCGTGGCTGAATATGATGATTAAACCCAATATACAATTATAGATCACACATGGGAAGGTATCATTGATATTTTATATCCCAAATGCTGAGTGAAAAAGGTAGGAGATGTGATTTTAAAAAAATTCTATGGAGAAAAACACACAAAATATGGTGAGTAGCCAAAGGAATATAGTATAATGACCTTAAGAATGGATGTCTTATCATAAATATATCCATTTTAGAGTCTCATTCAAATATTCCACCCTTAATGCTCATTTCAGAGTATGAAGATGAGATTCATTATACCAAAAATTAGATCACAAACCTTCATGATAAAATAACAAACAAGGAGGAAGTCTGTTTTTTGAATGCAGTTTCAATATTTTTGAGAAAGAGTTGTTACAGATTATGTTTTCACTCTTCTTATTTTTGACATCCATTACAAGGCTTATTGCATGGCCTCTTTTCATTAATAAGGGATTTATTTATCCCAAAAAATCTTTGGTTTTGTATAGTTTTTTATGTATATGGTTAGAGTTGGGTAGAGTAGGTTTATTTTTGCATAACAAGTGTTTTTAAACACTTTGTATATTTCATTTGAAGTATGTATGATCCAAAATAGGATTTCTAAAAAATTCCTAAAATTCTAGTTTTAGTATTATTTGGAAACTTTAGTACTTTACATTCTTGGGAGTGTTTAAAACATTTATGGGATTTTGATTGTATGGTTATAGAAAAATGATGATGGTCAGAGTGATGCTTTTTGAGTTCATTGTGTCATATTTCTAATTGATCATGTGGTTAATGAATCAAGTCAACATGTTAGGAAATACGACCCCAATAAGGAGCACTAATAAAATAAAAGTAATAATAGGATATATTTTATAATGTTTCTCCTTCTATAAGTTCCAATTTGACCCTAAGGTGGAGACTAATGTTATCCATTTAGGATGACCTTTTGGTTCCCATATGGAGCCATTCATATTCTATTTTTTAGTATTTTTTAATATTCACAATTGTATAGCTATAAAGTAGCTTGTTTTGGATATAGAGGTAGATCTTTAGGGTGGCACATCTCTTATAGAGTTTTTCATTTTGTATACATTTAACATTATGATAAAATCAGTTTCTTGTGACATATTTTTCATTTTGAACTGGTTGTTATAACACATTGAACACCATTGCTAGTGTGTTTTCTACCAAGTTACAACTCAAACTAAATCAATGGTATCATATAAAGTTCATTCCCCTATTGCATGTTAGAACACACGAGGTCAAAATATAAAAAGTGGAGTGTCAAGAAAAAAATCCATTAAATCACCTTCCTTTTCACTTCAAGGGAACTCAAGAAACATAAGAGGTAATGGGATATCCCTTAAAATAATTAATTGATGAATCCTTTAAGAGGTAGAGAAGGGATATGATGGCACAATTCACTAACATCCTCTCATGGGTCATCCTTACAACCAACCAAACCTCTATAACTATATCTACATCAAGAAATCCCTTTGAGGGACCAACACCATTCAAGATATAAGTAAATTTTGACAATAGTTTGAAGGAAAAAATGATTCTGATGATTTGGATGAATATCTCAACTAACTAGAACTATATTTCACTCTCAATAATTTATCTAATCATGATAATATAATTTTTTCACTTATTAAATTATCTCTACATGTAAAAATGGTGGGAGTCCTACTCCTTACAAGATGATAATAATGATTATGTAATGGTCAATGAAAATCCACATAAACATGGGGTATTTTCATAGAGGCGATAAGAGAGGAATATTACTTCATGAAGAACTATGAGGACCAGTTCAAGATATTACACTAGCTATTTTGGGGTCATGATCAGATAATGCAATACTACACTAATGAGTTTCATACCCTATCAGAAAAAATGGGTGCATGGGATACTGAGAAATATCAAATTATCAAATAAATCAGCAATTTGTAATATTACATTCATGAAGAGATGGATTTTTCCAAAATAAATATTCTTGGGGAATTCTACCAATGTGTAGTAAAGGTTTAAGAAATGTCAAAATTCAAGGGAAACATATACACTTCCTATTTTAAGAAATTGAAATTTAACACCAAACATCAAGGAAAGGATGCACTACCAAAAAAATAGGATAAAAAGAATGAGTGGAAAGAAAATCCATGAAAATACACATGAATGTGGTGTGAGAAACATAATATTAGGTACACTGACATGAAGGACTATCAAGATAACAAAAAAATATATACTAACAAAGTCTTGGGATCCAAATATAAGAGAAACCTCCATAGAAAACCAAGGTGCACATGAAGAAGGGGATCCGATCATGGATGCAAATATATATACTACTTTTTCTACCACATGAATAGTGTCCCTACTAAAAGAGGGTGCAAAATAACTATTTCACTCAAAAATGTAAGTAAATGGTATAACTCTTCACTTAATCCTATAGACAGGTCTTTGGTTTCACATAATATCCCTAGCATCTCTAGCCCTCCTAGGTACTTTCATAGGACCTTAGTTATACACACTATCTCTGGTATCTCTAGATCTCAAAGGTCTTAAGATAGGCCTTTGGTTTCACACATTTCCTCTCATGGCTCTACATCTCCTAGGTCTATTGATATGCCTTCAACTTTACACATTGTTTCTTATAGCTCCCATTCTCATAACATCCCATATTAGTCATCTAGTGCACATTTTCTCTCTACAATTTCTCATACGTCTCCTATTTCCCATGGTATATGTAGGTGCACTCTCTCTTCTATTCCTCCACTTTAATATTCTACTTCAACATATACTTTTTCTTATAGGATTTCTTTGGAAAACATTACTCTTTGACACGATTGAGGATTGATTCTCCTTGCTCTTCGACAGTTGATCCACTTTTTCAGGAGGTTCTCATCAAATAGCCAAATTCTACCCCTCTTTCTTATACATATCCCAACATTCAAAAATAAAAAAACATTGATATAGTTTCAAAATACAAAAAACATTTTTTTATTTGTAAAAACATAAAATCAAGACTTATAAACTTAACTTGAGTTTTTAGCACTTTACATTACACATGTTGTTTGTCACTATGGCTTTGATAAATAAATATATCTTTCATATTTACACACATGCATTCATGTGGTATATTGAGATTGATGAAGGATACACATAGAGTGGTACATGATGACAGGAATTATCTGGTCCTTTGCCTAGACTTCATATACATCCGCGGGCACCTATTATACACTACACATATGTTATTATTTTAGTATAGTTCCCTTCTACTTCCTCATTATGATTTATTATATATAGTCTACATGTTATATTTTGAGCTAGCATGACTAACATATATGTCTTTTGTGGTTTTTACACCTCTTGTTTCACATGTCATTGTCCATATCAATTGTATCGGTTCATCATGTTTTGAAACTCTTATTTTCCTTACATATTTGTTGTGTGTGTTGTTACTTTCTTATTTCACTGCTTGTGGCATGTTTGCATTGATTTCATTATGACATAATGGGTGTCCCATGATTTTTCTCTATCCATATCTTGTATCCTCTTATTTTCTGAATTACGCGCCTTACTTGTCTTGTGACACCATGGGTGCCCCATGTTTATAGCTTTATGACTTTTTTGTGACATTGTGCATACTATTAACTCTAAATTCACTTATGTTGCACTCGTTTTCTTATACATGCATTATTATTTTTGTTTCGATTATCTCTATTTGTTTCTATTTTTTTATTTTATTGTGAACCATAGTTTCCACCATGCATAAACATTTCTTTTGCATGTATAGGTTCTTCAAGGTTGCCACCTCTTCAACATCATACACTATTCTACAAATTCTCACACACCTAGAGCATGGGCATACATTTATTATTTTAAGCCACATGCTCAACATGGTTTTTACGTTAGCCTCAAAAGATGGGGAATTTATTCAAGTATATCCTATACCTACAGTAAACACAGGTAGAATTTTGGGATATTATACAAGTACAAATATGGTACATGAACTCATAAACATGTTCAAGCACATAAAACTAGAAAACAATGCACATGTTAAAAAATGTATTGTTTGATCATGACCATATATATGGTTCTAACCCTTCCATAGTTTTTCCTAAGGGAAGTTACATGAATTTTCTCATATGTTTCAATTTTCTACATACCTGTAAAAGTTTTGGCAAAGTTTTATATCTACATCACTCAGTCTAGATCAGTTATAAGGAAAATGCACTAATTCACTCCTTTTTCACCATGACACTCAATTTCAAATACATTTTTAGGGAGTTTGGGGGAATTGGTCTCCTTTCTTCATCTATATTTCAATACACTATAGTTTCTTCTTAGTTTCTATTCAGTTTTATGGCATATGTAAATGTTCTAGGGACATATGTTCTCTTTTCTATTGTGTGTCCTTATTTATAGAAGTAGGCGTATAATTTTTTGTAACTGTGTGGTACATAGGATTATGGAAGGTATCAAAGTTAATAAGTTATTTATATCCAGTCTTTCCTTTCCTCTTAAATTTAAATGGAAATATATCAGAGTTGGTGATTAAATTTGATACATGGTCTTTTTCCTTCACATGTGCTTCAATAATATAGTCTTCTCATCTCTCTCCTTAAATTTCCAAGTTGGATTTCATGCACTTAACACTCTATTTATCCTTATTACAATTGGGGCCTGATCACACCCAATCCTTTAGCAAGTCAGCAATGTAAATCTTTAATTGAAAGAAAATCATGGGAGCTTCTCCCTTTGAAAAAAAACAAGTGTACTCCTTGTTTACATATCTTCATTTCATTTTTTATGCAAATATAAATATTTCATATTATACTTTGCATTTGATTTAAATTTCAATTATTTACTATGGAAATTGACTACACTTGGTGTTGCGGGTTTCATTGTGGAACATGCCAACACCAAGGACAACAGGACTATGCAAAATAACTATGATAAAAGACAAAGTGTGTCTACACACTCAAGTATCTTTTCCTTTAATGATTTAATATTAATTTCATACTTAAAGGGGGAAAATGTAGACAATCAAATATGGAAATTTACTCTTTGAAACAGTTGGTTTTCACAATGCATATTTATTTATAAACACAACCTTTCTATTCCCTCTCAGTACATCCCAAGGTCTCTTTTCTAGTTTGTTCGTCCTTAAAAATTGATGGTCCCACATATTTTGAGAGTTCAATGCATAAAATCCATGTAATAATTCAACCTAATACAATTCAAATATCATTTATCATATTTTTCATCCCTATTCAAGGTCATACAATTTAGTAAGGAATTAATATTTGGTCATGATCTATTTATACAGTTTTACACCAGTATATCCTTCATATTTAATTTCAGTTCCACACTTTCTGATGGGTTGTTTACTCCCTTTGGGTCCTTTCTTCACTAATTTACCTTCAAAACTCTATATAATCAAGTTAACGTTACCTTATTTTCTAACCTAGAAATCCCATAGCACTACACGAATACACTCACTTCTTACTCTTGCGAAAGGAACCCAAGTCACCCTAAACTATATAAAATATCATGTATAGTCACTAGGTTAGTAATCAATATAGATAAGAATTTCTTTCCATGTCAAGGAATAAACCTCTCTCATCTAAAAGCATTCAACATCCCTTCTCCAAGTATTTTAACAAGATTTAAACCGACCTCAAGAATTGTTAAAGAGGTTGCTAAATCTAGTTGTGTTCCTTCAAATAACACATGTTAGGTTCATAACGAGGTGTGGTTTGAGGCCTCTTTGGATTAGTACCAATTTCCATGGTGGACGAGGGTTCCTAAAATTCAACTAATGGTTGTTTTAAAATATTTCCCATACATGGTTATGGTTTGAGATCTTGTTTAAAATGTTTAGATGGATTAACAACATGACCAACAAGTAGGTTTTTAATATGATATACATTTCTAGATGTGTGACACTCTCAAAAATTTAGAAAAATAGAATCCAAGTAGGTCCAAGGCCATTTAGTAGGGTTAAGACCTTATAGACAATCCTAGTAGAGTTGTACGGTCCTACCCCAGGTCAATTTCTAGTCACAGTTCTAGGAATGAAGCATCATCATATTTAGATCACCAAGTTCCAATAATGTAAATGCCCAAATCTTTCCATATCCATCTATAAAAAAAAAAGTGTACTCATCCCGTACTATTTTTACGTTCATATATTGTTTCATACATTAGTTATAAGCTAGGTAGCCAGTACGGGGGTACGGTACGGGTATGGGTATGGGGATCCGGTACATTGATTATGATAAAAAAATTTTTGGGGGCCCCCGGGTACGGAACTTGGGTACAAACAGTACAATATACATATAAAATATTAAAAATATAGCCAAATAAGCAAAATTTCAGCCTTATACATGAATAAAGTAAACAAATTATTAATTAAGTGAAATAGCCAAATAACGTATTAATAATTCATTGCATTTTGTCATGATATTCATTGATTGAACTTCGAACAAGTACATTGTTCAAAACTCCAAATGTTACAATGTCCAATTATTAACATAAATAATAACACAATCACATAACTGGACTGGAATTCTGGCTATTATCAGCTCCCTTCAAATCTGGCAGTTTAGATTGCTTTGGGGTTTCTCTTATCATTCCTACATTAGTCTTACTTACTAGTGGAGATGCTGCCACTATGTTTTTTGATCCTACATTACCCAAACGCATCTCAACTGTTGCAGTTTCAGCCATTGTTTTAGGTACTTCTATGAAGTTTTACCAGAGCTGAATCATTTACATAATCCCATCTATTGACCTTTATTGACCCCCAAAAAATAGTTTTTTTCGTACAAAAAAGTAAAAAAAACTAAAAAAAAATTAAAAAATTTAAAAAAATAAAAAATTGTTGTTTTTACTAGTGAGTACGATGTGGGTATGGCTGGGTATGCCCTAGGTACGTCCAAGGTTACGAACAACAATACCCGGGTACGTCTGGGTACATATTCCTGAGAAGTACCCCAAACATACCTGGGTATTTCTGGCCATACCCTAGCCATACCTAGGGCATATCGTACCCGTACCATGTACCGGGTCCGTATTGTACCCATACCCATGCCCTGCAGGGTACGTACCGGCTACCTAGGTTATAAGTATTAATACATTGTTCTAATATTGAATAATTAATGTTGGAAGTTATTTAATCATGATAACCTCTTATATCTCCCCTGACATCCTTTATTGTACTTAATTCAATAATCTCACTTTCACATAAATATAATAAGGGTGTAAAAATTTTGGTGAACTTGAATAATGATAATATCTTTACATCATCCCTAGGGCTTACCTATTCTTTTGTTTTTCACTTTTTTGTTGGGTCCATCTTTATACTCTACTTCATCATGTCATTATTTCCAATGTTTTATGATATTCCATTCAATCACATAGGCACAAATGCTCATACTTGGGATTACAAAGGAAAACTATTTACGCATCCTTCTTTGTATCATGCTAACAATATTCCTAGTCTTCGGTATTATTCTATTACTGATATATTTTCCCAAGATGTATTCACTATTAATGTTGATCTCACCTAAGGAGAAGACTCCAATCATAACCATGACACTCACTATCATGACTTTTTGAAAACGAGGAACAAAATTTTATACACCGTTTGCATGAGAATCCCTCCAATATTGATCTTATTCTTTATGCTTTTAGAGATAAACTTAAGTACCCTTCTTTATCTCATATAAAGACCTCCAATGTCCCTATGTCTATGGATAATACATCATTAGGGGAACCTAATCCTTCAATACACATTGTCTTTATGCATCTTCCTATAACCACCATTATTACTGCACATCCTATATACACTCATAATGGTTCGCATACTCCTTAATTTAATGCACAAGCTCTTGATATCCTTATTCATAAATTACAAGATGAAATATTAAAATTACAATAAGGTGCATCTTCTTCCTCTCATTATATGAATTCTACCCATTTTCTGCATACCCCAATTGCACCCAAAGTTGTTTCTTACCCTTTGCCTATTGCTTTTTTCAATACTAAACTCCTTATCTATGATGGTAGAGGAGATTTTTTTTGAACATCTTAGATCATTTCATATGGTTTGCTTCTCATCCCTATAATTATTAACAACTGTGTACTACAATGGTTTTATGATCTATCCACACCCTTAGTGCACTTTTTTATTAGTTTGGAAAATAAATTTTTGGACAATTTTGTATCTAAAGTGAGGAAATTGTTTCTTATGCACATTTGTCTATAATGTGACAAGGGTGTAATAAACATTTTAAATGATTATGTATTATGATACATGGCCATTATTACAATATCTTAGCTAATAGTGAATTACAATATATCTTTACACAAAGTTTTCTTTTTCCTTTTTAAGAATCAGTCATATTTGATTTAAGTTTAAATATATTTTAACCATATATGTCATACACTCAAAGAGGATGAAGCTATGTTGATACATGGTGTAGTGCCCACCTTTTTCAGTAATCTCATTTTGGTCACATGTGACTCATTGTATTTATACTATCATGATGATAGGGACATTATTGCTTATTTTATTATTTTTATGTACATTATCACATGACATTGTTTCTTGACAGTGATATTACTTCTTTCGTACACTATTTTTATATGAAAATTTTCATGATATCATATTGCTAACATTAGGATGTTAACTCTTGTTCACAGGTTGATTATGAGGCACATAATGCCACTGCTCATTATCAGATATTATGTTATGATGACGATAAAATGAGTTATTATGGACGTGTTGTATTGATATTGGATCCATAGTTGATGTATGATGATGATTATATCATTTCATTCAATGGATGATTAATGATTTTGATATATTTTTATATTAGCATGGCTTGTATGGGTGTTGATTTCTATGTATATGATCGTATTGTATTTTTTTGTCATATTGGGAAGATATGAGGTTTTTATTGATTTGTGTAGGTGATGGGAAATGAATCATGAATAAAATGTGGAATTCAGGAAACACACGCCACTTAGCACAAAAGGCCTAATGGTCAAACCTCTTCTTCTTCTTCTTCTTCTTATTGATTATGATACCCCATTTCTCACGTTGTGGCTTATCATTTTTTTTTCTTTTCTTTGGAATCATGAACCTAATATTCCCTTCAACATGGTGATGAAATTATGTGTTGTTTAGTTACTTATTAATATGTTATGTTCCTTGGTTTATTTCTTGCTAATGTTAAATTTTACCTTTTACATGTGGTCCTAGAATCTTCTTTTGGTTTTGGGATGATGTGTTAAGGCTAGGTGGATTAGGCCACCTAATCATGTATTAGATGATCCTAATTGTCCCTTCTAAATGCCACATTATTCCCAAACTCGGATTTGGGAAAAATACGTCGTTTAGGAAGGGTGTATGGCAACCAAGGGACTTTATTTGCATGGAAAAGAGGCCCTAAGCCCCATCCCTATGGGTGGGTGGGATCTTTCCTATGTAAATGAGGCTCATTGGACCATTTTTCTACTCACCACACAATTCATCTTATGAGAGTTTTGATTTTGGGAATTTATCTAATTTTGGGAAATTATCTCATGATTACTTGGGCAAATATTTGAATTTTCCCTTATTCCTTTTTGGGTGCAATTTTGCGGATTCTCCGTTGGTTTGGGTTTTGGTGGAAGGTGATATTTTTCACCTTCCTATTTCTTATCTTGGGTTTCTTATTTTATTTTTAAACCCTCACTTCCATGGATATGGGGCTCTTTTGCTTGCAGAATTTTGGAAAAATCTTGGAAGCTTAGTTGACATTTGAGCTCTTTTGAAAAGCATGCTTGGATTTTTGGCTTGTTAAATATAAGGTATGACCTTGTATACTTATTTTTTGTTCAATTTTTTCTTACATGTTTGTGTATGATCAATTATGGAAAATACATTATGTGTTGCTTCAGTTTTGCTCCACCCACCTTTGAGGGGTGTGGGTTTCGGAAGCTTGTATGGGAAGAGGGAGAAATTTTCCTACAATCTATTTGAGAACCCTCCCATATTTAGTTTGTAGGTAAGGAGAAATTTCCATTTGTGTTGGAAATTCATCCCTACCCTCAATCTAAAGGAAACTATTATGTTTAAAAAACCTTCTTGGGGGAGTTTTGGAGAGATAATGGGAGTTTTGGAGCGATAAGGAGATGGTAAAAAAAATGGAGAAATAAGGGGATTTTATGGTTGTTTTGGCATGGTTATTTGAAACATGAAATTGGGATTCCCATCCCCTCTTCCCAAATCTAGAATCATGGAGCTTCTTAGCATGTTTTTCTTGGTTACATTATGTTTTGAAATGGTATTACAATTTGTTGTGTGGATTCAAAATTTCCCTATGTGCTAATTAGAGTGATTTGCATCCCTCTCATGGGCTTGGGGGGAGGATAGCATTCCACCTTGGAATTCTTGGTGGAATGTAAGGATGTCAATTAGTTGGTTGGTCAACCAGGAACATTTCTTTTGATTTGATGGATCTTTGCATGATGTTTTGGGAGCTAAGTGGAGTGTTCTAGGTGTTGCAGAGTTGCAGATTTGGAGTTACAAATTTTTACTATGTTTTGAGCCAAAATATTGGAATATATTCTCCTCTTGTGATGATGGCTTGTGTACTTTCATTTTATTATTTTATCTTAGTAGGAGGTGGGATTATTTTTATTTTATAATTAATTAAATCATGTAATTTGAAGGGATGAAAATAGGGTTGAAATTGTTGTAGTGAATGCAAGGTTTAATTGAGTTGCAAATTGTAGATTACTCCTTTTAAATATTTTTTATGTATCTTCCTTTGAAATGAAAGATAATTTAATTGAGGAAATGAAATTATGTGCATTTAGTTGTTGTTTATCATCATGGATGCATATGTAAAAGTAAGAAAAAAGGATTGTTGTTATATGTCAAACTGTTATTTCATGCTTAAATGTTATTTCTTGTCCTAAGTTGATTTATGAAATTTTGTTGTAAATATAGTTTTTAAAACCTACATGATACCGTTATTTAGGAACTTGGAAATAATTCATCTTTGTGTAAATATTTGTGTTGTAAATATAATTCAAACAAATCACCTTCTTTTGGTTGGATTTTCTGCTACTCATAGGTAGTTTGACTATTTTTTGAAATCATATGTCTATTTTCTCTAGAATAACACTCTCTACAAAATAAATTATCAAAATCTATTTTGGATCTAAAGTAAATGGAAATGTGTCTAAATTAAATCAAGTAGAGAACTTGTGTAAATCTGGTTGCTACCAAATGTGTTAATTTGACTTGTTCTTATATATAAAGTGAGATTTGAATTTTTTTTTTAGTAAAGAAATGAATTGACCATCACCGCATTCTCTAAGTAGAGAAGTGGTTTAAATAATAATAAAAAATTACAAACAAAAAAACAATGTTTTAAAAATAGGATTGAGTTTGTATTTTTGTATGGGAAGTGGAGGGAATGTTTTATATAAAAAATAATAAAAGAAAATAAAAATATGTGGGGATGGAATTGTTTTACCACCCACCCCCACTATTGATCAAACCATACCCTTTTATCTTTTTCATTGCTAGGGGGAGCCATCTACAAGTTGTTCAGCATTTAAACTCTAAAATCTCCCTTCCTGGGGCTTTAAATCTGGGAGGCCAATGTGTGTGGGTGGGTGGGTGGGTGTGTGTGTGTGTGTGTGTGTGTGTGTGTGTGTGTGTGTGTGTGTGTGTGTGTGTGTGTGTGTGTGTGTGTGTGTGTACGTGTGCGTGCGCGCATGTGTGTGCCAAGTAGATTCCTAAAATAATCTTCAAATCTCTTTATAATAAACAAAAGAACTCAGAAATTTTGCCATAGTTGTGGGATCTAAACCAAGGAAACAATAAACATAGAAAACTTGAACCTTGCAGATAAACAAGTTCAGATCTTGGTGATATTCCATAGAAGGATGGAGGATAAACTTAATCCTTAAATTCTTGAGCTTGAATCCTTGAGCTATCATTCCTATAAAAAACAAAAATAAAGAAATTACAGAGAGACCCGAATGAAATTGGAAGAGAAAGAAATGAAATAAAATTAGGTTATTGAAAAATATATCTTCTCTTTTGAGTTTTAGGTTTTGTTAATGTAAGGGTGGATATCTCTTAGATTTTGGGGATCATATTTGATGTGCACAATAACTTATGTCATATGGATGCACTTTTAAATGAATGAATTAAATAATTTACCATGTTAGTGACTTAGGTAATTTGGTTGCAAATTTCAAAATGATTTAATTACATGTTTTATTTTGGGTAAAAAGCATTCGGTTAAATGGTTAATTTAAATAAAGGAATGTATTTTAGTTTTAATCTAATAATAGTAATTGTAGAATAACTTTGAAGGCATGGGTCCATTTTAGAGATGAAATGGGAAACGTGACTTTTTATACAATTACAGCTTCCCACAACTAAAAAATAATAATAAATAAAAATATATTAATCATTCTCATAATGATTATTAACCTTGCCATGAATCGATCTTTTAAAACTTGTATTTACCCTCCCAACGCAATAAGCTTTATCACTATCTTACTATCTCAACCCTTCCAACCGTCACGATTTTATCATTGTCGAGGTTTATAAAATAATCACAAATCGTTTAACTTGTAGATGTAAAATTACACCAACCCTCTACCCCTTGGTTTAAAATTACTTTGTTATCCTCCTTGTCATTCATGAGTGTAATTTGGTTCCATCTTGCCCTTCGTTGTGACTTGGATGCATTACTTGTGACTGTGGGTAGCCATATCTGTCGTAGAGTTAATTAACTTAAACAAAAAAACAGAATAGTACCACCTTTATTAATTTTTCCACTTACGATCAGGATGTTTGATTATCTTTACCCTTTTTGGAACTCGCGTTAAGTGGGGTGTGAATTCTTGTATTAGATCTCAGTTTCAACACTGAACGCTCTAGGGATTTGTTAAAAAAACTTTTGGTAGTTTTAATTAGATAAAACCACTTTGTTTAAATTGTTATTGCAAAAGTCTAATGTATTATTTTTCCCTCGTGCAGGATGACAAGGTGCGATATCAGATGAAGTGCAGTAGTGACTTGGGGTCGTGGGTGGCCACCTCAAGAGGCACATATTACTAAATTTTTTCCAAAGATCTTAGACATGCCGCATCAGATGATATGGTTCTTTTAGGATTAACTTCCTACGTAGCTAGAGATATTGTAAGAGGATATTCAGCCTGACAGTGAGGTACACCTAGATGAGAAATCACACTCTGTTACTCACATGTAGGCTTCTTCATAGTGATAGAGATTACATAGCCATAAATTTGAGCTTATGGCGTAACGAGAGAGGTCTCATATTCCTTCAGTGCATGTTCATAGAGTAGTTGAGGCATGCCCTCATAGGTAGGAAGAAGGTGATTCCATTTTTGATCTCCTTCGACTTCACCCACCTATGTATAGAGGCATGATAGATGTATTTAGGGAAGATTCGTGGCTCCTAAGCTTAGATCGTTTCTTTGGATTGCATCCTTATCAAAGAAATGTCAAATACCTCTTAGTTATACACCTTCTTTGTGAAGTAACATAAATATGGTGGAGGAATGAGGAGATAAATCTCCATTTGACCCATGAGATCATCTCTTATGAGATATTTGAACAGCATTTTAGGGCTCGATACATGTCATAACACTTTATCTAGAAGAGGATAAATGAGTTTCATGATCTTCAAAAGGTTTCTGGTTTAGTGTCTCTGTATGAGTACATATTTTGAAACCTTCTTCAGTATGTCGACTATCTCTAGGATGAGAAGTTACACGAACAAGTTCATCAGGGTCCTGAATGCATACTTGCTAGTAGAAATGAGAATTTAATCTCTCCCAACCTTAGAGAAGGTGGTGGAGAAGGCCTATCTCATAGAGAAAAATAAGACCAATACGTAAGAGTCTCAAGATAGGAACCATGTAAAATTACAGTAGTGAGTTCACTCAATTTAGAATCAGAGATCACATGGTTCTACCCCACCCCCCAGAGAAGGGTTTAGACCATTTCAGTCAGCTTCATGACTGCCCTCAATCTCACAGAAGCCCTTCTAACAATAGACTCCTGAGTAGTAAAGGACTAGGGTGAGTTAGGATTATTAGAGAGGTAGGGGCCATAATGGCCACATTTTGGGTAGAGACAAGAGGTTGGGTAGAAAGTAGCCTAATCAAGCTTGATCATAGATGTTGGCTAAAGTGGGACCCACAGAGTCAGTACATCAGATTACAGGAGGGTCTTAGTCACATAGGGATGCACCAAGTTGTTTCATCTATGGGGCACTTGATCATTATGCTCTATTTTTTCTTCAGAGACCATATTTACTGAGAGGTGAAAGGTACCAGCTTCAGATAAAACAATTGGTCTGCATACATAGGTGGTCCTGTCACTAATGGATGAAAAATAAGAAAAAAGCCACGAATGGTTGTGGATTTGAAGCATCCCGACCATGAATCTTCCATGGAGGAATTTTCTCATTCTCTAGTGCATGGTATGACATGGGAAGCATGTTATTTAAGGGAGAGCATAGGAAAGAGTTAGAATCAAAGTTTGAATGCAAGAGAGTGAGAAGAAACCATTGGAGATGGAAGTTTTTTGTAGAAGTAAGGTGCAAAAATAGAGCAACCAAGTATAGAAGAGAGGTGTTTACATTTTTTACCTTCTTTCCTCTTGTTGTAATATGTAATTATTTTACAATTGGCCAATAAAAATTGGGAAGAAAGAGAAATTTCCCTTCTCAGTTGGTTTTTCCCTCAACTTGGGGGTTTCCATGATAAATATTATGTTGAATTGTTTTCTTTCCTTTGCTGAAATTAGTTCTAAGTTTCAGTTTTTCTCACTAATAATTAAAGACTGTTATTTTTGAAGTTAGAACTAGAACAATACATTTTTTTGGTCTCGTAAATTTTTAAAGCTATAGGTTTACAGATCATGTTGGTATCAGAGCCGATTATTATCCAAGATAGTGGTATTCATTATTTTGAGTTGTATGATAATGACAAGGTCTAAAAGAAAAGAATTTATACCTTGACATCTAGACATATCTATTAAGAAGTGGAAATAAAGGTTCTGAGATCAAATGGAGGAAGAGAAACTAGTCCTTAGAATTGAGATGTTGGAAACCATGATGGATAGGTTATATATACACTAAAAATAACTTTCAAATCTACAAAAGATGGATTCAGTTAAGCAATATTCCATGGACTCAATGGTTTGAGCTTTGGCCGAAAATTTTTCCATAGGAAAGAGACATGAAGAGGAAGAATATGTGTAAGAGCATGAAGAAGAAACTCCGGATTTAAAAGAGAAGGTAAAATCTGATCATGCTCCTTTTAAAGTCGAAACTAAAGTTGATATAAAAAAATTTGAAGGTAGAGTTGCTTGATAAATGGTTAAAATAATTGGAGGTTTACTTTATTGTTCATGATGTTACTGAGGCACAAAGGATCACCTTTGTACATCTCAAAATGGAAGAACACGCTCTGGTTTGTTGGGTAATCCATCTAGCCACTTGTGAAAAGAAGAAACGTCTTATTGTAAGATCTTGGGAGGAATTTACAGAATTTCTTAGAGCTAACTTTTATCCTATTGGCCATAAGACTGAATAGATGATTAAATGGTAGTATTTTAGACAGTGGTCAAAGTGTGTAGGATTATACTACGGAGTCTCAAATACAATGAGTGTTGATTAATATGGACTTGGAGGATGAGGATATTATGACCAAGTATTTGGGAGGAATTCACACTCACCTTCGAAGGAAGGTTATCTCCACAAAGCCCAAGGATCTCAATGAAGCATGTGTGCAAGCCTATAATATTGATGATGAAAAGAAGCAAGGAGGAATGGATTCGAGGGCAAAACAATAAAAAAATCAGCCAAAGAAAGAGTAAGGAAAAACAAGTGACAAAGGTAAATGGAAAGCGAAAGGTCACCAAACTTCCACTACTTTGAATACTTGTAAAGATCCTAAGAATTTTTATAATAATTGTGATATCAATGGTCATATTGATGTTACATGTTTGAAGTTACATATGGAATTACACACAACGCACTGAACCAAGGATTCGAAGAAATCCATGACAGCTATAAAGACATACAGGGAGGTAAAAATAGAGGTCAATTCGGATGTAGACAAGAGGCTTAGATTCACGAACACCAAAATGAAGAGCCAAGAACAAGAAGAAGAGATGAGTAAGTTATTCTATATCAAAATACGAATCAATAGAACTAAGGTAAATGCTTTGGTTGATACTCATTCTCAATCTAATTTTATTTTTGATGCGGTTATAAAGAAGCTTGGTCTTGAAACTTACAAGCATGCACATCCTTATCCTTTGGGATGGGTGAAGAAGGGTGTATAAATTCAGGCAATAAGAAGATGTAAGTTCAAGTTTGGAATAAATTCTCAATATATAGATGTATTGGAAGCTGATGTAATTCCAATTAATGTATTTGATGTTATTTTCAGGAGTCCTTGTATATCAAGGATCTTATATTTAGTAGAAGGGAGAAATGATATAGATGGGACAAGGATGGAATCAGTTACAACATTCAGGAACACTAGCGTAAGACCAGAATTGTTATGGTAAGTGTTACCCAAGCAAAGAGACTAATTCAGGAAACTCATAATTAGGTTTGTTTACTTTTATTGAAGTATAAACAAGATGGGGTATAAATTTCAGATATTTCTAACAAGGGGATGAAGGATTTGGATAGCGTTATTCATCTTTTTCAAGAAGTATTTCAGACTCCTAGCGGGTTACCACCAAAATGAGAGGTAGATCATGAGATTTAGTTGTTAATAGAATGACCCTACTAAATATTGGGTTGTATAGGAAATAATTGTTAGGGAGTACAAATGTTAAGAAACAACTCTAGGAGCTACTGGACCTAGGGGTAATATGCCCAAGAACCTAGCCATGTGGTTTTCGTATTGTGATGGTTATGAAGAAGGATGGTTCTTGGAGGATGTGCATTGACTAACATGCCTTCAACAAGATCACCATAAAGAACAAATATCTACTCCCACATATAGATGACCTCTTGGCCCAGCTTCAACATATAAGGTTTTTAATGAAGTTGGATCTCATGTCAAGTTATCACTAAGTCAAGATGAAGGCAGAGGATACATAGAAGACTTCCTTCAAAAAAAAATAGGGTTTGTGTGAGTGGTTAGTACTTGTATTTGGTTTATGTAATACAACCGCTACATTTATAAGATTGGTGAATGATGTATTATGGGAATTCATGGATTCATGTGTCATTTTATATCTGGATGATATTTTGATTTTCAGTGCCACATAGGAGGAACATCTAACACATTTGCAACAACTCTTGAAATTTATCAGAGAGAAACAACTGTTATGGAACATGAAGAAGAGTGAATTTTCCTAATAGTCACTTCTCTATCCTAGGCACATGGTTAGAGTAGGAGACCTATGAGTGGATCCAAATAAGGTGGATGCCATCACCAATTGGACAACACCAATGAGATCTGCAGAGACTAGAAGTTTTGTGGGATTAGTACAATACATGATGAATTTCATTTCATATTTCTCTGCTATTACAACACCTCTACACATAGCATTCGTAAAGAGTAAGGATTTTGACTGGGTAAGGAACAAGATCAATATTTTGAGTTATTAATTTAAAAAAATAGTCATGCTCTAGTACTTTCTCTTCCTAATTTGCAGCATCCCTTTTAAAGTAGAAATAGATGCCAATGATTATGTTATGGGAAAAGTGTTGCTATAGGGAGGTAATCTAGTATGTTATCATTCTAAAACTTTCACTTCAACAGTTAAAGAATATTCAGTATATGATAATGAAACGTATGCACTAGTTCAAGCAATAAAGAAATGGAAACATTATTTTTTTGGAAAAGAAACTAATGTGTAAACTGACCAAAAACCTCTCCACTATTTGCAAGCACGGTCTAAATTGCAGTAGGAAAGGTACTACAAGTGGATGGGATTCCTTCAAATTTTCCATTTTGTGATCAAGTATAAGAAAGGTAGCAAAAAAATTTGGTGGCAGACATGTTTTCTAGGCCACCTACACAAGATAAAATCTCTATTTTGGCCACTATCTCTCAGATTTAACCCTTCACAAAGGAAGCTTACAGAGAGGCATATGCTCAAGAAAATAATTTTGGGGTAACATATTAATAGTTTCAGTCTCAATGGGATGAAAGGACAGGTATTGAAGATTGTTATCTCAAATATGGGTTGCTCTACCTATGGGGGAAGCTTTGTGTGCCAAAGGAAGAAAGGATACTATTGATGAGGGAAGCACATACCTCAAAAGTAGCAGGACATTTTGGTGTTGGAAAGACCATGGCCCACTTGTAAAGATACATGTATTGGCCCAATATGCAAGAATAAGTATTTAAATTCATAAGATGATTTAAACTTTGTTGTACGACCAAACCTAAAATCAGGAAGGAAGGTTTGTACTCATTTGTGGGAAGATATTTCTATAGATTTTGTATGAGGAATGCCTATTTCTAAACATGGCCATGATTATCTATATGTTATTGTAGATAGGTTCAGTAAAATGTGTGTTCTTATGGCATGTAAAAAGAAAAAAATAGCATATGAGGCAGTTTGAACGTTTCTTCGCTAATGTATGGGTGCATTTTAGTTTGCCAAAGTCTATTGTTTCTTAAAAATATTCTAGGTTCTTGGGGAATTTTTGGACTACTTTATGGGACAATATGGACACCAAGTTACAAAGGATCACATCCTTCCATCCACAGATAGATGGAAAAATAGAGGTGGTGAACAGGACTTTGGTGTAGCTGATTAGAGGATATAATAGCAAATATCCATGGAATTGGGATGATTCTTTAGCTTATATTCAACAATTTTGGACTAGGTAATGATTATTATATTAACAATGCACTTTGAATAACCTTAAACCATCGTAGTTAGATTTAAAAGAAAAAAATGAAACTAATTGTGCAAAGGGAATATTCTATTATAGAAACATATAAAAGCGACAAGAGTAGGTTATAAAGCGATCTTTGATATGTTGTAATTTGTGAGACAAGTATCAGAAACAAATAATGCAATACAGGTCCAGATAGTGAGGTGAAGCAGATCCAGAAAAATCAGCAAAAACAAATAATCTAGGATAAAATTGTACCCTTATTTCAAATGTGTGGCCTTTTGCAAGAAGCATAGCACATAACTAGCAACTAGTGATCGTCATATTTGAGTCGATATCCCTATTCGCTTGCTCTTGAGCTCCCAAAAACTTATTCGCTTTTCCCGTATTCATTGTGAATATCTAGGATACTACTATCCTTTCTCAGAACCTTACTGTGACCACAACATCTTGCAAAATTAGTAAAATATGTAGGGAGTTATTGGGTACTTCCATTATCCCTCCATTATTATCAAGGCCGTAGAAATTCATGGAGTCCTGAAAACAACACACTAAGTATTATGCAATTGAACAACAAGTCTAATGTAATGCAATGTTATTGTAAATGCAACAAATAAATGCTAGATGTTTTCCTCAATATCCTTGTAATTGCTTTTGACCTAGGGATGCTTCTCTATCATTGAAAATAAATAATTAATTCATTTCACTTCTCCTTAAGTTGATTGCCCTAAATGTACTAATAATGTATACATAGAACTCCACTTCTCCTGTATAGTCCTATAAGTGCATGTTAGCCACACAACATGTGTCGAAGGATGAAACTATTAGTCTATATATACCGACTTTCCTGAATTCAAATAAAGGATCCTATAAGTAAGCATAGTAGCCACACAACATGTGTCGAAGGATGAAAATTGTGCCAACTATGAATCTTCCTTGGAGGATGTTTCTCAATCCAATACAGGGTGAAAAGGACATGGGAGAAACAAGGGAAGAGAGAAAATAAGAGGAAAATTTTCAGAGGAAACAAGAGAAAACAATGGAGACTATGTTAGAAATCAATCAAAGACAAGAAACAATTGCCAAGAAGAGCTTAATTTGAACCAATAAATGATAAACACACACACATTAGAACACTATAAAATCATGGTAAATAACTAGTCTAATACTAAAATTAGGTGTTTACATAATACACCACTTTGATGCATGTGTGTGTGCGCATGTGGGCACACGCGTGTGTGTGAGAGTGTGTGCGTTCATGTGTGTGTGGGCATGTGTATGTGTGCACGCGTGTGTGCGCGTCACACACACACATCAAAGTAAATAAGTCAATTGGATACATAAAACCATCAACCATTTAAAATCCACTTCTCGAAGTTAATATTAGAATAATAACACGATTTTAAAATCCATTGAAGTCTTCGAAGTTAATATTAGAATAATAACACGAGTTGAAATTAAAATTAGAGCACCATCCATAGTAGAGGGTTGGGGAAGACTTTGGAAGTAACAACCATGCTTGTATTCATGAAATATGGAAACATGCGCCCTTGTCAAACATGCGGAAAATATTTGCCTAGAGTAAGGTAAGTGTATGTATGGTGAATAATCAATTAAATACTAAAAATCTAGGGAAAAGCAATAAAAATGATTGCACCTAGTTTTGTTGAAAATTGAAGAAGATTCCCTTTTGAACTCCAGGGATCTTTGAATATGTGCTCAAGGTTCACGCACGCGTGCACACACACACATTTCACACGCACACGCACATGCGCACGCACACACACGGTGACGCACACACGCATTCACACGCACACGTCAATATTCTTTACACACACACACACATTCTATACACGCACAGTGGGACACGCACACGCCACACGCACGTTTATTGCATGGTACACACACTTCACGCGCACGCGTCACGCCTGTCACGCATGCCCGCACGCTGGACACGCTTGACAAAGGTTTCCCACTTCACGCCACATGAAGGTATTGTATAATGTGGTTGCAATTACAGGGAGGTGCGGGATGTTCATGAATGGATTGCATATCTCAAGATTGCAAGGTATACCTAGGACACATCATGTGTAAGATCATGGATGAGTCTACACTTCTAGTGATGTATGGACCTCTTTTCAAGATAACACCTCGGGAATTGCATGTAATTACGAATCAACTTAGCCCCATGTCGGCCTAAATAGATAGCAATGTACGAGTACAAGTAAGGGTGCACCAGGTAGTTGAGGACATGCTTATGAGATGTATCTGATGGATCAGAACATGAAGTGGGAGTAATAGGTTTATCTATTGGGATTTTTATTATTAAATAAGCAATGCATAGATCCTTCAACATGGAGCATTATCATGATTTTTATGGGAGAATGTGTAAGCTATGACAACACGTTTAGGTGGTATGCCCAAGTTAGGTGACATGTAACAATGTCATCTAAAGGAACCACAGTATGCCCCAGGCTATGCAGCAGCAGGTTGTTCTTATTTGGATATATGTTTAGAGAATAGATTCCCCCTTTATGGCAATTATAGAATCAATGCTAAACTTAGAAATAGGGTAGACCCTGTCACTTGGAAGTGTGGGTAAGCAAGTTTTAACACAAAGGATGAAATGACCTATGTGGGCAAGATTCCGGTCAATATATGCCACACACAAGCTATACCTTGTCCCCTCATTAGATGCATGCTATTGGATCATTGCAGATGCATGTAAGGACATAAGTCCACTATGAATCACAATGACCTAAGAGACTTAGACCACATGTGTCTTTGGCACATGAGGCGTATGCAATGTATTACTGTTACAGAAATATGTTCCTGATACAACTGCATAAGAATTGCAAAGGTAAGCATCAAAGTTGGAAAAGGCAATGAAGATTAAAGATAAAAATTGGATCTCGTGATGTAAAATAAAGAAACAGATTAGCTTAATTTTCCCTTTTCGGTACTTTATTTGTATTAGGTTATATTTCAGCAGGATTTTCTTTTAATAATGATATCTCCAGACTTTAAATTCGCGTGATCTGACACTATTGTGATAACCCTTTTTAAGGTGATCCCTACTATTTTTTAGTGACGTCCAATGACATGAAGTCCAGCATATTAGGGGAGGGACATTTTTGTAGTGCCCACCTTTTCTCAGTACTCTCATTTTTGGTCGTGTGCATCTCACTGTATCTATACTATAACGATGATAGGGACAATATTACTTATTTTGCTATTTTGATTAGGACATTATCACCATGATATTAGTTATTTGACAAGGGATATTACTACTTTGGTACACGGTTATGATATGGCACTACTACATGATATCATTATTTGCTAGCACTAGGATGCTAACTATTGTGAACAAGGTTGTTTATGGGGGACTTGAGTGCTACTTTTCATTGATCGGACATTATATTAATGATAGATGATATCATGAGTTAATTTTGGATCTCAATCGTGTTATATTGTTATGGGATTCATGGTCGATTTATGATCCTGATTATACCATGTTTCATTCAGTGGACTCATTCATGATGTTGATATACGTGCTAGCTTAGACATGACTATCTGTACAGATGATTGATTTTAATGCATATGATCGTATTCTATTTTTTATCGTATCGGGCAGATATGAGGTTTGCCTTGAGTTGTGCAGGTGATAGGTATTGCGATCATGAGGAGAATGTGGGGTTCATGGCAATGCATGTTGCAATTAACACAAAAGGCCCGTGATGGCCATACCTCTTCTTCTTCTTCTTATTGATTACAACACCTCCTTTCTCATGTTGTGGTTTATCATTTTGTTTACTTTCCTTTTGAATTGTGAACCTAATATCCCCTCCATTATGGTGATGAATTTTTTTTTTCTTAGTTACTTGATAAATTGTTATGATCCCTTGGTTTATTGCTTGCTAAATGTTAAATGTTACCATTTCCATGTGGTCCTAACATATTATTTTAATTTGGGATGATGTGTTGAGCTTAGGTGGATTAGGCCACCTACTCATGGATTAGGTGAGCCTAATTTCCCCTCCTTAATGCCACATTTTCCCAAACTCGGATTTGGGAAAAATGTGCCATTTAGGAAGGGTGTATGGCAAGCAAGGGACCTTACTTCCATGGAAAAGAGGCGCTATACCCTATCCCTATGGGTGGGTGGGCCTTTTCCAATGGAAATGAGGCTCATTGGCCCATTTCTCCACTCACCACACATTTCATCTTATGTGAGCTTTTATTTTGGGAATGTGTCAAATTTTCGGAAATTCTCTCATGATTTCTTGGGATAATATTTGAATTTTCCCTTATTCCTTTTTGGGTGAAATTTTTTGGATTCTCCATTGGTTTGGGTTTTGGTGGAAGGTGACATTTTTCACCTTCCCATTGTTTGTCTTGGGTTGCTTCTTTTATTGTTAAAATCTCACTTTCATGGAGATGGAGTTCTTTTTCTTGGAGACTTTTGGAAAAATCTTGGAAGATTGGTGGATATTTGAGCTCTTTTGGAAAGAATCTCTATAATTTTGGCTTGTGGATTACAAGGTAGGACCTTGTATACTTATGGTTTACTCAATTTTTCCTTGCATGTTTGTGTGTGATCAAGCTTCTTTTTTGCTCCACCCACCCTTGAGGGGTGTGGGTTTTAGGAGATTGTATGGGAAGAGGGAGGAATTTTCCTCCACTTTATTTGGGACCCCTCCTAAATTTGGTTTGTTGGTATGGATGGATTTCCATTTGGGTTGGAAATTCATCCCTACCCTCAAGAAGGAAACTATTGTGTTTGAAAATCCTTCTTGGGGGAGTTTTGGAGAGTTAAGGGGAGTTTTGGAGTGATAAGAAGATGGTAAAAAACATAGAGAGATAATGGGATTTTATAGCTTTTTTGCATGGTTATATGAAACATGAAATTGGGATTCCCATCCCCTCTTCCCAAATTTAGAAGCATGGAGATTCTTACCATGTTTTTCTTAGTTGCATTATGTTTTGAAATGGTTTTCGAATGGTATTAAAAAAAATTGTGTACAGGTAAAATTTTAAGACCCCCCCAAAAAAATTCTTAGAAATTGGTTAGCAAACCATGGAAAATTGACTTTCACGCTAATGGAAAATATGAAGAAAATGCAAATATGTTGTCGGCCCGTAGCATTTTTTATGTTATTGGTTGACATCATATATTATGTTGTCGACTGATAGTATATGATGTTCGCCAAAAATCTATATAATTTTAATTTTTTTATACTACCGTCTGACAACATACTATATGATTTTGGTTGATAGCATAAAATATTCTACCAGCTGGTAGCATTTTTATGCTACCAACTAACTATATTCAGGAGAATTTTGTGAATTTATATTTCATGGGAATGATGAATTGACCCCTAAAATTAACTTATAGCTAGATAATTTTGGTGAACTAGTCCTAATTGCTACCATAAAAATTTACCAATTTCAAATTTCAAAAACTAGAATATTCATGAATTAACAAATATTCACTAGTAAAATTTTCCCTAGTTGTGTGAATTCAAACTTTCCCGATGTTCTAAGTGGAGTGAATTGTCTCTTTCCCATGGGCTTTGGGGGGAGTCTTGCATGCCACCTTGGACTCCTTGGTGGCATGTAATGATTCCAATTAGCTGGGTGGTCATCCAGGTACCTTTCTTGTGATTTGATGGATCCTTGCACGTTGTTTTGGGAGCTAAGTGGAGTGTTTCAGGAATGTTGCAGAGTTGCAAATTTGGAGTTACAATTTTTTACTATGTTTTGAGCCAAAAATTTGGCATGTTGTCTCCTCTTGTGATGAGGGCTTGTGTACTTTCATTTTATTATATTATCTTAGTATGAGGTGGAATTATTATTCTATTATAATTGATTAAATCATGTAATATGAAGGGATGAAATAATGGCTGAAATTGGTGTACTGAATGCAAGGTTTATTTAAGTTCCAAACTGTAGATTACTCCTTTGAAATATTTTTTATGTATACTTCTTTGAAATGAAATAAAACTTAATCGAGGAAAGGAAATGATGTGCATTTAGTTTATCATCATGGCATGCATATGTAAAAGAAAAAAATGGATTGTTTTTATATGTCAAAATTTTAATTCATGTTTAAATATTCCTTCTTGTCAAAAGTTTATTTCTGAAATTTTATTGTAAATATGGTTTAAAAAACCTGCATGATACCCTTGTTTAGGAACTTGGAAATAATTCCTCTTTGTGTAAATGTTTGTGATGTAAGTATATTTCGAACAAATCACCTTTTTTTGGTTGGATTTTCTGCTACTCATAGGTAGCTTGACTGTGTTCTGAAATCATATGTATCTTTTTTTTAGAATAATGCTCTCTACAAAACAAGTTAGTAAAATCTATTTTGGAACTAAAGTTAATGGAAATGTGTCTGAATTAAATCAAGTAGAGAAATTGTGTAAATCTAGTTGCTACCAATTGTCTTAATTATGAATTGTTCTTAGATCGTACCAAGATAAGAACTCAGATGCTAATCAAACACCATGATTAATAAGATGAAAGTAATTCACCAGAATAACTTTACATAAACCTTTGCAAACAAATGAGAATAAATATCATATCTTATTATGGAACTCAATGAAATATAATGAGAATGGGCCTTGTTTATATAGACAAGGAATAACAATCTAAGAACCAGTAAAGGTCATATATCAAACCATAAATCAAGGAAAGAAATAGACATCAAAGAACTAGTCAAGACCATAGATTTAGGAAAGAAATAGACATCAAGGATCTAGTCAGTACCATAGACCAAGGAAAGAACTATACCTAACAACTAGATAATATCCCCCTACTATCTAAATAAATAAAAAGAAATATCCACACACATAAGTGGGTGAGGATAAATACAATAAAGGTAAATAAAGTACCTAGGTGAACATGAGCTAAGGTAAATACCTACTGTAACACCCCCCATCAAGTGAATCTAGGGGCCAAAATAGAAGTGGCATGTCCATAGTATGAGTCTCGTAAACTAGGCCAGATGAGGTACTCATGTACAATAATTGGGAAAAAGGGATGCCACAAGGTGCCCAAAACTAGTAACAACAAAGTAGAGAAAGAAAAAACCTGCTGCAAGGCATCCCAAGAATAATGGCTCAAAAAAATCATAAAATGCTGAAGAATTTTGGTGTGCACTATAGTCTAAATTGACTACTCAATCACAAAAGTCAAAAACAACTGACACTGGGCTTCACCAGAATAGCTCCATACAAAGAGATTTTCAACATAGTGATGTTAAAAGTGTAAAAAAATTCTAAACATAATTCTATCAACTACTGCAAGTAGTTGTACCACAATCCAAGAACAATAACCAAAGCAACAAGGAAAGGACATAAACTCTAGAGTGTCATGATCCAATAAAACCCAAGGTAACAAGGAAAGGACACAAAACCTACAGATAAACATAATTTGATCAACTACTGTAAATAGGTGTGCCACAATCCAAGAACAATAACCAAACTAACAATGCAAGGACATAATATCCAGAGTGTCACAATCCAAGAAAAGCCAAGGTAACAAGGAAAGAACAAAAAAACCGAAGAAGTAGGATCAACACCACACCCTCCCATACTGTTGAATGGGTGAAGTGATGCTACAAATATGTATGAGTTATCAAAATAACTACTCAAACACTACAAAAATAACACTGGACTTCACCAGAATAGCTCCCCCACAAGAGATATTCTCAGCATGCTAAAAGTTTCGAAAATACATATACAAAATCTCTCAACGAACAAAAGAGATACACTACACCTACTAAAGAAAAATTCTCAAAACAAGTAGCATTACAATGAAGAAGTTATAGAAAGTGGAGCAAGAGGCCGAATGGTGGAGGAGCCACACATGTAAATTACTCTCAATGAATTTCTATGTCACTGCCATGAGTGATCAGATATCCACCCAAAACCTACACAAATGGATGAAGAAGATTCCAGCATATGACTTGGTGTAAAATGCACAATGGGTGCATTCAAAGGAACATCAGAATGTGTGTCAGGTTGATCATGTCTGATAGCTGAAATCTTAGGTTTGTCAAGCCTAAGTGAAGGTGCGGAACTGATGAGTTTCTCATTATCCTCAAAAATATTCAAGTGAAAAAAAAGTGGAGCTTTGTTAATGTGTGATCCCAATGAAGTACCTTCTCGAAAACCAATGTCATGGTGAGAATTCCAGTTAACATGTGGAATAGGGGAAATAATACCCTGTGAATGTCTATCGATACCTCCACCAAAGAAACCCATAGAACAGAGCATGCGAGAAATTATGAAATGGTATACTTCTCAAAAGAGCCATGCATATGAGCATAAGTAGGATACATAGCATGTGTAAATGCAATAGGCACAAATGTAGAAGAACAAGCAATAACAAGACTAGTAGTATTAGGAGCATCAGGAGTAGGAGCAGACTCAAAAATTGGTAGATCAAGGTCGGTTTGTACAAGAAAAATAGATGTAAGTAGACTATGAGCATGGATATGACTATCCATAATAAGAAGGTGTTGCTACAGGCTAGCAAGTTTTTGCTGCAGGGAGTGTATTAGTGTATCCTTATCATGAATGAGTGCTTGTAGAAGAGAATTTTACTTCTTGAGTGATCTATTTTCTTCCAAAAATTTTACAATATCCTCCTGAAGTTCACACACTTCAGAGAAAATCATATTGTTCTCAGAATCCATGATACATACAAGAATGCAACTCCCAAAATTTTAGGACATCGAACTCAACCAAAATTATGTCCATAAATGATTACAACATCCCTCCATATTTGGAACTTTATAATGAGTGCGTGTTACAATATGGCACTTGAAAATTATAGTGTGATTCTCAAAATAAATATTTCTAATGGAAAGAGAACAATTTTCTTTTTTGCAAAAAATGGCACTCAAAACCAAGTTGTTGATCAAAAGATACAAGCTTTATAAGTTTATGTTGTGTTATTTATTTTAGTTGGCACTAAAAAAATAAAATTCTCTTTCTTCATCACACAAATAAAATGAAAGGGCGCTGGAGTTAAGCACCTACTAGTAGGATCATAAGCTTAAGCCCTCTCCTTCTGGTAAAACTTTCTATTTCGGGACTGTGTAGATAATGTGACCATACCATATGACTAGGGGCTAAGGATTTAAATTGGTTAAGTATTTTGTATGAGGTTTCCCAATATATTTGAATTCATTTAGATATCACATGCTAGTGGATAATGATGTGTGATTTGATCCATATTTGGAGTAATGCGAACATGAGTGGTGCACAAGGGTAGGGGAAAAATTTATAACTAATGTTTTTTTCCAAGGTTTGGCACACATGTTTATGGTTTGAGATCTTGTTCATAATTTTTAGATGTTTGAGATCTTATAGGAAAGTACCTCTCTTAGAAATTTGTAGGCCAAAAATTCAAGTATGTCCAAGAGCATATAGTAGGATCAAAACCATATGGATGGTCCTAAAAAAATTGTAGATTCCTTCCCTAGGTCAGTTTCCACTCACAATTTTGGGAACAAAGCTTTATTAATTTTAGAACACCTAGTTCCAATAATTCACACACCCAAACCTCCTAAATCCATTTATAAATTACTAAGATCAATCATCCCCTTGTGTTTTCATGTTCATATTGTTTCATACATTATTTGTGACTATTAATGTGTTTTTCTGATATTGAATAATTAATATTGGAAATTAGTTAATCAAAATAACGTCACGTAATTCCCCTTACATCCTTTAGTGTACTTAATTCACTAATCCATATTTCATATAAATTTAATAAGGGAGTAAAAATACCTGACACATGACAAGAATTAATGCGCCATTGTGCAATCCTATAAATAGTGAAAGTACTAAATTCTGGGAAAAGTAACTATCATACACACAAATCATAAGACTTTGTTTTTATTACAAACCTAAGGAAAGTTACTGAATTATTGTCTTTGGAGATGGTTCAATTATCTATAGTATTTTCATCTCAACATTCTACAAAATAAGGGGAGTGCAGACTAAGTTTTTGATTATTTGATTTAGCCCCCAATTACCTCATTGACAACCATACTTGACTCATGTGGGCATGAGACATCAAATTTGTTTCAAATTTATGAACATGAACCTAAAATTTTCTTACATATAGGAAAAGTTTTATAGAATTCTTGAACATGAACATGAACCTAAATACATCAAGTAGATAAAATAGTGGTAGTTTTGCAAAAGTATTTATAATAGTCAAAGATCTTGCACAAATTACATGATTTCCAAACCATCTATTCAGAAAAATGGATTTACACTCCTCTACCAATTTTAGGAACCCTATGGGAATTTGTCTTAATGGATTTCATGTTAGGTTTCCCTTCCGCCAGGTATGGCTGTGACTATGCTTTTTTGGTAGTTAACATGTTCTCAAAAATGGAAATATTAACACCTTGTAAGAAGATGATCTCATTCAAGGAGATTGCAAAAATATTGTTTGAGCATGTTTAGTTTCATTTTTTCCTTCCAAAAAACATCATATCTTATAAGAATTATACATATATGGGGATCTTCTTGTTAACACTAAGGTTCATGATGGACATGAAATTAAACAAGTCCATTGATTTCTACCCTTAAACCAAAGGAAAAAAAAATGCATTAAACCACATGATTGTACATCTTCTTGTCATGTATCACTCCAAACATCCATACATGCAAGTATTTTGTATGCTGAACATAGCTACAAACAAGTTTTTCATAGCTGCATGGGATTTAATCCATTTTATGTGAGTCTCAGATTCCAACCATTGGCTCCCATTGATGTATAATATCCCTTTATGTTGGAATAAGGATATACTTATACACATAAAGAAGTGGATAAGGAAAAAAATAAATGGAAGGAATTCGACACATCCAACAAAAAATTTTGTGAGTTCATGTAACAAACTAGATAGAATTATAAGTAGCGTCATAATGCCCATTGGGTTCCTCATCAATTATAAGTGGAAGATAGGGTCTAGATACTTCTATGAAAAAATTGAATCAAGGGTGCATACAAGAAAATTATACCTCTACTATGGGTCATAGACCATCACCAATAAATGCTGAGAATACATTTGATCTTAATCTTCCACCCTACTTTGAGTTGCACCCCTTTTTCAATGTTGATTACTCTGCCCATAATTTCCTCTGATCTTGGATTTGTCAAAAATTGGTGAAAGTTTATAGAGTATAGAGTTTAACTCTAAATTTTTGATACAAGTGAACTCAAATAAAATCATTGACAAGGTGGTCAAGAACATGAAGCATCAATAAATCACACTCTACCAAGGCAAGGTAAATGACACACCAAGAGTCTAATTGAGAAGGCATTACCACACTTGGTCAAAATTATAGGATAAATGGGGCCCATTTATTCTTAAGAAGGAATTAATTACCTAGAATAAAATTTTTGAAAACTTATTTTTTTGAAGTCCTGAAAATTAATTTTTAGTTGTTTTTGGAAACTTTTAGTATTTTGCATATTTGGGGGTCTTTGGAGCATTTTTGGGCTTTTGACTATAGGATGATATCCAAAGTGCTATTGTTGTGATATTTTTTATTTCATTCCATCATCTTTCCAGTATATCTTGTGATTATAAAATCATGTCAATGGACTAGGAGAAATGACCCCACTAATGAGAACTAAATAAAATAATAGTAAGAATAGGATAGATTTAAGACTATTTACACTTCTTTCTTTTTGAATGCAACCCTAAGGTGGATATGAATGATATCCATAAAGGATAACATTTCGGTTCCCATCTATAACCCGTCATATTATTTTTTTAGAAATTTTTAATATTCTCCATTATATAGCTATAAACTAGCTTGTTTTGAATAAAGAGATAAATCTTTGAGAATAAATCTATATTAAAAAGTTTTCTTGTTTATATACATATCAAATTACAATAACATTAGTTTTTTACATATCTTTCATTATGATTTGATTATTATAACATATTCAACACCATGATTAGTGTGTTTTCCATCGAGTTACAACTCAATCCAGATCAATATAATATTTTAGTTTGTAAATAAGTTTTGTGAGCCACTTTGAATTTGTTGGAAGAGGATGTTTGTAGAAAATTTAAAAGGAGGGGATAAGTGGGATATTTAACGTGTTTTTAAACTCTAATTTATATAGATTTCAGGTGTGTCATGTGGAATTCATGCCCAATAGATGCAAAGGCTACCATTCTTTTCATTTAGTAGGAAAATGACCCCTATGAATCACCGAAATTGTTTCCAAAATGAGTCTCTTGCTTCATTTATAGAAACCAATATCCATTTCCTTTGTTTATCATGTTTCCAAGATATTTCATAGATATTATGTTTTTTTAATCTTCAAGGAGTTTCTAATAGTCTAGAGCAACCAAAAAATGGAAAATTTTGACTATGGAATTTCCCCTTGTATGGAAAATAATCATACTATTGGATTAGATGTGCATGTCACTTGAAAATTGCATACCATGTTTTGAATTATGATCAATAATTTACAATGTCTATTATAATTCCATACTTTATTTTCACATAAATAATATTCATGTAAATTTCTCATCAAATTACAAATTCTTTTAGGGTATCTTCCCCTTTGTAAATAAAAATTTCAAGGTTTTTACACACTCTAACATGTAAAATTTACCCCAAGCTCTGAATCCCATAGAGTTCAGAAGTTAAAAAAAATTGGTAGAAATTTCATGTGCAAACAAAAAATCAAAATCCCCTTAAATAGTATGGCAAAGTTTTAAAGTGCTCATGCATCTTGAAACTCTATGAGTGTCTAAGCCATACATTCCATGTGTGTAGACAAATCGAAATTCCATAGGATACTATGTTAGTAATATCATGCACTCAATTGGACAAAAATACCATACAAGTTTTTTAAAAAGAATCCAATTACACAATAAATTCATATCTTTGTGAAGGGATAAGTGGGGAATCAAAGTAAAAATACAACTTAAAAATCCATGGTAGTCCAAACTAGGAATTTCATGTGCATGGGGCATCCCAAAATACCATGCAGTATTTGGTGGACATTTCATGTGCATGGGCAAGTCAAAGTTTGAGGTGATCAAAAGGATTTCCGATGAAGATAAAACAAGTGGCAGTGTGTAATTAGCAGGGTAAATTTTACAACCATGTGGTTGTCATAGGGACGAAGATATGAAAACATAAGTGGAGAGCGAGAGGAGAGTCAGAGAGAGAGCAGAGAGGAGAGATGAGAGAGGAGAGAGAGAGAAGACCCGAGCAGAGAGAGAGCGAGGAGACGGAGAGAGAGCGCGCGCGTAGAGAGCGAGGCGCGCGAGAAGAGCCGACAGCACGCGAGAAGAGAGAGAGAGAGGAGCGAGAGAGAGAGGAGAGAGAGAGGAGAGGAGAGAGAGAGAGAGATGAAGAGAAGAGACAGAGCCAGAGAGCAGAGAGAGAAGAGAAGAGCGCAGAGAGAGAGAGAGGAGAAAGCGGCCGAAGAGAGGAGAGAGAGAGAGAGAGGAAGGAGAGAGAGAGAGCGAGAGAGAGATGAGAGAGAGATGAGAGAGGAGAGCAGGATGGAGAGAGAGAGAGAGAGCGGAAGAGAGGTATCTTAATACGCCCGCCGACGAGAGAGAGAAAGGGAGAGAGAGAGAGGAGTAGAAAGAGAGGAGGAAGAGGCGAGGCGACGAGAGGCGAGAGAGCGAGCGAGAGACAGAATCGAGAGGAGCGAGGAGAGAGAGATAGACGCAGAGAAGAGATAGCGTATATATCTACTCTCTCTAGACGTCGATCCTATATCGGCTAGTCTCGCTCTCCTCTCGTGCGTAATCTAGAATCTCTCCTCTCTCTACTCTCTCTCTAGATGCTATCTCTATCTCGCTCTCTCTCTCTCTCTCTCTCTCTCTCTCTCTCTCTCTCTCTCTCTCTCTCTCTCTCTCTCTCTCTACCCTTCTGGGTTTTAAATCATTATGAATGACTATATCTCTATTTTGGATCCCTTGTAAATAATGCAACACCTATTTCATGGATTTATCATATTGTGGATAACTCATATGTTGATATAACTTGAATTATGGCTTATACATGCCCTCTCACTACTATTATTTTATTATATTTCCTTTCTATTATCATTTTATATACTATTTGTTTCTTTTCTTACTTAGTTATACTCCACTATGTCATTACAGATAAAGGGAGAGTGGTCCCCAATTGTTTTGGTGCATCTCCATGTTTATTTTTAATTGTTTCCTTCTCTCTTTTCCCACTAGGTGTTATATTTGATTATCCTAGTGGTGGTATTGTAGTCAGGTTGGATATGAAGTTGAATTTATCTAGATTTTTTCCCTATGGAAACAAGGCCCCACACCTCAGGGCATTCCCATTATTTATGTTATGACACCAATACTCATTTTCTATTCTCAGGGTGTAAATTTTCAGCAATATACAAAAAATTTACAGGATTAATCCACTAAGTTTCCCAATTGTGTTGTTTTTGCACACTTGCCTAGAAAACAACAATAGGCCTTTGACTTATTCCCAAAAAAACCTTTGGCAACAAAGTCTTAGTGAGATTTAACCTTGGGGATAGTAGTGCAATCCATTGCACATCTTTTTTCAAGAGAGGAAAATCCATGTAGTATGCATGAATCTATATAGGTTTATTTTTCTTTCTTGTACACACATTCCCTTTATAAAATAAAAAATTTAGGTGCTAGGAGGGATAATATGTGTGTTCCATTTTAGGAGATCAAACTTTTTTGTTAGAAGGATGGCCTCTATAAATTTCTATTGTGACATGTAACATAAATTGTTTGTTTCTATGAGGATAACATTCCAATAGGGGTATGATTTTGAGACATTTTCCTACATATATTTTAAAAATTCACTCATCATGGATATGGTTTGGTTGGTAAAAGTTCAAAATACTACATCTATCTCAATATTCCAACATGACCTACCTAGTGATAATTGGAAATTGTGTCTAAAGTAGGTACATGAGGTGCAACAACATGGAGGAGAAACATTGTGGAGTCTAAAAGGATGAATTTGATTATAATACATATCCTCCATGAATATTTTCATATTTTATAGTTTCCTTTACCCTTTAATCAACTAGTCTATTAGTGTTATCGAAGGTGGCCACCTGGATCAATCACCATCTTTAGGTATCTTTGAGACTACTTATTTTATGCTATTGTGGTTCGTATTGATCCCACAATCTCATAATTCCATTTTTTATCAACTTACAAATGATAAAATGAACACATGGGTGTTTTCAAAATCCGTTCTCATCAATTTACTTTATCATTAAGTCGTTGTTCAAATCTATCTGTACACTTTAGATCCCATTTCTTCCTTGTTCATAAGGAGGGAACTTGTGGTATTTACTTTTATGTCCTTAGTTTTTTGCAAGGTTTTACAAGTGGATAAAAAATAAAATGTACATCATATCCTTCCATTTGTGTGTTTAGGTGACTTTTTTCCAACACAAGTGGACACCACTACTTTTTCATAAAGAACCTCTCTCAATTTCATGTCCAACCTATCTATCCAACCTATAACCAAGTTTTTGCTCCTGTACAATCATCTCTAAACTACCCCATCCAAAAATTATTCATGTTGAAAATAAAAATAAAAACAAATACCTAATTACAATTCATGATATTAATCATTTTTTTTAAATAATCAATATATTGTGCATTCTAATATAGGTTGTGCATTTTCTTTTGATAGTTCTATTTCTTCTAATTCCTATTCTAACATTTATATGTTTGCAAAAAAGAAGAAGAAGAGACGTATGAAGAAGGAAATGAGTTAGATAATAAGAAGGAAGAAGAAAAATTCTTTGATTTTATGCAAGATGACACATAAACCTAGTGTTGAAGATTAATAATTAGTGACGAGTCCCTTAAAGACTAACCATTGACACAATTGAACTGGTGAACAATCTTTAGAAACTGGACGATAGAGAGGGGTATTCTGTCGAAATGATGCCACCCAAGATTTCTGATTATTGAGCTAAATGGGGAAGAGGGTGTGCTTGTTAGAGGAATTTATTTGAAACTAAGAAAAATTGGGTGCACATAAAAAAACCCTATAGAATAGGTAAGGGATCAAAAAAATATTGCAAGTGAAAACAAATGGTGTACAATCATTTCCACACCTTGAGGAACCAATTATCGAGGATATTTAACCATGATATCGCTTAAATGTAGTTTATAGTAATCGAGATAATGGGACTTATGTGCCTTTACATGAGGTTTGTCTTTGAGTAATATTTACCCCTCCCCATGCACTCAATTTTTATCTTTGGAATAAAAGGGTATAGCGGTACATTCATAATATAGGCATTAATTTTGAATTTAAATGTACTAATTAAATTATGTAAGAATTCAAGTATGTTTTTGTAGCCTCCAAGAGAAAACTAGGAGGAATTTCTACTACCCCGAGTGGAATTTGTTTACTCAAAAATATGGCATTCCACTCTCTCGTCCTAGTGTATTACATGGTTTCGTTTAGGCTAGTTGCTTTCTTTCATCATAATAGTTTTCTTTTTTTTAATTTCTGTTTTTTATTTTAGTCTTATGTTTAATAAATATGGAAATTCCCGGCAATTTTCATCCTACGTGTTTTCTGTTTAGCCCCCGACCTTGATTTATAACTTCCCTCTGTACACTCACCTAATATGTCTGAAGGAACCTATGCAAATATTCACTTGTATGCAACAACCATAAATGTTTGTGTTATTCTAAGAACATTTCGAGGTTCATTATGATTTGTTAATCTCAGGATGCAGCAATTAGTGTTTAACTATTTTTATTTTTTCAAATTAAATATTGAAATCTTTTCTTTGGAGTTTCTCACTATTAAAATGTTTTTACTAAAGCGATTCAACCACACGTTCTCAACGTAAGAATTACCGATAATGCCAGGGATCCGTGGAATCTAGAGTCACTATTAAAAAATGTGAGATGTTAAAAAAATTTCACAAAGGAAAGACCTAAGCACACCATAAAAATATAAAATTGATGGAAGAACAATGAGGATAAAATATTTTTTTTATTATTGGTAAATACTTTTAAACGGACTATACCATTTACAAAAAAGGGCTCAACAACCTAATATAAAATGAGATTAAACACGAAGGATCAATCCAAATAGAATAGTATTACATAAGTAATCAAGAGGTATTTACAAACAAGAAACAAAAAAAAGGACATTTTAGACGCACATAACAGAAAAAAACGCAACAAATAGCACAACAAAAAGACACCAAAAGATCAAAAATCTATCAATGATTCCCACCCAGCCCAAGGGATTTTGACTCTTGGATGCTTTTCAATTCTGGAAGGATCGTTTGTAGTGAGGTAAACAACACCAGTGTGGTGATGTGCATTGATTCCAAAACATTAACTACACAAGATGGTCAGACTTACCTCTTTATCATTAAACAAATAGTTGCAGGGATCCACTAAGCATGAATGCTCCAAACTTTTGCTCTAAAAAATTACAAATTATGGCTTGAAGATACCATGTTGTGATCATGTCTATTCTTTAGCTCTCCCCAGTGCTAGTGTTAGGATTTCCAGCTTCTTAGAAATATCAGTTAATCTGATCCTTTCCATTGTCAGGATCTCATCAATTTTTTCTTTACCGTTTTGCTTCTCCATACGTTAAGGTAATTCTTAGAGACTTCATATAGTTCTCCAAAGACTTAATGGCTAAACGTTGGGCCACTAGAATCCCTCCTTGATGTAGGGCCCATATCAATACCAGCATTGCGATATGCCAAACAGTTTGAGCAACCTACATCTCTTTAGCGCTTTTGAGAATCTCTGGCGGTGTGGGGGTGGCTGTTTTTTGGGGGTTCTTGGTTTTGGATTTGGAAAGGGAGTGTCAAGAATGGGAGTGAAGTAGAGGATGGTGGATAGCATGATTGTGTGGATCATAGGAGCAGTTCGGGAAGCAAAGGTAATAACACAAGAGTGCTTTGAAAATCTAGAATAGAGCGTGATGAAGGGAAGGAATTGAGCAAGTACGTAATGGGGCAAGCAAAACTGCAAAATACTTATAATAATGTTTTAAAGGACAAGGTGTTTAACAGGGACCATTTTTGTAACACCCTTTCAGGAAAATATGTTGACCATCATATTGTAACTTCATCCTTAACAGAGTGGAATATAAAGTCCCTTATGCCCGCAACAACAAAACTCAAGCTCTAGCCCCTCGTCAGAGAATTTTCTTGGCGTAGTGACCATCTCCTTTTACTAAAAAAATGATAGCCCTCAAGTTCTAGGCCATGTTTCCAACCAATCATTCTCATCGTTAATAGTAAAGGTGCGGCCACCATATTTACCCATCTATCCTTCCAATCCATTCAGCAAATGACTGACAATTTTTGTCTGACACTGAATTGCGTTCAATGAAATTTGAGATGCCCCCTTGGCAAAAGGTTCCCCCCTTCAAAGTACACGTTATTCTTACAATCTGGATGTAAATGGCTCCAAGTAACAGGCACCCCTCCCATTTTCTTCTTCGTCCTAAATCCATGCGAATTTTCTACTCAAAAACCCGCGTAAGAGTTTGTTTCCTTCCTTTATGTATGTCTGTTTTTTGAAATTCCTCCCACCTGCGTGAGGTCATAGCTTTAATGTGGCCATAATAAGGAGGATAATTCACACATGGCTGATGAACTTTCATATCCGTTTTAAGGCCAACGCCCAGGCATATTAAAATCACTCCACAGATTCTAATCCCATAATATCCAATTAATGCTAGTTGAACTGCATTAGGGCATTTATTACATTTTCCCATATATAAGATGAGATTGGATGCCCTATTATGCAATGTGTCTGCAAACATTTATCCCCATCCCTATAGGTATGTCTAATAATGATTATTTCTTGAAATTTTGACAAATTTTCTTGCTTCCATAATAAATTCTTGATAGTCCAATAGGAGGATAGTTTGGTTTAAATGGTTAATGATGTTAAGAGAACCCCTTCCAAAATTAAGCTCTGAATATCATAATCTTTGGCAACCTTAGTCCCCATAGAGAAGAAAACTAGGGCTTCAGCATAATGATCTCTGAATCCATGTACTGCCAAAGCAGTAGTAATCTAAAACCTGTTGATCACTATAACACCTCCCAAGCCAGCCAAAGAGTAGGTTTACCCTTGGAGGGCACATCAAAGTGTATTTTATGCCATTTTCTCACAAGATGATCCAAGAATCAAAGGACCATCAATGTTAGAGTATGCCTAGCTAAAACACAGCCCATGTCCAATATTCAATTGGAAATAATTTACTCTCGTCAACAACGATTACTGCTTATTTTGGGAGGTTTGACCTCCCCCCTCCAATATTATCTTTAAACAAAAAAACACCATGACCAATCTTAACAAAGCTGAGTTACAATGTACTGTTATTTTAAATGATATCATTCCTATATTTCTAAATTTTCCAGATACTTATGGCGGCATGACCAGTTCCAAGCCTCTCACAAACCATGCTTAAAAGTAGGATTCACAGTGGGTCTGAATTGGATGATAGTCCTTAGGAACCATCCAGAGTAACATTGACTTGGAAAGCGAAATAACTACGAAATCATGGTAGTATAATCACAGTGAATAAAAAGGTTCTTAAATATTTCAAAATCTCTTTTGCATAGGTGGGCACCTATGAGGCATTATGAACCCTTTCTCAATACAAGTTATTCATTAGTATATCTTACTCTAGCACAAGCTAAATATAAAATTTGAAATTTTGTTTTTAGGGGTACTTAGTCATTCCATATTGCCTCCAATAAATTCACTTCTGGGTTATTACTCAAAGTAAGAATTAATCTAGATTTAACCATTATAGTCCCCATCTCTGAGAATTGTTCCAAAAAAAATCATATTTGATGTCCATTGATTTACCTTAAGGGGATGAGGTCTGATTGCTCCTGAAGAGGAGAAACAACACAAAGTTCAAATACAAATCCATCCACTGAGAGGGGCTTTCCTGTTCTTCCAACTTTTTATTTCCATCAATCCATTATAAACTGACCTTAGTACCATATTTTTGTTCAGGCTCTCTCTTTATCTACACCAAACTATCTTTGAGGATAAGATAGACCAATTATCACCCAGAGAAAAATTGTCTCTACCATGACCATTTCCCACTTTCCATCTATCATCTGCTTGATAAAATTCATGGTAAGAATCAAGTGTTCCAAGAAAAGGAAACATGAAAACATGGGGAAGTGTTCTACAGGGAGGAAGAGGAAGTTCTTTTTGCTCAAGATATTTAGCCGGGACTGAGTTCAAATCATGGGTGTTCCTCCGATATTCATTCTCCAAAACCATTTTACAAATTAAGCCAATATTCATTTTTTCTAATATCTTTATGACAAGCCCCAATCCTTTTAGTAGTGACACTTGATCCTAGGAAAACCAAGTTGATATTGAATTGTTCCTCATTCCCTACCATAAAAAGTGTATAAATCCTTTCAATTTTTTCTCTGAAGGCCAGAATGAATTGTTGTTATAAAGGAACTCAATGTAGATAGGAAGATTTTGAAGAGTGATTTTGATAAGTAAACATTTACCAACACTTGAAAGAATGGCTCCATTCCATCTAGCCAATTTCTGTTGGAATCTTTCCAATAAGTCATTCTAGACTTTTTTTGAGACTTATTTAGTACCCAGGGGGAGCCCCAAATAAGTAGTGGAAGGAAGTAAATTGATTTGACAAACCACAATACTTTGCAATTCTATTCGGTCTTTCAAGGAGTATGAAAAAGAAAATAGGCTTTCTGTTAAAGTTGATGCTCTTGCCCAGAAGCAGCCTAATAAAATTTTAGAATTGGGATTTGATCACCTAAATTTATACAGAAGATCCACTAAAAATAGGATAGCTCATACGGCAAATGCTGATGGGAATTGTTTGATTTGTAGAGGCAAGTTTATGCCTTTAGTAAGACCATCTTAATAGCTTTGGTGATTTTTGATTTTCTACTGAAGATATTGCAAAAAATAAAGAGAAGATGGGGATTATGGAGATCCCTCTGTCTTAGTCACTAATGTTGGTGAAGTATCCCATTGGTTCCCCCATTAACCACCACCAAGACTCTAGTCAGTGAGATGCAAGCCTGATAACTCCTCCTAAATTTGCCAAGAAATCCAAATTTGGCCAAAACTGTCAAGAAAAGAACGGGAGACTTTATCAAAAGGCTTTATTGATGTAAAGTTTAAGGAGCCTATTGTTTGAATTTTTTATATTACCATTGAGCTGAATAATCTCATGCACCATGATCACTCGTCTGATTATCTACCTTGAGGAACCCACTTTGTAGTCTTTGAGATAAATCAGTCGAAATGGACTGCAGTCTGCTTGGTGGCAATTAATATTAGTAAAAATTCAATAGATCGCATTAACCAAGCTAATGGGTCTAAAATATTTGAACCTTAGCATCCAATTTTTTTTTTTTTTTTAGGTAGAACTATGTGGGTATTATTATATTAAGCTCTTTCAATAAAATCTCTAAGTTTTAAGAAAGTAATGTAAGGCCTTAGGAGCTCGTCTGAGTAGATTTCCAAAAAAATTGAAAAAAAATTGACAGAGAAGCCATTAGTCACGGAGCCCGTATCTCCGGCAGAGCAAAAATTAGCTTTCTAAAGATCCTCCAATCAGTAACAGCTTTGGTAATATATATTTTAAAAATTCACTCATCATGGATATGGTTTGGTTGGTAAAAGTTCAAAATACTACATCTATCTCAATATTCCAACATGACCTACCTAGTGATAATTGGAAATTGTGTCTAAAGTATGTACATGGAGGTGCCACAACTATGGAGGAGAACATTTGTGGTCTACAAGGATGATTTGATTATAATACATATCCTCCATGAATATTTTTCATATTTATAGTTTCCTTTCACCTTTAATCAACTAGTCTATTAGTGTTATCTAAGGTGGCCACCTGGATCAATCACATCTTTAGGTATCTTTGAGACTACTTTATTTTATGCTATTGTGGTTCGTATTGATCCCACAATCTCATAATTCCATTTTTTATCAACTTACAAATGATAAAATGAACACATGGGTGTTTTCAAAATCCGTTCTCATCAATTTACTTTATCATTAAGTCGTTGTTCAAATCTATCTGTACACTTTAGATCCCATTTCTTCCTTGTTCATAAGGAGGGAACTTGTGGTATTTACTTTTATGTCCTTAGTTTTTTGCAAGGTTTTACAAGTGGATAAAAATAAATGTACATCATATCCTTCCATTTGTGTGTTTAGGTGACTTTTTTCCAACACAAGTGGACACCACTACTTTTTCATAAAGAACCTCTCTCAATTTCATGTCCAACCTATCTATCCAACCTATAACCACGTTTTTGCTCCTGTACAATCATCTCTAAACTACCCCATCCAAAAATTATTCATGTTGAAAATAAAAATAAAAACAAATACCTAATTACAATTCATGATATTAATCATTTTTTTTAAATAATCAATATATTGTGCATTCTAATATAGGTTGTGCATTTTCTTTTGATAGTTCTATTTCTTCTAATTCCTATTCTAACATTTATATGTTTGCAAAAAAGAAGAAGAAGAGACGTATGAAGAAGGAAATGAGTTAGATAATAAGAAGGAAGAAGAAAAATTCTTTGATTTTATGCAAGATGACACATAACCTAGTGTTGAAGATTAATAATTAGTGAACGAGTCCCTTAAAGACTAACCCTTGACACAAATTGAACTGTGAACAATCTTAGAAAACATGGAAGATATAGAGGGGTATTCTTTCGAAATGATGCCACCCAAGTTTCCTTATTATGAGCCTAATTTGGGAGAGGGTGTGCTTGTTAGAGGAATTTATGAAACTAAAGAAAATATGGTTGACACATAAGAAAACCCTATAGAAATAGAAGGGATGCAAAAAAATATTGCAATTGAAAAATGGTGTACAATCATTTCACACCTTGAGGAACCAATTATCCCGAGGATTATTTCACCCCATGATACGCTTAATGTAGTAATCTAGATAAGGGACTTATGTGCCTTTACATGGGTTTACTTTGAGGTAATGATTTCACCCCCTCCCCATGCACTCAATTTTTATCTTTGGAATAAAAGGTTATATTCATGTACATCATAATTATAGGCATAATTTTGAATTTAATGTACTAATAAATTATGGTAAGAATTCAAGGATGTTTTTGTAAGCCTCACAAGAGAAACTAGGAGGAATTTTCTACTACCCTCGAGTGGAATTTGTTTCACTCAAAAATATGCAATTCCACTCTCTCGTCCCTAGTTGTATACATTGGTTTAGTTTAGGCTAGTTTTCTTTCTTTCATCATAATAGTTTTCTTTTTTAATTTCATGTTTTTTATTTGTAGTTCTTATGTTTAATAAATATGGAAATTTTCCCTGCAATTTTCATCCCTAGTTTTTTCTGTTTATGCCCGACCTTGATTTATAACTTCCCTCATGTACAATCACCTAATATGTCTGAAGGAACCTATGGAAATATTCACCTTGTATGCAACACCCATAAAATGTTGTTGTTATTCTAAGAACATTTGAGTTTCATATGATTTGTTAATCCTCAGGATGAATGCAATTAGTTGTGTTTAACTATTTTTTATTTTTCAAATTAAATATTGAATCTTTTCTTTGGAGTTTTCTCAAATTATTAAAATAGTTTTTATACTAAAAGAGATTCACCCACACTTTCTCAACGTAAGAATTACCGATAATGCCAGGGATCCGTTGAATCTAAGAGTGCACTATTAAAAAATGTGAGATGTTAATTTCACAAAGGAAAGACTAAGCACACACATAAAAATATAAAATTTATGAAGAACAATGAGATAAAATATTTTTTTTATTATTGGTAAATACTTTTAAAGGGACTATACCCTGTTACAAAAAGGGCTCAACAACCTAATATAACAATGGAGATTCAACAAGAAAGGATCAAAATCCAAATAGAATAGTATTACCATAAGTAATCAAGAGGTATTTACAACAAGAAACAAAAAAAGGACATAGACTGCAACATAACAGCAAAAAAGCAACAAAGTCACAACAAAAAGACCACCAAAGATCAACATCTACAATGATTCCCACCAGCCCAAGTGATTTTACTTCTTGGATGCTCTTTCAATTCTGGACTGGATCGTTTGTAGTGAGGTAAACAACACCAGTGTGGTGATGTGCATTGATTCCAAAACATTCAACTACAAGATGGTCAGACTCCTCTCTTTATCATTACCCCAAATAGTTGCAGGGATCCCACTAAGCATGGAAATGCTCCAAACTTTCTGCTCTAAAAATTCACTTATGGCTTTGAAGATAGCCATGTTGTGATCATGTCTATCTTTAGCTCTCCCCAGTCTAGTGTTTAGAGATTTCAGCTTCTTATAAATATCAGTAATCTGATCCTTTCCATTGTCAGTATCTTCATCAATTTTTCTTTTCCCTTTTTGCTTTTCCATACGCTTAAGGTCCTTCTTCAGCTGCTTCATCTCTTTCTCCAAAGACTTCAGTCTACGAGGCACTAGAATCCCCTCCTGATGTAGGGCCATATCAATACCAGCATTGCTGATATGCAACAAGTTTTGAGCAACCTCCATCTCTTTAGCGCTTTTGAGAATCCTGGCGGTGTGAGGGGTGTCTGTTTTCTTGGGGTTCTTGGTTTTGGATTTGGAATGGGTGTCAAGAATGGGAGTGGAAGTAGAGGAGGTGGTAGCATGTGGATCACTAGGAGCAGTCGGGAAGCAAAGGAATAACACAAGAGTGCTTTTGAAAATCTAGAATAGAGCGCTGAAGGGAATTGAGCAAGTAATGTGGGAAGCAAACTGCAAAATACCTTCTAAAATGGTTTTAAAAGACAAGGTGTTTAACAGGGACCATTTTGTAACACCCTTCCAAGGAAATATTGTTGACCATCATATTTGTCACTTCATCATACAGAGTGGGAATATAACTTACCCTTATGCCCGCAACAACAAACTCAAGCTCCTCGCCCTCGTCAGAGAATTTCTTGGCCTTAGTGACCCTATCAATCCTTTTACTAAAAAAATGATAGCCCTCAAGTTCTAGGCCTATAGTCTCAACAATCATCTCCTCGTTAATAGTAACATGGTGGCCACCATATTTCACCCATCTATCCTTCCAATCCATAGCAAAATGAACTGAAATGTTTGATCATGACCCTGAATGCGTTCAATGAAATTTGAGATGCCTCCCTTGTGCAAAAGGTTCCAAAGTACCTCGTTATTCTTCCAATCTGGATTGTAACATGGCTCCAATTAACACGGCACCCCTCCCATTTTCTTCTTCTTCCTACTAATCCAGCGAATTTTCTACTCAAAACCCTCGTAAGAGTTTGTTTCTTCCTTATGTCTGTCTTGTTTTTTGAAATTCCTCCCACCTGTGTGAGGTTCAATAGCTTTAATGTGGCCATAATAAGGAGGATAATTCACACATGTGTGAACTTTCACCTCCGTTAAGGCCCACTCCATGTCATTATTAAAATCACTCCACATATGTAATCCCATAATTATCCACATTAATGCTAGTTTGAACTGCATTAGGGATGTTATTTACATTATCCCATATGATAAGATTGATATTGATGCCCATATTAGCCAATGTGTCTGCAACCTTATTCCCCTCCCTATAGGTATGTCTAATAATGATATTCTTGAAATTTTGACAAATATTTCTTGCTTCCATAATAAATTCCTTGATAGTCCAACTAGGAGGATAAGTTTGGTTTAAATGGTTAATGATGTTAAGAGAATCCCCTTCCAAAATTAAGCTCTGAATATCATAATCTTTGGCAATCCTTAGTCCCCATAGAGAAACTAGGGCTTCAGCATAATGATTCATCTGAATCCCCATTTTACTAGCATAAGCAGTAACTAAACAACCTTTATGATCCCTAATAACACCTCCCCAAGCAGCAAGATTAGGGTTACCCTTGGAGGCACCATCAAAGTTGATTTTATGCCAGTTTCTCCCAAGATGAATCCAATGAATCAAAGACCTATCAATGTTAGAGGTATTCCTAATCTATAAACCAGCAGTTCCAATATTCCAATTGGAAATAATGTACTCTTCGTCAACAAGATACTTCTTATTTTTGGGAGGTTTGAACCTCCCAATATTATCTTTAACAACATGACCAATCTTAACAAAGCTGAGCTTACAATGCTACTTGTTATTTCTGAAAATGATATCATTCCTATATTTCTAAATTCTCCAGATAATATGGGGCATGACCAGTTTCCAAAGCCTTCTCACAACACAATGCTTAAAAGTAGGATTCCATTGGGTCTAGAATTGGATGAAGTCCTTAGGCACCATCCAGAGAACATTGAACTTGGAAAAGGCATAACTCGAAATCATGGTAGTATAATCACAGTGAATAAAAAGGTTCTTAATATCTTCAAAATCTCTTTTGCATAGGTGGCACCTATTAGGCATTATGAACCCTTTCTCAATCAAGTTATCATTAGTAATAATTCTTCCTCTAAGCACAAGATAAAATAAAAATTTGATTTTAGGGGTTAACTTAGTCATCCATATTTTGCTCCAATTAAATTCACTTTGGGTATTCTCAAAGTAAGAATTATATCTAGATTTAACCATATAGTCCCCATCTCTAGAATTGTTCCAAAAAAAATCATATTTGATGTCCATTTGATTCAAGGGGATGAGGTCTAGTTGCTCCTGAAGAGAGAACAACACAAAGTTCAAATCAAATCCATCCACTGAGAGTTGTTTCCATCTTTTTTATTTCCATGTAATCAATTACCTTAGTACCATATTTTTGTTCCAAACTCTCCTTAGCTACACCAAATCTATCATTAAGGTTAAGATTAGACCAATTATCACTCCAAAAACTAATGTCTCTGCCATTTCCCACTTTCCATCTACATCCTTGCTTGGTAAAATTCCTGGTAAGAATTAAGTTGTTCTAGAAAATGGAGCCATGGGGAAGTTGTTCTATATGTAGGAAGGAGGAAGTTGTTTGTTGTTCTAGATATTTAGCCTTAATTAGATCTATCCAAGGTTGTTCCTCTGAAAGGAATCCCCAACCCATTTTTGTAATTAAGGCCATATTCATTTTTCTAATATATTTTATGCCCCCAGCCCCTAATCCTTTTAGGAGGGCACACTTGATCCCATTGAAACTAGGTGATATTTAAATTTTTCTTCTGTTCCCTGCCACAAAAAGTGTTTCTGAATCCTTTCAATTTTTTCTCTAAAGGTAGAGGGAAATGTTGTATAGATACATAATGTAGATAGGCAGATTTTGAAGAGTACTTTTAATAAGCAGACATTTACTAGCACTAAAAAGAATGGCTCCTTTCCATCCTGGCCAATTTCTTTTGGAATCTTTCCAGTAAGTCATTCCAGAATTTGTTTGAGACTTTTTTAGTACCCAGGGGGGAGCCCTAAATAAGTAGTGGGAAGCACATTTATTTTATAACCCAATACTTTAGCAAGTCTATTATGTCTTTCCAAAGGAGAATTGAAAAAGAAAATGGAACTTTTGTTCAAAGTTGATCTCTTGCCCAGAAGCATGCCTCATAAAATTTCAGAATGGACTTGATCGCCTTAGCTTCCAGTATAGATGCCACTAAGAGTAGGATAGTGTCATACACTTAAATTTTTGGTGAGAAGCTGAATGATTTGTAGAGGCAAGTTTAGTGCCTTTTATAAGACCATCTTTAATAGCTTTGGTGATTTTTCTACTGAGGCTATCTGCCAACAAAATAAAGAGAAGAGGGGATATGAGATCCCTCTGTCTTAGTCCCCTACTGTTGGTGAAGTATCCCATTGGTTCACCATTAACCACCACAAAGAATCTAGCAGTTGAGATGCAAGCCTTGATAACTCTCCTAAATTTGCCAAGAAATCCAAATTTGGCCAAAACTTTGTCAAGAAAAGACCGGGAGACTTTATCAAAGGCTTTATTGATGTAAAGTTTAAGGAGCATGCTTGAATTTTTATTATTATCCATTGAGTGAATAATCTCATGCACCGTGATCACTCCATCTTGAATTATCCTACCTCTAATGAACCCACTTTTCTCTTTTGAGATTAAATCATTCGAAATGGACTACAGTCTGGTGGCAATAATCTTAGTAAAAAATATGTAGATAGCATTAACCAAGCTAATGGGTCTGAAATCTTTGAAATCTTTAGCATCCATTTTTTTTGGAGCCAGCACTATGTGGGTATTATTAAGCTCTTTCAATAAATCTCTAGCTCTAAGAAATTCATTTATAACCCTTAGGAGATCATCTGAGAAGATTTCCCAAAAAATTTGACAAAAAATTGACAGAAAAGTCATCAGGTCCCAGAACCTTATCTCCTTCAAGAGAAAAAATAGCTTTCTGAAGCTCCTCCAAAGTAGTAGATTTGGTAATATCTTTAAATCTCTTCTCCTCTATTTTATCATGCGGATAGCTTCAAGCATAAAAGATTCATCCATATCATTAGTATCACTCTTCTCATTAAACAATTTTTCATAAAATCTAAGAGCTTCTTCCTTGATGATCCACAAATCTTTATGATGTTTTTGTTGCCTTTAAATACTTTCATAATCCTATTATAGGCTCTATGATTCAATGTGGTCATATGGAAGAATTTCATATTTCTGTCATCCCCTTTCAACCATATAGCCCTAGATTTAAGCCTCCATAGGAATTCTTCCCTGCTACAAACCGTGTACAACTCTAAAGGGATATTTTTTTCCACTAAATGATCTTCCCTAGATTTCCCCTATAAGTTTATTTTGTTTTTCAGATCTTGGAGTCTCTGTTTTAGCTCCTTTTTTCACAAAAACATTCCCAAAGACTTCTTTATTCCAGATTTTAACTTTTTTTTTAACATTTTTAAGCTTTTGAATAAGTCTATATTGAGTAGTTCCTCCTCCCCCCCCCCCAAATCCACCAATCCTTGATTCTATCAAATATGTCATCACACTCCATCCACATCTTTTCAAATTAAAAGGAGCTTTTGGTAGGCTTACCCCAGTTAACAAAATTTATAACTATCAGATTGGGATCAGATGCCTATTCTAGGAAAAGATGTGAGATGAAACTCTTGATAAAGAATCTAACTTGTTGAGATAAGGGCTCTATTCAGTCTGAATTGAATCATATCCCTTCCTAACCTCCAGTTTTTCTAGGTATATTGATTTCCATGAAGGTCCACATCCATGAGATTTAGATTAGCCACTGAAGTCAACAAAATCATCCATACCAATAGAGAAAGAAGAGTTTCCCCCTTATTTTTCTCCTGGATTTAATGGGGAATTGAACTCCCCCATAATGAGCCAGTTGTCATCACTATGCTGAATTCTAAAAACCTTTAGATCTCTCTAGAGATTCCTTCTTCCACTAACCGTATTGGGCGTGCAGATATTGGAGAGGATCCAAGTATTATTATTTTCAAAAGCATGGAATTTAACAGCAAGATGATTACTAGTTTCAGAGAGAATCATACTAGTGAAATGCTTCTTATCCCAAAAAAATTCCATGCCACGTGAAGCTCCCTGAGATTCCACTGCAGCTATGTCTGAATTTTCCCTAAAATTGCTCTTATAATTAGCAAGTATCTTAGAATTCATATTTGTTTCTTGCTAAAGTAGAATGCCAGGTCTACTAAAAAATCTTAACACTTTGATTATTCTTTGTTTATAATTTCCATTCAGACCGTGAACGTTCCAAGATATGATCTTCATCTAACAGAAATAGGTGATGCAATTGTCTGATGTCTCAATTGGCTTTGAGTACCATCTGCAATATCTTCTTCTATTCTTTGGGTTCTTAGAGTATTCTTAGAAGGTCTACCTCTTTTAGAGATGCTTCCAAAATCCAATACTCTTATAGTAGAAGATCTTATAGTTCTTGATGTTGAAGCTCCCCAATTATCAATTTTATTTTTCTTCTCATTATATAATGAATCTGGGATCTTCTCGAACCCCTTCAGTATTTTCTTTTTCTGGATTTAACCTCTATAAAACCATTGGGATCTAGATCTTCATCCTCCATTATATTGTCTTTGAGAGGTGTAACTTTCCCCTCCTCTTTCTTTCCCTTCTCACTTTCTATGAGTTGTACAAGATGCTAAGTTGGAAAAGCAAAGGGGGTTTCCACTTTTAGGAGAGCAACTCTTAAATAGCGTAGTCTCTCTTTAGTGAATTATCGTATACATATATTTCTTTATCCTCATTTAGAACTTCCTCAATGGTACTTAAAGGATCGGGAAAGGCATTTTCAAAAGCTAATACCTATGGCACAGCTACAGTGTCCTTATTCTTATCCCAAAGCTCTTTCTGATCAACCTCCTTGGAAATAAGATTTACTAACACTATTTCAATTTGTTCATCAACCTCCAGAAACACCTTCACTAGAGTTTGAGGATATAAATCTTCTGTGGAGGTTGGAAGACTTACTGAAGCACCCACCACTAGGGTTTTGGGATGCCAAAGATTTCTACTAACCAGCGGTTTCCTGATTGGAGTTCTAAAACTCTTTTTGTCTTTCTTGTATTTCATCTCTAGATGGTGGAGGGGTAGCCCTTCCCCCTGTCCTTGGTATTTATTTTTTCCCTCCTCCTTGTTATCCAGTCAAGCTTCATGTGTCTTACGAGTCTCTCCACTAGGATTATCAAGTTTTCCTACTTTTTCCTCTTGAGAGATCTCTTTGTTAGGACATCTACTAGTAAAATGTACTATTTTATGGCATTTTTTACATCTCAAATGAAAAATTTCATATTTAATATTTTGATGCCAAATTCCATACTTAGAATGTAGAATGATTAGATTTAGTAGCTCCTGCTCCAATTCAGAAGAGATATAGAATCTAGCAAAATCTAGTCTGGATCTGTTCCTCATAGGCCCATCCAACCCAATCAGAGAGCCAAGAGATTTAGCAACATTTAAAATAATCTCATCATCCCAAGATTGCAGGGGTAGTCCTAGAAGCCTACACCATATTGGAATGGTATGTATATTCTCAGTACTAGGATCAAACCTAGGATACCACCATTTCAGAAAGAGACCCATATTACCCAACCACCATGGGCGTCCCAGAAGCACCGATTCCAAATCAGCCTGCTGATTGAATTTGGACAGAAAGAAACCCCTTGACATAGTGGTGATGCTCAGATCCCCTTTAGGTTGTCACTTTCTATAGGCCCATTTTCTAATGACATTAATATTAGGTCTAGAGTCGAGAAACTTACCTATAAGGGAAAGATTAGTTTTGTCCAAAGCTCGATGGAGACACCCATTTGGCACCTTCAGGTAGGTCACACCTTATTTTTCCTTCTCCCATGTGAACTACACCTTAGCTGGAGATTGCAGACCCACATTCCTGATTGGAGGGTTTTGCTGTAGCAATATCATTTTCCAAGCTAAAGGTGTGAATCCTAGCGTGGACTGTGCTTGTGGCTTATCAACTGTCTGATTCGAGTCAGTATGCAGCCCCTTCACAGTCAAATCTGAGTGAAAAAGTAGACATTTTGTAGCTAGTACAACAGAAACATTGCTAACTATTCCTCCATCACTCGTGTCCTCCATCGCGTTATAAGGAGATAAAATGTTAAAAGGAAAGAATGGCTCCAAATTAACTCAATACTCCATGTGATAGAATGATGCTAGTGATGTACATATATGAGGTGAATGTGTAACCTCCTCCTAGAATAATGACAACCTCCACCTAGAATAGTGGTAACCTCCATACCTGAGATAGTGGATAACAGAGAACTGGTCAAGGGTAGTAATTACCACTAGATAAAATAGTGTGGTCAAGTGTACACCTAAGAAAGCATATCCCATGAATGTATAAAAGCTCCAAGTAATTAAAAGAATACAAGAAAAATGAATATCCTACACTAACACCCCCCATTAGCAAAACTTAGGTGGGCAATGAAAAAGAAAATTTAGTCCCGATAAGAATGTCTGATGAGGTACCCATGTACAATGCATCTCTCAGAAATATAGAGTAAAAGGAGAAAACTTGGTGGGATAAAACGCCCCCATAAAAGAAAGACAAATTAGAATTGAGGAAGGATAGAATCCCCCTCCCCATGAAGATGATGAAGCTGCTAATATGGACAAAAGAATTTGGCCCTGACAACAAGCCCATGTTAGGTACCCAAGTACATAAAAAGATGAAATGTCAAGAAATAAGACAGCCTGATAAGAATCCAAAATTGGATGAGGCACTACTAAAGAATCTCCAACAAGTAAAACTTTATCCAAAGATCACCCTCCAATAAGAAGAAATGCACAAAAAAATATGTCCAATATTATTTTAAAAACCATTGGTTGGCCAAGCAGGTAAAAAAAAATAGAGGAAAAAGTCAACACTATAGAAGAATGGAGAAGTTGTGTGAACATACCATGCTCAAAGAGGAATATAGGAATCCACAACTGCTACAAGGAAGATATAGTGATCCTCAATACGGGCTCTGAAAATAGGCACCTTTTTAGATACACATCTATAATGCATGTACAAAATTCTTCTCAAGAGAATTACATGCACTAAATGTGCTTATTGTAGAAAGAATAAATGAAATAAACATATCATTCTAGGGGGTCTGATCTCCTACCAAACAAGACCCCACCCTCCCCGTCTTCAAAAAATATTCCATAACGTGAACCAAGTGATCATCATCTTCTTCGATCATCCACTGAAAAAATCCTCCCAAAATGTGGCACTTTATAGATTAATGTGTTTTAAAATATAAATACAACCAATGCGTGGGAAATTTAAAAATATGAATTTTGAAAAATATGCCACTCAGTTTTGAGTTATTTCTGAAAAGTTATTACAATAACTATTTCCCATAACTAAGGTCTATTTTAAATAAAATTACACTCAAACATTAAAAAAATACATTAAATAAGGATGAACCTATCCTTCCAACTATTCGTTGGAATCCACATAAAATTTAGAATAGAGTGGTTTAATTTTTGAAGGGGAATTGGCCTCCTGCCGAATTAGGCCTCACACTTTGTCTTCGACAAGCGAAGATGCAAGCTTAATTAAAAACTTAAATCTTATTTAAAGAAATATTCCAAATTGACTTGTCTTCCAAATGGCATAAAATGCTAATTTCATAAATTTTGGAAAATAATGAAAAGGAGGAAAAATACCATGGTTTTGTACTTGGATGTGTGCCCACCAATGAAGAAGCATTGGAGGAGTTGGCTTTAGGGTTTGAAACCCCAAATGTTCTGATTTTATTTTTTTGAGCGGTTATGGTGTCGCTTGATGACTGCAAATCAATGTAAAGGACGTCATTTTGGGCTTGGAGAGGCCAAGTATAGGTTTTGTAGGTTGATTTTCAATGTTGCAAGGGTGTTTTTTGAAGGTCGGAAGCATGTTTTTGAAGGTTTGAGGTGTTTTTTACATATTTCAACCTAAAAAAGGAGTGCTCATGTTAAAAACACCTTCCCCCAGATTTTTTTCACCCTATAACACTATTTTGATGGGAAAGGATGCAACCCAAGTCTGTAAATGAGCCAAAAAGATGGCTTTGATATCAAAACAACAACCCATATCTAAGGACACCCTAGCTAATTTCTAAGTGAAACCAAATTATAATCACATTAAAAAACACCTTTGGAAGATCTCAAACACATTTCTAGAATATTTTCCCTACGTAGAAATGGCCTCCACAAAATAAAAACTACAAAGATTTCTCCTTTACCAATAATAAAGTAATGTGAAATCTTTTCTTGCAAATAACAATCTCAATTGAAAAACTTATAGGATAAAACAAGACACATTTAATACCAGTGTGGCTCTGATACCATACTTCTGAATTGAAGAGTACACCAGTGAGAAATGTGAGATGTGAATTGCACAAAGGCAAGACTAAGCACACACATACAAATATGCAATTTATGACGAACAATGAGATAAAATGTGAAAATGCAAGAATGTATCTAAATCAACTCAATGCTCCATATGATAGAAAGATGCAAGAGATGTACATATAGGAGGTGAATGTGTAACCTCCTCTTACAATAATGGCAACCTTTACCTAAAATACCAATAACCTCCATACTTGAAAGAGAAGTCAACAAAGAACTAGTCAAGGATAATAATTATCACTAGCTAAAATAGTGTGGTCAAGTGTACACCTAAGCAAGCATATCCCATGAGTGTAGGAAAGCTCCAAGTAAATAGAAAACATAAGAAAAAGGAATATCCTACACTAAAAAGCATTTCCTTTTGGGTGTACATGAAAGCACAAGAGAAAATAATTTTCTCTCTATAACTTGTTTAAACCATCCTTTGACTTAGCTAAATTGGTTTCCAAACCCTATGCACAAAAGAGAAGAAAATAGATATTTCTCAAATTAAAGTGTTTCAAACTATTTCCAGCACATGGTATATTTTGGTAATCTCCACTAGGGCTATTGATGACCAACCAAAAGTGGAGAAATTTCATGAGTGGAGCCAAATATATCTTTATCAGGGCTATATATTTATAGCTAGCTTCAAATAAATGCCTCATTGTTTCCCTTCAATCCACCCCCAACAATATATAAAAATAAAATAAAAACCTTGTCAGCAAGTGATCCAAGTGATCACTCTTTACACTGGACAAGAAAATCCCAAAGGTAAGGTAAATTAAATTCACACACATACATGTGCATGTGCACGTGTGCATGTCTCTTTTTTAATTATATAAACTTAGTGTGTTGCACAATAATGTTGAATCCATTTATTTCTCTTTTAACTTTAAATTTTAAAGCTTTCTGAGTGTGTTTTTTTTTATCATTTTATTATCAATTAGATATTTTGGGATATAACAGATTCACAATTTTTAACTTTCCCAAGGTAATTTTCTAAAAGAGTTTAATTTTTTTGGCCACACAACACATCCTAATTTCCCTTAAAAAAATACATGGAGCCTCTTGTATTCCCCTGAAAAAAATAAAATTCTCGTGTTTTTTAATTTTCTCATTCTCTATGTAGTTCAAGTTTTATTTTATTAGGCCCCTTTACATGTTTCATGGTCCCATACTATGATATCTTCTTTGTTAAAGTTCACCCAACATCACTTGACTCTCATTTTGAGTGTCTAAGTGACCCCCCTTTATGCACTACATTGAAAAGTTGTATAACAGCCTTGCATGGAATTCCCATTACCTACACACTATTTTGTAATATCCTTTTCTTATCCATGGAATTTATGACCTGTACAACACTTTTTTTCACCCCTGATGTCATTTTACATGGCCTTTGGCACCATATGTTTCTACACAAATTTCATTTCACCGTGTATATTATCTTTCAAGATCGCTGCCAATGAAAATAATTACAAAGTGTTTAGAAAAAATCTCGTTCACCTTGGGATTATCCACTTAAACACCACAACATTGCACATTCAATGAAGTTTCATGCATCATTGTGTGGACATTTCATGAATCATATGGCCTCACAATGCTCTATGACATTAAAACATGTGAGTTGGCCTAAAAAATATAATCCCATAATACCATAATGCACAATCACAAATATCTCACATTTGTCCTGAGGTAGAATGTTTCCTAATGGTTTTTCATAACCTTATCATTTTTTGATGTAGTTACAAAAATGTATAAAATGAAGCCCACTTGGGCATATCAAACACCTAACACTTAGTTTTTTAAATATTAATTTTGTACAAGTAACATACACACATTCATATTATCTTAAAGGAATACGTAATGAGATTAATCCAAAGAGGATACTACACACATTTAAATCATTCTTACCACATGAAAATAAGAACCATTATCAGTGAATATAGTTGTACAAAGATTAGGGAAAATGAAATGTGTGTGTAGACACTAATTTTTAGTACACTTGTCCCTCATCTCGTGTTCGCTCCCCTTCATCATCATCTTGCAAATACATATCTCTCTTCCCATTCAAATTAATATTTCCCTCTTAAATTATATTTATCCTATCTAATTCCCCTTTTCCCATCTTAATCCTATCATTATTTATCCCCCCAATTCATCCCTAATCACATTTAATTACCCCTAAACCCATCCATTATCCCTAATCTCATCTCTAAACACTCCATTTATCATCCCTATATTCCCATTTACCCTCATTCAATGAGTTTCTATCTTCCATTTACCTTTTATCCTCCCTATGCAATCATAACCCACCTAGAGAGCCTGAAACCCTAATTCTACTCCTTTAGGGCCCTTTTCATCGAGTTGAGCATCATTTCCACTACCCAAAGCAAGGGTTAGCCATAGTCGACAATGTCCCTATAAGTATGCCCCTACCACTCCTCTCTTGAGGATGTAAGCTTCAGAATTCAAGTCTTCTTGTGATTTTTGTTATTTTTCTTTCTCTTGTTTAGAGCTGTAGCCATCAACTTAGAGCTATTTTATAGATCTTGCATGCCATCTTGGGAGTCTTGAAGTCCTTTTCTTGTGTGGAGCCCCCATTATCATTTCCATCATCCTCTTTACATTAGCTCTATGGGTTTGCTAGTTGTCTCAGAGCTCTATCATTGCATTTCACATCACTGATCCTTTCCCAAAATCATTTCACCATCCACTTAGTCCCATCAAACTCTAAATTTACCCCTAGTCGCTATCAACCTTGCCTAGTCGTCATTGGCCTGATCTACATCAATCCTATTTTCTGTCTTCCACCTTCCCTATCATTTTTTTTCCATCTTCCTTCAGTAATCATGCCTCTCTTTTCTTGTAATCCACATGTTCAAGATCATATCTTTCATCTTCATTACACCACTCACTATCGATCCATCCCATTCATCGTCAACCCTACACGCATTTATCAAATCTATCAATTTTCATGCATCTTTTATATCTCTATAGTATTTAAACATTAGATCTAGGACCCTCTTAGTGTTTTAGATCCTGTTGCATATTTTTTTCTACTTATATTTTGGTTCACTCTGTTTCAATTGTTGTCTAATAGACTTGTTAGTCTCAGGTCTCCGTCGATCTGATCAGGTTTGATCTCATTTATCATCACTTATAATTTTCAGATCTTTATATATATCATATCTCTATTTTATGTGCTTATCTGTTGCATCCTATCTATCCATTATAATGTTTCTATATTTTTATCAAAGTGGGTTAACATCCATCCCTAGGAAGTTATCAGTTCTAGGGATTGACCTAGTCAAGAAACCCACCATCTTATCTACTAATTATTTTTCGTGTTTAGTTTCTATTTGTTGTATAAGTTATCAAGCTCACAACCAAGAGGATATTTTATGCCCGTATTTTCATCATCATTGCATATCAAGAGGTATACTTAAACCCTCTCATCATTTTGAGTTTCCTATTTTCTTGTATTCCTTTCCATTAGCTTAAAACAAGAGTGGGAAAATTCGATCAACATTATGCTAGTTTATTGTGTGTATTTCTAATGTTCAATGGTTCATTCATGATAATAGTATTGCACTTTCCATGTGTGTATAAGAAATGATGAAGGTGAAAGCATAAAAAATTTTAGGGGTGCACAATTCCACCAAATATGGTACTGTGTAAAGAAAAGGGGAAGAAATTGTACAAAGAAAGAACAAGGACCATAGCACAGGAAAAGAGAAAAAAACTAATTCACAAATAATATAAGCCTACATGCCACCAAAAACAATGCACAAAAGATAGAGAATGCTTATTTGGTAGAAGAAAAATCCAACTACAAAATTCAATAGAGGTGTTATTTATAACACAATAGTGTTTATAGTTAATACTTGAGATCTTGATCTCGTCCACTTGTATACATTAGAAACTAGAAAATCCCCTTAAACACTCCATTTTAGAGATGTTATCCAATTTCACCCCCCCAGGGTTGAATTGATAACATACATCAGGATTCTCAAGTCCTAGGTTAAAAAGAACGAGCTCTGAGAAAATGCGAGAAGTTGTAGAAAATAAGCCTGGGCCAGAAAAAATTGTGAAAATCGGCTAAGTCTTTGTCCTAGGAGTAGTTGGGACATTCGGGACACAAAGGTACGGTTCGTCCGAAATGCCTCCAGGAAGCCCACGAAGCACTGGGACAATTGGGACAAATGAACGTGAAGGACGTGAACCGGCCGGTTCGGCCGAAAAGGAAAATAGAAGCACTGGGACAATCGGGCCGTTCAGGATGCGAGGGACGCGGAAAGCCGGTTCAGCCGAAGGAGAATAAAAACAGCTAACTGATCGAGACATTTAGGCCTTGAGGATGCGAACCGGCCGGTTTGTCTGAAACAGGAAACTTCAGCACAAAAACATTTGGGACAAAGGGACGCACAGGACGTAGATAGCCGAAGGAGCCGAAAGCCAATCAGATCATGACATGTGTCGCCGGCAGAAAAGGGACATGGAAGCCCATTTCGGGCGGATCGGAGGATTTTTTCCCATGAAGCACTGGGACATATGGGACAATAGGACATGAAGGACGCGAAAGGCCGGTAGGCCCGTGGACAAATCACAGCATGACACGTGTCACCAAGGAAAATGGTCCAAAAGTCAAAGGGTGAGTTTTCAAGCACTTATCCAAACCAATGAAATAGTGCCACGTGTCCAAGTTTAAGGGGCCCACAAGAAAAACCCGTGAAAATGTGGAGAGAGGGAATTGCTCAGTGAACCAGAGCCTGCCACGTGTCGTCCAGATAGCAAAGCACGGGAAAAGAAATTTAAAAATCCATTTTCACCGGTTTTGTGCCCTAAATCTTCAGATCATCATATCTTTCGATCCAGAGCTCAGATTTGCACGTTCTTTATATCAAAGGAAAGCTGTTGAAATTCTCTACATGATTTTGGGGTCAATCTTGCATTTTGGTGTAGTTTGGAGGGAGAAAATTAAGAAAAACGTCTCTAACACGTGTAATGCTTCAACTACCAACTTTAATGCAGCAGACAGCTCGCCGCTCCTGTTTGACAGCCCGCTGTTTTGCCAGGATCCGCCGCTTGGATCATAATGAGATGATTTTAAATGATACCAAGAAGTGGTTGGGGAAGATTCTAGATTTCCTCTCTCTTCCCCCTCATTTCTTCATATATATTGTAAAGAGGAGCTCCTTAAAAGGTCGAACATCTTTGTTTTGCATCCCCCCTTCTTCCCTTGCTTGCAAGAGAATTTTTGGAGCTTTCAAACCTCCCATATGGGTTGTAATGCTAGTCTTTTTTGCCTCTTGGCCACTACAATGTCTTGTATCGACTTTTGAGAAATAATATATATGTTTGTGATTGATTCTCAGCCCTCTCACGTATTTATTGTTGTCATTTTGATCTCTTATTGCAGTTTGGTTATCTGTGCATGGTGTTTGTATTGCATCTATGTGGTCTATGTTAAATTTTCAAAACAAGTGTCTAACATTCCTCGGTGCATCACCTTTGTAGTTTAGGTTTTATTCTATGCATCTTCTTACCCTGTCTCCTTGGCAAGTTAGATTAGGTTTTAGTAAACCCTCTACATTTTTGTATGCATCTGAACAGAGGAATAGGAACCATCCTTCTCTGGAGAATCCTTCTCATCCTTACAAGTCCCACACTTGGAGAAAGGATTCCATGTTGTGCAATCACACTGGATGCCTGAACATCAACCTAGAAGCCTGATCCGCATCCAAGGGTGCTGTGAGTCTGAAATAACAGTTTTGGCACGCCCGGTGGGAGACTAGAGGTCTCATTTTTATTGCAGCAAAGTTCATATGCATTTGCTGCAGTTTTCTTGCTTATAAGAGCTGTTATTTACATATGTGGCGACTCCAAGGGGAAGAATCAACTGGTTTCAGCAGTGCAGGCCTGAAAACTCATGAGAAGAATCACCACAAGGTCAAGAGTCGGAGAAGAAGAAGTGTTGTTTGAATACCTGCAGTTATCTCCAAGGAGAAGGAAAAGAGGAAGAAGGATTCAAAGGTATCCATCTCCACCAAACAGAACTCTCTCAACTCCTCCACCTGACAGGCCTTTCATTCAATATACAAGGGCTTTAAGACCAATCAGAATGGCTTAGAACAATCCCTACATCAACTTCACAAGCAGCAGCCCACTTGCTCTCAATGCACAACATCCAGTTCCTATTTCAGCCTTGAATAACATTCCCTACTTCACCGGAGAAAATCAGACTACTCTAGGTGATCATGTTAAAGATATTGCTAACCTTTTTGCAATCCATGAAATCAATGAAATGTAAGTGGCTGTCAAATTACTGGCATCTTCATTCAAGGGTAAAGCATTGCAATGGTTTAGGAGCCTTGGGGCTGGTTCTATCACAAACTGGAATCAGTTGTGCATTGCATTTCACGAGCAATTTGGAGAGAAGGGAGACAACTTGTCTCTTTTGGAGCAGCTGACAACTATCAAGAGAGCCCCCAACGAGCAGCTGACTGATTTCAACTTCAGATTTCAAAGGTCTTGGGATAGGATTCCAGTGGCAGTCAGGCCAACGGCAGGAGGTGCTTTTCTATATTACCTTAAAGCTTTGAATTCTGATATTTCTATGTTGATTTAGTCCATGGGAGGCACAACAATCCCTATGGCTTATAGCATTGCCATTAGAGCTGAAAACTGTCTTATTCAAGCTGGTAAACTAGCTCCTAGGCCTCCCATGCCCTTGTATCCAAACTTAGAAAATCCAAGCACTAGTCAAGCACCCACTTTGGCTCCTGTTCCCACCCCTAGAAACCAGAGTTCAAATGAAGCTTCCACTTCATCTCCAAGTGCCCCGAATGAGCTTCAAGAGGTCATGAAACAATTGCAGAACCTAGGCAATGAGCTGGTTACCCTCAAGAGGTAACAAGCCCAAGGTTTCAGAACTTCTTATCAACCCCAAGCTCAGCCTAATAGGCAGCCATACCAACCACAAAGACCACCTAACACAGCTGCAAATATGAACCAAATTCAAAGCCAAGTAAGGCCTCCTGCCAATAGACCATTCCAACCCTATAATCCAAATGCCATATCTACCTCCAAGGCATTAGTGCCAACACAGAATAACATGGCCCAAGAATATGATTGGTGTTTCCCGTGCAGTCAGCCGCATAACCAATCAATGTGCTTTAACGGTGCATTAAACCAGGCTCTTATGGTGCAAACCATTGGTGGGTCGCAAGAATCTGACCATGAAGAGGATCAGCAGCAAGGAGCACCTCAACAAGAAACATTCCAACAGCAATCAGCCCCAAATGACACCACATTGGTTAATTGGTAGGCTGAAGATTTTTGTGGTATGAATCAAATACCCTCTCAAAGTGTTGCAGCCAACACAAGGTCAAAGAGGAGAAATTTGGGTGAAGAACAACCATTAGCTCCAGCCAATCCACAACCCTCTATGACTCCAGAAATGATTGGAAAGCAAAATCCCATTCCAAATGCACAAGGGCAGCCAAGAATAGCCCTTAGGCCAACTCAAATGCCAGTTGTTGCCACCCATATACAAGGAGTAAGTGTGCAAACCAAGGGACAACAAAAGGATATTTCATCCCCGTTTAGTATCATTGAACAGATGAAGAAGACTAACGTCAATATATCAATGTGGGAATCCCTATCCATCCCAGGACAAAGAGATTTTCTGCAAGCTACCATGAGGGATTGGACAACTTCGAATCAGCAGGTTCAGATGCGAGACAAAGTGCTTACAAATGCTGCCCAGCCTGAAGGAAGTCATGGAGGGCAACGAGGTAAAGTGATGAAGCCCCCTCCTTTCTATGTTTCATTAATCATTGAGGATAAACTAGTACACAATTGCATGATTGATTCTGTGGCAAGTAGCTCCGTGATGCCCAAGCAAATAGCTGATCAGCTGGGTCTCCAATATGAAGTAGTATCTAAAGGAGTAGTGCAATTGGATGGGACAGTAATAGCAACAGTTTGAGTGATTAAAAACTTGAGTCTTACCTTGCATGCATGTCCAAATGTTGTTGTCTTACAAGATGTATCAATCATTTCTTGTCAAGGGACTTCACAGCCAAAATTGGAGGCTATTTGTCTGCTGATTGGTCTCACATGCTGTTTAGAACAAGGTATGGAACTAAGGCTACAATTAGGTCTGAACCTATTGCAAACTTCCATATAGAGCCCTACACTCCAATTCAGATTAATGCCAATTGTTCAGCATTTGATCAAGAAGATTATCCAAACACAGATGAAGCTGAAACAAAAGTTGGAAGCATTCCAGATTTGACTCTTGATGAATGGGAAAACAAGATACATGCTTTTGATCCCTATCAAGAAGTGGAAGAATCTGAGCTGGGAGTCTATTGTATACACGAAGAAAATCAACCTATTCCTAGCATCACCAAGCCAAGCCATAATGATGACAACGAGGTATGGCAACTTTTTTTTGACGAATCAAGCAGTAGGCAGGGTGCATGAGGTGGAGCCATGCTTGTTTCACCTCAAGGAATAAATTACTATTCAGATTTTAGATTTCAATTTGCATGCTCCAATAACACTGTTGAATATGAAGCCTTGGTGCAAGGGATGCATTGGGAAATCAAGAGAAAAACAAAGAATCTGCAAGCCTTTGGGGACAGTGAATTGATTGTAAATCAGGTCAAGGGACGGCATGCTGCCAGGAATGATCTACTCAAGTGCTACAAGAACAGGGTGTGGGACCTCATGGAATATTTTGAAGGTTTTGGCATCGAATCTATTCCCAGGAAAGAGAATCAAGCTACTGACAGGCTTGCAGCAGTAGGGGCAGCCTTTGACATTACGAAAAGCATTCAATAAGACAAGGTACAGCCAAACATCCACGTGATTGTGAGGCCTTCAGTGCCGGATAACAATGTCAGTTGGCAAGTGTTTGAGAATGACCAGCAAATTATTAATTTCCTACAAGAAGAAGCTGAATTCTCAGCTAGGAATCAGGACAGACTGGAGCAGCAGTATGGGGATTAAGTAGTGCAGCTGAGGACAAACAAGCTTCCTAAGGGTTTAGTAATGTTGGAATCTATTTTCAACCCTAACGACCAGTTCCGTAAGGAAAAGGCTAACATACAGGTCAAGAGAGAAGATTCAGAGCCAATTCCAGTTGGGGAAGGCAAAACACTTCAAATTGGTAAAGTGGCTACTGAGCAGGAGAAATCAGATTTCATACAGCTTTGCCAAGAATTTCCAGATGTCTTCGCTTAGAGTTATGAAGACTTGAGAGGATTTAATCCGAATTTGGCACAACATACCATAGAATTGGATCCAGATGCTAAGCCCATCAGGCAAAAGCAGATACCAGTCAACCCTCACATTGAGCCTCTGATGAAGAAAGAGCTAAATAAGCTAATAGAAGCAAGCATTATATTCCCGATCAAGCACTCAAGCTGGGTTGCTAACTTGGTTCTGATCAGGAAGAAGAGCAGAGAAATCAGGTTGTGTGTGGACTTCCGAGACCTCAATAGGGTATCTCTCAAAGATCATTACCCGCTTCCTTCAATGGAACAAATATTGCAGGTAGTAGCCAATTCAGAAAGGTTTTCATTGCTAGATGGGTATTCAGGCTATAATCAGGTGATGGTGAAAAAAGAAGACCAATTCAAGACAACCTTCACAACTAAATGGGGCACATATGCTTACAAGAAGATGCCATTTGGGCTGTCCAACGCTGGTGCTACCTTTCAAAGGGCAATGGACATGGCATTCAAAGGCTTGATCAACAAGATAGTGCTGATATATCTAGATGATATCACTGTCTTCTCAAAGAATGCGGCAGACCATCTCTTTCACCTCAGGCAAGTGTTTCAAAGGTGTAGAAAGTTTGGAGTATCATTGAATCCCAAAAAATGCATATTCCTGGCTCACGAGGGTAAACTTCTAGGCCATATTGTCTCGAAAGAGGGACTGGCAATTGATCCAGAGAGAGTTGAAGCCATAAGAGCACTACCATTGCCAAGTCACAAGAAGGATCTTCAAAGTTTCTTGGGAAGGATCAACTTTGTTCGCAGATTCATCCCAGATTTTGCAGCCCTTGTCAAGCCCATCACCAAAATGTTAAAGAAAAGCATGGCTTTTAAGTGGACAGCAGAAGGCAAGGACAGTTTTGAAGCAATCAAAGAAGCTATCTCTCAGGCACCAACTCTCATCAACCCAAAATTCTCCAAGGATTTCATCCTCTATGCATTTGGAGATGATGACACTATCTCTGCCATTCTGGTACAACAGAACAAAAATAATGATGAGCATCTGATTGCCTTCTTCAGCCAGAGCCTAGATGACTATGAGGTGAGATACTCTTTTATTGAAAAGAATGTGCTTGCAGTAATTAGAAGCTTGAAGAAATTCAAGCATTTAGTCTCAAACAACAAGGTCCAGTTGCTGGTCTCACATGCTGGAGTTAAGGACTTCCTCCTCAACAAGGATTTGAATGAGAAAAGGGAAAGTTGGATCACCCGTGTCATGGAGTATGACATTGAGATCAAGATCACCAAGCTGGTAAGAGGGAAAGGACTGTGTGAGTAGCTAGTTTTGGGGAAGCAAAAGGAAGTATGCAACGAAGAAAAGGCTGTTTTGACAGTCCAGGACAGTCATGAGCCAAGTGGCAATCAAGAAGAAGACGATGCTTCCCCCACTCCTTGCTGGACCCAAGATATTATGCACTTCCTAGGTACAGGTCAGTGCCCCCCAGAGATGAACAAGACCCAAAGGAGACACTTCAGGTTGCAGGTTGTTCCATATGCCATTGTTGATGGAGTTTTGTTCAAGAAAGATGTGAATGGAGTGTTGCTGAGATGCATTAGCACATATCAGATTCAAAGGATGTTGGAAGAGTTTCATGGTGGACCAGCTGGTGGCCATTTCGCACCAAGAGTGACAGCTCTAAAAATCATGAAGGCTGGTTATTATTGGCCTAAAATTTTCAGTGATTGCTATGCATGGATCAAGAGGTGTAAGAATTGTGCATTCTTCACGGGAAAAGAAAGACTTGCTGCCCTTCCATTGCATCCAATCTTAGTTGACCAGCCATTCATGCAATGGGGTTTAGACTTCATTGGAGTCATTAATCCCAATTCAAGCCAAGGGCACAAATGGATTTTGACAGCCACAGACTACTTCACTAAATGGACAGAAGCAGTAGCACTTAAAGAGGCAAATGAGTCTAGCATCCTAGACTTTTATGAGGGAATAACAACCAGATTTGGTGTACCTGCCACAATAATCTCTGATAATGCATTGGCATTCATTGGATCTAAGGTGACTGAGTGGGCTGTCAAGAATGGTATTTACCTGAGTACTTCATCGAACTATTACCCTCAGGGTAATGGCCAGGCCGAGTCTACAAACAAGAAATTGTTGAAGATCATTAGGAGAACTCTTGATGAGAATCAGAGGTCTTGGCATACCAATTTGAAATCAGCCTTATGGGCTGATAGGATCACTCCCAAAAGATCCACAGGCAACTCTCCATTCAGGCTTGTCTATGGAAGAGAGGCAATCTTGCCCATGTCACTTGAGTTTCCAACATTAGAACTCATGAAGCAGCTGGAGTTACTTGAATTCAAACCAATGGAGGTGAGGTATGCATGGTTGATGGAGCTACAAGAGATCAGAAATTAGGCATCCCAAGCAATGGAAAAGGATCAAGATTTGATCAAGAAGACCTTTGATAGGAAGGCCAAAGATAGATCTTTTCAAGTTGGAGATCTAGTGTTGAAATGGGATGTGGACAGAGTAAAACCAGGAAGGCATTCAAAATTTGATGCCATTTGGAGTGGCCCATACATGGTCACAAAGTGCAAGAGTAGAAATGCTTTCCAATTGGCCTCATTGGATGGTGAAGAACTGCATATTCTAGTAAATGGAATCTATCTCAAACATTGCTACTGAAAGTAAAAGGTTCACCCTTGTAAATATTAGCCTAGATTTCAATTCCTCTAAGTGCGTATGCACATTGTCTTGTTGTAGTTAGGTTTCAGTTTCCCTAAGTGCTTTGGCGCAGGTTTTGTTGCTCCTAGATTGAGTTTTTACAGTTCAACGTGCTCTCAAGGAGGGAGTTACAGTATCAGGCTCATTTCAAGTCATTGCTTATAACTCCATGCCCAATGGATCGCAAAAAGGCAACTGGTCTTTTCATCTAGCAGGCAGATGACCCCGCTGAGTCGCCAAATTGTTATCCAATTTCACCCCCCAGGGTTGAATTGATAACATACATCAGGATTCTCAAGTCCCATGTTAAAAAGAATGAGCTCTGAGAAAATGCGAGAAGTTACAGAAAATAAGCCTGGGCCAGAAAAAATTGTGAAAATCGGCTAAGTCTTTGTCCTAGGAGTAGTTGGGACATTCGGGACACAAAGGTGCGGTTCGGCTGAAACACCTCCAGGCGGCCCGCGAAGCACTGGGACAATTGGGAAAAATGAACGCGAAGGATGCGAACTTGCTGGTTCGACCGAAAAGGAAAATCGAAGCACTGGGACAATCGGGCCATCGGGATGTGAGGGACGCGGAAAGCCGGTTCGGCCGAAGGAGAAGAAAAACGGCTAACTGATCGGGACATTTGGGCCTTGAGGACGCAAACCGGCCGGTTCGGCCGAAACAGGAAACTTCAGCACAAAAACATTTGGGACAAAGGGACGCGCGGGACGCAGATAACCGAAGGAGCCGAAAGCCAATCAGATCATGACACGTGTCACCGGCAGAAAAGGGACATGGAAGCCCATTTCAGGCAGATCGGAGGATTTTGTCCCGTGAAGCACTGGGACATATGGGACAATAGGACATGAAGGACGCGGAAGGCTGGCAGGCCCGTGGACAAATCACAGCATGACACGTGTCGCCAAGGAAAATGGTCCAAAAGTCAAAGGGGCGAGTTTTCAAGCACTTATCCAAACCAATGAAATAGTGCCACGTGTCCAAGTTTAAGGGGCCCACAAGAAAAACCCGTGAAAATGTGGAGAGAGGGAATTGCTCAGTGAACCAGAGCCTGCCACGTGTCGTCCAGATAGCAGAGCACGGGAAAAGAAATTTAAAAATCCATTTTCACCGGTTTTGTGCCCTAAATCTTCAGATCATCATATCTTTCGATCCAGAGCTCAGATTTGCACGTTCTTTATATCAATGGAAATCTGTTGAAATTCTCTACATGACTCTGGGGTCAATCTTGCATTTTGGTGCAGTTTGGAGGGAGAAAATTAAGAAAAATGTCTCTGACGCGTGTAATGCTTCAACTACCAACTTTACTGCAGCAGACAGCTTGCCGCTCCTGTTTGACAGCCCACCGTTTTGCCAGGATCTGCCGCTTGGATCATAATAAGAGGATTTTAAATGCTACCAAGAAGTGGTTGGGGTAGATTCTAGATTTCCTCTCTCTTCCCCCTCATTTCTTCATATAAATTGTAAAGAGGAGCTCCTTAAAAGGTCGAACATCTTTGTTTTGCATCCCCCCTTCTTCCCTTTCTTGCAAGATAATTTGTGGAGCTTTCAAACCTCCCATATGGGTTTTAATGCCAGTATTTTTTGCCTCTTGGCCACTGCAATGTCTTGTATCAACTTTTGAGAAATAATATATATGTTTGTGATTGATTCTCAACCCTCTCACGTATTTATTGCTGTCATTTTGATCTCTTATTGCAGTTTGGTTATCTGTGCATGGTGTTTGTATTGCATCTATGTGGTCTATGTTAAATTTGAAAAAAAAGTGTCTAACATTCCTCGGTGCATCACCTTTGTAGTTTAGGTTTTATTCTATGCATCTTCTTACCCTGTCTCCTTGGCAAGTTAGATTAGGTTTTAGTAAACCCTCTGCATTTTTGTATGCATCTGAACAGAGGAATAGGAACCAGCCTTCTCTGGAGAATCCTTCTCATCCTTACAATTCCCACACTTGGAGAAAGGATTCCATGCTGTGCAATCACACTGGATGCCTGAACATCAACCTAGAAGCCCAATCCGCATCCAGGGGTGTTGTGAGTCTGCAACAACAAGAGAGTGGGAATTAATTAATTTGATGGATATTAACTTATGCCTATGATTTTATCTTTCATGTCATACAACATTGAATGCCACTGACATAGAGATCATATATGATATATTCTATATCACCTAAGGGGCATTCAATTTGATTTCAACTTGTAACTACCACCCATCTAATTTTTTATATCTTTGTTGTGCAGTAGGCTATGGATATTTAATTTTTGTAACATATAAATTTTGTTCTCATGATTTTCATTTTTCATATATATACCCATCTTAAAGACTATGTAAATGTTGTACCCTGATATAAATAAGTTTCGAAACCTTTTATTCATGTTTTCCTCATTTTTATTCTTTCTACTCTATGTTTTGTCTTGAATTTGTATGTCTATGTGCACAGTTTTCTCCTGACATAAGTGGATGTGTTCATTTATCAATGAATATATCTTATGAGTGTTTCTTTGAGTTATTTCTTTCTTCCTATGTATCTAATGACATTATGCTCCCCTTGGCTCTACAATAAAATTACTCAAACTCTTGCACATGCTCATGTCTTGATCAAGTGAATTCTAGTATGAGAGTGAGTATGGTTTATTTGATTTTTATTCATGAACTAGAAAGGGGTCTTTATCATGGAATCATATTCATTTTCTCTTTGTCCCCAAGATTCTCTCTTTTTCACTTTTTTATCCCTTTGTTACATTAGATTAATTTAGGAATAAATAGTATAATGAATTTATTCTACTAATCTTTGTGATTTCAAGTGATACTCATGATAGAACATCCCTCATGAAGTGAAACATGTATATGTAATGAATGAATGAATCATCGTCATATGCACATATTTATAATACCTTTATAGGTTGAATCCCCTAAGTTTCTCCATTGCACAATATATGTGTGCTTTCCTAAAACAAAATAGTAACACCCTAAAATAATCAACATCAAGAATTTGATCTATTCTCAAAAAATACTTTAGACGTCAATATCAAATAATTAGATTTAACCTTTGGAAGACCTACACAATCCATTGTTTAGCTCATTTCAACAAATTTAGATTCATACTGTCTATAGGAATCTGTCCAAGTTTCCTATGCTTGTGTATGGACTCTTTTCCTCTATAGTCATGACATTTTTGGTGCTAGAAGGGAGAATATGTGTGTGTAATTTTAAAATACTAATATTTCTTACCATTTAAAACTTCCCACGGGTATTTATCATCCATTACTAATGATGGTGATCAATTCACCAAGTAACAATAAATAATCACTACTTTACGCCAAATATTATACTCCAAACATGAATTTTTTAGTATGGTCAAGGAGTTTTTAATAAAGGTCATGTTCATCCACTCTACAAATCCATTTTTTCTTTATGTGTATGTATTTTTCATTTCTCTCAATTCTACACTGCTTACAAATTTTCAAATTCCTTTTAAAGTATTTTTCTCCCATTATTCATGCATAACACGTTAATATTCCTCTCCTTTAAATTTTTCACAAGAGATTTTAAATCTTTGAATTTCTTGAAAACTATTTCCTTTGGATAAATTAATACTAGTTCTTCCCAAAAAAATCATCTATGAAATACACATAGTACATAGTTTTCCCAAGTGACATGACGTTCAATTGTTGAAACACATCAATTTGTATAGCTTGTAAGATCCTTTCTATGTGCAATGATTTTAGGAAATTTTAGTTTTTGATTCCTTCCATACATGAAATGATCATAGAATTATAATTTCAAGGGACCCTCATCAATCTATTTCACCATTCCATTAGATTAAAGTGTGTGTAATCACTTCTTGCCAAAATTAACCAAAATTTCATGGAAAAACAAAATCTTATCTATCTAAAGCATGCTAGTTTTCTCATGTACGTCATTAAATTTAGAAACAATAGTGTTGTTGAAAGCACCAATAACTATACTCATATCTTATCTAAACAAGTTTTAATTGTGCACTCCCCTCGATAGTATCTTCTTTTTATGTACTATTTTACTACCATCTTGTATGAATGACGTGTATAGTCTAGCATAACACATATGATTAACCGAAACTATATTTCTTGCAAGAATTTGTATATGAAAAAATTCATAGAAAGTATTTATCCTACCATATCATAAACTTAACTTTAATATTCCTTAAATCAAAATTTGGTAAGTTGAATCATTTCATATAAATACATTACCACATTTATACTTCTCATATTTGCATAACTAGTCCATGTGAGAAGTAATATGGTAGGATTATCTAGATTTGACTGACTATGCTTCATTGTATGTACATGTTATATTTAGAATACAAAAAAATGGAATAAGAAGAAGCAAAATCCTAATCTATATTATACGTAATACCATAAGATTGAGATAATTAAGAAGAAAAATGTCATACCTAAAATAATTTTTTATGTGTGGATGTGCTCATGGATGAACAATAGTGTTCTTCCTTAGTGGATGCTCAAGGGGTTCATGCCAAATTGTAGAAACATGTACTCTTCAGGATGTTTTGGATATTTGGATTTGAAGTATATTTTTGTTAAATAATGCTACATTTGATCCCCCAATATGAAATATTGAGGTGTCTATATATGGATTTTTGGGGGTGAATTAGAGGTATTTTAGGTGGAATATGTAATTGTTATTAGAGGAGGTGGGTGAAGATGTTGAAGGATTTGGTTGAGATAGTGGAGAATCTTATAAAATGGGGGACAAAACATGGTTATTTTATTACACTAATTGAGGTTGGAAAATATTTTATGATGGTGGAGGATTATTCAAATGTCAAGAGTGGTGGTTAATGGAGACTTTGGGATTAATAAATTATCAAGGGTGGTTGTTGGTGAAGACTATAGAGGATTTTATAGAGATAGTGGAGGGGAAAATGGAGAAAAAAGTAGGATTATTTTATTGTGATGATGGAGGTGGGTGAAGACTTTAGAAGATTTGGTGGGGATAGTGGAGGTATTAGAAAATGGAAAAGAAAGAAGGATTGTTTAATGATTATGTGAATAGTTGGTGTAGGATCGTATTAGGTGAGCGAGGATATGATTAACTAATTAAAAAAAAACTTAATTATTCATGGGTTTTGTGGCATTGAATGGGATCAAATAAGTTAAATTATTAATGTTTTTGGTGTAATTAGGGTGTTTATACATTGTATGCATACACACTTAAATCTTCCAAGAATGCATATCTGATGCAGAAGCATCATGAAGGAGAGTCAAATTTTGATCAAATGACAATTTGATCATGGTTGGGAAGGTATAAGGGGTAAAATGGAATGGTTTGAGTCATTTAGAGGTCAATATAACTCATGACATGTTGAATTGTGGTGTCTAGTATTCAAAAATTCAAATAAATGTTTTTCCCTCCAATTTTGTAATTTGAATTTGTGAAGGGATTCAAATACCATTCTTGGTCTATGTTGATAAGGTAGTGGTCTAGGTATTTGATGAGCTATGTTTATTTTTTCAAGTCATGCTATGAAGACTCCTAGTATGTAAAAGGAGAAAATGATGGAACTCGAGGTTAAAATATGACTTTGAGTCATGACATGTAGACATGAAAATCAGTTAGGGTTCAAAGTTTTGATGTATTAGGAATCATGTAGAATACTCTCTGTTATGATTTTCCAGGGGAGTAGGCCTATAAATGTACCCAAATGCATGATTTTGGTAATACATTTGCTCCCACTTTATGTTGTTGAGTGAATACTCGATATGTTTTAGAACTTCCAAGTACTATATGATGTGTATTTTATGCTCTTAGATGCATGTATCGCATATGTTGATATGGATAAGTGAAGCGTGGAATGATTGCAAAGTGAAGTGTGTAGAATAGGAAATGAAAGTGACCCTAGGTTTGGAAAGTATGCATTGCGTTGTACTTATTTTTTTTCTTGTAATGTGTGGAAAGTAGGCTACTTATTTTTGCATATTAAGGATGAACCTATAAAAGGATGGAATGAAAGAGTATTCAAATTCCTCTGGAATATGCAAATGATTTGAAAAGGTTATGTAGCAACATTGTAGTGTGAATAATATGTGTGCATCTAGCTTGATGTAATATTTCATGTGCTAAAAGGATTAAAAGTCCTGAAATTGTGAAGATCCATTTTTTTTATGACATGGAGGACATCTTCCTTCGTCAGTTTATAATAAAAAATGGCCCTAAGGTTACTTATGACCGATTACCTACTCTACATTAGGGCTCCATGGAACCTATCAAGAATTATATTCTAAAATTCAATGCATGTATCCATTAGATTTTCTTCTAACCCATAGATATTGAAAAGGAATTTATTTTCTATCGTGGCCTCATTCCTTCACTCAAGCAATGATTACAATATCATACATGTGATTCATTCCTTCTTCTATGATATAAGGTTATTGACTTAGAACAAGGCATTATCTCTACATACATCATAGATCCTCCACACACCTTTACGGATATTACCTCATCTAGTTATTCATCACAACCTTCGGTTAAGCATCCTAAATAGTATCCATCTTTTCCTCCCAAGCAAAGTAAACTATATCAACACACTTTGCCACCAAATCATACTCCTTCTCTAGCTCTATGATAAGCAACCCTTCCTACCACTCCAACTAGGTCACGTGAGCCTTTACATTTCTCTCATCACACTCGACCACATGATGTGCCATGTGTTTTTCTAACTAAGTCATTAATTCACCTACCCTCAAACCAACATCATCCACAACACTGATTACAGTGTCAGTGTGACCAACCTTATTGTAATTATCACTGCATAAATGGCCAAAGAGACAATGAGTGTCTTATCATTCAAGATAGATTGAAAAAATTAGAGGATAAGAGCATCATTATCTTTTGTTCTTGCCCACATAAACGATCCATATCTCCTCGACCTCAACATAGAGTTATTGTTGCTATTGAGTCATCTCCTACATATGGTATTTCAGCTATGATATATACACTACAGTCTGTTATTCATATGCGTTCTCCACCTCATCCATCACATTCATTGCATCCACCTCACCCATCGCATTCACATTATCCACCATATCACAAAGCTACTCTACATTGGTTACCACAACACCCTACTTTCGCACATCCTACCACAACTCCATATGACATTTATTTCAGTTCATACACTCATGCTACTTCTATTCCACATGCTTCCACTGCTTCATTTTGCCTTGGTATTTGGTAGGTGATTACTATTACCTCACCCCCCTCCCCGATGACACACTTGTGTTCTTATAGTTCTTACAAGACTGTTGAGGTTTTTCTTTAAGAAATTTTCATCATGCACTACATCCTTCATATGGTGCACCTCAATCATTCCCCAATGACACTCTTGTGTAATACGGTTCTTACACGACTGTTGAGGGGTTTCTTTAAGAAATTTTCATTCTGCGCTACATTTTTCATCTGGTACACATCAATCATTTCTTGATGACACACTCTTGTTTTTTGTGGTTCATTATTGACTATTGAGGGATCTTAAATCCAATAAACCTAATCATCCATACAATGGGGGCATCGGTATGTTCCCCCCTATCATTTATCACCCTAAAATGCTACGATTACTTTACATTATTACCACATACGATTATCACAACACATTACTTTAATCATTATACACCAGCAATTTTTACATTCACACCATTATCATCGTCATATTAACTACACATTAAACATTCTATTTACTAAACACTCCCCTTAACTCATCACATTATATTTTTCATCATTACATAAATATTACATTAACAACCACTAACAATACACAAAGACATCACATCCATTTCAACAATAAATCATACAAAAACATATATACCACAACATAGGCTCATCATATATAAATCACACATGTCCATACATAGGTAACAATTACAATCATCACTGGGGGAAACTCCCCTACATCAAATACAACCATGATAATCAAACCTCATCGTCACTATCACTCTCGAGTACTACAAGAGCCCTAGAACTATATGCCTCACCGCTCACTCTACGTCATTGTTCATGGCCTCAATATCACTCCACTTGCTTATGAAATAGGGTTTTCTCCGTAGAATTATCTGCAAACTGACGTTGTAAATCCATGAATCATATAAAAACATCTTGCACTAAAGGACCACCACCCATGCCTCGTGCGCTCGGCAAGTCTCCTCGCGTGCTTGGCAAGTCTCGTCGCGTTCCTTATCCCTCTCAGCTACTAATATAGTACATGTGGCTTCCGCTATGACCACTGGCTCAAATAGGTAGGCATGCTCACCCGTAATCTCATCCACTCACTCCAATATACCTCCACCAAGGATTTCATTCGGCACATTCTGCATCAAGGTGTGGATATATGTATTGACTATCAAGGATCAATAGGCATCACCTACAAAACAAACAACACCAATGCGTTAGACAACCATTACTAAAACATAAGCCAATAAAAAACATACATAACGTAACTATATGTCGATACCCATGCTCAACTAAAATAGTTTCCACATGGTTGGGGACATGTGCTTCCCTCACTCTCCCTCCTCCTACATGTAATAACCCAGTTGGATCTACAAATAATGGGAACAATAATATCCATCGATGTGCCACCCATCATGTATGGTACTCCTCTGTGCTACTAGCATTATCTTTGTCTATCACCTCTATTACTGCATCTACCTCATCCAGACTAGGAGGTGGTATTTCTTTCATATGGCTTTGGGGGCACATCCTGGGCCATACCAAACTAACGAGATACTCTCTCCACCTGAAAAATATTGGCTATACCCATAAATCTATCCTCTAGCCACATTGTCCTCTAAATACACCGTAACTCTACGTCATCCTTAGTCCATCCTCCATAGTCATGATATGGCCTCCATGTGATGGCCTTGGGCCCCATCCTAACTATCAATGCCCTGTAGGTATCTGTATATATCTTTTTCCCCTGAATATTGACCCACCTCCTCACATATATCTCAGGTCCAGCCCATTCTGCTCGTGGACCCCCGACTGGCCTCAACACTATTATGTGTTCATATACCCACACGTGTAACAACATAGTAGATCCTATCCCCCCTCCATGCTCATCATGAGTAAATCGATATAGATCCCTGTATAGGTGGGCCAAAACACAACGTGCCCATGCATATCTAGTACCTTCTAATCTATCAACTGACATATGTCATGCATCTTATACAAGATGCCTACACCTCCTCCCTCTATAGCTATACATGAAGCAATCGAAACCGTTATGAACTTCCATAAGCTCGAAACCCTAGACCACAATATAGCATCTAAACTGATATGTGCCTCGACAAGTACTAGAGTCCCACAAAATACCTTCTCATGGATCACATCTATAGATCCATATACTCTACTGTCATAACCCGTACTCTCTCTCCAACCACTAATAATGGCAATATGTGATACACATCTTCCAAAGTCACTGTCATCTCCCCCGTAGGAAACTAAAAGGTACACGTGTCTCCACACCATCTGTCACATAGTGTAGTCAACATAGGCATATTTTGGGGCACATCCCCCATTTTTGTTGTATGTCGTAGGCCGGAATGGTCCATAACATCCCAATCATTATCAAACAAACCCAATCCAAACAACGTACTCAAATGATGCCCACCGGGGAACTCCCTCCAGTGGATATCCCTCTGTATAACACAAAATAACAAATTGTTGTGTTATAACACCTTACAAATACAAATCCACTCACTTATCACATTTATATCCATTAAAAATCGCATTTTTCATCATTCTAGACCAAACACACATATTCTGGACTAGGGCACTATTGGTGTGTGTATTTTCCACATCATCAGGTGAGTCATCTCACTTAAATGAGATCGTAGGTCCATGTGTCATTTAGGGGTCATTATGAGATTCCCTTACACGTCAGTGCATCAACGCGTCAGTGCGTCAGCACATCAGTGTGTAAGCACATAAGTGCGTCAGCACGTCAATGCGTCAGTGCGTCATATTCGTCATTAGGAGTTACACTTCTATTCTGGGGATGTAACTCCCCCTCTCTACTCGAGTTGTCATGATTGCAGCACTAGGGGTTACTCAGCACCTCCTATATGTACACATCTTTTGATCTATGAGATAGTGGAGAGTTTTATGGCATAACTAGGTTATGCCCGTGTTTCAAATCTTTGCATGCACATTCGGTTGATGCTCGCTCCTCCCAAAATCTCTTCACGCTGTCGTTCGCACGTCTGTTGATGTGCACATCATCCCTCGTGATCCTCGCTTGTAGGTTTTAAACCCTCTTTCATGGTATCAGAGCCGATCTTGTGGATCCGTGCACTCGTCGGCGTTTCTATGCATGTTTTCCAGCTTCCAACGTGATATCTAGATCTTGTTGCATGTGTCGTAATGGTTATTTCGACCGTGCTCTACTTGCACTAATTCAGGTTTCATACCTCAGTTTGCACTCATCATAGTTTTTTCATGGGTTATTATGCTGATTCAGAAGTTTGTTTTTCCCATTGGCATTTTGCAGCATTGTTCATTCTAACAGCTCGATTAGGCGTGGTTGATTTACTCCTTGGAGCATTGTTAGCTCGATGGTGCTTTGCTCATACATCCGGCTTGACATGCGTTGAACTGGCCACTACCGCTCGTGTTTGGCTCCACGGCTCATGGGAACCTCTTACTCATGCTTGTGACTACTTTTCTCGGCCTTTGGTCTGCCTGCTCATGCATTGGTGGAACTGCTATTCCTTTTCCTCGCTTCTACCATTTTGTTTGATGTGCATTGTTCTCTGTTGAGTTGCTCAGGACACGTCTTGCTGTTACTTACCTTCCACTTGTGCTTGGTTCTTTCCCGCCCATCTACCTGCTCGTGGTTCTCTTCACATGGTCTACCTGCACTGGTCTACCTACTCATGGATGTTGAAGACATGTGGTTTCACTTTGCACTTATGGCTCCATTCCCAACAGCTCAGCCATTTTGGCGTTTTTGGCCGTTTTTGTTGCTTTTGGGGTCTTCAATCTGATCCACCAGCACCTTAAACCAACGTGGACTTGCAGCACTTGGCAGGTGGACTCCTACAACCATCAGCAACTCCAACAGCCTGCTTTTGGTTCAAACATGCGTTGAAAAACATTTTTTTCTACAATACATTGGAAGACGTTTTTTTCACTTTGTTGGCCGTTTTTTGCGCTCTTTTGGCTTTTTTTTGGCAGTGAGGATCTCCATGGACAGCAGTAACCTCCCGCGTGGATCTCTAGCCCTCTTCTTAAGCCTGCACGCTGCCCTTCTTGGCCTTGGCACATTTTTCCTTCCAATAGCTTCTGCAAAACAAAAAAAATGTTTTTGTTGCAAATACGTTGGAAAACGTTTTGAACCCTGGCATTTTTGACTCTAACGGCTCCAAACAGCAGCTTCTGGGCATATGGCAAGCACCTCCTACTTGCATTCTAGTCAACACAGCTGCAAAAAGTGGTTACACCAAGTAGAAGTGGGTCGTGGCATCTTCTTATTGTCCAGCTCCTCCATGTGGCATTGGCCACTTCCAACGTGGGCCCCTGCTCTCCTCCACCTGCTTTTTTAATGTTTTAGGGTGGTTAAAAAAACAAAACATTTCATTTGGCATGTAATAATTTTATTGTAAGGTTGTTTTGACTTGTATTACTTACCCTTCCTACGCTTGTTGAAGATGGAGGGCGAGGTCCGGGGTTGGCAGTAGGCTAACCCCCCTCGTAGTCAAAACAAGCCCCTGTTAAAATTCCATGTCATTTCCAATGAGTACCCACATAATACCCTTTGCACCCATTTCGTGCACTTTTTTAATGTGTTTGCAGTGTCTAGTGCATTTTTCCATCAGTTACGGGAATCGTTTTAATGCTATAACTTTTGACTCCCTGCTCATTTTTTAGCACTTCTTTAGTCAAAGTTACATGATTTTCTGCACTTTACGTGATGACATTACCAATTTTGTAAACACACTACTTTTATAAAGTGCCACATTTTGGGGGGGTTGCTTGTACTCTTGGGCCTACACACACAGACGCATTATTGGCTGAGTCCGACGTCTTGCTTTTGTGCATCTTTCATTTTGCATCATGGAGAGTTCTCTTTCCAGATGTGAGCATCGTAGGATCGCCTTACATCCTCCGCCACTTCTCACCGGGAGAGAGACCTATTCAGCTTGGCATGCTTCCATGGAACGTTACTTCACCCATGAGGGTCTTTTACCCTTCTTGCTTGGGCCAATTCCTGCACCCACTGATCATCGTCATCTGGAGGAATTCCTAGACACTTGCAACCATGTCTTTGGTCACATGATGATACATGTCTCTCGATCTCTCTGGTTTCACGTGGCACAATCAAATCCACCTCACTGTGTCTAGAGAATTCTTCAGTCCCTCTATGGAGACCCTTCACATACTGCCACTGTTGTTGTTGCTGCTGATTCAGTTGTCTCCTCCATTTCTTCATGTGATGGTAGTTCCACTGACATAGACTCACTTGATTCTACTTCTGATGATGAGGATTATGCACCCTGTTATGATGTCAAGATTACTACAGAGGACTCTTCTCCTCTTTCTCTCACTATTCCAGACATTGTTGTCACCCCTAGCATCTCATCAGATATCGAGTAGTCTCATACTCAGTCTCACATCGTCATTGCACCAGCATCCTTTCCACCTTCAGTGTGCGAGGCCCCTTCCACTCTCATTGGATGACTCATACCTATCTGACATCACTCTTCTATTTGTTGAGCCCCCTCATTGGGATGAGTATCTGCCTAAACTTAGTTGTCTTTTCACAGAGTCTACTTGTGATGCACTACAGGTCCCTCATCCATCTATAGGTGTTTCAGAGGATTTCATCATCTCCATTGTTGGGAGTGCCCATTCTAGGACTCTTACCACTTCCACTTTTTCGGAGACCTTCATTGATCCACCCTTGCTTGTGGATCCATTTTCTATTCTGGGGGATGTTTTGTTGCCTTCACATCACTTGGACATCCTTTTTACGGGTGTTCCTCTTTTTTACTCTGACAGTTCTACGCACGTGGCATTACTTTTGGTTCCTTGGCACTCACTCGCTAGACCTATGTCACACTTCAGTGCACCAGTCTCAGAGTTCTTCGTGTTGCTACCTTCAGTTTCCTTTGTGGAGTGGGCGGACTTCCAACACGTCATTTCTATCCTTCCTAAGGGCAGGTACACAGTTCATTACGGGTGGCTCTTCTTCAATCTAGAGGTAGAGGATCTCGTGATCGATATTCTTTTGGGAGACCTCCTAGAGCTACAGAGTTCAAATCCGTCCATGGCATCTTCTGCATTCCTCTCGTCTCCCTCTTCTTCTCTCTTCTTCTTCTTTCTAAGAGATTACCTCTTTGTACATGGGTACCCTTTCAGGCTTGTCTATGGCCGGGACCCATATTTGGCATCTTTCTTAGATTAGAGAGTGTGTTGTTCTCTTGAGGTGGATGTTTTTCCCACTGGGTTTTCCTTCACTGCTTGTGATCTTCTTCTTATACATGGGTACCCCCTCAGGCTTTGTGCTAGGACCCATTTCTCATTTCTAACTTGCCGCCTCATCCTAAGTTATGATGAAGGGGGGGTGTTGGTGTGTGTATTTTCCACATCATCAGGTGAGTCATCTCGCTTAGGTGAGATCATAGGTCCATGTGTCATTTAGGGGTCATTATGAGATTCCCTTACGCATCAGTACGTCAGCGCGTTAGAGCGTCAGTGCATCATATGTGTCATTAGGAGTTACACTTCTATTTTGGGAATGTAACTCCCCCTCTCTACTCGAGTTGTCATGATTGCAACATTGGGGGTTACTCAGCACCTCCTATATGTACACGTCTTTTGATCTATGAGATAGAGGAGAGTTTTATGGATTAACCAGGTTCTGCCCGTGTTTCAAATCTTTGCATGCACATTCGGTTGATGCTCGCTCCTCCCAAGATATCTTCATGTTGTCGTTCACATGTCCGTTGATGTGCACATCATCCCTCATGATCCTCGCTTGTGGGTTTTAAACCCTCTTTCAAGTGCCTAGATGCAAGACTAGGGAGGCAGAAGAAGGACATCAACGCCTAGATCTAGGCGCTCATGTCCCAAGGGTCACTAATTCCCTCACCACTATCGTCCAAGTCAAAAACATCGAGAAAATAAAAAATATTAAATTTACAAAAATGCACTAAAAATTATTACTACACCCTACATTTTTCAAAAAACAATGCACTTACCAACATCGTAGTCATACGTGACGATACGGCGGTCGCCACCCTCTCAAAATGGCTAGGACGGACTACTCTCACTTGCAACAATTTTCACCTGCTCAGAACTCAATCTCAATTGCGTAAATAAAAAATGAGGTGACCAAACACTTTTTCACCTTACTATTTATAGTTACCTTTTTATCACCCACTTTACTATAGTCATTATTTCACTCTTTTTACCAATACTAATACACATTACACGATTTTTGCCATATCTGGAGTGTTTCTACTCTGATTTTCACCCCATTTGTGGTGTTCTTTTTAGAATTCCACCTACCACCTATTTAAACACATTCCATGTGCATTAACTCTACTTTAATTTGTCTCCCAACCAGTGCACACACATTTTTGTGATTTCTATCATTTTCCTACCTATTTCACATTTAATTTTGGCTTAACGTTCATTCTTATCATCACTTACCCTTTCTCCAAAAGGGGGGCATATCATTGGGGGTCTTTTGATCAGTCAAACTCTAGCACTTAGTGAATAAAATATAGAAGGTTCACGTGGGAAAGAAAAGGACATTCAAAGGCACAAGAGTATCACATAGGATTGCGCACAGAATAGAAATAGGTTCAGGACTTAGCCATTTTCATAGTGAGGATCTATTTTTGGAGATAGCGTGCAGAGCACACAAACCATTCAAAAAATTGTGTGACATGCATTAGCTATTTTTGGAGGATTAGCTATGAAGCACTTTACATGGACACAGGTCAGGAATAGATCTACTACTGGCAGTTAACTAAAAGTATTCTATTGTTACGCACTTGCATGTGTGGCTATTTTTGTAACGACACATGGCTAATAATAACATGTGACCTATTTTGGGTTTAGATAAGTAGTGAAGGGAAAATTCCCACTTATATAAATATGTATTGAAATGTGTAGCAGAGAGAGCATAGATATAGGTGTGAGAACTAGATTATAGTGAGATTATGCTACTAGATCTGTTACGTACATGAGTGTATACTACCGTTATTATAAGGAAACTTTTTTGTATTTACTGCAATTAATATAATGGAGATTATGGATTGAAACAAGGTGTTATCATGGTTATATTTCAGAATTGCGTACTTGATTCCATTATGGTTATCTTTTAAGTCTGTTATGTTCTAGATCTAGATCTGAATATGCACTGTAGAAAGATATATTAGTCATAGATCTAAATGATTTAAGTCTTCATCATGCTAACATTATACAATAACAACCATAAAGTGGATCCTGGTACCTTTGTGCACTTCGGGTGATCGCTCAGTCTAGGTTGAGTGATGTGCTAGCGTGCTTGGGCTTGTATTGGTGAATTCTAGGTTGCATCATTGGTTCTGTTGCCAGGACCTCTTTTTCCATTATTTTCAGGATGCTTCACAATTAATACATATTATTTGAACTTAACAAGTGTTGAGGAGTGTATACATGATGTGGAAGAAGAATACACATAGCGGTTCAACACTAGATATGAGTTTAACGCATGCATGCGCGTGGAACATAAACTGTATACAGTTTATATGTGATCTTCTTTACTATCTTTCCAGTACAATTTTACAACTAGCTGATTTCTTATGCATCTAAGTGGAATTGGAGGTATTGCGCACTTGTCTGAATGCAAGAATAATTTCAAGCCCTTTACGATGTTGATCTGATTTGGACTTATGTTATGGATACGTGGTTTTGTGGTGTTTAGGATAGTTATAGCTTGGAGTACTCAATTTCCACTTATTATGATATCCAAGGGGAAATTACTTGCAAGGCATTCCACTGGTGATCAAGATCTTGATGGTAACTTTGAATTTGGAGAGTAAACCGATGGCTAACTAAACCTCACCACGCGCGGGGGCAAGAGTAGGTTTTGGTGAAGGATGGAAGACCTAACGGTAGAAAGGCAGAGAAAGGAAAGGTGGCTTAAGTATAATGAGGTACACAAGAGGGAGGTAGAGAATCAGGGGAGGCTGCAGAAAAAATGGATTTGTGGAGAAAGATAATTTAGGAAGGAGTGGAATTTCAAGCTGAAAATGTGGAACCCAAGCCTCAGGAACTCCCCAATTTGGGAAAACATGATAGGTAACCCTCCTCATCCTCACGTAGAAGCGCGCTAGTAGAGATGGCCTGGGCTACGAACACACATCTGAATCCACCTAGAAACCTTGCCCTTGCACTTGGTTTTCCAGCATCTAGTACAACACACAGTCAGCAAGCTAATTCAAGTAGTGGGAGAGTAGGAGCAATTCTTATAAGAGGCATAGCAATGGCAACACAAACAAATTCATTGTTATATGGGATTACCTTTTCAGGTGTATCATCTACACAGAATTCAGGTGTAGATATTTTTGGACTGTCTTCAGGGCGTAGTAATCCATCACAGAATTTTAGGGTACAGTTCAATTCTACTGTTGGGACACAGGGAAACACATCTTCTGATTCGACCCCAGCTATGGGTTCGAGATCAGGAGGCTTAGGTAGCTCTAGCTCCGGTGGGTTTGGTGGTTCTAGGGGTAGGGGAAACATAGGAGGTTCTAGATCAGGTGGGCAAGGTCTGCACCAACCCCAGAATATTTACATGAAGATGTCTCTTTGTCTTCCAAAGTATAGGGGCATAGAATATTTTGCTGAAAATGTGCATATGTGTGAAATAATATGGCACACAAAATTAATCATGGCTTCTGAGTGTAGGGAAAGACAATTTTCTACTATGTTACAAGGGCATGCACATAGCTGGTACAAAAAAATTTACCCTGATCAGACTTTCCTAGACTCTATAGCTTTAAAAGATGCATTCCTTAAAGAGTTTCACATCCCTGAGTTTGAGCAGAAGAGTATAAGTGACTCAAGGATACTAAGCAAGGAACTACTAAAAGTGTCATAGAGTATGATGCATGGTTTAAAACATTTTTATCTAAGCTTTCTTATGACATACAAGCAAGTCAGTATGTACAATGTTTTGTTGGGGGCCTGATTACCCCTTTTAGGAGGGAATTATCACATAAGACATACACTAATCCATGCAAAGCAATTGAAGTAGCCTTACGCAATGAGGTAGTTGGAAGCATACATACCGGAGTGAGCCCATTTTTAGAAGCACAGATCACAGCTATGGAAAAATAGTTGGAGAAACTATCAGCAAATTCAGCACATGAGACGTGCACATGGATTTGGTGCATAGATTGTGAAGTAGAAGGTCACACAAAGAATAGTTTTCATCACAGATCAATACACTCGTTGTTGTTGGATTGTGAGATATGAAATTTAAACTATGATGTTAGCTGCTACCCATTATTATAATGTGTGATAAGGAAGAATGTTTCAAGCTACTGTAAAATATGTAGGTCCACAACTCATGACACAAAAGAATGCCAACTGATTGGTCAGATCCATGATGCTATAGATATTGGTGTACGACAGAAAATATTTTCAGATAACTCTAAGGGTAAGAATGAGCATCATGACCGGGATCACAATCAGGTGTGCTATGATCAGAATGAAGGGCATTTTGAAGGTGCTTGTGGCAGTAGTTGAGGATACCGTGGTGGATTCAGAGGATGAGGCCATGGTGGTGGAAGAAGTGAGTTCCCTCATGAGAAAAGTTATACATGCAGATCTCCTGACCACTACAAGAATGAATGTCCTCATAATATTACATGTTCTTTTTGTGGAAAGAACCATAGCTATGGGGACTATTTGGACTTGTATGAGCATCTTAGTAAGAAGCATAAACAAGAAAATAAAGGCACATAGATGTTTAAGATACAATGCGTTGTATAAAATAAGTGGATGCCTAAGTTGGAAGAAAATTCTAAGGCGTTGCAAGTGAAGATCATGACCCGCGCTGAGGCGGCATGCGCTAGAGAAACATTGCAGCAAAATCCTACCATCACTAAGGAGGAGGTTCTATATGCATGGTATGCATATCTTTCCTATCAAAAGGAGGTTTATCAAGAAATCATGGAAGTTCTCAAGAATCTTCAGGGTGATATACATTACTTAAAAGATTAATCATAGAAGATGGAGCAAAAGAAAGAATCAAAGACAGTCCAAACTGATATAGATCACTTAAGAGAAGTGTCTAAAATTTTGCGCCAGGAAAATACCATTCCATTGTTAGGGGATTGGTTAAAGGGAAACACTCTGCATGCATGTATTGAGACTAGACGGTAGATCCTACATGTGAATATTCCCCCTCATAGCCTATATTATGATAAGGAAATCACTTTGAATGTTGTTGTGGATGAGTGGCTATTGAGCAATATACTGATTGATGTAGGTGCAGAAGTCAATGTTCTTACCTTACATGCATCAGTAAAAATTAGAAGACCCCCATTGTAGCCATACTCTAATATATTGTTCATGGCTAGTCGGACTAAGGCCACTCCCATCGAAGTTTTGAAAGATGCATCCATTACCATACAAGGAGCCAAGTTCATTAGAGACTTTGAGGTTTTAGCACTGGCAGAGTCAGATAGCTTCGAAGCTCTATTGGGGCGTCCTTGGTGTTATGTAAATAATGTTGATCTTTGGTTTAAAAAGGGTTATATCAGTTTTGAAAGTAAGGAGGAAAGAGTTATTATCACCTTAACAGATGGAAAATTTGTGCCCTATGTTAAGCCCTTAAGTGAAGAAGATCTGAATAGGATTTATGTACGCATCATCTGAGATCGAGAGATGCTTGAGCCAACTAAAGAAGGAATAATTCAGTGGGAAGATGCACAATCCATTAACAATACTACAAGTATTACTTGTGATAATTGGGCTCATAGCACTTATGAATTAGTAGGGTGCAAAGTAAAGAGCATATTTCTTAGAGGTAGCAAACTGCGTTATGTCAGGAGGATAGGTAACAACTCAGTACCTTGTTACACTAGAGAAGGAGATCCTATGGTATTCTTATGCATCATAGAGGAATAGTGGATAGACATGTTGGAAAGAATAAATATGCTAGCATATACACTACATGGGACAATAATACTCTAGTGGGTGGTGCACAAGGATAATCTTGTAGGATGGAATGAATAGGATCACTCTTGCTACTAGGTTCTTCAGGAGCAATGCACCTACTCAAAAATGCACTTATCATGGTCATCAACCTATTCACCACTACGTTCAGAAGTGTGAGAGACTCTGGGAAGATGGGAAGGAAGCTTTACCACCTTTCTTATGGGTGCACAAGTTTTATTCCACTTTACAAGGTTATGCACGTGCTTGGTATGTATATGCATAACTCTATAGAGAGATTGGAAATTGACAGTATTTAATTGTAGAAATGGCTCAAACATTTGAATTCTTCTCTACAAATCCTCCGGTGTAAGAAGCATTAAAATTCATAAAGCGCTTAACTATGGGAGATAGTGCCAAGGCTAAAGAAATTCTTCAGGAGTTATTAGATGAAGGAAACTCAGGAGTGCATCTTGTTGCGGAAATAGAATCCAATACCACACTACTTCAATGAACCTACATTGAGAAAGAAAAGGGAAACATGGTCTACTTAGTGGATGACGAAGAAGTGGAAAATATGAATATAAACCATTCAACAGGTAGGCGTGAGGTATTAGACAGTGTACATCATACGACCATGCACACCTATCATGAACCTATGAAGAAAAAGGAGGTGAATATTAGATTAGATGCATGAGCCAAAGGAAGCCATAATTGGGGACTATTGATCAAACTCTGAAGTGGATTTTTAAAAATCATAGAGTTACTAAGGGATTATCAGGGATTATTCCCTAGGGGGGTACCATGAACTTAAAGGTGTGCATGCATCGTTAGGGGAGATGAAGATAAAGCTTAAAGAGGGTGTGTGCCCAGTTATAAAGAGACCCTACAGGATGAACTCTAACTTGTGTGAAAATTTCAAAGAAGAGATTGACAAAATGTTGAAGTCTAGAATTATCAAGCCCTTTGATGAGTCAGAATGGGTTAGTCCAATGGTGATCAATATTAAAAAGGATGGATGGATTAGGATTTATGTGGAATACATGGAGCTGAATGATGCATGTGTGACTGATCCCTTTCCTACGCCATTCCTTGAGTAAATACTAGAAGGAATTGTAGGGCATGAGATCTATTCGTTTACAGATGGGTTCTCTAGGTATCATCAGATTAGGATTTCCTAGGAGGATCAGGAAAAGTCTATGTTTACCAGTTGAATGGGGTAGTTTCACCTATACTGTAATGTCTTTTGGTATGAAAAATGCGCCTGTTGTATTTTCATGCATAGTTGTTCAAGCATTCAAGGAATTTATTCATAACTTCTTAGAAGTTTATTTGGATGATTGGATGTGGTATGGATTAGTTAAAGATCATTGTGAAAATTTGCTCTTGATGTTTGAAAGATGTAGACAATTAAGTATTTCTTTAAACATCAAGAAGTGCATATTTTCTACACCATTTGGAATACTGTTAGGACACATGATCTGTAAGGAAGGTTTGTTGGTTGATCCAACCAAGGTTGTAGTCATTATAGGCCTAAGAGAACATACTAGTCAGAGTCAATTGCGTGGATTTTTGGGTCATACAGGATATTATAGGAAGTTTATCAAAGGATATGCCAAAGTTACCACATCGTTGGAAGAGTTACTGAAAGGCAAAGGTACGTTCTACTGGGGAGAACCACAGTAGTGCACATTCGAGACATTAAAGGAAAAACTTTCTACTGTGCCTATTCTACATTTTCCTTCATGGGACCAATCATTTCATGTACATGTTGACACCTCTGGCATGGCCATTGGCGCGGTGTTGGATCAACCTGTTAGAAGGTATTGTAGATCATCCTATCTATTTTTCTATGTGGGAAAGTTGACACACTATTCGGTGGCCCAAAAGGATTACATAACTATATGAGTGGGAAGCTTTGAAATCATTGATCACTCTGCACTACATAGGTTCTTTAGGAGTAATGAACCTACTCAAATCTACACTTATCATGGTCATCAACTTGTTATACCAATCACGTTCAGAAGTGTGAGAGTACTCTGGGTAGAGGGGTAGGAAGCCTGTTATCCAAAATTCACCCCTCATGGGTGCACAATTTTTATTCCACTTTAGCAAGTAGATTGATTCAAGGCACGAAATCATGTTTTTGGGGCCCCCTATGAATATCTCATCGAACTCTCCCATAAAGAGACTAGAAATCCCAACGAGTAGGATTTAATTGCAGGAATGGCCCAGAATAAGTTTGAAGGGTTCTTCTCTACTAGAACCTCCGGTCTGAAAGAAGCATTGAGAGTCATACTAGTGCTTAGTCGTACTGAGGTTCATAGTGCCAATTTTGGGGCCGAAATACAAAGAAAATCAGCTAAGTTGGACAGTGTTATGTCCCAGGCGATCCGAAGAAAAATTAGGAGGTTGGGACTTGAGTGAAACGAATAGAGGCCGAAACGGCCGACAGGTACTTTAACGCATCTAAGTTCCTTGATAAAGAAAAAGGAAAAATGGTCTACTTAGCTGGACGAAAAAGAAGTACGAAAATATAGATGTAAACCATTCAGCATTTAGGCACAAGACGGTCCATTTCGGATAGTGCGGAGATTTTCGACCACGACAAAAGCCTACGCGATGAACGCGTATGAAGCACAAAGGGAGTGAATATTGGGTCAGATGCTGAGCCTAAGGAATCCATAATTGGATACTATTAGATAGACTCATCCGGAACAGTCAGCGAAAATCAGTAGAGTTATTAAGGGATTATCAAGAGCTTAAATGGCCTAAGGCAAAGAAGAAAAGTCAACGTTTGACCCGTGAACTTCAAACGGCATGCATGAACTTGTTACTCCGAGATCCGAAGATCACAAAATTGGACTTTCTGGAACGAGGATGTACACCCAATCTACGCCAAAGAGACCCTACAGGATTAACCCTAACTTGTACAAAAAAGTCAAAGATATTTAGATTGAAAGAAACATGTTCGGCTCCAGTCAGTGGAATTATCAAGCCCCTGTGAAATGAGTCAGAAAATGGGTGCCAGTCCCAAAATGGCTGATCAGTATTAAGAAGGCCATGGAAAAATTAGGATTTCTGCAATGGACTCACACAAAATTGGTAGCTGAATGCCACATGTGTGACCGATCCCTTTCCTACACCATTCACTGATGAAATACTAGAAGGCATTGCAAGATTTGATGAGATCTTGATGGATCATTTTTTATAAAACGTGGTCGGGTTCATAACTAGTGTATCATAAGGTAGTAGGGATTTCAATTAGGAGGCATCAGGAAACCATACTTTCGTCTGCTGCAGCTACCTGGGATAGTATGGGGTATCTTTTGCAAGTAATATACTGGAATTCCTTTTGGTCCATTAAAAACGCGCCTGCTGTACAAGTGGTTCATGCATAGCTATTCAAGCATTTCAAGGAATTTCCCTTCACAACTTTCTTCTCAGGTTTATTTGGATGAATTGGAAAGTGTATGGGCTCATTAGTTAAGAGGAGGTCAGTTTTTGTAGCAAAGCCCTACCAAAATCACTTTGTGAAGCTTAATGTGTTGAAAGGCCCTATAGATAATTAAGTATTTGCTTGGTGAACAACAAGAAGTACATATCTTGCTAATACAATTTGGAATACTGTTAGGACATCATGAATCTACAAAATACAGGTTTGTTGGATATGATCTTCCCTGCAAGTGTTTTCTTGTATTCATCTATAGGCCTAAGAGAGAATAGTTAGTCAGAGTGATTGTGTCATGGATTATTATGGGTCATACAGGGATCCATTATCATTGAAGTATGTATCAAAGGATATGTCAAATTTGAATGCACTATTGCTAAGAGTGTACTGAAAGGGAAAGGTATGTCACCCCTACTAGCGAGAACTGTAACTTACGTGCATCTCGACGACATTAAAGGAAAAAATTACTACTCACACCTATTCCGTGTTTTCCTTTGTGGGACCAACGCATTTCAGTGTAGGCTTTCATGTTATACATTCTCTCTAGCATGGTGCCATTGGAAATTTACATTAGAATAGTTAGCTTAACCTGGAGAAGGTATTGTAGATCATGACTATCTATTTTAGCTAGCATAGAACCAGCTGAATCCTACATAACAGAACTATCACAACTATAGCAAGTCACCACAACTTTTTCAATGATCTAGGCACTACATGTTATTCCACCATTACACTACGTGAGCTACACCTTTCATATGCGCTTGTATACAGATCACATGGAATTGAAGTCATTTGGTGATAACAAAGCCCATTCTACAAGGGTGCATATGTCGATGGGTGCTCTTATTTCAAGAATTTTATTTCATAGTTATGGTGAAACCAAGGAAAAGTAATTCTGGACTAGAGCATCTATCCAGAATATAGTCAAGAGAAGAAGCACAGGACAATTAAATATACCATGTCTAGATGCATAATTATACAGGTTATAATGAGTTCCATTAGAACTAGAGGAAATTGTTATCTTTCTATGAACAGGGTTGGCACTATAAGGAGTGAAATCCTTGGAGAAGAAATAGACTTGTTATATGTGAAGCCCCCCATATGTTGATCAGTGATGACTTGTACAAATCTAGGTCTTGGATGAGGTACTCACGTTGTTGTGTACTGAGAACATGAGCACACAAATATTATGGAAGAAGCTCATAGCGGTATTGCAAGTGGCCACTATGTAGGTGATGAAACTATGCACATAAGATTCTACTCGCTGGATTATGGTGGGAGACCCTATATAAAGATTGTAAGAAATTTTGTAAGGCTTTTCATCATTGTCAACATGCCTTGGGAAACCAGGTCAATGAGATGAAATGCCTCTAAGATCCATTACTAGTGCTAAACCATTTGAGAAATGGGATTTAGATTTTGTAGGTCCTATTTCTCTAGCTGCACGTATAACTGGATTGTGCTACATCATAACTTGCACATACTATCTACCATAGGTGGGCAAGAAGCAACACCTATAAAGGATTGCACATCAGCTACAGTACGACTAGGTTTCTTTAGAAAAATATTATTACAAGGTATAGATTTCCTTCAAGATTGACTAGTGATAGGGGCATATATTTTCTTAATGAGACAATCAGAATTTTATTGGTTGAATTCATGATTACACACCATAAGACAACACCCTATCATCCTCAGGAAAATGGGACTGCTGAGGATTTCAACAAAATTTTGAGCCACACATTGACAAAAATCTGTGACGTTGGAAGAAAGGATTGGGATGATAAAGTATATGCAATACTTGTGGGCATATCAGATAACATATACAAGGTTGAACAAAGCCACACCAGTTCAGTTAGTGTTTGGCACAAACAGTAATTCTTCCTATGGAATTTATGTTATCTTCTTTACATATAACATGCGCTGGAGGTCTTGCTGATTAGTAATCATTAAACGAATGGATTGAAAAGTTAATCAAACTAGATGAGCAACGAGCCATAGCACATTGAAATCAAAAATAAGAGAAGGTCAGGAAGAAAGTATGGTATGACAAGAACATCAGGGATAAAAAGTTGGAGATAGGACAAATGGTGCTCCTTTATGATTCTAAGTTTTTTTGCCATCCAAGTAAGCTCAAGGTACATTGGTTGGGGCCGTATTTTATCGCTCACATACTCGAATCAGGCTCTTGTTAGCTAGAGACACTTGATGGAATACGAGAACCCAGTTACTTCAACAGGAGTAGGCTAAAGCCCTATTATAAATAAGTCTTCTTTGTGTTTGTAAAAAGGAAGTGTTTCCATTTAGATTAGGTTTTAAATTATGCATTTCCTTAATGTGTTTCTTTCTTTGTCGCTATGCTTTGTTAATTTATTTTGTGTTTTTTTATAATAAGTGTGTTTATGCGCCAGAAGCTAATTACGATTTGAAGATTTTTTATGCACAGAGGACTGCACATACCCTTACTGTGGGGTAGGTTGTTGATATCTAGGTACAATGCTATTGAAAATAATTACACATGAAAGGAACTATCTACGGGTGCTATTCAAGGTTGGAGAATTGAAAAACAAAAAAGATTGCTTCTAGACACAGGGACCATAGAGAGAGGGGAATAAAGAAAAAAATATAATTTGAGGTAAGCAGAGGTCGGGAAGACTACCAGTGGAAGGCGTAGTGATAAGGTACTCATGTGTATGGAAGTGCACTAAAGAGAAGTCTACAGCCAAAAGGTAGAAGGGTGAGCTAGAAGGTAATAGCTTGGGCGTGAAGATGTACCACGTGGAAACAATGAAAATGGTCAATTAATGAGAGGATTGTCGGTAGGTGGAGGAGAAATAAATGCACTGAATTTTTAAAATTCTATATAAGGATGGGATGTGAGTTCATTTTTACCATTGCAATTGAGAGAATTTGAAAAGGGTTAAGTGAAAACAAACTAAGAAGTTGTGTTGAGGTGTGAAGAGTCTGAAACCAGACGTGGCGAGAAGGATTGTGTGTAGGAACAACTTGCATTCCCATAGGTGAAAGGTTTGAGCGAAGAAAATGCATTAAAAATGAGCTAGGGCACGCGATTTCCTCTAGGTCATGGATATTTAAACTAGGGTTTCGACTTACTCGATTATAGAGGGAAGAAAAGAGAGATTCTATTTCAAATGGTACTGAAGAAAGCACCTATAGTAAGAGATAAAGGAAAGAAGGTTGAAGTGGAAGAAGAAATTTCTCCCGAGAGTAATTTCTCAGAAATGCAGTATCCAGAAGGCGTGATTGTGGGACAAGAATGGGATTCCCATATCTTCTAATGTAAAATCAATTATTACAACCATCGAAGATCAGATAATAAAGAGCTCGATGCGTTGTTGAGCATGAAAATGAACAAGCACATGAAAGAGGATATGCCAATATATGATGATGCTAGTGAGAAGTTGCTAAAGAAAAATGGAGTCTATCAACTATATGAGCTGCCATATTTTGGAAAGTATGAACCATTTTATCAGTGGTTGTTGAGCATAGTTTATGAGGACTTCTTCTACTTCACGAGACGAAGGTTAAGAATCACAACTGCTTTTATTTCAATAGTGATAGGATTAAGGGCCTTAGGGTTGGATTTGGATAGTGATTTAAAATATCAGGCCTCAATCTTGGAGATAAGGAAAGAGTCGGGGTATACTAAAGGTCCATGCGGCACAGACATTGACAAATTGAAAAAGTACCTAGTAGTGGAAGCAGCTACACATCTTGTAACAAATTTGAATGACCAAGGAAGGTGGTCATAGGTTAACATAATGTGGTTGCACGTTGCAAAGAAAATGTCTCAAGGAGTGGTCTACAATATTGCAGACCACATAGCAAAGACAATCATTGAAGAAGCGCAGAAAGGTGACAAAATAATTTTTGGTGTTGTCTTTTTATCTTTAGTATTTATGGAGATTGGGGTACCTAATGAGCCAAAGGAGAAGATTTGGGAATACCCCACGGAGCATAAGTCACCTGCGGAAATATTTGGAAAGTACTTGTGTGATGGGTCAATAAGTGGACCATTCAAACAAAGGGTAGAGATTTGGTAAGATAGACTCCGCACGGCGTTCGAAGAAGAGTGGTGCATACCCAAGGATTTTCCTTCGGTGGTGGGTAAGGAAGTTCAGTTTTCATTCTATCAATATTTTTTCATTGTGTGATTTACGATGAAGGATGAGGCTTGGAGCCCATGGTGCAAATTTTCGTATGCCTTCACAGCAAGCTATTGCCAGGAATCAGTTCACCGGTTTTCAAATGCACGCCACCTAACCTTCAATGCAGATAAGGTAGAATGCCACTACCACACTCTAAGAAAGAAATATGTATATTCAAGGTGGAATTCCTACATTGAAAGGCTTATATCTGACATTATAAGCATGAATCCTGTAATATTAGTAGTTGGGGAAACCGGAGCAGTGCTTGTTTACCTGTAACTCAAACCCAAGCTGGAGAACACTAAGCATGTGGAGAATGAGTTCGTGCTCCCAGGGTTGCCAAAGGGTAAGCATATAATGGAAAATGTTTCAACACCTAAACCCATAGAAATAATTCATAGTGGTTGTTTGGAACACAGAGGTAGATGACAACCTCCAAATAAGGAAGAAGCTGAGTGCACAACTACACCACCTCAAACACAAGAGAGAGATGATGAGGACTTGGATGCAGTCCAATAAGAGTGTAATTTCAAAAGAGTATTCAGGAGAACAAGGACCCAAGGTGCTACTCCAAAAACAGTGTGCAGATCACCTTGAATATCTCCATAGAAGGAGACAACTGAGAAAAGAAGAAGGAAATTGAAGCTGAATGAGGAAGTGGAAGAGTTTGAGGAAAGCATGTCTAATTCTCCTACACCTCCAGAGAATGTGGAAGAACAAGAAGATGAAGAAATGAAATATGGAGAAGAGGGAGAAAAAGGATCAAATTAGACAACAACCAAGACTGCTCAAGACATAGCCGCACAAGTTCCAAATCTTGAAGCCTAAGTTCCTAAGCAGCCTAGATCAAGAAGAACAAGTGGGGAGTATATTCCACCAGCCATGGGCTATGCTGAGGACATAGGTAAAATTTATGTTCCCATTTCCAGAGCACAATGACACAAAAGGAGTTGTATGGTTGGGAGTTAATGGATGAAGATATGGAAACAATACACACAAGGAATTAATTATCATGGTCGATGCACACACACATGGATGAACTAGAATTTGATGTGTGTGAGGATTCATGCATGTGAAGGAGGTTGAGAAAGACACATCATGTAAGAAACATAATAGTAAAGCCTACTATTATGTCAAATGAATAGGCGAGCAATGCTTTTGTGAAAGTATCAACAAAAGTCACACGATGGAATATGGATAAAGATACCACAATTAGGGTGCTAAGGGAGGAGATTAAGACTAAGGATGAAGAAATAACATGCCTAAAGAAGGAAAGAGATTTGGTATAGAATAAGAACACTTTACTTATCAACCTGGCATGAGGGTATTGGGGATTTTTTCCTACTGTGGGAGTATGCCACACTGTAGAAGCATCCCTCCAGGTACTTCAATTTTTGGTTTCTTTGATCAATACATTATGGTTTGGACATTGATGGTCCTGAGTGCTTCAAGATGAACCTCATGTAGAATGCTAGAACCAGAGGTTCCATACATGAAGAAACAGTTTGGGAAAAGGATTTAAAATGATGCAGAAGATTCCCTCCATACGAAGTGTTATTTTGAAATATTGCAAGTGGGTCTTAACCATTCTAGGCTTGATCAAACGTTGAATGTTAGTGGTCTTATAATGCCATGGGAAGGTGGTATTAAGAGTCTAGGACCATGTTGGAAGATACTGAGGTCCTGAATGTGCCATGTAAAGGATGCAAACATATGTAACCAAGGTAAAAAATAATCCTAATTCTATAGTATTGAGAAGCAAGATAGATACAATCAAGAACATCTTAGGAACCATAAAAGGATATGGTATGTGTATGAATTAAAACTTGCTTAGAGAATCTTAGTTACCCTAGGATAGATGAGAGTCTCGTTGGAAAAGAAAATGAGATAGGGAATTTTTCCAATGACATTGTACAGAATGAGAATGAAAAGACTGCAAGTTTTGTATATGAATTCATATTGCAGTGGATGTTATGGAAAAGGCATGAGGATGTGCTTGAATGACTAACAAACCTTAGAAATGTTAGGAGACTTAAAATTGGTGACTTATAAGTGGTGGTAAGACTCTCAATCTTGTTTAGGTTGTAAGTTCTAGTAGACACTGTATGGCTCCTTCAACAATCTATAACATGAAAACTGAGAAAGACTCTATACATATTTGATACTTATTTCGGTGAACTTAAATATTTTTAGACTAAGTATGGTCTAGAATAAAAGATAAATTTAGTCATATCATACCTCTGGGATAATGTCTATCAGTTAGACTCTGTAAGGCACTTAGCAAAGAAAATATAGATGGTTCATGTGTACTTAAAGGTCTATAACTTTGTTTTCAAAGGAACAGTCAATAGAAGTTTTCAAATCACTTTGTGAATTGTGTGCAAAATAAAATCATAGGTTTGGGACTCAGTATGCTGTTATAAAAACCATGGTGCTCGGATTTTTAAAGGAAGTCTCAGACTGTGAGGAGCACACAAACTGGTAAAAGACTTCATTTGACACAGCATTGGTCCTAACATGTTTGGAGAAACCCTAGGAACATCATACATACAATAGATATAGTAAGTCAAGGGTTATTGTTGAAATTGTGAGCATTATTGTAGGATATTTTTTGTCCAAGAAGTATTGGAAGTGTAATACTAACCTCTTATAGGGGGGGGGGGGGTAATTTGGAGCTTAAAGGAGATTCTTAGAACTAATGCTCTGGTTTATAGTGATATTATGCTTTTAGATCTGTTATGCCCATGAACGTATACTACCATTATTGTAAGTAAGCTTCTGTGTATTTACTACAATTAATATAATGGATATTATGGAATGAAACAAGGTTTTATCATGGTTATATTTCAGTATTGCATGCTTGATTCCATTATGGTTATCTTGTAAGACTATTATATTCTAGATCTAGATCTGAATATGCACTATAGAAAGATATATTAGTCATAGATTTGAATGATTTAATTCTTCATCAGGATAACATCCTGCAACAACAACCCTGAAGAGGGGCCTGGTACCTTTTCACACTTCGAGTGAGCACTCAGTCTAAGATGAGTGATGTGCTAGTGTGCCTGGGGTTGTATTAGTGAATTCTAGGCTGCATCAGGGTCATTCTATAATTCCCCTTATATCATCACATGTTCAAAACACTACCGATTCGAAAAATTTAAAAACATTTACTAATTCACCATGTAACATTTCACCATCAATTCCCCCTAATGACCTAATCTGGGGGCAACAAATATGCAACTTTTATATACAACATTTAATCACTTCCCCCTAATAACCTAACCTGAGGGAAATAAACAATTAAATCATTTCCATGCGAGCATCCACCAATTTATATCGATTCCCCCTAATGACTTTATCTAGGGGAAACTAGCGTAAAACCTCTCTGTGATTAATAAATTAATTAACGTGTTCAAATTTATAACAATCAAAAACATATCATTCAATCAAATACATTGTAACACAATTGGCCTCCTAGATGACCGAACTTGGGAGTTACGTGCGGCTTCCTAAATGATTTTACTTATGAGATTACATTCATTTTTGGCTTTCAAAGGACCTAACTTGGAAGCCATGTCACATTTCATGCTTTCTTCTAGATTACCTAACTTAGAATCCATGACATTGCAACAACACCCATGGAGTGGGGACAAGAGTGCCTTTCGTATAGCTCTCCTATATGGGTCAACTGTTTGATCAAAATTGGAAGCTATGAAGAGATATAAAAGGAGTTGAAACTTGAGATTTTAAGTGCAATTGAGGATAGATGAAATTGAACTATTTAAGATTTGAAAACTCTTTGGGTAGCGAAAGAAATTCAAATGCATATTTGGAGCAAGAACTTTAGTCTTAAGGGAATATGTAACAGTCTTGCAAATTAGGGGAAGATAAATGTAGTGGGTTGACTTGAATTTATTTCATGAATAATATAATATTATTTTCCTTGAAGGACAAGAGCATGCCAACAAAAGTGCTCATCAAAGATTAAAGGACCTGTCAACACCAATCCGGCACTATGATAATTCTTCACTGGGAACTCCTTGTGCTATGATTATTTACTAATGCAAAACTTTTAGTTTGGTGGATGTAATATGGAAACACAACAACAAACATAACACACGAATACCATAGACTATGATAAGAATGAATGATGATAAATATGAAATATCAGTGTAAATTACCATATCAACATGAAATTGTTACAATCTCACCCATGAGGTACTTCAAGTGTTACTGACTTCACTTGCCTTCCAACAATAACTATGAGAGAAACTTCACAATTACACCTCTTAATGGCTTCTTTAACACACCTTCAAAATGATGGCTTCCTTTACACACTTACTCATACAATATTTCTCACTACTTGTTTCTATGCTAAATGAGGGGGGTGGCCTCTTTATTTATAGGAATTCAGGCTTATCCACCCTATCTCTAAGATAGGATATGAAATCTCTTCAGGCCAATTATAGTCCATGCCTAAACTCTTACCTTTACATGTAGGCTTATCTTCTAAGATAAGATAAACCTTATCATCCCACATGGGTTCCACCTTTTTAGAATTTTCTACAAATAAAACACACAAAATATTTATGACATCACTCTTTATCCTCATTACAAATATAATATTTCTAATTCCTAATCATGTAGACCCTACTTCTCTACTTACCTAAACTTTGACATTTTAACATTACCGGACCACTTACGACAAATATTTACTTTTTACAACATTTCTATTGTATTTTGACTGTTATCGTACTCTACTTTATTGGTGGCACCGTACTGATGGCGCCATTATCTTCTATTGGATGCCACTACTAATTATACTTAACAACATCCTATTCCTAATACATACATTAATAAAATAGAAATTACGGAGGAAAATTTTAATGTCGACATTTTCCCCCTTTCCTAGCTTCTACTCTGTCCTCGGAGTAGACTATTCTGGTGCTTGGAAAATATTTAACTTGTCGTGGTTGACCCATTTGGTAATGGGGGTGCCATCCAATTCCTCCAGTCGATATGTACCATTTTCATGCACAACTGCTATTTTGTAGGGCCCCATCCATTTGGGAAGAAATTTTCTCTGCCTTCTTTTTTTGTATCTAGAATCATATACTAGAACCAAGTCATTCACATGAAATGAAGACCAATGGATCTTTTGATCAAAGTATTCCTTCTGCTTCATTTTCTTCTTATAGCTTGTATCCTTCGCTATTTCCCTCATTTCCTCTAGCAAATGAAGATGCACCAACCTTTCTTTTACTGAATCACTTTCATTCATCCTTTCATTTTTCATAACTCTCACAGTGAGAATATCAAACTCAATAGGAAGAACTGGATCAATGCCATAAGCCAACTGAAACGGGGAGTATCCTGTTGCTGACTTTGATGTTGCCCTATATGCCCACAATGTATGAATCCTTTTATCCCACTTAGGTACTTGCAAGGCTTGCATCTTTTACTAGAATTTGACACAACACAAAATTTGTTCATTCCACCTGTCCATTTGTGCTTGGCTTGTATGTTGTTGCCTTCTTGTGCTTAATAGAAAAATTGTTGACTAGGGCTTCTACCACCTCATTAATGAAGTGGCTTCCTTTATCTGTTACAATTTTTAATGGGCAACCAAATCTAGTGACAATGTGTTCATATATGAACCTTGCCATTTCATCCATGGAAGCTGTTTTCAATGGCCTAGCTTTAACCCACTTGTTAAATAATCTGTGGCAACTACAATATACTTCTTTTGGCGTGGGGTAGTTGGAAGTGAACCTACAATGTCTATTCCCCACTTTTCAAAGGGACCAAGTGAAAGAATAGGGCATAATGGATTTGATGAAGTCTTACAGTTACCATGTGTTTGACAAATATCACATGTCTTACAATAATTATAACAATCTCTAAAAAAAGTGTGCCAGTGATAACCTGCATCCAAGATTCTTCTTGCTGTAAGTTGTTAAGAGAAGTGTCCTCCACATGTACCATTATGGAATTCTTCTATCAACTCCTTCCCTTGATCACGTCCAACTGCCCTTTTGTACTGTCCATCAGGTCCTATCTGAAATAATACTCCATGCAGAATAGAATATGGACGACTAACTTGAGTAATCTTCCTCTTAGACTTTGCATTGGCACCATCAAGAAACTTGAATTCATTCAGATAATTCCAAATATTTATGTATTCACTAGGGATTGTGTCAAGGGATAACAATGCTGCATCTGGGAAATCATCATCATCACAAGATGAACCTAAACCATCATAGGCTCGAGAGAGTGCATCTGCATTGACATGCTTCTTTCCTAGCCTATCTATAATATAAAATTCAAATTCTTGTAGCAAAATTATCCATATTGCTATCCTCCCAGATGGGTTAGGATTATTTACAATATATTTTAGAGCCTGATGATCTGTTACAACTATAAATTTCTGCCCTAGCAAGTAATTTCTAAAATTTTTTACAACAAAAATGATAGCTAGAGCCTCTTTTTCAATTACAGTATAATTTAACTCAGCACTGCTCATTTTTCTACTCCCAAAGTAAACTAGATGATCATTCCCATTTTCATCCTTTTGGCTCAGAGTACTTCCTAGTGCTGCATCTAAAGCATCAGTATACACAATGAATGGCTTGCTCCAATATAGATTCTTTAAAATAAGTGAAGACACCAGGGCTTCCTTCAGTTGTTCAAAAGCTTCATGCACCTTATTTCCTGGTTCATAAGTAACATCCTTCTTCAAAAACTGGGTTAGTGGCTATGCAATCTTTGAGAAATTCTTGATGAACCTTCTATAGTAACCCACATGGCCTAAAAATGATCTCAACTTACTTCTATTCATAGGAAATGGTAACTCTTTGATTTTTGAAACTTTATCAGGATCAGTACCAATACCATCTCTGGATACAACATGCCCTAACAAAACATCTTTAGAACATCCAAAGACACACTTTGTAGGGTTTAGTGAGGCTTGTGCTTCATCTAACCTTTGAAATGATGTCTCCATCTGGTGCAGGTGGTTCATCTTGCTCCCATAGATGTAAAAATCATTCAAAATTACTCTGATGAAGTTCTCAATGTAGGGTTTAAACACCCTATTCATCAAGCACTGGAACGTTGCAGGAGCATTACACAACCCAAAATGCATAACTCTATAAGCAAATGTTCCCCAAGGAGTGGTGAACATGGTCTTCAGCTGATCTTTCTCCGATATACGAACTTAGTTATATCCGTTATATCCATAAGTAAAACTATAGCACTCTTGGCTAGCTACTTCGTCTAAGATCTGATCTGAGAATGGAAGAGGATAATGATCATTCTTTGTTGCCTTATTGAGCTTCCTATAATCAACACAAATGCGTAGCTTCCCATTCTTTTTTATTGAGATCACAATGGGAGAAACCCATTCTGAATTCTCCACAGCAAATATGAATCCTGCATCAAGCAACTTATCTATTTCTTCTTTTACAATCTTGGAAAAATTAGGATTTATTTTAAATGGCATTTACTTTATGGGCTTAGCACCATCTACCAGCTCAATAGAATGTTCTACCCAACTTACTTGACGGAGTTCCTTATAATCAAAAGTGAATATGTGTATGCACCTTAGAAAGAGCTATAGGTAGGATTTCTTCTCACTCTCCATCACAGCATCACCAATATTTATTTGTTGGAGACGATCATCAATTTCTTCTTCAGATAATTTTATGGGTTCATGAGTTGGTGTGACTGGAAGGATATCTGTGACTGAAACATCAACCTCACTTGAATTCTCCACAACAAATATGAATCCTGCATCAAGAAACTTATCCATTTCTTCTTTTACAATCTTGGAAAAATTAGGATTCATTCTATATGGCATTTGCTTTATGGGCTTAGCACCATGTACCGGCTCAATAGAATGTTCTAGCCAACTTACTTGATGGATTTCCTTGTAATCAAAATGAATATGTGTATGTACCTTCGAAAAAGATGGATGTAGGATTCCTTCTCACTCTCTATCACAGCATCACCAATCTTTATTTGTTGGAGACGATCATCAATTTCTTCTTTAGATAATTTTATGGGTTCATGAGTCGGTGTGACTGGAAGGATATCCATGACTGAAATATCAACCTCACTTTCTTCATCTTCTGTGTCCACTTCACTAGTACTAGAGTAATCAGAGGATGTCCAATCATCAGTTTCTTCACTTGAATCCATAGGTTCTGTTTTATGATGTCGAAGGATCACGTTTATCTTCACCCTCTCTCTACCACGTCCAAGTGTCATGAAGCTTTCATTCCAGTAGTTTCTTGCATAAACTCTCCTTAGCCATGGTCTTCCCAACAACATTGGGTACGCAACAGTAACATTTTTCATCACCTGAAAGTCTACCACACATACAACACGCATAACAGATATTGCCACATTTGAAACTACACCTTCTGGTTTAGTTTTTCCCTTATTTAATGACCTTAACATAAGTGTTGAGCGGCGATCAATTTTTAAACCCAAAATATTCATTACAGATTCGGTCATTACATTAATTGTAGCACCTCCATCAACTAAGACATCATGAATTGAAATACCATTAAATAATACCTCAGCTTGTGGAGCATAGGGATCCGCCTCTTCCTCCAAAACATGGACCTCAACCTCTTTCCTTTGTCGAGCATTGAGTCCACTTCGCAGCTCTCGCCTCTTTTCAGAAGATATAGCCAAGAGTTGACCATATGTAATATTTGCAGGCCTTTTAGACCAATCTTCTAAGATGGAGTATGGTCCTTGTCCCTGTGAAATCAGAAAATCTTGCACACCCTACTTTCTTCTCCTATGTTTCTTACTAGATTCTCCTTTCATCTTCTTAGGATCATTTCCATCTTAGTTATCTTTTTCTTTCTTTCTTTTTGTTACAAACACATTTGCTTCATTATTTATGCTCTTATCTACTACATCAAAAGAATTCACAGGTGCTTTTCCTTTATCATTATCTCTTGTACCAGATGTAGAAGCTCTATTTGGACAATTATACTTATAATGACCCTTTTTATAACAACCATAACAAACAACTTCAGAAATATTTCTTTTTGGACCTCTATCTCCTCCCTGAGAACTAAATTCTTTTCCTTGAAGAAGATTAATAGTTAACTGGCTCATCTTCCTTAGCAGATCTTGATACTCAGTAGATTTACTAGAAGAAAGATTTGTGCTCACCGAGAGTGGTTGTGGATTCTGGACCAAAGGTGTTGGTGTAGGCTCTACCTTAGTAGCAATTTCTTTGGGCTCCTCTTCCATGCTTTCTTCTTTCCTTCTTGCAATCTCCTTTACTTGTTCAATGGTAGTTTGGGCGGTCATATTTCACTCGTTTTCTGATCTCTGGCTTCATCCCAAGAATGAAGTGCTTACAGAGGAGATTATCCACGCAATTCATCAACCCATCCACTAATCCTTCCTTCCAGATCTGGGCATTGAGCTTCCTCCTTAACTCTAGAACACGAGCATGATAATCCCTTATCTTCTCCTTCTCTCCTTGGGATAGCTTTATGATATCGATCATGAGATCTGCATATTTCTGTTGTTCACCAAATTCTTCAAGAAAACTTTCAGTTAATAAATTCCATGAGTTTTTCACATTATCACCTAGTGTTTCAAACCACCTAAGAGCTGAACCATCCAAAAAAGTAGGAAAAAATTCAGTCCATTGTTCCCTTCTTATGGGGCCATTACAAATGTAAGATCGTTTAAACTCTTGAATGAAAGAGGAAGCATCTTCATTAGATTGAGCTGAAAAAATAAGAATCTTCCCCATTTTTAAATGTAACCACAGTGAAATACCAACTCACAAGTACAATCAGTAAGACTTATGTGCATAAATAATTGGGCTCACTACAATAGAAAGTGACTTTACACATTTCTATAGTAAAATAGGAATGACCACGATAATCTTGACTTACTACGGTAAAAACTGACTTTAGTGTGGTAAACACTATTTACAGTAAAAATGAAGTTATTGGGGTAAACACTATTCACAGTAAAAAATGAAGTTATTGTGGTAAATACTATTCATAGTAAAAAGTAAAGTTAATGTGATAAATACTATGCATGGTAAAAAGTGACTTTACCATGGTAACTACTAGGCACAATAAAAACAAGGTTACCCTCCTATTGATTTATGACTAAGTGGGAATATCTCTCAAGAAAATCCACCAATGAGTAATGATCCCGGCAACGGAACCAAAATGTCATCACCAATTTTGGCACTATGATAATTCTTCACCAGGAACTCCTCATGCTATGATTATTTACTATGCACAACTTTTAGTTTAGTGGATGTTATCTGGAAACACAACAAACATAACACAAGAATACCATAGACTATGATAAGAAGGAATGATGATAAATCTGAAATATCAGTGTAAATTACCATATCAACATGAAATTGTTACAATCTCACCCATGAGGTACTTCAAGTGTTACTGACTTCACTTGCTTTACAACAATAACTATGAGAGAAACTTCCACAATTACACCTCTTAATGGCTTCTTTAACACACCTTCAAAATGATGGCTTCCTTTACACACTTACTTATACAATATTTCTCACTACTTGCTTCTATGCTAAATAAGGGGGGTGGCCTCTTTATTTATAGGAATTCAGGCTTATCCACCCTATCTCTAAGATAGGATAGAAAATATCTTCCGGCCAATCATATTCCATGCCTAAACTCTTGCCTTTACATGTAGGCTTATCTTATAAGATAAGATAAACCTTATCATCCCACATGGGTTCCACATTTTTAGACTGTTCCATAAATAAAATACACAAAATATTTATGACATCACTCTTTGTCCTTATTACAAATATAATATTTCTAATTCATAATCATGTAGACCCTACTTCTCTACTTACCCAAACTTTGACATTTTAACATTACCGGACCACTTACGACAAATATTTACTTTTTACAACATTCCTATTGTACTTTGACTCTTACCGTACTCTACTTTATTGGCGGCACCGTACAGACGGCGCCGTTATCTTCTATTGGACGTCATTACTAATTATACTTAACAACATCCTATTCCTAATACATACATTAATAAAATAGAAATTAGGGAGGAAAATTTTAATGTTGACAGGCACACTTCTACTACATATCTACACATTCTACTACATCATGGGCTTCTCCAGATTTCTCTCAGGTATACATCTCTATCTACTTTATGTTACCAATATTTTACTCACCAACATAAAGTGGTGGTAAATGTAGTCATAAAATCACGCACTTACTATTACATTTATACCACCAAGTGTGTTATTTTATAAATCAATCTCACGTAAGAAAAGTATTCACTAATGAATCATCCCCTGGACCCATCATTAGTTAGACGGTCATCATTATCACTTGTCTCACACAGTAGTATTTTTTTTGCATAGTTCTGAACAACTCTCAAAAAGTCTTAGTTGTCGCTATTTAGTCATTTTTCTTCTCTAGTCTTTTACTTGGGTGCCTAGGATAGTGCTAAGGTTCCCATGGGTGCCCTAGTCCGCAATTCTAGGTTCCCTAGTCCCCATAACACTTGGGTCTAATTTACTTATTTAAGGTTGGTATTTTTCATGTTCCCTCTCATTCCTCTAGGTAAAAGTTGGCATGTCAAGCCATTAGTGTCGAAATTTGAGCAAGAGATCCCTATATAAACATAACATACTCACTATCTTATGGGTGGACAATCTACTATCAAGAGTTAGATATCTACTAAGGAAAAGGAATGCATTTGGGAATCTTCTACATCTACATCACACAAGCATAGGGGGAAAGGGTTATATTCATTCTATTCCATCCACCATTTGCATTTTACATCTAGTTATTGCCTCCTACTTCTATGTCATTGATGTTAGGGAACCCTAGGAACATAATTACACACACAATAACACAAAACTACATTGATTCTGGAATGTAGTACGGTGCTTAGTCATACTTCCACCATTGTGGCAGCTAAGTTCATTCTGACCCCTTCATTTTCATCTTTCTTTTGTTAGGAATTTGATGCTTTGTATGGGATTTTGCAGGTAGATCTTCGTCACACAACCACAACAACATAAGTGAGGATATTACGACAACCTAGCGACTAAGGAGAATATATTGTGAAGGCATTATGACACTTTTGGATTCATACCTTGAGCTTTTTCATAGATCAGAGAACCCAAATTACAAACCAAGGCACTGGCAGGTGCTCCAGTCCTCTCTCAAGCACCCTAGTTCAGATAGATCTTCATTCGCTACAATTTCCTAGGTAGCATTGTCATCCTTTGTCCTGTCCAGACACCATCTTGTCCAATCCTGCACACAACGAGGTAAGTTAATTTTAGGTTAGTGCCCTATCCCTTCCCATTTCAATTATTTGAATTCATTTAAAATATCAAATAAAATTATTTAGTATTTACATTACAATTATATCAGTTGTTCCATTGTTGTTACTAGTTTAGATTAACATAGAAAAATCATGTGTTTAGTTAATCACTTCACTTCTTAATCAAACTGTTCAACAGTTTGGTATTGGGAAGAACAATCCTGTAATAGTACTCCCAACAATCATTTTTCTACTTTATATATATATTATGGGTTGGCTTCTCCACTATGGGTCAACCTTACTGTAAAATTATATCCAAGTAACCATATATAGGAAATGATTAGACACTCATTTAATCACATAGAAAATCACACTTTTATGATTTCCTTAAGTACAAACATTCAAAAGGAAAGGAAATACTTCCTGAATTTCCCTAAAGTAAGAGCATACAATAGAAAAATCACCCATGTAGGTATGAATAACTTAAACCAAGTCCAATTGTTAAGCTTCTTAAACCAAGAAGCCTATAAAAACAAGTCAAACACAAGATATCCAAGTAAATACAAAGTAGTTATAAAGGTGTTCAATTTGTGAAATATGGTTTCTTCTATACCATATTATGTTGTATATGTAGGTGAAAAAATGTGTATGGTTTGATGCCTCTTCATAGTAGTGCTACCACAGGTGGTATACGGATTACACTTCAACCCAACCGCTATTATTTTTACACATTTCTACCAAGGATTAGCATTTTGGTTTAAGGTGGTTAATTTTAGAGGGTTTCACGCATTATCAAGACCTAATATTTTATAGTGAGCTAGATAGTCATTTTAAAATTTTATGGAAGTTGTATCTAGCTTTGTTTTCAGTTCATACTAAATCATCCAACAAGATGAAACCACCAAAAAAATTAGTCCTAGGATAAATAATTTTGTTCCTAAATATCATAATCATTAATGATATATTTGCATGAAATTTACAGCTAGTTCATGCCCCTATCACACCTAGATCATCTTTTAGACCAATCAAAAAGATAAGTTTTCTTATCTTATTATGTTTAATTACATTGAGAACATTTTCTAATTGAATTATCTTTTAATGCTTGATATGCATGTTCAGATATTAAGGTCAACATTTATTTAATAATATAAATATACATCCTATTCTAACCCTGTCTTGAATTTAAATTAGTAAAATACCACATTTCCACACTTATTCATTTTTTGGGTAAATCAGCTTTATATCCACATTTACTATTTGTACACATGATTTCCCTTTTTCCTTAAAATCCTTATCATTCTTATATAAACACTTCATATAACCATATCATATGACTTCCACCTTCATTTTACTCACAAAAAATTTCCTTTGGACTCAACATGTCAATAATTGTACTTATATTTCCACTATTTTGATTCAACACAGATGACTAACTCTTTATAAATTCTAATCACTTCATGAATGTTTGATTCAATTAACCTTAATTGATGATAAACTATAGTACCTGATGATTTATATACAAAACAAAGTCTTTAGGAAAAATTTGATGTCTCCAATTCGTGAGTGCTTTCACAATTACAAAAAACTCATGGTCATATATGGAATATGTATGTTTTGTTTTATTTATCTCTCATTGAAGTATGTTATTAGTATTATTTACTGACTCAAAATTGTGCTAATTATTTGCGCTCAGCAAAATTAACCAAACACGACCCTGCACATAAGGAAATCCAAGGGTCAGTTCCATCGTTCGAGCCCACGTTTCAAATCCAAAAATCAAGTTACAGGTGGGACTCTACAATGGAGGAAGTAGGGTCGGCAAAAGAGGACAACGACATCAAAGGAAAACTACAGGCTCAACAAGAGGAAAATAGGGAAAGGCTCAAAGTTTTCAGACTTAGCCACATACGAGTCAACTCGGGGCTGAACAAAAAACTCGCGGAAGGTGCCATATGTCATCCCGGCACAATTCAAAAAAGGCACATCCAAAATAGGGTCTCTAGAAAAGCATTGGCTTTCCACATGTCCTAGGCCTGAAAAGGGATAGAGTCAGCCGTTGAAAAGTCCAAACAAGCAGAAAGAACCATGTGTCAACTTGATGTAATTTCAAAAGTGAGAGCCCAAGAAGAGACTCAAACTAGCACCATCTCTCCACGTGGTCAAGGTCCAATAAAAGTCAAATGGCAGCAGACCCAAATAGGTTTAGTATAGAGAACCGGTGGAAGTCTCCACGTGTCTCATCAGCGCAAGTTCAAAGGCATAACCCAAAGCGGAGACTCAAATGAGCGTGAGGCTTCCACGTGTTTAGGGTTCAAGAAAGGAATCAGCCCGAATCGGCTAAGTATCACAGACTCACGGAAGGTGCCACGTGTTAGCTTGGCGCATCTTCAAAGGTAAATCTAAAAGTGGGTCTCCCAAACTAGTGCTAGCCTTCCACGTGTCCCAGGTCTAAAAAGGGATAAAGTTGACAGTTGAAAAGTCAAGATAGGGCAAAGTCAGTGGAGGGTACCACGTGTCTCAATGGTGCAAATTCAAAAGGGGTGGCCCAAGGGCCAGTCTCAAGTGAGCATGGAGCTTCCACGTGTCCAAAAGTCAAAAAGGGGGACAGAGCCAGCCACTTAAATTGACTAAGTATGGAAGGGACGGCGGAGGCCTCCACGTGTCATCTCCACACAAATTCAAAAGGTAAAATCTGGAAGCAGGTCCCAAATGTGTGCCAGCCCTCCACATGTCCTGGGTCAGACATATGGCCCCGCCAAACAAAAGGGACTTAGCCAAAACACAAAGAAATAGAGAAAAGCCACGGAAGGAGCCATGTGTCTCTCTGGTGTAACTTCAAAAGAAAAATCCAAAAGTGGTCCCCAAATGCGCGCCAGCTCTACACATGGCCATGTTTCAAGTCAAAGCGGGAAGGTGGGTCTCCGGAGGCAGTTTGAACCTTTTTCCTTTTATTTCAAAAAGGCGTAAAGTTTAAATATAAGCCACACCTCCGCCGATGCCCAGAGAAGCCACGTGTCAGGCCTAAATTACATGTGAGAAGGTGGGCCTTGGAGGGATTCTTTTCCAAAAGTGGATTGACGGGCATGGGGGAGACTTTTCACCCAAATGGAAAATGCGGACCGATGGGCCCGAAGATGGTTGTTTGGAAAAAGTGAATTACGAGCTACTGGGATTTTTTTACATTTTTGTAATTTTTTGCAAAAGGCACAAAGTGAATTTTAGGGCCCATGACCCATTTTGCAAAACTAGGTTTTCACCATTTTTGTACGGATCTGATTCAAATGTTCAAATGGGCATATCTTTCAATCCAATACTCGAAATTCAACAAATTTGGCACCATTGGAACGGTCTCGACCTCGTCTACGCCATGGAAACCTGAAACTTTAATTTTGACAAGGTTAGGTGGGTAGAAAATGGGAAAATGTCTTCATGCCATTAATATATGATTCGATTTCTTCAACAACTAGATCAGATTTGATTTGATCCTTCGTTCTTCCTTCTTCAACATGCCAAACAGACATAGAGAGGTAGACTTGACAGATTGTGGGTGGATTTGTAGGGGCATTGATGGCTGGTAGCTGAGCTCCAAATCAGGTTTCCCACCTCTTTTCTTCTCCTCTCTTCGCTGCATCTATAAAGGTAAGAGCTTGGCTCATTGTAAAGGGTTGGACATTTTGGTTTTGCGCCCTCCCTTCTTCTCTAGTCTGTAGATGAATTCATGGAGTTCTGAACCTTCTATTAAGACTATAATGCAATTTTTTTCCTCTTGGCCATTGTAATGCTCTGTATCAATTTGTGAAGCAATAATACATGTCTGTGGATGATTTCAACCCTCTCTTGTGTTCATTTTCTTTATTTGATCTTTCATTGCAATATTGGTTATCTGTGCATGGTGGTTGTATTACATTTTAATGGTCTATGTTTGATAGCAAAGCCGATGTTCAGCATTCCTTTGGTGCATCACCTCTATTAGTTTAGGTTTAATTTCTTGCATCTTCTTAACCCTGTCTCCTTGGCAAGTTAGAATAGATTTTAGAATAGATCCTCTGCAAATTTTATGTGTGCACCTAAACAGAGGAATAGGAACCGGCCTTCATCCGGAGAGCTCTCTCGATTTCAAAGTCCCACACTTTGAGAGATGCTCCATGTTGTGCAATCACACTGAGAGTCTCAACCCATCTAGTTGCAGACATTCAGGGGTGTTGTGATTTTGCACTAATAGTTTTGGCATGCCCGGTGGGACAAGAGGTCTCCATTTTTTATTGCAGCAAGATTGATGTGCACTTGTTGCAAGTTTTTCAAATTTTAAGAAGCTTTGAAATTGCACATCTGGTGACTCCAAAAGAGGTAGAGTCCACTAGTTTCAACAGCCCAGGCTTGGCAGATTCATGAGAAGAATCCAGACTAGATCAAGAACTAGAGAAGAAGGATTGTTTTTCTATCTGCACTTGTCCCCAGATAGAGGGAGAAGGGGAAGAAGAGCTCAAAGGTCTCCATCTCCACCAAATAGAACCTTGTCAACACCTCCCCCTGGTAGGCCTTTCATTCAATCAACAAGGGTTCTTAGGCCAATCATAATGGCACATCCACAACCCAATCCCTATGTCAACTTCACTGGCAGCAACCCACTCACTCTCAATGCACAAAATCTAGTTCCAGTTGCAACATTGAAGAGCATTCCATATTTCACTAGGAGAGAACCAGACTACTCCTAGTGACCACATTCAAGACATTGCAAATGTCTATGCAATTCATGAAATCACTGAGATGGACATTGCAGTCAAATTGTTAGCCTCTTCATTCAAGGGGAAAGCATTGCAATGGTTCAGGAGTCTAACAACAGGCTCTATTCAGAATTGGGACCATCTATGCAGAGCTCTTCACAATCAATTTGGAGAGAAGGGAGATAATCTATCCTTGTTGGAACAATTGACAACCATTAAGAGGGCTCTTAATGAACAGATGGACGATTTCAACTTCAGATTTCAAAGGATGTGGGATAGGATTCCGGTGGCCGTAAGATTAACAGACGAAGGTGTTTTTCTATACTTCCTTAGAGCTTTAAATTCTGATATTTCCTTAATGATTCAATCCATGGGAGGTGTAACCTTACCTATAGCCTATAACATTTCCATTAGAGCTGAAAATTGTTTAATTTAGGCTGGTAAACTTGCACCTAGGCCACCTATGCCTCTATATCCAAGAACTAGGAGCTCCAAGCACTAGTCAAACACCCACATTAGCTCCCATACCTGCTCCAAGGAATCAGAGTTCAGCTAAAGCTTCCACCTCATCTTCTAGCACTTCAAAAGAGCTACAAGAGGTTATGAAACAACTGCAGAACCTAGGAAATGAGCTAGTGACTATCAAGAGGCAACAAGCTCAGAGTTCTAGGCCATATCAACCTCAAACTCAATATCAAGCTAGACCCCCATATCAGTAAAAATAGACCACCAACTCAGGCTGCAAATCAAAACCAAAACCAAGGACAACCTCAAGCTGCTAGGCCTTTCCGACCATATGATCCAAACATAGCTTCAACATCAAGGGCCTTGGTTCCAACACAAAACAACATGGCACAAGAATATGATTGGTGTTTCCCATGCAGTCAGCCCCATAACCAATCAATGTGTTTCAATGGTGCACTAAACTAGGCCTTGATGGTACAGACCATTGGTGTGTCCCAAGAGCCTAGTCAAGAGGAAAATCAGTAGCAAGAAACCCAGAAAGAGGCACCTCCAAGTGAGACCATGCTTGTCAATTGGCAGGCTGAAGATTTTTGTGGTATGAATCAAGCACCTCCTCATAGTGTGGCAGAAAATACATGGTCCAAGAAGAGGAATATTGGAGAGGGAAATCCTCCAATTCAAATGGTCCACAACCCTCTATTACCCCATAAAGTACAATTCTCAATGTGCAGAGCCAGCCCAAGCCACCTTCCAAACCCACTCAGGCACTGGTTGTAACAACCCATGTGCAAGAGAAGAATGTACTAGGAAAGGGATAGAAAAAAGATAGCTCATCCCCATTTAACATCATTGAACAGATGAAGAAAAAAAATGTAAACATCTCAATGTGGGAGTCATTGGCTATCCCAGGACAAAGAGACCTGTTGCAGGCTGCTATGGCCAATTGGTCAACCTCAAATCAGCCCCCAACCAACAAGAGAAAGTGCTTACCAATGCAGCTCAGCCTGAAGGAAACCATGGAAGACAACAAGGTAAGAATCTGAAGCCCCTCCATTCTATGTTTCATTGATCATTGGGGACAAATTAGTACATAATTGCATGATTGATTTGGGAGCAAGTAGCTATGTCATGTCAAAGCAAATAGCCAATCAGTTGGGTCTTCAATACAAAGTCATCTCCAAGGGTGTAGTGCAATTGGATGGGACAACAGTAACAATGGTTGGAGTCATCAAGGATTTGAGCCTCACATTACATGCATGCCCCAATGTGACCGTATTGCAAAATGTATCAGTCATAGACTTGCCACCACACTTTGCATTGTGTTTGTCAAGAGACTTCACTACTAAAATTGGAGGCTATTTGTCTACTGATTGGTCACACATGCTTTTTAGAACAAGGTATGGAGCTAAGGCTACGATCAGATCTGAGCCCATTGTGGATTTCCATATTGAGCCTCATGTACCCAGCCCAATCAATGCAAACTACTTAGCCTTTGATCATGAAGACCTCCTAAGCACTTATGAAGCGGATACCAAGGTTGGGTGTATTCCAGACTTGACTCTTGATGAATGGGAAATAAGAGGCATGCTTTTGACCATTACAAGGAAATGGAGGAATATAAGCTAGGAGTTTATTTCTTGCATGAGGAGAATCATCCTCTTCCTAACATCACTAAGCCAGACCACAAGGATGATAATGAGGTATGGTAGTTATTCTTTGATGGCTCAAGAAGTAGACAAGGAGCCGGAGGAGGAGCTATGCTTGTTTCACCTCAAGGTATGAAATATTACTCAGCCTTCCATTTCCAATTTTCTTTCTCAAACAACACAGTAGAGTATGAAGCCTTGATCCATGGACTGCATTGGGCAAGAAAGAGAGGGATCAAGAATCTACAAATATTTGGTGATAGTGAGCTGATTGTGAACCAAGTCAGAGGACAACATGCTGCAAGGAATGACCTACTCAGGAGCTATAAAAACTGGGTATGGGACCTCATCGAAGACTTTGAAGCTTTTAACATTGTGTCCATACCTAGGAAAAATAATGATGTAGCAGACATATTGGTAGCAATAAGGGAGGCATTTGCTGTAGTAGAGAGTATCATGAATGAGAAATATCAGCCCCATATTAAAGTGGTTGTGAGACCAGCTGTTCCAGATAACAACACAAGTTGGCAAGTCTTCAAGAATGATCAACAAATTGTCAATTTTCTACAAGAAGAAGCTGAGTTCTCTGCTAGAAACCAAGACAAGTTGGAACAACGTTATGGTGACCAAGTGGTGCAGCTGAGAACCAACAAATTACCAAAGGGTCTTGTAACTTTGGAGTCAATCTTCAACCCAAATGATCAATTCTAGAAGGAGAAAGAAAATATTCAGGTAAAGGGTGAAGATTCAGAGCCCATTTCCATAGATGAAGGAAAAACATTGCGAATTGGCAAGGTAAGTACCCAACAAGAAAAATATGAATTTCATTCAACTTTGTCAAGAATTCACAAGTGTCTTTTCTTGGACTTACAAGGATTTAAGAGGTTTCAACCCAAGGTTGGCACAACACACTATCGAGCTGGATCCAGGATCTAAGCCTTTCAGACAGAAGCAAAGGCCAGTAAACCCTCACATTGAACCTCTCATGAGGAAAGATTTGAACAAGCTAATTGAGGCCAACATCATCTTCCCTATCAAGCATTCAAGTTGGGTTGCAAACTTGGTGCCTATGAGGAAAAGAAATGGAGAAATCAGATTGTGTGTAGACTTTCATGATCTAAACAGAGCATCACTCAAAGATCACTACCCACTTCCATCAATGGAGAAATCTTGCAGGTTGTAGCTGGCTTTGAGAGGTTTTCATTGCTAGATGGATACTCAGGCTATAATCAGATAATGGTGAAAGAGGAAGATCAGTTCAAGACAACCTTCACCACCAAATGGGGCACATATGCTTATAAGAAGATGCCATTTGGATTGTCAAATGCCAGAGCAACATTTCAGCGAGCTATGGACATGGCATTCAAAGGCTTAATCAACAAGATAGTTCTGGTGTATCTAGATGATATCACCATCTTCTCAAAGAATGTTGCAGACCATCTCTTCCACCTCAGGCAGGTATTTCAGAGGTGTAGAAGGTTCAAAGTGTCATTGAATCCAAAGAAGTGTGTATTCTTGGCACATGAGGGAAAATTTTTGGGCCACATTGTCTCAAGAGAAGGGTTAACAATTGATCCTGAAAGGGTTGAAGCCATCCAAACACTTCCATTGCCACAACACAAGAAGTCTCTCCAAAGCTTCTTGGGGAGAATAAACTTTGTTCACAGATTTGTGCCTGATTTTTCCACTCTTGTGAAGCCTTTAACAATGATGTTGAAGAAGAGTCTTGCATTTAAATGGACAACAGAAGGAAAAGAGAGTTTTGAGGCCATCAAGCTCACAATATCACAGGCCCCAACTCTTATTAACCCAGACTTTTCAAAGGACTTCATGTTGTATGCTTTTGGAGGGTCAGACACAATCTCAGCTATCTTGGTTTAGCCTAACAAGGAAGGTTCAGAACAACCCATAGCCTTCTTCAGTCAGAGCTTGGAGGATTATGAGGTAAATTATTCTTTCATTGAAAAGCATGTCCTTGTTGTCATTAGGAGTTTGAAGAAGTTCAGACACTTGGTCTCGAACAACAAGATTCAACTGCTAGTGTCTCATGCTGGTGTCAAGGATTTTCTCCTAAACAAGGACTTGAATGAGAAGAGAGCAGGTTGGATCACTCATGTAATGGAGTATGATATTGAAATCAAAGTGACCAAACTGGTTCGTGGCAAGGGTCTGTGTGAGCAGCTCACTTCCAAGAACAAGATGAGTCAACAGATGAAGAAGAGGTTGTCCTGTTACTACAGAATGATCAAGAGCAGCCAGCTAATGATGCACCTATTCCATGTTGGACTCAAGCCTTGGTGCATTATCTCCAAACAGGTTTGTGCCCTCCAGAATGGAACAAAGCAAAGAGGAGATACTTCAGATTACAAGCCATCCCATATGTGCTTATTGGTGGTGTCTTGTTCAAGAAGGATATCAATAGTGTTCTATTGAGGTGCATTGGGACAGGCCAAATTGAGAGGGTGTTGCATGAGTTCCATGATGGAGAAGCAGGAGGCCACTTTTCTCCTCGAGTAACAGCTCTCAAAATCATGAAAGCTGGTTATTATTGGCCTACGGTGTTTAGTGATTGCTACTCATGGATCAAGAAGTGCAAGAAGTGTGCATTCTTCACAGGGAAGGAAAAGTTAGCAGCCCTGCCCCTTCATCCAATTTCAGTGGATCAGCCATTCATGCAATGGGGATTAGACTTCATTGGAGTGATTAACCCAAATTCAAGCTAGGGCCACAAGTGGATACTTACAGCAACAGACTATTTCACCAAGTGGACTGAAGCAGTGGCACTTAAGGAGGTAAATGAATCCAACATCTTGGATTTCTATGAAGGGATAGTCACTAGGTTTGGAGTCCCTACCACTATCATATCAGATAATGCATTGGCATTCCTTGGTACAAGGATCACTGAATGGGCTGTCAAGAATGGTGTATACCTCAGCACTTCATCAAACTATTACCCTCAAGGTAATGGCCAAGTAGAGTCCACAAACAAGAACCTACTAAGGATTATCAGAAGGACTCTTGATGAAAATCAGAGAACTTGGCACACAAAGCTCAAATCAGCTCTATGGGCTGACAGGATCACATCCAAAAGGTCTACAGGAAGCTCCCCATACAAGCTTGTATATGGAAAAGAGGCAGTATTTCCCATATCATTGGAGCTTCCCACTTTGGAGCTCATGAAATAGTTGGAACTAGCCGAGTTTGAACCTATGGAAATCAGGTATGCAGAGCTAATGGGAGTAGAAGAAGCAAGAGAACATGCAATGCAGATCATGGAGAAAGATCAAGCATTGATCAAGAAGAGATTTGATAAGAAAGCAAGAACAAGGACCTTTCAAGAGGGGGACTTAGTTCTAAAGTGGGATGTAGATCGGGAAAAACTAGGAAGGCATTCCAAGTTTGATGCCATTTGGAGTGGCCCCTACATGGTCACAAAATGTAAAAGTAGCAATGCCTTCCAGATGGCTAAGTTGGATGGTGAAGAATTACAGATTCCAGTCAATGGGATCTACCTCAAACACTGCTACTAAAAGGAAAATTTCTCACCCTTGTAAATATTAGCCTAGGTTTTCAATTTCTCCAAGTGCGTATGCACATTGTCTTGTTATAGTTTAGGTTTCAGTTTCCCTAAGTGCTGGTGCACATGCTCTATTGCTTCTAGTGTATGCTTGTATACAGTTCATCTCACTCATGGAAAAGACTTGTGGCCACAAGAAATTAAATCTACAGAGTATCCCTATTGGAGTAGGTCTGGATGTTTTCATTGCACTCCAACAGATCAGGTTTGTGGAAAATCAAATGAGGGAGAAGTTTCCAGGTTTCAGACAACTCTCTACTCTCACAAATCTTGAATCCAAGATTTTCTCGCAAAGAAAAGAGTGCGTGCAGTGGAAGGTAGTTCCAGACCAGTTTTGAAATCACCAAATAGACTCCATGCCCAATGGATACTTCCCAGGCTACTGGTCTCTTCATCTAGCAGGAAGATGTCCCCGTGAGTCACCAAATTGTTATCTCAATTTTTCCCCTAGAAAAATTGATCAAACATGACCCTGCACAGAAGGAAATCCAAGGGTCGGTTCCATCCTACGAGCCCAAATTTTGAATCCAACAGTCAGGTTAAAGGTAGACTCTAAAATGGAGGAGCAGGGTCAGCAAAGGAGGTGTCAAAGAAACCAAGAGGACTCAAAGGAGAGAAAAGGGAAAGGCTCAAAAGTTTTTAGACTTAGCTACATATGAGTCAACTTGGGGCCCAAATTGACAAGTATGGAAGGTTAGCCATGAAGCTTGGCACAATTCAAAGGAAGGATCTCAAGTGTAAACTTCAAAAAAGAAGACCTCAAACATGTGCGAGCTTCCACGTGTCCCAGGTCGAAAAAGGGATAGTGTTGGCAAAAAGGGACTAAAAGTCAGCTAATTGGAAAAGTTCCAAACAAGTGGAAAGAACCACATGTCAGCTTGACGCAATTTCAAAAGTGATAGCCTAAGGTGGAGACTCCAACAAGTGCCAAGCCTCCACGTGGTCAGGTTCCAACAAAAATCAAATGGCAGTGGGCCCAATTCGGTTAAGTATAAAGAACCGACAGAATTCTCCATGTGTCTCATCAGCATAAATTCAAAGGTGCGACCCAAAGCGGAGACTCAAATGAGCGCAAGGCTTCCACATGTCTAGGGTTCGAGAAAGGCATCGGCCCGAATTGGCTAAGTATCGCAGACTCGCAGAAGGTGCCACGTGTCAGCTCGGCACATCTTCAAAGGTAAATTCAAGATGGGGGAGAGTCAGCGGAGGGTGCCACGTGCCTCAATGACGTAAATTCAAAAGGGGCGGCCCAAGGGCCAGTCTCAAGCGAGCATGGAGCTTCCACGTGTCCAAAAGTCAAAAAGGGGGACAGAGCCAGCTGCTTAACTCAAATAAGTATGGAAGGGATGGTGGATGCCTCCACGTGTCATCTCTGCACAAATTCAAAAGGTAAAATCTGAAGCATGTCCCAAATGTGCGCCAGCCCTCCACGTGTCCCGGGTCAGACATATGGCCCCGCCAAACAAAAGGGACTTAGCCAAAACACAAAGAAATAGAGCAAAGCCATGGAAGGAGCCACGTGTCTCTTTGGTGCAACTTCAAAAGAAAAATCCAAAAGTGGTCCCCAAATGTGCACCAGCTCTACACGTGGCCATGTTTCAAGTCAAAGTAGGAAGTGGGTCACTGGAGGCAGTTTGAACCTTTTGGATTTTGTTTCAAAAAGGTGTAAAGTTTAAAAGTAAGCCACAACTCTACTGACACCCAGAGAAGCCATGTGTCAGGCCTAAATTACATGCCGGAAGGTGGGCCTTGGAGGGATTCTTTTCCAAAAGCAGGCCGGTGGGCCTAGGGAATACTTTTTTTGGTAAATGGAAAATGCAGGCTGGTGGGCCCGAAGATGAATTTTGGGAAAAAGAGGATTGTGGGCTTGTGGGGCATTTTTTTTTTTACAAAAGCATTTTGTAATTTTTGTGCAAAACGTAAAGTGAATTTTGGGCCCACGGACCCATTTTTCAAAATAGGTTTTTCACCATTTTTGTACGGATCCAATTCAAGTATTCAAATGGGCATATCTTTCGATCCAGTGCTCAAAATTCAACAAATTTGGCACCATTGGAAAGGTATCGACCTCGTATACTCCATGGAAACCTGAAAATTTAATTTTGATGAGGTTAGGTGGGTGAAAAATAGGAAAATTTCTTCATTCCATTAATATATGATCTGATTTCTTCAACAACCAGATCATATTTGATTTGATCTGTTGTTCTTCCTTCATCGACATGCCGAAAAAGACATAGAGAGGCAGACTTGACAGATTGTGGGTAGATTTGTAGGGGCATTGATGGCTGGTAGCTGAGCTCCAAATCAGGTTTCCCACCTCTTTTCTTCTCCTCTCTTTGTTGCATCTATAAAGGTAAGAGCTTGGCTCATTGTAAAGGGTTGGACATTTTGGTTTTGCACCCTCCCTTCTTCTCTGGTCTGCAGACAAATTCATGGAGTCTGAACCTTCTATTAAGACTGTAATGCAAGTTTTTTGCTTTTGGCCATTGTAATGCTCTGTATCAATTTGTGAAGCAATAATACATGTCTGTGGATGATTTCAACCCTCTCTTGTGTTCATTGCCTTTATCTGATCTTTCATTGCAATATTGGTTATCTGTGCATGGTGGTTGTATTACATTTTAATGGTCTGTGTTTGATAGAAAAGCCAGTGTTCAACATTCCTTTGGTGCATCACCTCTGTTAGTTTAGGTTTAATTTCTTACATCTTCTTAACCCTGTCTCCTTGGAAAGTTAGAATAGATTTTAGAATAGATCCTCTGTAAATTTTATGTGTGCACCTGAACAGAGGAATAGGAACCATCCTTCATCTGGAGAGCTCTCTCGATTTCAAAGTCCCACACTTTGAGAGATGCTTCTCATCTCACAACCACTACAACACTTTCCAATAGTGCATAAAATGCTCCTCCTTTTTCCTATTAAATATCATAAATTCATCAAGATAAACTATGAAAAATTACCAAAAAATATTTTGAGGACATCATTCATCAATTTTATGAAATTACTTTGTGTATTAGTCATATTGAGTGGCATAACCAACCACTCATACAATCATTTTTTTTTTAAATGTAGTTTTCATTCATCACCTTCCTTTATGCATATCTAGTGATATCCACTATTTGAATCTATCTTTTTTACATAATTTGATTCACGAAGAGAATCCATCATGTCATCCATATTCATAAATGGTAATATACTTGATTAAAATTTGATTACTATATTATTCATTACTTTTCTATTAGTGCACATTATTCATTCTCCATTTTTCATTAGCACTAGCATAATTGTTACCACTCATGGAGCCAAATATTCTCTATTCAATCATTTATGGAATAGCTCTTAGAAATAAGGTTTCACTTTATCATTTTACTTAGATGGAAACTTATATTCCATTTTATTTGGATAATTTGAACCTAGAATCAAGTACATATGATGAATTATACTCCTCATGGGTGATAATCACTTTAGTATATTTTTTGAAATAATCTTTATACTTTTACTCAAAAACATTATCACTTCATGTAGAAGTGTCTCTTCCTCTCCCAATTTTTTTGCATAAGCAGAAGGGATTAATAATTAATTCAAAACATGTATTATCCTTATCTAATTTTCTTAATAATCTCTTTCCTAAAATCATCAAGATATATAGAATATTGTTTACCTCTTCACTATTTTCCTTTAAAGGAATCAATGTGTTTGTTCTCCATCATTTTCCAATGTTTGGGTGTTTCGTGACCGTCATGATATAGATTTCTGTCATACTTCCAAAGTATAAAAATATGATAAAAATCCATACATATTACATCAAACATTACCTCATCCTCATATGAACCAATCTAAAAAACCTACCAATCATTACTCATTCACCAAGATTTGATATCCCTTCAACAACCAAGGTACCTTGTATGGATTTATATGTGTAATAATATCCATATTTGATTCTACTATATCTCATGAAACAAGATTGTTTATATTGTTGATATCCATAATTACCTTACAAGGTTTCCTTCATAGTGAGGTTTTGAATGAATTTTTCTTATATGTGGAACTATTATCTTCCTTTTTTGGTTGCAAAAAAATACTTTTCATCAAAATATATTCTTTATTCTCCATCTCATCATTGTGATAAACTATCATAACACTTTCATTATCAACTTGTGTGACATGCACACTAACATCATATTGTCTACCACAACTATTATGCTTGTGTTTGGACTCAACTAATCTTTGTCCATTATCTCTATAAGTAAGACATGTTCCCATGAATACATTTTCATGACCTCAAACATAGGATCATTTACCTTTGTTATAGTTTTATCTTCCTCTTTTCACACCATCATTGTGTTAAGATGTGCTAGGCTCACCTTCTTGTTATAAAATTCCCTCTACTACCACCATGTCCAAAAATATGTGTGAACCTTCCTCTAATTTGTATTTCTCCTTATTTTTGAAAAATAAACTTTCTTATGCCTTTAGTGCACATTGATAGGATTCTTCAACATAACACACTTAAATCATATTGAAATCATATTTGATGGATACTTGCAATATTTTCCCATAATGCCATATCTTCCTAGCATAATTCTCAACTTGAATCATCCTACTAAATAATCTATATAATTGTTTGGTGTAATACTATAAACTCAACTCCTATTACATAATATGAAAATTATTAAACAAACTTAGCTAGTAATGTATAGGCATGATCTTGGTGATCAACTTCATTATTAGTTTCATCTAATTATTTATCTTTTTTTACCTTTATGCACTCTATCAGAATAAACGTGATCCCACCATATAGATATGTGACCTTTCAACTTCATATGGGAAAAATTAACTTTCTTGGGATATTTCACACCTAAAAGGAATAATAACCAGATCGTACCAAGCCAAGAACTCAGACTCTAATCAAACACCATGATCAATAAGATGATAGCATTTCGCCAAAATAACTTTACATAAACCTTTGCAAACAAATTAGCACAAATATCATATATTATTATGGAACTAAATGAAATACAATGAGAATGGGCCTTGCTTATATAGGTAGGAATAACAATCTAAGAACTAGTCAAGGTCATAGATCAAGCCCTAAATCAAGAAAAGAACCGGTCATCAAAGAACTAGTCAAGACCATAGATTTAGGAAAGAACTAGTCATCAAAGATCTAGTTAATACCATATATCAAGGAAAGAACTAGTCATCAAAGATCTAGTCAATATCATAGATCAAGGAAATAATTATACCTAAAAACTATATAATATCTTCCTAATATCTAAATAAGATAAAAGAAACATCCACACACATAATTGGGTGAGGATAAATACAATAAAGGTAAATAAAGTACCGAGGTGAACATAAGCTAAGGTAAATACCTACTCTAACAACACCCTCATGCTTAAAATAATTTTATAACTTAGAGATCCAATTAATGATCTCTTTAATATTTAGGCTTTCAAATTTGCTTGAAATATCCAAACTTGGGATTAATGCCCATTCTTTCTATTGTATACAATAATATATCTTCTTGTTTATAAATATTATCTACTATAACTTCACTTTTAAGTTATTCCATGGTAATTTCATCATCAATCATGTCTTCATCCACCACAATACCTCATCGTTGAGTCATATCCATACCCTTTACATGGGATTGCATTCATCTCATCAACTCTATTAATTCAAATACTCTTGGAGCTCTAGGTGTTATCATCGATATTGTAATAAAACCTCCTCTTCTTTGTGAAATTTATGTTTATCCTTGAGATCAAATGATTACAATCCTTGCAGCCTCTATATATTATAACCAACACTCTTCAATGCAATATGTATTCATCATTTTCTATCCATAGTTATAAATGCGGAAATTAGATGATATATTATTACTTGTGTAAGGAAGAAATTTTATCTAATAGAAAAAAGTGTACACAATTAGGGAGACCAATTAATAATTTACTTTGACCATGTAGCATTATTAAACAAAGCACATCCTAGTTGAATTTTATCCTTTGCACATGGAAGGAATTATATCAAGGTCACATTTTATTGATCGTCTATGAGGAAATAATAGCTTATATTAATATTACATTGAAAGAGATGACAACAAGAAGAAATGGAAAAAGCTTTCTGTGGATAGAGATGATCTGAATAAAATTATTTCATCTTTGCAAGACCAGTCAGACCTTATTCCCTTAAGTCAACTGGACGTCAAGGATGAATTGGTCTAGAAAAATTCTATTGATGGTGAGTATTCTGTTAAAACAGGTTATAATTCTTTCTTTGAAACTATTCAAAGTGAGTTCAACTAGAGCAGGATTTAGATGACTGAGCTCACTCCCAAAATAAAAATTTTCTTTTGGCTTGTTCTCAGGGGTAGAATTCTCACCACTGATAACTTGATAATAAAAGGTTTTATAATGCCAAATAGATGTCATCTATGTAAAAAAGAATCTGAGCATATCAGACATTTGTTTATCCATTGTGAGTATGCCATAAAAATATGGAATTTTGTCTTTTCTAATTTCAAAGTTTACTGGACTGTACCAAAAGATTTCATTCAGTTTTGGACCCAATGGAGCCCTCCCTTTAAACACTATGTTTTGAGAAGACTCTAGAAGTTGGTAATGCCTCATACTATTTGGAGGATATGGAAAGATAGAAATGATATCATCTTTAGAAATAGTAAACAGCAGTGCAAGATCATCATTGTTAAAATCTCTAATGTTGTCAAAGAAAAAATTGTAAGATTTAAACCTCCTAAGAATAAGAGTTACCCCGAAAATGAAGAGCATATCTTGTCCCAATGGAAGATTGGAGCTGACAGTATTCAGAATGGCACCAGTAGTAACATTGATAGATCTTTGATTTATTGGAACCATCCTGATCTTAATTGGCATAAACTAAACTTTGATGGGGCCTCTAAGGGCAATCCAGGGATAGCTGCTGGGGGAGGAGTGATTCAAGATCACAGAGGTAATCCTATAGCTGCTTATGTTGGTAAAATGGGGATACAAATGAATCATTATGTTGAAGCATTGGCTGCTTTATATGGTCTTAGAATTGCTGAGACTCATAATGTTCAAAACATTATTCTAGAAGGAGACTCACTGAATATTATCAACCATCTAAATCAGTCTTCGCCACCAAGCTGGACATCAAGGATTTCATCATGGAATCCATAAGTGTCTGCCAAACCTTAAACAATATCTGGATCAATCATACATACAAGAAGGGAAACAAAGTGGCTGATGCATTGGCTAATTATGGCATAAATATTAATTTTAATATTTGGGATAATGGTAATTACACCCCTGAGCAGGTTCAAAACAGCATTCATGCGGATAATTATAGACAATCAAATACAGAGTAAGGATAATGATTTTTTGGAATGGGCTTTTGTGGAGATTAAATTCGCACATGCGGGGCATCTCATATATAAATAAGCTCTTAAGCAGAACTTTGAGTACACTCAAGTATGAAGTAAGGAAAATGATGACTTAAAGTGGGCTTTTAAGGAGATAAAAGTTCACACATGCAAGAAATCACATATACAAAGCAGCTTTCATGCAGTCACTTACAGGAACTCACACGTAAGTTATGACTGCATTAATTATCATTACTCCCATCATGCGAGAGGGATCCTTTAAAACAAAGAAAGATAGATTGTTAACTACATTTCATCTAGCAGTTCGCAAAAGGGTTTAGAAGAAAGTAGTATCAAGCATTCTAGAAAGGTTAAAATGGGAGGAGCGCCTTGTTAGACTGAGCCCAGTAGAGACCCTAATTGGAAGAATAACAAGGTGCTTTGGAATCTACTTAAGCAGGGAGGAATCACACACTTTATTGATAGGATCCAGGGACACGATCAGAAAATTTCTATTTAGTTTGCGACAGAGTGGAAGGATCGAAAAGTTGAATATGGTGGGCAAAAAATCTCTATTAATGAGGAACTGATCACTAAAGCTACAAGCCTTGGGATGGATGGATTCCACTTTTTCAACAAGAGGATTGATAAAGTGGTAGAGGAAAAGAAGTTTGTTGCTAGCAATTAGGAGCTGATCTTCGTTACTGCGGGTTTGAAAGTAAGCTCCATACCCTCACCATTTGATGAAATAACCCGCATGATGGTTCATTACATCTCTTTGGAGGGGAGATATGTCACAGTGCCCACAAAAAATTTGGTGTTTCTCAACCATTTCCGCAGGAAAATCACGGTTTGTTTCCCACATTACCTTCTTTGCTCTCTCGAATGCTCCATTATGGAGTTCCAGAAACATACTTGTGCAGTCCCCTGCATCAAGGTTTAATTTTCTTGTTGCACAAGCTTTTTTGTATTGAAGTTTCCCAGCCTCCATTCTTCCCCCAGCTCTCCTCGTTTGCATCCCACCACCAATACCCCGCTCACACCCCCATCCCTTCCATCACGGCTCCCACCCCCATCACCTCTACCATGGCCAAACCTAAAACTAGGTCTCAAAAAACACCCAATCTGGATATCCTTGTTTTGAGGAGAACTCTTCGCAGCACTCAAGAATTGGAGGATGTGAAAAACCTCCTTCGTATTAGTAGATCAGGTCATCAAGAGGCTTCACACACAAAGAGTACTACCCAAAGGCTAGAAGCCTTAGAAAAAGATATGTTCAGCCTGAAAGAAGAAGTTCAGAATTTGACTAAGAAAAAAGGTAAAAGGAAGAGGGATGAGGATTTTGATCTTGACAATACACAAATTGAGGATATCTATAAAAATTTAAACTCCCTGGACAATCGTTTGGGGAAATCTAAGGATCGCCATGATCAGAACACGGAAATATTTAATGTAATTGGTGACTTCCTTGAACAACATGTTCATAGCGTCTCTGTCCTTAGTGAGATCTCAGAAAATCTGTGGGGTACTGATAAAGAAAGAAGTCAAACCATCAAAAAGCTAGATGCTAAGGATCCCACTCAAATGATGGAATTGTCTCTGTTTACCTCTTTACAAACTGTCAAATCCAGAATCAACAGAGCTACCAAGAAGTAGGGATGTTCTTCACTGCAGATGCTGACTTTCCTCAGGTTTTTTGTTGTTTTTTCTATTTTGTTGTTGTTTTTTAGCTTCTTTGTTGCAGTGTGAGCTCTGTTTAGCTGCTATGTAGTAACTCTTTTTTGGTTACCTGTGGATTCAATGTCTTTTCTAGATTTTGATCCTTCTGTTTTGTGGAACTTCTTAGTATATTATCTAGCTTTTAGGCCTTCATTGTAATCAGGGTATAGTCCCTTCAAAACTATTTACCAATAATAAAAAAATAGCTTATATTAAGATGAATCTGATCACAAACAAATACTCCCAATATATAATCAATGAGGAGATATAATGTGACATCAATACTATAATTTGAAGAGAATAAATAGAAACAACCTAAATTACCCAACTTTAGACACAATTCTAAAAGCACCACACCTAACTCCTATTAATCTATCTTTTAACTCCATTTCTCAAATGTAGGGGTGAGTTCTTATAGAACCAAACACCACCTAATTACAACATTGCCTCACATCCACAATTTATTAATCATATATGAGAAAATAATATCTTATATGAAGATGAATCCAATCACAAACTAATACACCCACTATACAATTTATGAGGAGATATAACAACAATACTACAATGTAACACCCTTGTTATTATTACTCTAACTTAAGCAATTTAAAAAAGCAAACCCCTTAATCACATTTAATTCATTCAATGATTTATATCTGGTAGAAAATATAATCTAACATAAAATAATGTTTACAATACATCTAATAACAATTGATAACCATGTGCAACTCTAAGGGTCAAATAGATCTACCTGATCCCCCTTAATTCACTCTAATCAAGTGTGTATAACTTGTATACAATTGGTTAAACCTTTACAATAGATTATGAGAACTAAATGTAATTCCTATGTGTCAACCTGAAAATCAATAAATTAAATTACATCTGGCATCTGACACATCATGTTAGGAAAGTGGTGAACAGACAGTGTGATCAACTAGCTACACTACTTCAGCCAAATTATTCAAGAATTTTTTTGCATGCTTAGTTTTGTGACTACACACAGGCCAAAGAAAATTTTCTGTCACCTAAAAACCATATCTTCACAGATATCTGGATATAATTCTATTGTTTAATAATTTAAATTTCAGTTCTAAAGCCGCAACGATTGTGACTCAATATTCAGATTGAATAGATCACGTCAGTCCCATCTTAAGATCCCTATGGGAATAATAACACTCACATAATGACTTGTGTCATTGTGTGTTCATTATCATCCCAGTAGCCATTTTAGGCTGCCACGGACCAGATTTAAACAATGTGAATGTCGTTCATGATATATGTACTTCATTTGTAAATTAGTTATACGTTTAAGATAAGTAATTACATTCAGCTTATGTTAGGTTATATCGTATCGATACTTTTCATTTGTTTGCATTAATAAATCGTAGTATTGTCATTAGATATCATCACTAATTATGATCATATTATATTGTACTATCACAACATATAGTTATCATTTAAATGAAGGTTATCTATCCATGTTTCGCAGGAAATGGCATAATTAAATGCTTAATAAGATAATACATAAATTTATAAGTTTTTCATCATTAGTTGATGATATATTATATTTCATAAGTATGATAACATCATTCTTTGTTTCATCTTAATGTTATCATCGTCAACTATGTTGTTTACAAACATATTTATTCAATCATTATGACATCATAAAAGCTTATATAATTTCACATTATAACTTCAATAATATTAAAACACTAAATTGTAAAACAACGGTATAACTCATTCGTCTTACGCAATCATGATAATCAAAACAAAAAATATTTATTTAACATTTAATAAATATATTACATGTTTATGAAATGATTGTCGATAGATAAGCAAAGAGTAGAATAGATCAATTATCCATCATTCAACCCGTGAAATAATACTTTCACATTTTAATAAATTATATTTATTATCGATCAAAATATTTGAAATATATTTATATCAATCATCGCATGATGAATCATGTGTATCCAATCCATTTTATGACCTCATAATGATTACTTTGTCCTGTGTGTTGTAGGAGTGAGAAAATTGTATACATGATAAACTCTATAAATTAGCCTAAATTATCCACTCATGTTCATGTTTTTGTAATATGAAATAAATGAACATGATAAGGTTAACTTAGTAATAACTCTTAGTTACATAACTAACTTTAATTATATATCTATTTTATTTTACAATGAATTAAGTCATCATTCATCCAAAACATACGTCTATATAATGAACATACATTAGATTAATTAAGAAACATGTATTCATTTGATCAAAAATTCCCCATACTCTTTTGGTAAGGAAGTAAACAAAGTTAACTAGTCAATTAAATATCATTCCTTTAATAATGTTTTAACCTACCTTTCACATCATTCTAAGAATAACTGAAAAAGAAGACAAAAATAATTCCCTTTTTGCAAAGTAATCACTTCCTTATGCAATTGTTATATATGATAAAATGATAGTATCATTACCAATTTAAACATATAAGAATAATTAATTTGAATCTAGAATGAATCACATTAAACATTATGTTTTTATATGTCAACATTAACATAAAAAAATTCTACAGCTATAATTTATCAATCAAAATTTTAGTGAGAAAACAACACCAGGATAAGAAAGTGGACATCTCTAGAATATAAAAATCCAAAACAATATCCTCTAATACACATGTTTTTCCACAAGTGTCTATCTTAGGTTCAGAGTTGGTAATCAAGTAACCAAGAAGATTTATCATTGTAACAGTCAATGAAGAAGAGTTACTAACACTCTTTTTCTTTATAACTCAATAATGATCCCGTATCGAGATGAGACAACTAATTTAATGCAAGCTCATAATGAAATAAGAAAATATTCAAAAATAAAAACTTAAATGCACATAATTTCCACAAGGGTCTATCCATGACTTGAGTTACAAATCAATTGACAAATAAGTTTCATATTCTTAACAGTTAATGAAGGAAACTTTACTAATGTTCCTTATTTTTAAAACTTCAATTAATGAGCTCATATCAAGTTGAGACAACTATAAGTTTAATGCAAATCTGAAATGAAGAAGGAAAATGTTCTCAACACCAAAACTCATTTCATCAAATGAGTTTCAAAAATTTGGTATCTAATAAAAGAACACTATTTCATATAAACACTCTTTATCATGCATTTAAAATAACCCACATTCCAAAAATATCTAATCGAATGCGTTTTAGGAAGAGAGAAAAGCTTGCAATTTTTATTAACACTTTTTTGTATGTATAACAATCAACCTTTTTTCATCTTCAAACTAACACTCGAAGATCAAGATGACCCTTAAATCAAATACAACAAGAAAAATGACTCTGAATAATTATTCAACTGCATACCCACTTTCAGAAATAAAATTCAAATATCATTACAGTTTACAAACAAAAATCTAAATGTATATAGTCATGGGAAAATAAATTTTTTTTGAAACCCAAAACAAAATAAGCAGGAGAAACTTGTTTTCAAAATTTCCAGAAAACCCATTTAAGAAAAATGTTTCTTCAAGCATTTGACCAACATTTTAAAATCAAAAATAGTCCAGATTTAAGTAAATGCTAAAATTTCATAATATTCCATCTTTTCACATTGTAACAACAAGAGAATGAGTTAGAAATCCATAGTTGTAACTGCAAATATTTCCTTCAACTTTCCACAAACTTATTTTTCAAAATCTCCAGAAAAAATGAACAAACAAAGTGTCTAGTGTATCTCCTATTTTAAACAAAGTTAATGCCATTGAATCCAAAAATAAAAAACATCTATTTTTAGCCAAATAGTCTCAAGAAACTCTCAACAAAATACCCACTTCATAACATCCATGCACAACTCGAGAAATGATCTTGAACAATAAAGGAAATGATAAAAATGACTTATGTTTTGCATGTTATGGCTCCACAAAGAAGTTTCCACATTCCCCAAAACTTGTGATAAAATTAAATGGTAGTTATTTCTAGCAATGCCAGCTCATGGTGTGGGTGAACTCACCCATATTTTCCGTCCAAACTTGCATGGTGAACGAATGTTCAAAGATACGTTTAAAAAATCATAAAATTTCTCAAGTTTGCATGGTGTCAGTCAATGACCAAAAATAATAATCAAAAATTCATAATTCTCAAGGATATGGTCAAGGACCATAATCATTATAACTCAAACATTTCAATGTCCCCTCTTATGGTCTGAGACCATTTTAAATTTAACATTTAAACTTACCAAAGGTTGTTATAGTCCATGACCATATATTTAAACAATGAAATATCACCTTATAACATGCCAAGACTTATGGAGAAAATCATGGCTTGTAATAGCCATATAAATCCTTAAATGCAACCATGGTCAATGACCATTTAATTTAAACAAAATACCTTTTCAAACAACATTAAACTTACTAACATTACTTCACAAAAATTAACTCTACGTTACGGTCTAAGACCAATACTTTTCACTTTACGATCAAACCCAACATTATTAACTTGCATCATGGTCTAAGACTAGTTATACATTATTATTTATTTCCAAACAAGTAAACTTTTACCTTTTTGACAATCATGAACCTTCTCCAAGCAGAAATGAAGGCCAATTTTTAATGCCTCGCTGTTTATGACTGATATTGCGATGACAATGAGGTTATCCATAACATCAAAATAATAGTTATTTCCAAGCACCAAAATAATGAAAAATACAACATAACAGATTTTTCAAACATTATCATCACATACATCAAACAAGGTGAAGTATAATCATCCAAGTCAAGTACAGTAAGCAACAAGTTGTGGTCATTAAATAATTAATGAATGTGAGGTGATGAGTACAAGTATGGTGTTGGGTGTACATATATGCATGTGTATGTATCTTTTTTTAATGATATATACATATGTATATCTGTAACCTCAAACTCATAACTGCATTGGTCAACCAACCTTTGCAGTAATTTGATAAATTACATTTTATTTAAGCAAACATAACAGAATGAAAATATGAGGTGTGACATACAAAATGAAGAGAGCAACTAGAAACAACCTATGTTACCCAATTTCGGGAAAAATTCTAAAAGCATCACACCTAACTCCTAGAAAACTACATTTTAACTCCATTTTATAAAATATATAGGTGATTTCTTATAGAACCAAGCACCACCTACTCACAATATTGCATTGCAACTATAATTTACCCATATGAAACTTATTGAGGCCCCCTTAATTAAATGTATCATAATGCTCTATGAAAGATAAATCCCAAATGTTCCTTGAACATTTACAAACAAAACACAATTCAATGAATATAATTCATCTCAATAATTATAAATCTAGTTTAGGTGAATCATCATTGGCTCCTTCTTCTACGCAATGAAAAAATGAGTTTGAATGGTTGTGCTATCAAAAATAATGCACATGTTATGATGCCCTGCATATAAAAAATTTTCACAAGTCCTCTAAGTAAAATCTTTATCATTTTTTCAAATAACCTTTAATAGCTTTACATTTTCAATAGTATATGTGGGCCATTAAGATAAACCTCTATTTATAATGAAAACCTCTAGAGATGGTTTATGTGAATCTCACATGAAAAAAATAATTCTTTGTACACATCATTTTTAAATATCTAAAGTACTTCATTCCTATGCTAAATAATCTACCCTTGCAATAAGCATCCAAAACATTATGCCATCCATTTGAATACATATGCATACCATGCAGAGATGCTACATTGCATTTTGAAGCTCCATCCCTATGCACAACATGTTCTTGTTAGAGTAGGTATTTACCTTAGCTCATGTTCACCTAGGCACTTTATTTACCTTTTTTGTATTTATCCTCACCCGCTTATGTGTGTGGATATTTATTTTTATTTATTTAGATATTAGGGTGATATTATCTAGTTTTTAGGTATAGTTATTTCCTTGATCTATGGTATTGACTAGTTCTTTGATGACTAGTTCTTTCCTTGATTTATGGTTTGATCTATGACCTTGACTAGTTCTTAGATTGTTATTCCTTGCCTATATAAGCAAGGTCCATTCTCATTGTATTTCATTGAATTCCATAATAATATATGATATTTTTGCTCATTTATTTGCAAAGGTTTATGTAAAGTTATTCTAGCAAATTGTTTTCATCGTATTGATCATGGTGTTTGATTAGCATCTATGTTCTTGGCTTGGTACGATCTAGTTATCGCTCCTTTTAGTTCCACTAACTAACACCTTTCTACATTGCACCATTGAAATGCTAACTTGTGTCATCTTTTGAGAAAAATTTTGAAGTCTATAAGATATCTTGAACCTATTGAACTGCTATGTATATTTAATATATCACAATAACTATAAAAACATATAAACAACTAAGCTAACTATTTTTTGTGATGATGTGGATGGCTTGTGAACTTGGATGTTCTCATATTATGGATGGATTCTCATTTACATGAAGGGGTGGTAATTTAGTGTATTTGTGTATCTAAAACCACTTTATAGACATAATTTTAGACACCTAATCAATCATTATTATTAATAATTAATAGTTTTACCAATATGTAGTGTACCTAAATATATTGTGGAAATAAAAATAATCAATCCTCACAAGAGTAAGGCACAAAAAATAATAGGGTTGGGAAAACCTTCTTACAAAATGGAAACCTTTGACCTATCCATTGAATATTTGAAATTCTATTCATAAATGATAATTGTCGAGTCACGCAATATTAACACTACAAGAATTTCAGCTAATACAACACTAGCAAACACTTAAATTCAGACATATAACACCAATTTTTGATTCAACAAAATTGGTGTTAGTTATGTAGTAGTTGTTGTGCAACACAAAAATCCAACACCAAAATTGGTTATGGCATATAACACCAAAACTATAACACCAAATTTGATTTTATATTTTTGGTGTTATATTCCATAACCAATTTTGGTGTTGGATTTAGGGGTTGCACAGCTAACACCAATTTTTATGAATCATAAATTGGTGTTTCATATCTAGTTTTTAGTGTTTTTTAGTGATTTATTTAGTGTTATACACATTTGTTGTTATCTACTTATATATAATTGATTTTGGTGTTTGATTGTAGTGCTAGAGACAATATAGCTTCATAGCCTCATTATATTAATCTATCATCAATGAAATAAAGTGGGCTTCTGATTAGTATTATAAAACAATTTGGGTTTAATCTTGTGCCCTCGAGATATTTCGCAATAATTTTATTAATATCAAAATGAAAAATAAATTAAAAGGGCACTTAAATGCCCTTAACTCTTGACATATAATAGTACAATAGATGGCCAAAACACATGATTTAATGACTATAATCCATAAAAGGCCAGATACTAACTAATTATATTATAATGATCCATGTAATCATCTAAATCATGTAGGTGATTGGAAGCCAGTATATTCTACCGAACTCAAACATCATGGCCAATGAAAGTGAAGCCTCGTGCAGCTACATGTACATTAGGAATTAGAATATTATATCAGCTTCATGATATGTAAAAAATAATACTCAAATGGAACATGAAATTTCATAGGTTTATTTAAAAAAACTACCCAAAACCATTTTAAACTTCAAAGGCATCTTTAACAATTTCAAACATTTAAATTTTGTTAGTATAGTTACAATATTTTTCTATTTACAATATAAAAGTTTAAAATCAGCTACAAGTTCTGAAACATGGCTACTAGGAAATGACCCTATTTAAGAAAACTTTAGGAGTTAGAGGTGAAAGGAAAAAATCTACTGGAGATTGAGAAGCATCCCACTTTACTAGAGAGTGTAATGCCACAACACCATCATGTTGCTATTTTGAATTTACACTAGGACAAAGAAGTCCAATAAGTACTTCCAAACATGCACATCACATTATCAAAGATAAGTAACATTTATCATTTGTTGAAAATTTATCCCTCCTCTAGTTTATCAAGCAATAACATCTTATACCATTGAAAATATCAAACACAATACATAACAAGACTTGTCATGACAACAAGCACCAAGTTTTGAAATATTTTTGTAAAATCACTTAAAACCTATCACTTATAAGTGGATTCATAATTTTAAAAGGTCATAGGAATAAGTGTGATGTATATACACTTTTAAACATTCTTTAAGAGTGATTATAGAATCTAATAATCATGGAAAAGGCATTAAAACTCTAACCCTTATTTTCACAAGCTAATGAACAGAGTTTTGGGATTTAAAAATTAGTTTATTGTCATTTGAGAAGCATTAAAAGGTTATAGATATTGGTAGTATTTTGGTTCAAAATTTTCCATCTCATTTAAGCCTTAAAATGTGCATTGAAACCTTGTAAAGGCATAGTAAGGTCTTAAACCCTCAAAACTGTCACTGAGGCATAATCTAACAAAAGAAACATGATTTACTAGCTTGAGTATAGTTTAGACATTCCTTTTTCATTTGAAATATTATATTTTAAATCTTTATCTAACTCATTGAGTTTTACTATTTTCATATTGACTTTTGGGAATCATAAGAAGGGTTTAAACCCTTATTACCATTTTTTTGACACAACATACAGTCAAATTAAGGTTTATGTGTTTCTAACCAACTTTTTTCATTTGAAAAAATACCTCTACATCGCTAAAATTTGAGAAAGTTAGAAAAAATATTAAATTTCACATTGTTTTAAGGATTAAATATTTGGGAGAATGATCCAAAAATACTTATTGGAAGAGTGGAAAATCATACATATTTGTCCCCATTATCACATTCTAACCAAGATTGTCTTTCTAATAACTTCTTCAACTCTCTTCCAAATGTACTTAGATCTTCACCTCCCTCTCCTTTACATTCATATTCATCATGTAATATCGTAATATAAATATCACTACTCAATCATAATATCAATACACTAATCAATGTCATTGTACTTATAAATTGGTAATAAACAAAATTTATTTGAAACAAAATCCAGTAAAGATTTATATAGTATGCAATGTTTTAGGACTAAATCTCAGTCTTGCAAGGATATGTCGCAATAAATTTACCAAAATAAAACTAAACCTATAGAATGATAAAAATGGTTGTTTTCCCACTCTCAATTTCATCATAACTTCCAATGGTGTTAATATGCCATTGTTGTTTGTTTGTTGTACTTCTGTTGTTTTTTTGCTGCTGCTTTGTCAGTGGTTGGTTTTTACTTTGCAGTCTGTTTTATGCTGTCGGGCTTAATTGTTCTATCTGGATTTTTATCCATCTCTTGTTCTGGCTTCTGGGCCTTGGTGTACAAGGGTATAGTCCCTTTCAAAAAACTATTTGCCAATAATTTAAAAAAAAAAAAAATCATCATAACTTCCATAAAATTACTCCCCTAGATGATGTAGTATTTTGATTAATTATATCAAAACGCAACTCAGGTGACTACAAAGTTACTTCCTTTAATAGACTCATAATTTTCACCATCCTCCAAAAAATAAAAAACACAGAGGTGCAATAATTGAATAAATTAATACAATTAAATCCAAAGATACAAAGAGAATGCATAACATTGATAGTAAAAAATATGACGTAGATTTTTTTATAGAATATAAATTAGAAATTAATGTATGTCCAAAAATTACTTCATTTCACGGTATGAGAAAGAATCTAAAATCATCAAATGTAAGCTCCAACACCTCCCAAACCCAAGTGAACATTAGACAAAGGTATTTTTAATTTTTTCAATTGATAATGTGAAGGGAAATGATTTACATACTATTTTTCCACTCTCAGTAATATCCGTGATATTTGTAAATTTGATCTGATGGCCTAGATTCATCTAAAAGGGAAGTTACTTTCCTCGACCAGTATCTAGTTTTTTTTATCTTTATTTGAGATTGGTTAGTTTAGGAGTAGTGTAGATATGATTTTGGCATAATAAGTGCATTGCAGACTCTCCATGTTTCACTTGAAAATAATATGATTTCTTATTTGTACATAGTTTTTTTGAGATTCATTTTAGCTTTTGCATAGCCATATCAGTCCAATATCAAATAAAATATGAACCAATCAATCTAATTGATATTATAAATCTAGTGTCAAAGACCTCCTATTTGGATCTAGGGTTTAAAGATTAGGTTCAATGCATAATTTTTCATATCAATTAAGATCCAAAATTCACTTCGGAGATTTTCTAATGCACTCTAGGAATCCACAAATATTAGAAATATGAACCAATTAGTTTGATTGATATTAGAAATCTAGTGTCAAAGGCCTCTTATTTGGATATAGGGTTTAAAGATCAGGTTCAATGCATGATCTTTCATATTAATTAAGATCCAAAATTCACTTCAGATCTCTTCTAATGCACTTTATGACTCCACAAATAGGCTCTGAAACTCCTCAAATGCACTTTAGTGCTTTTTAGGTAGACTCCAATGCTCTTTTTTCATACTTCGATACTCTTTTTATAGACTCTAACACTCTTTTTCCAGACTCTGACACTCTTTATCTAGACTCTGGAACTCCTAAAATGTACTTTGGTTCTTATCAAGTAGACTTTGGTGCTCCTTTAGCAAAATTTGGCCCTCTTTTTCCAAACTCTAACAATATTTTTCCAGACTCTAGCACTCTTTTGATAGACTCTGGAACTCTTTATCCAGAATCTAACACTTCTCAAATGGACTATGAAACTCCTCAAATATAATATGGAACTTTGTAGGAAGACTTTGATACTCTTTTTCTAGACTATGTCTCTCTTATAGACTTAGGCACTATTTAGCAGCATTTTGTAAGCCTCATAAGCCCAATTAATCCTACTTTGTCTAATACTTGTTCTATACTATGTTATAATACAAGTTTAATTCTAAATGGGGCCTAGGAAAATATTAAATACCTCTAATATACTCCAATATACCTTTACACACCCTTATAGTGATCATTTACCCTAGAACATCCAAATTCTAAGCCAAAAATACCTAAACCCATATAAAACCCAACTCGTGTAAGAAAAAAGGTTTATCTAATAGTTGTGAGAAGTCACTAATGATGAAATGGAGGTGTCTAAGGCTTGGTTAAGGGTAAAATTCAACCCCTTATGTTTTCAACATCATTTCGAAACCCACATTAACTTGTAAATGAAGAAAAAACTTAATTTTCCCTCTAGGAGGAAAAACTAGAAATTCAAAATTTTGAAATCCCAATTTTAGAGGGAAATAATTTCTAAAGATTAATATCACCTACCACCAAGGAATAATTTTTTTACATGTATGGATTTTTTTAGAACATTAAGGGGGCAATACTTTCGAAGTTGAGGTTCCATGTGAAGAAAAAAATCACTCATCAGGGTTTGGAGGCAATGAAATAAGTGTTTTGTGAAGGCAGTTGATCAACCAAGACCATTCCAGGATAGAGTAGCATGTTATGAGAATAAAAACACCTATAATATGTCATTAATTCCATGTATCAATTATATCTCACTTTGTAATAATTTTATTCTTTTGAAATAAAAAGAAAAAATAAATGTAATGTTTCTAATTGTTCTTCTAAGAAACCTATTGTGGTTGAGTACAAAGCTTATTGTTTATGTGTGTTATTGATATGATAATTATTCAATGATATTGGTTTATTAATTATTATTTGGTTACAATGCTTCCACATGTGTTAACAAGTCATTTGAAGGTCTTGAGGCCAAGCTAAGAGCCTAAACCCTGTTTTGTGATAGTTTTAGACCCCTTTCAGGACTGCCATGCACCATTTGTATTTGAATCCATTAAAGAGGATTAAACCAACTATTTAATCATATAAAGGTACCCAATATTACTATTACCAAGTTTATGATTGATCATATTATGGTAGTTCCTCCATCTCTTGTTCAAAATCAATGCAAAATTGTCTCTTATGAGCCAATTTTGGTTAATAGTGAACTGTCATGCCCAATTTACATTTTAATCCTTTATATAGTATTCAAAAAATTGTATAACAATCTAAAGGTACCAAATATTATTATTACCAATTTTGGAAGTGATTGGATTATGGTATGTCCTCCATTTTATTGTTCAAATTTAGTGTAAAATTATCTTCGAAAAACTAGTTTTGGTCAATATTGAATTATCATGCACCATTTGCATTTGAAGTCATTCCAAATGATTCCACCAAATATTAAATGATATAAATGTACCCAAAATTATTATCACTGAGATTTTAAGTTGTTTTATTAAGGTAATTCCTCCATTTTCTTGTTTAAATCGAGTGTAAAATTATCTCCTAGGAACAAGTTTTGCTCAATAGTGAACTTACATGCACCATTTGCATTTGAATCCATTCCAAACAATTCCCATAACTATAATTATATAAAGGTATCCAATATTATTAATTACCAAGATTGGAAGTGATTTTATTAGGGTAAGTACTATATTTTCTTGTTCAAATTTAATGCAAAATTGTCTCCTAGGAACCATTTTTGGTTAATAGTGATTTGTCACGAACCATTTGCATTTTAAGTCTTTCCAAAGGATTCCAAAAAATCTATAATGATCTGAAGGTAGAAAAAATTATTATTACCAAGTTTTAAATTTATTTTATCATGGTAAGTACCCCATTTTATTAATCAAAGTCAGTGCAAAACTGTCTCTTATGAACCAATTTTGGTCAATAGCGAACTGTTATGCACCATTTACATTTGAATCCTGAAACAGAGGATTCCACTAACTCTAAAATGATCTAAAGGTACCCAAAATTATTATTACCAAGTTTAGAAGTGATTTTATTAAGGTGATTCCTCCTTTTTCTTGTTCAAATTCAGTGAAGAACTGTCTCTTAGGAACCATTTTTGGTCAACAATGAACTATCATGCACCATTTGCATTTGAATCCATTCCAGAGGATTCCAACTTTAGAATTATCTAAAGGTACCCAAGATTATTTGTACCAAGTTTTTAAGTGATTTTATTAGGGTAAGTCCTCTTTTTTATTTTTCAAATTTAGTGAAAAACTATCTCCTAAGAACCAATTGAGGTCAATAGTGAACTGTCATGCACCATTTACATTTTAAGCCTTTCCAAAGGATACCATCAACTCTAAGATGATATAAATGCACCCAAAATTATTTTTACCAAGTTTGGAAGTTATTGGATTATGGAAATTTCTCCATTTTTTTGTTCAACTTCAGTACAAAATTGTCTCCTAGGAACTAGTTTTGGTAAATAATGAACTGTCATCTACCATTTGAATTTGAAGCCTTTATAGAGGATGCCACAAACTATATAATGATCTAAATGCACCCAAAATTATTAGTACCAAGTTTGGAAGTTATTGGATTAGGGTGTGTACTTAATCTTGTTGTTCAAATTCAGTGTAAAACTATCTCCTAGGAACAAATTTTGGTCGATAGTGAACTGTCATGTAGCTTGAGTCGAGTATAAATGTTGAGCATGTACTATAAGAGGAATTCCAAGGTAAAAAAAATTTACAAGCTTTTTTCCAAAGTACAAAATCATATTAGTCTAATTTCCAAGAAAATGTGAACTAATGAGTATGATTGATATCAAAAATCTAGTGTCAAAGGCTTCCCATTTAGAGTTATAGTTTAAAGATCAGATTCAGAGCATTATATGTCATATTAGTTAAGAGCCAAAATACACTTTGACGCTCCTCTAATGCACATTGAATCTCCTCAAATGGAATCTGACACTCCTCAAATTCACTCTGATGGTTTTTTTCTAGAATTCAATGCTCTGCAACTAGACTATGACGCTTTATAGGAAATCTTTAGAGATTACTAACTCAATTTTAAAGCTACTAGAACTTATCTAAAGAAAAATTCAAGTGAAAAAATGGTGTTTGCAGTGGTTCAATCATGTTTTGTGGAATTTAAAAGTTGTGATTGCAGCCCGAGTCAAGTATAAATGTTGAGCTTGTATTATGAGAGGACTGCTAAGGTAGAAAAAAGTTTACAAGCTCTTTTATTGAGCGTAAAATCATATCAGTCCGATCTCCAAGAAATTTTTATCTAATTAGTTGTATTGATATCAGAAATATAGTGTAAAAGTCCTCCTATTTAGATGTAGAGTTTAGAGATTCGATTTAGAGCATGATTGGTTATATCAGTTAAAATCTAAAATGCACTCTAGAACTCCTTTAATGCAATCAAACGCTCCTTAAATGGACTCTAGAACTCCTCTAATGCACTACAAAACTCTATAAAAATTCTTTGATGTTATTTTCTAGACTTTGCCACTCTTTTTCTAGACTCCTGTGTTCTTATTTGCCAAACTTAGGCGCTCTTCAGTTAGACTTCGATGCTCTATAGGAAGTCTTCAAAGATGACTAACTCAATTCCAAATCTTCTAGAACTAATCTAGAGAAAAATTCAAGTGCCAAAATGGTGTTTAAGGTAGTTGAATCATGTTCTTTGGAGGTTAACAGTTACTATTGCAACACAAGTCAAGTATAGATGTTGAATATGTATTATGGGAGGACTACTAAGGTAAAACAATGTTTACAAGCTCTTTTATTGAGCACATAATCATATCAACCCTCTATCCAAGAAAATTGAACCATTGAGTTTGATTGATATCAAAAATCTAGTGTTAAAGGTTTTCCATTTGGATCTAGAGTTTAAAGATCATGTTCAAAGCATGATTTGTCATATAAGTTAAGAGCCAAAATGCACTCTGACACTCCTCTAATGCACTCCAATGCTCCTGAAATGGAATCTGACACTCCTTAAATTCAATCTAGAACTCTACAGGAATACTATGACACTCTTTTATTAGACTCTAATGTTGTTTTTCTAGACTCTGGCACTATTTTTCCAAACTCTAGTGCTCTATAACTAGACTCCAACGTTAGATTAATGGACTCCGATGCTCTATAGGAAATCTCTAGAGATGAATAACTCAATTCCAAAGTTGTTGGAACTTATCCAAAGAAATATTCAAGTGCCAAAATGATGTTTAAGGTGGTTCAATTATGTTTTGTGGAGGTTAAAAGTGTTGATTTCAGCCTGAGTCAAGTGTAAATGATGATCATATATTATGAGAGGGATATCGAGGTAAAATAAAGTTTACAAGATTTTTTATTGAGTGTAAAATCATATTATTTTGATCTCCAATAAAATTTGAACCAATCAGCTTGATTGATATCATAAATCTAGTATCAAATGCCTCTCGTTTAGATCTAGAGTTTAAAGATTAAATTCAGAGCATGATCCATTATATCAATACCAAAACACACTTCAACACTCCTCAAATGCACTCTAACGTTCCTCAAATGGACTTTGGAACTCCTCTAATGAACTTTGGAACTCTTTAGGAAGGATATTACACTCTTTTGCTAGACCCAAAAACTCTTTTTCCAAACTCCAATGCTCTTTTGCTAAACTTCGACACTCTACATCTAGAATCTACTTCAGTGCTCTATGGGAAGTCTCTAGAGATGACTAACTCAGTTCCAAAGTTGATGGAAGTTATCTAGAGAAAAATTCAAGTTCCAAAATGGTGTTTGAGGTGGCTTATTCATGTTTTTTTGAGGTTAAGAGTGTTGATTGCAGCCTGAGTCGAGTATAAATGTTGAGCATGTATTATGTGAGGAATACTAAGGTAAATCAAAGTTTACAAGCTCTTTTCTTGAGGGAACAATCATATTAGTATGATATTTAAGAAAATTTTAACCAATGAGTCTGATTGATATCAAAAATCTAGTGTCATAGGCCTCCTACTTGGATCTATAGTCTAAAGATCAAATTTAGAGCATGATTTTTACTATCAATTAAGAGCAAAAATGCACTATGGAACTTATTTAATGCACTTCAATGCTCCTGAAATGGACTATGAAACTCCTCAAGTTCACTCTGGAACTTTGTAGGTAGACTACATTGCTCTTTTTCTAGACTCTAGTGCTATTTTTCTAAACTACGATGCTCTTTTTCTAGACTCTACTTCTTTGTAGCTAGACTCTGACACTTGACTAATGGACTGTGATGCTCTATAGGAAGTCTCTAGAGATGACTAATTCAATTCCAAAGTTTTCCAAACTTATATAAATTAAAATTTAAGTGCCAAAATGGTGTTTGAGGTGGTTAAATCATGTTTTATGGAGGTTAAAAGTGTTGATTGCAGCCCAAGTCAAGTTTAAATTTTGAGCATGTATTATAGAAGGACTATTAAGTTAAAATAAAGTTTACAAACTCTTTTATTGATCATCAAACATGCTTGGATAAACTAAATGTATTAGTTATATGTTTCCAAGACTCTATGCCCAATGGAATTGATGAAGGCTATCAATTTTCTCACACCTAACAGGCAAGTGTCTCTCTAGAGGTCACTATAATTTTTTTCATTTTGAGCCCTTCTCATCACATCTCAAGCAACCTAATGGGATAAAATCAAGTGTTTCATTTATTTTACCTCCATGTCAAGATATGGGTCTTATTTTTCAAGCACTCTGACTTTCCCTTTATGTAATGATAGATTTATGGAACTTCTATGATAAATTTTAGAACTTCAATAATAAACTATGGATCTCAATAAGAGGTCACTTTAGTCCTTTATTAATTGATATTTACTATTTCAAAGGTTTTCATATCAAATAAGGTTTCCTCCAAAAGTCATGATGACTCTCTTTTGTCAAACTTGATATTTATAAGTTGGAAGGAGTCAAAAGTGCACCTAAAGTGATTAAAAGAGCTCCCAAAAGGTGAAACATCACGAAGAGGTGTATTGAATAGAAAATATTTTTTTAGTGGATCCATACGATTTTAGGTCATTCAATGTTAGGAAATAAGGGATAAAATATGTGGAATAGTCCCTGAAAGAATCGCAACAGTAGAAACTAATATGCAGAAAATATTACAGATCTCGAATAAAAGTGCAGAATAAAATAACATAACACAAAGAGACAGTATTTAATGTGGTTCACCCAATTTGGGCTATGTCCACTAAGAATCACTTGCTTAGATTTTATTACAAGCCACCGCTCTCTCAATACAATACCTAGATCTGTTTGGAGCTATGCTCAACAAACTCTACAGAATTCACACCCGATTTCAAAACACATCTACAATGTTATTATATTCCTACCATATGCATAAAACCATATAAGTAGAAAACTTCTTAAGTAGTTTTACAAAACCGTGGGTATCAAAACCATGGGCAAAAACCGTCCCATAAACCTATGGGACAAAATCTCGCTCATATGAGAAAAACACGTTTCCCGGTATATCGGGCACATTTTAAGGCCAAAAAGAAAATTCTCAGGGGCTACACCCCCGAACCCTAGCGAGGATACATGAAAATTGTATAGTAATCTTAGTGTACAGTCTTCAACACTTTCACACATGAAAACAAGCTCCACAACCTAACATTCAAAACATTAGTAAGACCACATTAGACCAAGGAGTGTTTGCATGAAGGACATAGGTAGAAATATGACAATTTTAGGATTTTCATAAAGATATCTCTCTTCCCAAATGTTTCAAGGCTCCCCAAGTTTATGTATAATTTTAAGACCCCCAATATTTTATCACCAAATTTTTAGATCCTAAATCAATCATCTTAGGCATTTTCAAGGAATGAAGATGGAAAAATTGTCATCTCCAACTACATGCAAAAACATGGGAGCAAGGAGGAATGTCATGAAAATCATGAAATTTAAATAAATTCCACAGGTCCTAATTGATTAAACATTATATTATAAGTTTAAGTAATAATTATTCCAATTTTATAGCCAACTGAGGTCATCTTGAGGATCAAAATCATGACAGAATTTAGGACTGTTTGGCATCTCGATTTGTGGAAGTTCTAGGATTGTCATAAATACCTTGACTTCCCAGTCTTTTTAGGGATCATCCCAATTTCTACAGGCTAATACCCATATTATGATATATTCCGAATTTCATATCCATACCCATTCGTCTTCAACCTCAACTCTTTTCGAAATTCAAAACTAATGTGAAGAGTCTCGTGGAAGTTTTGAATTTTTTCAAGAGTTTTAGGTTGAAGATGAATGAGTATGGATATGAAATATGGAATATATCAACATGGATGTATTAAGATCTTGTTAAAACTGGGAGTAGCCCTAGAAAATTTGGAAATCTTGAGATAAACATGACATATAGAAAACTACCCAAAAACTGAGATGCTAACCAATCTTACATTCTATCATGATTTTGATGCTCAGGATGGCCTTAGTTGTCTCCCAAAATAAGTATAATACTTCCTTGGAATCTGAATATAACAAGGAATAAATGAGGACCCATGGAATTTATTTTTTTGGAGATCAAAAGAGAACCTTAGGATGATTGTGGAAGATCAACACTTTTGTCTAACATGGGATTTTCTCAAAAGTGTGTGACTTTGCTCCTTGAGAAAAACCTCTGGGGAAGACTGGTTCCTTCTCTCTTAGATCAATGTAAACTAACATAAACTACTCAAACTATAAATAAATCTAAAAGTTGAATATAAATCATATAGGGTCTAGGGTTGAGAGAAAAGGTAGAAAACTACAAAATGAAATAATGGTGATACGCCAACACTAAGACAAGGTTCAAATCTGACCAAGAAGACAAAGAACAATTGCATATGTAGAGATTTAGTGGAAACATAGAGTTCTAAAATACATGAATGCGTAAAACTTAATGAAAACATGAGAGAAAACATCCATGGAAAATAGAGAGTATTTGAAGGGAAAACAACCACATATGTGTTACATTTAGTAAATACCCATCACATTCACAAAGTAGATCCTCTCCCATTGTTCTTCTCTCTTCCTCTCCCATTGTTTTTCTCCCTCCAATTTGACTTCCTCAATAGTTCCCCTTCGGTGTTTCCATCTTACATTTCATGTATGATTGCTAGTATAGGGGCTATGTGATCCTCACAAGTAAACATTTGGTAAGTGAATAATCAAAATCCAAAGTCCATTTCTTTTGAACACACACACACACACACACACACACACACACACACACACACACACACACATGTATGTATGTATGTATGTATGTATGTATGTATGTATGTATGTATGTATGTACGTATGTATGTATGTATGTATGTATATATATGTATGTATGTATGTATATATGTATATATATACATATATATACATACATACATGCATACATACATACATACACACATACACACATACATATGTATGTGTGTATGTGTATGTGTGTGTATGTATGTTTGCATGGATGTATGGGTGTATGGATGTATGTATGTATGTACATACATAAATACATACATATATATACATACATACACACATACACACATACACACATACATACATACATACATACATGTATGTATGTATGTATGTATGTATGTGTGTATGTGTGTATGTGTGTATGTATGTATGTACATATATATATTAACCGAATATCATCCATGGAATAACAATGAAAACATTTATTTGGTTAATTAAGTACATACAAAAAAATTGATTTTGATCCCTAGCATTTTTTCACATGAAAATTATCACACAAAACTTAGATGATATAGGGGTGTGTGGAGGTGGAAGTGGAAGGAACAATGAGGTGGTGGATCCTAGCAGTGTAGCTGGTAGTACTAATATTTTGGTGAGCATGGACACTGCTAGAAAAGCATTTGTTAGATACAAATTATGTTGTAATAATGGTAAGAGTAAAGAATTAACATTAGTTGGAGAAATTAAATTACAACTATTAATTTGTATTAATTTGCACATTTTATGTTATATTTTGTAGGATATTGCTCATAGTACTAGATTACCTATTGAGGGTACCATAGTCTCAATATATATTTATATCCAAAACATCGTCCATTTCCTTAACTGAACTCTCATTTTTAATCTTTTTTTGAATACGTTTCATGGTGATTTTTCTTGGATATATACCATAAGTGTGTGTGTGTGTGTGTGTGTGTGTGTGTGTGTGTGTGTGTGTGTGTGTGTGTGTGTGTGTGTGTGTGTGTGTGTGTGTGTGCACACAAACATAAGTATGTATATATGTATATATAAGTATGTATATATGTATATATACATAAATGTATGTCTATGTATATATCGATGTATGTATGTGATGTTTAAACTAGTACTTGCACTACTAGGAGTTGTGATGTTTACTCCTATGATAAAATATGAGGAGATTTTAAGAGTTGTCAAAGCAATTTTAAGATGCATTAAAGAGGTATATCCAACTTAGGTAGCAAGGCAACAAATATATGTATCCCATAACCAATTGACCATTATGTTAGTGAGAGGGCAACCTCCACCACACACCTTCACCACTATTTCTATAAGGATCATAATATAATATTGTGGACCACACGAGCCAACCAAAGGGACCAATTGTTTAACTGAATAAGTATTTTTTGAGTCGTAGAAGAAATTTTAATGTGCACCAAGCTGACAACACCAACAATATTCGTTGGTGGTGGCGCCACATGACATGGAGGTGTAGAGGTTGTATCTAGTATAGCTCTTGTTTGTGTGTGTCAACTATGTGTCCACAGGGACCATAGGGAAATAATAATATTTTAAAGGGTAATTTCTTTGAAAATTTGTAAAATAAATTACTTTTGATTATTGTATTAGGAGATTATGGTTTTGATATCCTTCTTGTATTATTTTTTATATTTTCTCATGTTAAACATACAACTAATAATCTCACACAAAATGTACAATAGTAATGTTGAAGGGATTAATTAGAGAAGTTAAACTTGAGGGAGTGAAACATCGGAGGAGGAAGACGAGTGATGAAGAAGGGGTTCTAGGAAGAAGAAATTTAGGGGTGGGGAAAGTGTTGCAGTGAACCTATGTGAAACTATCCTTTGTTACAACCAGGCACATATGAACCACATGTCATTTTTTCAATCATTTGAAGGAGAAAGGCGGTGTGGTGTGCAGGTCATTGAGGGAATGTAATTTGGAGATAAACTTTGCATTTAGAATTTCTTATGTCACGGATATCATATACATTTGTAATTAGGGTTTCTTTTTAATAATTAGGGTTTCCCTCATCAACAATCCTGATGATGTTATTTTTCAATGACCACTGGCACAAAACCTTGACCTTCCATTTCCATGATGCATGTTATGCACAGACACCAAAACTCTCATTTAAAAATGTAAACCAATGTAATTAATGTTTGTGTCATTGAAAAAAGAGGATAATTAATTTTTTCACACACACCTGAGTCCTCCAAGTCATCCAAAGTTATAATTAGGGAAATTTTCAATTTAAAGATTATAATTTGGTTTATTGGTTTGATGATTATAATTTAGTTGATCAATTCGAAGTTTGTAATTTAGTTTATTTGTTTGAAGAAAATAATTTTATGATGAGCCAAAAAATCAGAATGAATGGATATTAGTCAAACACAATTGGAACATATTCCAACATGTATGTTGAGGCATAGGTACACATGTAGCATACATCATCTAGCCATTTAGAGATTCAGAAAATGTAATGTTTAACCACCACATGCAAAGATAAATAGTGGGCAAGCCAAGGGAAGATGTAAACTCAAATGATCCCATCAGTGGCATGAGGAGTTTCTAGATATGAGAAAGTTTGAACCACATTACTCATTGTAGGATCCATGATATAATACTATATCAAGCTCACATGACCTTCAATGCAAAATTTGATGTCTATTGATCTTGAAACCAAATACAGATCTAATACAGATCAAAGGGAAGAGTTCAATTCAAGCTTGGTGAAAGAAAAATATTTTTTTACAAGCATGAAGCCAAGCGAAGCACAAGGGACGATGAGGTATTCACTTTACAGGGGTTTAAGGAGGAAAACGAGTCGAGAGAGATTAAAAATTTGTATTCCTATGTGGAAGGAAGAACCCAGGACCCTTCAATGGGACCTCCTATCCTAAATGATAATCTCTATAAAATCGTTCATGAGAGATAACAATCATGGACATTCAATTAAGAAAGGTTTTTCCCATTTTTCATGTGGTTTTAACTAGAAACACACTTTTATGCACTCTTATATACCTTATAGATGGAAAATGTATTGTAAATGATAGCTTGAAGACTCTGCAAAGGGGCTCATTTATCATTTGTTTTTAGTTAGGTATTTTGTAGCAAACAAGTAGATAACACAAAGACTCTGAAGACATAAGTCAATGTATCGGAAGATCCTCCACTAATGATTTGTTTTTCCTTCAAAACATTTGATGCAAACTAATCAATTTGATTGATGATCAAGGCACATAACTGCGAGAAGATTTTGTGGGGCCCAGAAGAACCAAATTCATGTTGACAACATTGATATATTCCATATCAAAACTCTATGCAGGCTATCAAGGAATCACGATGACCTATGCTTGAGGAGACATGCATTATGTCATTGACCCTGACATCGACATTATCCATGACCTTAAAGGATTTATAGAGTTTCCTTCACCATCTTCTGCAAAAAAAAACTTATATATGCTTGAGTTTGTAAAAAAAATTCCCTTGCCTTCCAAGACCTCCAACTCATACTTTTTATCCATCGTATCCTCTCTATTAAGACTCAACATAACATCAAGAAAACCAATAAGTGGTTTCATCATAGCTATGGATGTTAAGGCCCTTGAGTCGGTGTTCTTGTGCAACAATGTTTTCACTTGTGTTTATTGTCCTTTTTGTTCATTGTCCATTATTATATTATTAAATCTCATAACAATGTGATTGTAATATCCCTAAATGTTGCAAATCCAATAAAAAGTGGGGCTTTTTAAGTTGGCAACTATAAGGAAAGATTTAATGTTAAAAAAATAATGCATTAAACTAGCAATGTGGCAATAATAAGAAAAAGTGACATGTGATCCATATGTGACTTGTCGGAAGAAAAAAGAGGTTCGCCTATGTTCTCTCCAATAGATTCCCCAACTCGGAAATTCTCCTCCTTCAATCTCCTTCTTCATCATGACTCTTCCCTCATCCAATGTTTCGCCTTCAATTCTCCAACTTTAACTTCTACAAGAGCTACCTATTGGTGTCTTTATTATTACACAATTTGGGTATGAGTACTAATCAAAATGAATAATTAGAATTATTTATTCCATCACAGTATATTAAAGTGAAACATGATTTCCTAGCATGAAATCCTTTGTTCAATAAGGTTAGGACATCATAAATCATCATTTTCTTAATTGAAGAACAATACCCAAAGTAATCCAAGGATTTTGGGTGTGTGGGTCAACCTCAATAGTAATACACTATATTGAGTCCATTCATTCCTATATTTTTGGGATGAGAGATGTTGTGCAAACTTGCACAACACAACATTGGTGTTATTTTAGAAAGTTAATAATGAAGTGCCTTATGATATTTCCACGCAGTATCAAATAGGAAAAAAAAATCTCACATTAGAAATATGAGATGGTAAAGATATAAAACCTAAATATGAGAAATGTATTAGTTTTGGGAATTTCCTTTTTATGATAGACATTCTTCTTGAAAAGCCAAAAGACAGATCGAACGACTTTTCCATCATTTACATAAGGTTAATTATTTCCAAAGTAAATAGAAACACAACACCTTTTAATAAATTAAATTTAATATGTTGATCTACTTTTTTAGTTTTTTGAAACGTGAAAATTTTATAAAGATATGTTGACATACATGTAGGTGATCTGATTAAATATTTTCCATATCGAGGAGAGAACGATGGAGAGAGAACTCCATGAACCTAAAATCTAATGTTAGAAAAATAGAACCCGGTGAAATTAATTATATGGCCACGTTTCATTCAACTCTTGGAATGAAAACACACCTTTCCATGAAAACACACTTTGGAGATTTGACACCCATTCCGCACACATTTCATACTTTGAATAATATACTTTTTAAGAGGGGACGGTTGAAATCATTATAATTTTGTTTAGCGTACATATAAATCTAATAAGATTAGATACTTAAAATGTGGACATTAAATCTTTAAATGATAGGTAATCCAATTGTTTTCCCATCTCGATTTTTCATGTGATGGAAAGGGTAGAACGTCAAATCTCAGCCCTGAAATTTAGAGGTTTGCATTGCCTTTTTTTTAGGGGTAGACATTCTTCTCGAAAAGAGGAAACATGGATAGGTTGATTTTTCCATCGTTTACATAAGGTTAATTATTTCCAACATGAGTACGAGCACGACATTTTTTTAATCTGCTAATTTTGATAGGTTGTTCTAATTTTATATTTTTGAGATGTGACAAATTTTAAAAATATATTTTGACATACGTGTAGAACATCTGATTAAATATTTTTTATATCGAGGAGAAAATAATTTAGAGAGAACTATATAAACTTTTTTAACCTAACCGAAAATTCAATGTCACAAACCGACACAAAAATAATAGAGTAATACTACTTGGTGAGTTTCCCAAGCCAAAGATGGACAATGCATTGGTGGCCAAGTAGGGCCATGCTCCATTCAATTTTGGAAATTATAAAAACACACCTTTTAAAATGTAACAAATCGTAGTCAAATCCCTCAGGGCAACTTCTGTAAATATAGAACAGATCCTCTTGGATGTGTTGCAGGTGTCCAAAAGCAATAAATAAATGAACAATAGAAGCATGTTAAGTGTACCATGTATGTGAATGTATAGGTCTAGAATCTATGTTGCGATAGATGGCATGAACCTGGGCATTCACATAGGTTCGAATCTAATGTCACGTTGTAACATCACATTTACCAATATGCAAATGTTGATGTCAAACATGGACAAATAGACCAATTGTGTTGCCAGGTAATTCAAATGCAAAAAAACTCAAGCAATAAAATATAGTATGTAATTGACATTGAATTTTGACAATGTTTGTCAGTTTTAGTGACCCTCAGTCCAATTTGGAATGCCTTCGACATAAAAATGAATTTGTAGAAACTAAAAAAATTAATCTTTCTTAATGACCGATAACTTCTTCAATATAAGGTCTAATCCACTTTTAATGGATAGAATTAGATTTTTTTGATGTGAGTAGATTGCATAATTAAATTTACATTGTAAGACATCCTTTTTATAAACTATGATGGGAGAAAAAATAATGAAAAAAGAAAAAAGCTTAGAGACACCCACATTCAGGGTTCAAAATTACACCCGTCCCAGCGCTTTCAGATGGTTCTAAGCCATTAAAGAAGTGTAACAAAAAAAAATCCCTTCAAAAAAATTTAAAATATAAAAATCAAATGACACATTAGAAGTGAACATATCTATCAAAAATGGCAAAAGAATGGTTGTTTCTAAAAATGTCCTTCCACGTCTGACGCCACTCATCAACTAACATTTAAAACTACAACGAATCACTAAATCCCAAGAAAGAGTACTAAAAGTGTAATAAAAAATAGTGCCATAATTTTCTACATAAATTCACATTTGAAGATTGAAAAGTTAAAATTACTAATAGACTACTGTTGAAATCAAAAGTATTAAATGAACTTTATGGAGGATTTGATTGCGACTTGTTGGCTTAGTGCAAAGACGACGTCGTGGACTCATGACTTACAAGACCACTATCAGTTAAGAACAAAAATAATAATATGGATTGTGTCTTACCAGTATTTATTTTAATCATATGCCTATTATTTTACCAACTACCTTAGGGTTGATATAGTTTGTCATGTGATATAACCATTTGGATAAACTCAAAGTAACAAATGCCCATCACTAGAACATGTAAATTTGAGTGGTTCAAGGTTTCTGAAATGAAGGTCTTCCAACATGATTGGCTAAGGAAGCCATAGGAAGTACCAAATAAAAAATCCTCTATTGATTTTTATTACCATAAATACAATGCCAAAAACAAACTTGAATTTACGAAGAAGCTTCAAATAGGCCTAAAAATGAGAGTTGAAACTTGAAAGGAGGAGAACAGGGTGGATTTGATAAGAGCTAGGATTGTTGAAGCGCAAAGATTTATCTGCAACGTTTGTTAGACTGAATCTATACATTTCAATATTTATGTATACTAATTTGTTAATGTAAGAAATTTCTGAAATTTATAATGTAAGAAATGCAAAAAAATACTTAGTAATACTTTCTTTAAAACACTTGAATTTAAATTCTAAAAAATAATACACCTCTCTAGGTCTAGTTTACTCTTACACACCTCTTCTATAGGCACTACAACGTTGAAATACCCCTACATAACAACAAATTCAATAGCTAATACCATATACTTTTATGGCATTGTAAACTATTTTTATTTTATTGAGGACTAAAAATGTCGTTCTTTCATTATTTGTTCTCCCCCTCCTCCCCCAATTTTACTTAAAGATTGTAAATCCTTTTCCACTCATTATTTATTTCAGCGTTTATTGTTTTCCATAAACAAAATGGTGCTCACAAGAAAATATGTTTGAATTCATGGAAACCAAGGATACAAGATAGGGAATCAGAGCCTACATTAGGAGGGAACAAATTGTTTATCAACATTCAAAAGAAAAAAACAAGCACCCGCATTGAGAAATAATAGAGTCAACTAAATTTTACAATCACTTACAATCAGGGAGAATTGCATGGATAATTATTCTAAGACGTTAAACTAGTTAGTTATGTGGAACTGGTGTTAGGACTTCTAGATACCAACAACATAAACCAATAGCTAGAAGAAATGAGATGCAAAAATGTCAATAAAGGGTATCGTGCTACTAAGTACCATAAACATCTTGCAATGCACAATGTTAATGTTATCATTCACACTAGCCCACCATCCTCTTCAAAGTCCCTTTACCTATTTGGAACAATCACACATTTCGTAAACATAATTCATGTAAACTAATATGTACATTTTATTGACTCTTAAGATATTTGTAACCAAAATACACTTACCTATAATATTTTGTACTCAAATATAATCTTTCATTTTTTAAAAACTATCTATTTTTGCCATTGCACACTACATTTACTCTTATCATAAATGTGTTAATTTTTTTAATCGGTTGGTCGAACCTAACCCTTCACATTAAAATTTGGACTACATTTCTCTAACTAATTAATTAGATATATCCCTGTCACCAATATATTTTAACGATATATCCCTGCCACCAATATATTCTTTAATTCTTCGCTTATTTCTTTACATTATTGATTTAAATTGTTTGACAGTGAAAGATACCAGCAAATGTTTTTGACTGATTAGGATGGAAAATAGGTAGGTCGAGGATTTCCCGCAGAAAAAACAAAAGAAAAAAAGGTTGAAATGAGATGTAATTATTGACGTGAACACCGCGGATAAAACGGAACGTACAAACTCTTTTTAAATTTTTCTATCTTCGAGTCAATTTTTCATTCAAAAGTTCAGGCGTGATTTTTTTTAGCGACTTAGCGGCATCAATTATTTTTGGTAGGGCTCTTGCTCATATAATATCGGTCAACAATAATTTAATATTGTTTTAAATTTTTTTTTTTTATTATTAAAAAACATTTTTCTAGTAATAATATAATGTTCGTAGTACTAAAAATATTGGTTGGAATAGACTCGCACTAAAAATATGCTCATTAAACTAACAAAGCTTCCATATAGGATTGACAGTTTCTATGTGTTTCACCCTATCTCCCACAAAACGCCCTGGTAAAGGATATACCAAAAGAAGTGATCTTTTTAGGCTCTATACTGATCTTCCAAAGATGGGCAAAGCAACGAAACCAAATAGATGTTAGAGATCTCAATTTTCAATGGTGATTGAGACTATCCACGTAGAGGTGCTAGTGAGAAAGAAGTTGATAGCTAATCCAAGATTTGCACCATAGAAGGTAGTTGCAGTTAGCCATTTCTAGTCCCTCCACTAAGGTTCTCTAAAGCCAACCTCATTTTTTTAAAAGTATTTATCAAGAATGGGATTTTGAATTTTGGAAATAAACTCAGAGTCCTCATTTATTTTGTTGAAGGCCTATAATTAATCCAATCTCCTTTAGCTTAGATGCAAGGTCTGGGGGTATCTATTCCGCCAAAGTCGCCCAGGGCACGATCCCAATCTCATCTCTTTATTATGATGCCTCGGCCTTTGCACACAACAATAATTAATCCCTAGTGGGATCTTTGTGAGCCTAAAAACTTCATCAATTGACCAACGACTGATTGGTTGCCTCCTCATTTTGAGATGAAACGTGTCCCACTTTCAAGAAAACTAACCGTGAAAAACAAAATAGAAATATCAAAAATAAATTGAATATTTTACATATCGAGGAGAAAACGATGGAGAGAGAACTCCATAAACCTATTAACCTAACCTGAAATCTAATGATAAAAACCGGCACACGGTGAAATTAATTATATGGCCACGTTTCATTCAATTCTTGGAATGAAAACACACCTTTCCATGAAAACACACTTTAGAGATTTGACACCCATTCCGCACACATTTCATGCTTTGAATAATATACTTTTTAAGAGGGGACCGTTGAAATCACTATAAATTTTGTTTACCGTACATATAAATCTAATAAGATGGATAGGTTGATTTTATCATCGTTTACATAAGGTTAATTATTTCCAACGTGAGTAGGAGCACGACACTTTTTTAATCTGCTAATTTTGATAGGTTGTTCTAATTTTATATTTTTGGGATGCGACAAATTTTAAAAATATATTTTGATATACGTGTAGAACATCTGATTAAATATTTTTCATATCGCGGAGAAAATAATTGAGAGAGAACTATATAAACTTTTATAACCTAACCGAAAATTTAATGTCATCAACTGACACAAAAATAATAGAGTAATACTACTTGGTGAGTTTCCCAAGCCAAAGATGGACAATGCATTGGTGGCCAAGTAGGGCCATGTTGCATTCAATTTTGGAAATTTTAAAAACACACCTTTTAAAATGTAACAAATCGTAGTCAAATCCCTCAGGGCAACTTCTGTAAATATAGAACAGATCCTCTTGGATGTGTTGCAGGGGTCCAAGAGCAATAAATAAATGAACGATAGAAGCATGTTAAGTGTACCATGTATGTGAATGTATAGGTCTAGAATCTATGTTGCAATAGATGGCATGACCCTGGGCATTCACATAGGCTCGAATTTAATGTCGCTGCAACATTACATTTACCAATATGCAAATGTTGATGTCAAACATGGACAAATAGACCAATTGTGTTGCCAGGGAATTTAAATGCAAAAAAACTCGAGCAATAAAATATAGTATGTAATTGACATTGAATTTTTATAATGTTTGTCAGTTTCAGTGACCCTCAGTCCAATTTGGAATGCCTTCGACGTAAAAAAGAATTTGTAGAAACTAAAAAAATTATTCTTTCTTAATGACCGATAACTTCTTCAATATACAGTCTAATCCACTTTTAATGGGTGGAACTAGATTTTTTTTATGTGAGTAAATTGCATAATTAAATTTACATTGTAAGACATCCTTTTATAAACTATGATGAGAAAAAAAATAATGAAAAAAGAAAAAATCTTAGAGACACCCACATTCAGGGTTCAAAATTGCACCCGTCTCAGCGCTTTCAAATGGTTCTAAGCCATTAAAGAAATGTAACAAAAAAAATCCCTTCAAAAAAATTTAAAATATAAAAATCAAATGACACATTAGAAGTGAACATATTTATCAAAAATGGCAAAAGAATGGTTGTTTCTAAAAATGTCCTTCCACGTCTGATGCCACTCATCAACTAACATTTAAAATTACAACGAATCACTAAATCCCAAGAAAGAGTATTAAAAGTGTAATAAAAAATATTGCCATAATTTTCTACATAAATTCACATTTGAGGATTGAAAAGTTAAAATTACTAATAGACTACTGTTGTAATCAAAAGTATTAAATGAACTTTATGGAGGATTTGATTACGACTTGTTGGCTTAGTGCAGAGACGACGTCGTGGACTCATGACTTACAAGACCACTATTAGTTAAAAACAAAAATAATAATATGGATTGTGTCTTACTAGTATTTATTTTAATCATATGCCTATTATTTTACCAACTACCTTAGGGTTTGATACAGTTTTGCATGTGATAGAACCATTTGGATAAACTCAAAGTAACAAATGCCCATCAATAGAACATGTAAAGTTGAGTGGTTCATGGTTTCTGAAATGAAGGTCTTCCAACATGATTGGCTAAGGAAGCCATAGGAATTACCAAATAAAAAAACCTCTATTGATTTTTATTACCATAAATACAATTCCAAAAAAAAAACTTGACTTTATGGAGAAGCTTCAAATATGCCTAAAAATGAGAGTTGAAACTTGGAGGAGAACGGGGTGGATTTGATAAGAGCTAGGATTGTTGAAGCGCAAAGATTTTGTCTGTAACGTTTGTTTGACCAAATCTATAAATTTCAATATTTATGTATACTAATTTGTTAATGTAAGAAATTTCTGAAATTGATAATATAAAAAATGCAAAAAATACTTAGTAATACTTTCTTTAAAATACTTGAATTTAAATTCTAAAAAATAATACACCTCTCTAGGTCTAGTTTACTCTTACACACCTCTTCTATAGCCACTACAACATTGAAATACCCCTACATAACAACATATTCAATAGCTACCACCATATACTTTTATGATATTGTAAACTATTTTTATTTGATTTTATTTTATTGAGGACTAAAAATGTCGTTCTTTTATTATTTGTTCTCCCCCTTCTCCCCCAATTTTACTTAAAGATTGTAAATCCTTTTCCACTCATTATTTATTTCAGCGTTTATTGTTTTCCATAAACAGAATGGTGCTCACAAAAAAATATGTTCGAATTCATGGAAACCAAGGGTACAAGATAGGGAATCACATCCTACATTAGGAGGGAACAAATTGTTTATCAACATTCAAAAGAAAAAAACAAGCACCCGCATTGAGAAATAATAGAGTCAACTAAATTTTAGAATCACTTACAATCAGGGAGAATTGCATGGATAATTATTCTAAGACGTTAAACTAGTTAGTTATGTGGAACTGGTGTTAGGACTTCTAGATACCAACAACATAAACCAACAGCTAGAAGCAATGAGATGAAAAAATGTTAATAAAGGGTATTGTGCTACTAAGTACCATAAATATCTTACAATGCACAATATTAATGTTGTCATTCACAGTGGCCCACCATCCTCTTCAAAGTCCCTTTACCTATTTGAAACAATCACACATTTCGTAGACATAATTCATGTAAACTAATATGTACATTTTATTGACTCTTAAGATATTTGGTAGCAATTTGAACTTGATATATAATGTATCTTATAACTGATTGTAACCAAAATACACTTACCTATAATATTTTGTACTCAAATATAATCTTTCATTTTTTTAAAACTATCTATTTTTGCCATTATACACTACATTTACTCTTATCATAAATGTGTTAAATTTTTTAAGTGGTTAATCGAACCTAACCCTCATGGGTTAAATTTGACGGCCGTTTAGACGTTTTTTCGTGATTTTAGACGTAAAATACTTGTAAATATTTTATCTAACCGTCACACATGACTTGCACATTTAAAATGTGACAGTCAATTTTATATAAGTTTGTATATAAATTATAAAAATATATGTAAATATATATAAAAAAGATATAATAAATATAGAATAACTAGTAAAAAATAACATTATTTTACGTTTTTGAAGGGCATTATTAATAAATTACCATCACCTGAAAATTGTTTGACAGGCATAGGTGGCCGTCAAATTAAAACCCCTGCTAACCCTTCACATTAAAATTTGGACTACATTTCTCTAACTAATTAATTAAATATATCCCTGTCACCAATATATTTTAATGATATATCCCTGCCACCAATATATTCTTTAATTCTTCGCTTATTTCTTTACATTATTGAATTAAATTGTTTGACAGTGAAAGATACCAGTAAATGTTTTTGATTGACTAGGATGGAAAATAGGTCGGGGATTTCCCAAAGAAAAAAAGGTTGAAAATGAGATGTAATGATTGATATGAACACCGCGGATAAAACGGAACGTACAAACTCTTCTTAAATTTTTCTATCTTCAAGTCAATTTTTCATTCAAAAATTCAGGCGTGATTTTTTTTTGGCTACTTAGCAGCATCAATTATTTTTGGTAGGGCTCTTGCTCATATAGTATCGGTCAACAATAATTTAATATTGTTTTAAATTTATATTAATATTTTATTAAAAAACAATTTTCTAGTAATAATATAATGTTCGTAGTACTAAAAATATTGGGTGGAATAGACTCCCACTCAAAATATGCTCATTGAACCAACAAAGTTTCCATATAGGATTAACAATTTCTGTGTGTTTCATTCTAACTCCCACAAAATACTAATATTGTTTTAAATTTATATTGATTTTTTATTAATAAACATTTTTCTAGTAATAATATAATGTTCGTAGTACTACAAATATTGGGTGGAATAGACTCGCACTCAAAATATGCTCATTGAACTAACAAAGCTTCCATATAGGATTAACAGTTTCTGTGTGTTTCATCCTATCTCCCACAAAACACCCTAGTAAAGGATACACCAAAAGAAGTGATCTTTTTAGGCTTTATATTGACCTTCCAAAGATGGGCAAAAGCACTGAAACCAAGTAGATGCTAGAGATCTCAATTTCCAATGGTGATTAAGACTATCAACCTATAGGTACTAGTGAGAAAGAAGTTGATAACTAATCCAAGATTTGCACCATAGAAGGTAGTTGCAGCTAGCCATTTCTAGTCCCTCCACTAGGGTTCTCTAAAGACAACCTCGTTTTTTTACAAGTACTTATTTTTTTATTGGTAAACGCTTTTAATCGGAGCTATGAACCGGAGGGGTAAAGGCCCCTACCCAATAACAAGGAAGAAGGAGAAGAAGAAGGAAGAGAGAAAAAGCTGAAAGGCACATGAGCAGGAGGGAAGAATGAAGTCATAGAACAGAAGCACGACAGAGAACCAGGGAGACAAAAAACGAAAGATCGCGATAGGAGGACATCGAGAAGCACTGCGAGGGCGAAAATATTAACCATGTGACGTGCCAGCATGCTCGTTAGCTGCTCTGAGCAGCAGATTGAAAGCATCGCCAACATGGTCTTTTAACTCATTGAGGTGGTCGATCGTCGAATGCACAGCAAATAATGGAGCGTCAATGTTGACAGCAGGGAGGAAACGATGGTCCAGCGAAGGATGAAAATTCTATGCAAAGGTGACCAGGTCGCGATACTGGCTACAGAGCCACTAGATGCCGCAACCAGAACCAAAGCAAGTTCATCAATCTCCTCCAGCCACAACAAAGGATCTGGGAGGGAAAAATCAACCAACTGTTCATGCAAACTCACCCTGTGAACTGGGTAGATTTCATCCTCCGTGACGAATTCAACCACAACAGGATCTGGATGTAGGAGGAGGCAAAAAGAAACAAAGGCCGACGCGATTTCCGAGTCCATCCTGGGCCGCCGAGAATGGAAACGATAAGAATCACCCAGAATGGATTCAATTGCTTCTACTTCCTCAGGCGAAGAGAACTTGAAAATGATAGAGAGACGATGGCGATCAATAGCAGAAGAATCAGCCAGTTCCTTGAACTGACCACAGAGAGCAACAAATGGGAAACCGACGAAGGCCATGGGAACCGGAAGCAACGAAACCAGAGAAAAAAGTAAGTCGAAAGCAAGCTAAAAAGAAAGAAGCTCTGGGCGATACTTAAGGGAGCCATAGCACGGAACACTCGGAACTATCTCTCGGTGGAAAGGATTGACGTGAGTCCTTCCCAAGTTGTAGCGTCACTAGAAACAATTGCTGTGTGCAAGAAGTCGATCGTGAAATTAGCTAAAAGATCTACCGTTGAATTGGACTCTTGGTAAATGTGTCTGATGCTCCAAAATTTGAGTTTACCGAGCCAAAATAAGATAGATTGAATAAAGGGATTAATATGTCAGGTAGAGGCTGAACCCTTGGCAATGGAAAAAGTAATTATTTGGGAGTCTCCTTCAATATGCAAAGTATCCCCACCCATTTTGATGGCAAGTTTGACTCCTTCCAAGAGGGCTTGAACTTCCGCCAGATTGCAAGAACAATTGCTCAACGGAAAGGAACCCGCCGTAATGAGGGTGCCAGCGTCGTCTCGGAGAATGCATCCAGCCCCCGAAAAACCCAGATTGCCTCTAGAGGCTCCGTCGAAATTAAGTTTCCATGAACCTTTAGGGTGAGGTCTCCACAAAGCCTGTTTCCTGCAGATGAGCTTCTCAACTTGGGAAAGGCCTCGTTTGACAATGGATCCGGGTTTTGGAATTTTGATTAGAGGCCAAACCTTGGAGATGCGAGCATCCATCGAGGAGAACGAAGGATTGTGCATACTATTCTTGGAGACAATTTCAGAAATAACAACTTCCAATTTGCTCAGAAAGGTAGGAAGAGGGCTCAGTTGATTACGGAAAAGACACAAGTTTCTCTCCCACCAGATATGCCACATAAGAAAAAAAGGGGCCACTTGCCATATGGAACTCAAAGAACTAATGTGTCCCATAGACGGCTAGGACAGGAGAGAGTCTCTGATGTTGTTACAATGCACCCAAGAGAGGTTTAGCTTACCTAATAGCCATTGTCAGCCATAGCCCGCAAAGGGGCAATGGAGGAAGAGATGATCGAGATCTTCTTCCGCCAGACCGCACAGGACACATTTGGAGGGGTCGGCGTAACCTCAGGATCTTCTTTACAATTGGGTAAGAACTTTGTTTTTAAGAATGAGCCAGCCAAAGATCGCCACTTTAGGGAGAAGAGAGGAGTGCCAACACCCAAGCTTGGGGAGATCGATAAAACCGGATTGAGAGATAAGCATACGATAGCCATCTTTGACAGAGTATATGTCTGAGACATAGCCAAACCACAGAAAATGATCCTCATAGTCTTTATAAGCAGCTCTTCTCGAGAGAATCTCCTCCAACAAAATAGAGCACTCCAATGCCGGGACATTCAGAGGAGAGGGATCTTTCCATTACCACGTAGGAGACCCGTCCGGATGACGGGAGCCATAATTAGTGACGTTAGAACCCCAGGACAAGCTGGTTTTATTCATAACATTGTTGAGAGAGGGAACCAGGTTAAGAGGAGAGCATAATTCCCGTTCCAACTATCCTCCCAAAAGTTGACCCTAGTGCCATTGTTAACAAACCAAGAGACCGAATCAGCAATTAGAGACCGAAGCTGGTTTTTTTAAAAGTACTTATCAAGAATGGAATTTTGAATTTCACAAATAAACTCAAACTCCTCATTTATTTTGTTGAAGGCCTAGAATTAATCTAGTCTCCTTTAACTTAGATGCAAGGTCTTAGGGGTATCTATTCTGCCAAAGTTTCCCAGGGCATGATCCCAGTCTCATCCCTTTATTATGGTGCCCCGGCCTTTACACACAACAAGAATTAATCCCTAGTGGAATCTTTGTGAGCCTAACAACTTTATCAATTGACCAATGACATATTAGTTGCCTCCTCATTTTGAGATGAAACGTGTCCCACTTTCAAGGTAACTAACCGTGAAAAACCATATAGAATATATCAAAAATAAATTGAATCCTTTTTAAATGGCCTAAGGCTCTTAATCTAGGGAACCATGGGAAAAGGGATATCATGAAAATTGAGAAAAGGGGGCTACCAAAGGGAATTTGAGTTACAGGATTTACCATTCAGGGATCCATCTCCAATCTAAATGAGGTTATTGGTTTTGATCACTTCCCAAGCCTTCCAAATAATTTTATCCACAAACGTACATCTCATCTTAATGGGCATATTTGTTATAAAGATTGATCCATAGGGATCCAAAATAACTCTACTTCATCAGATCAGCCAGCACCGAAGACGGAAAATGAATAAACGAAGGTTCTATCTTTATGTTAACAAAACCGCCACTCTGTGCAGAGCGATGGTTATAGAACCGACGCCCAACTCGGGTGGCGGTCCTGTGACCACCAGTTTGCATTAGGCGGCGACCTTGGCTCTTTCAGAAAGAAAAATAAAATTTAAAACGAACAGTCCTAGAATTGGAAAGGTTGTTAGTATCTCTTCTCCTCCATGACCTTTCCCATCCTCAAGTGCATGAGAGGACATGAGAAGGGATATAGATACATGTAGGAAGGAGAGTTTTGGATTATCGAAGCATGAAAGCAAGTGAGCGAGAAATTCTTAGTACTAGAATTGTGTTTGTATAAGAAAGGAGTGTTGAGGTAGAATAAACAAGTAATTGGGAGGAAGTGTGAGATATTATCTACTTCTCTTTCATACTTATTGTAAATTATGTACTTCTTGATTGAATTGGCCAAAAAAAGGGGCGAAGAAAGAGCATTTGCCCTTCTCGACTGGTTTTCCTCCTCTGGAGGTTTCCAGGATAAAACATGTTGGTCTTTATGAGTTATATTCTTTCCTTTTCTGCAAATTGTTGATTTTAAACATAAGCAAAATTCATTCACTAGCTATCTCTATCGTTTTCTAATCAAAAGTAGAACAACAAAGTTTAATTGTGATTTTGTTAATAATTCCAAAGTAGAGAGTTTATAAATCATTTTGGTATCAGAGCTAACAAGTATCCATGACCATGGTATTCGTTCTTGTATTTGTATGACAGTGATGAGATATAAAGATGAAGAGGATTTACCTTGCGATCTAGATATTTCTACAAGGAAGTGGAAACAGAGAATTCGGGGACAAATGGAGGAAGAGAAATTGGTTCGTAGAATCGAGATGTTAGAGACCATGACGGATAGGATGTTTAGAAGGCAAGAAGAACTTGCAAATTTGTAGAAGACGACTTCTGTTAAGAAAGACTCCATGAACTTAGTGGTTCGAGGCTTAGCCGAAAAGTTTGGCATAGGAAGGAGCCACCACGAGGAAGATTATGGAGAAGAGCGTGAAGAAGAAACTTCAAATGCAAGAGGAAATGTCAAATCTAATCATGCTCCTTTTAAAGTTGAGACGAAAGTTGAAATTAAAAGCTTTGAAGGACAAGTAGATGCAAAGTTGCTTGATAAATGGTTAAAGCAACTAGAAGTCTACTTTAGCGTCCATAATGTCACTAAGGCACAAAGGATCACCTTTTCACGTCTCAAAATGGAGGGACATGCTCTGGTTTGGTGGGAAACCCATCTAGCCACTTGTGAAAAGAAGAAAGGTCCTATTGTGAAATCTTGGCAAGAATTTAAAGAATTACTTAGAGCTAACTTCTATCTTATTTTCCACAAGACTGACCAAATGATTAAATTGCAGTATTTTAAACAAGGCAGTGGTCAAAGTGTGTAGGACTATACTATAAGGTTTCAGAGGCAGGCCATGTTGTTGAACGTGGACTTGGAGGATGAGGATACTCTAACTAAGTACTTGGGAGGACTTCACACTCACCTTCGAAGAGAAGTCATCTCCACGAAGCCTAAAGTTATCAACGAGGCGTGTGTGTAGGCATACTACATAGATGATGAAAAGAAGCAAGGAGAATTAGAGCCAAGGGAAAAGTAGTCGACAAATCAATAGAAGAAAGAACATGGGCAAACAAGTAACAAGGGTAAGTGGAAAGGGAAAGGTAAACAAGCTGCCACTACTTTAAATACTTGTAAAGATCCCAAGAATTTTTGCAAGAACTGTGATATCAATGGTCATACTAACACTACATGTTGGAAGTTGCATTTGAAGAACCAAACCAAGGACTCAAAGAAGTCCATGACAGCTGTAAAGACAGAAGGGGAGGTGGAAATCGAAGATGACTTTGATGTAGACAAGAGGCTTGGATGGACGGCCACCAATAAGGATAGCCAGGAAGAGGAGATGAGTAGACTCTTCCAGATCAAAATTCAGATCAAGAGAACTAAGGTAAATGATTTGGTCAATACTAGTTCTCAGTCTAACTTGATTTCTGAAGCAGTTGTAAAGAAGCTTGGTCTTGAGACTTACGAGAACCCACACCCTTATCCTTTGGGTTGGGTGAAGAAGGGTGTTGAAATTCAAGTAACAAAAAGATGTAAGATCAAGTTTGGGATAAATTCCCACTATATTGATGTATTAGAAGCTGACGTTATTCCCCTTGATGATTTTGATGTTGTTTTTTGGAGTCCTTCTATATCAGGGATGCCATATTTATGAGAAGGGAAAACTGGTACAGATGGGTCAAGGATGGGATCATCTACAACATCCAGGCACACCAGCATAAGACACGAGTTATTATGGTGAGTGTTAACCAAGAAAAATGACTTATTCAGGAAAATCATAATAAGTTTTGTTTACTTTTTTTAAAGGATAAACAAGATGGGGTAGGATTTTAAGAGTTTTCTAACCAAGGAAACACGGGATTTGGATAGTATTATTCAGTCTTTTCAAGAATTTTTTCAGGCTCCTAGTGGATTACCACCAAAACAGGAAGTAGAGCATGAGATTCAGTTGTTTCCAGAGTCCCCTCTACCAAACATCGGGTTGTATACGCAATCCTTGCTGGAGAGTAATGAAGTAAAGAAACAACTCCAGGAACTACTAGACCAGGGTTTGATATGTTCGAGCACCTCACCATACGGTTCGCCTATTGTGATGGTGCCAAAAAATGATGGTTCTTGGAGAATGTGCATCGACTACCACGCTTTGAACAAGATCACCATAAAGAACAAATATCCACTTCCCCACATAGATGATCTCTTGGACCAACTTCAACATGTCAAATTATTCACGAAGTTGGATCTCAAGTCAAGTTATCACCAAGTCAGAATGAAGGAGGAGGATACATGGAAGACTACCTTAAAGACAAAACAGGGTTTGTATGAATGGTTAGTGCGTCCATTTGGTTTATGCAATGCACCCGCTACATTTATGAGATTGATGAATGATGTAATGCGGGATTTCATAGATTCATGTATCATTGTTTACCTATATGATATCTTGATTTTTAGTGCCACATGGGAGGAACATCTAACTCATTTGCAACAAGTCTTGCAAGTTCTCAGGGAGAAACAATTGCTTTGTAATATGAAGAAATGTGAATTTTCCATACATTCACTTATCTATCTTGGGCACATGGTTGGAGGAGGAGAGCTACGAGTGGATCTAAAGAAGGTGGAAGCCATCACCAGTTGGCCAACACCAACGGGAGCCAAAAAGACTAAGAGTTTCGTATGAGCAGTACAGTACATGCGGAAGTTCATTCCGGGCTTCTCCGCGATTGCAACACCTCTACACACATTGGCCATAAATAGTAAGGGTTTTGATTGGGGTAAGAAACAAGAAAAATCCTTTGAGTTATTGAAATACAAGATTAGTCATTCTCTAGTACTCGCTCTTCCTAATTTGCAACAGCCTTTTGAAGTAGAGATAGATGCCAGTGATTACGTTATGGGCGCAGTGTTGCTTTAGGGAGGTAAACCCGTATGCTATCATTTTAAAAATTTTACTTCAGTAATTAAAGGATATTCATTATATGATAAGGAAATGTATGCACTAGTTCAGGAAATTAAAAAAATGGAAGCATTATTTGTTGGGTAAAGAAACTATTGTGCACACTGACCACAAACCTCTCTAGTATTTGCAAGCACAGTCTAAATTGCAGCAGGAAAGGCACTACAAATGGATGGGGTTCCTCCAACAGTTCTATCTGGTGATCAAATACAAGAAGGGTAGTATAAAATTGGTGGCAGACATGTTGTCTAGGCTGCCCACACATGATAAGTTCTCTTGTTTGGCCAAGTTATCTCTTTGATCGATCCCTTCACTAAGGAAGATTACGAAGAGGCATATGCCCAGGATAGATACTTTCGGGTGACATTTCAGCAGTTGCAGTCCTAATGGGCTGAAAGGATGGGGATTGAAGATTTTTATCTCAAGGACGAGCTGCTCTATCGGTGGGAGAAGCTTTGTGTGCCTAAAGAAGAAAGAATTTTATTGATGAGGGAAGCACATACCTCAAAAGTAGTGGGACATTTTAGTGTTGGTAAGACCCTAGCTCACTTGAAAAGGTACATGTATTAGCCCAATATGCAAGAAGTGTCAAAATTTATATGTGGACGTAAACTTTGTTGTACCAACAAGCCTAAGACCAGGAAGGAGGGTTTGTATATGCCTTTGCCAATACATACTTGTCCATGGAAGGACATTTCTATGGATTTTGTAGAAGGATTACCTATGTTTAAACATGGCCACGATTATCTCTATGTTGTTGTTGATAGATTCAGTAAGATGTGTATTCTTATGGCATGTAAAAAGATGGTAAAAGCACATGAGGCAGCAGATCTTTTCTTTGCTAATGTATGGGTGCATTTTGGTTTGCCAAAGTCTATTATTTCTGATAGGCATTCTAGGTTCTTGGGGAAGTTTTGGACTACTTTGTGGGACAATATGGATACCAGGTTACAGAGGAACACAAATTTCCATCCACAGACAGATGGAAAAATAGAGGTGGTGAACATGACTTTGGTACAGTTGATCAGAGGGTATAACTAACAATAGCCAAGGACTTGGGATGAGTCCTTAGCCTACGTTCAACATTCCTATAACCAGGCAGTACACACATCCACTATGAAGTCACCATTTTAAATAGGTTTGGGATATCTACCTACAAATCCGCCGGACATAGCAGTTGGGCAACAAGATAAGGAGGAGACACGAGAAACAAAGGTGACTAGAGAAAAAAAATTCATTGAGAGGATCCAGCAAATCCATCTCAAAGTCAAAGAACAATTAGAGAAATTTCAAGCCAAGTATAAGACTAGGCACGATCAACACATGAGAGAACATAAGCTTCATATTGGAGATAGAGTTTGGCTTTACTTGAGCAAGGAGAGACTACAAGGTCAAGCATGGAAGCTCAAGCCACTACGATATGTACCCTACACCATATTAGAGTAGGTTAGAGAAAATTCCTTTCGACTTGATTTTTAATCATTTATGAGGACGTACTCCATAGTAAACTATGAAAACTTGCACCTATATAAGCCATCCATGCTAGATGAAGATGAAGGACTACAGTTTCTACCTTCCATTGACGATTGCATCTTGGACTCACAAGGTGAATTGGAGGAGGATGTAGTGATGCAGAAGAAGGTCAGAGAGACTAGGAGAGGTCCATAGGAGTCTTGGCAGGTTGGACTGAAAGGAAAGACACCAAGGCAAGCCCGATGGTACTCAAAGGAGAAAGTGAGGGAATTATTTCCTCATCTACTCCCCCCTAAGCATTTTTGGGACAAAAATCCTCCTAAGCAGAGGAGGTGTGATCCATAGGGATCCAAAATGACTCTATTTCATCAGATCAACCATCACTGAAGAAGGAAAATGAATAAACAAAGGTTCTATCTTTATGTTAATAGAACCTCCACTCTGTGTAGAGCAATGGTTACAGAACTGCCGCCCAACCCAAGTGGCGGTCCTATAACCACCACCCATCCTGATGATGATAGTCAATCTTCACCATTAATAATGTTAATCCAAGTTGGTTTCTAAAGGTTGTATGCATTAAGAGAAGAAAATCTTGGAAAGTAACTCCTTTAAACAAAAACCAAACTTGCATAAAATAAGTCACACTTGCTAAAATTGAAAGGCACACTTACGTAAATAAAGTTTGCATGAAAGAAACACACTTGCATGAATTAAAAGTAACACTTGCATAAATGGAATTTGCATGAAAGAAACACACTTGCATGAATTAAAAGGCACACTTGCATAAATGAAATTGCTGAATTAAAAATAAACACAATTGAATGAAACACCTGCAGGTTTACAACAGACTGAATTTTCACAATATAAAGATAAAAATAATACAACAGAATGAATTAAAGACAAATGAATAAACATAAACATAAATACACAGATCCATCTTCCTTGGAATGAGGGGCCATCTCATTCCTTGGAAGATGATTTAAATCATACTTCTGAGATCTTAAAACTACAGAATATTTGAGAGGAAAGAATAGATCTTTATTTCTTTAGAGAAAAACATTACATTTCTAAGTGTGGAAGGTTGCATTTATAATTTATGCATCCAACCAGCTCCTTATTTTAGGAAATACAATCTGATATTATCTTTATTCCAATCCTAACAACTAAAAATGTCATCTCCAAAAAATATGGACAGAGATATATTATTGAAGTCAAATCTTATCTCACGTATTTTAGGAAGATTTGCTCCCAAATCTTCTCCCTGCTTTTCGGTAACAATAATCATAATGATGTTATTCCTCTACATTATTGGAAGAAGTATTTTTCTCAAAATATGATTTTGACCAAATACCTTTATCGGATTTTCCATTTGACTTTGCTGTTTTTGATTGTGGAACTTTTGACACTTATCAAATACGCTTTTTCCTCGGATTGCAGTTCACTAAAAGTTAGATTTCTCTTGATTGGTAAAACCTGTAGAAAATATGAATGAGGTTTTTGTTAAACAAATTTCTATGAACAAAAACTCTCTCAAACTTTCCATTTGAGTTTTCTATTTCTATTTATGTAACTTTTAGTGCTCGTCTGATACACTTTTCCTCAGACTGCAACTTACTAAAAGTTAGATCTCTCTTCATTGGTAAAACCTGTAACAAATCTGAATGAGGTTTTTGTTAAAAATATTTCTATGAACAAAAATAACTCTCAAATTTTCCATGTGACTTTTCTATTTCTGTTTATGGAACTTTTAGTGCTCGTTTGATACACTTTTCCTCGGACTACAACTCACTAAAAGTTAGATCTCTCTTCATTGGTAAAACCTATAGCAAATATGAATGATATTTTTGTTAAATACATTGCTATGAACAAAAAAATTCTTAGATTTCCCATTGGAATCTTTGAGTTTTCATAATCCCTCAAAAACTGTCATTCCATTGACGCAAGTTCCAGAACTAAAGCTGTCATTCCTTTTATGCAAGTTCCAGAACTAAATCTGCAAGTTCTGGAACTAAATTTGATTTGTCCACGAATTGAAAGTTTTGGAACTAACTATCATTCAATTGATACAAGTTATGGAACTAAATCTGTGAGTTTGGGAACTAAACCTGCAAGTTCCGAAACTAACACTGTGAGTTCCGCGGCTAACTTAAAACAACTATAACTTTTGCATGCGACCTCAGATTGAAATTATTCTTGTTTTGAAATTGCATAATTTTTCAAGAGGAATCTGAATATGAAATCAGATATGATTTTAAATGTACTATTCATGATCAATTCCACTTTTCCCAATATTAGCATTATCTTTCCTTTATGGCCTGCATACACAAGACTTTTCATCTTTTCCCAAATAATCAATAGGATTAGTCAACAAAATAGATAAAAAAATATTTCTAAAGAATAAACAAGATATATATCCTATATTCTATCTTAAGAAAACTATAAGTTCCTAGATTACATTTAAATCCAATTTCAAAGGTAACTTGGAAGGACAAAATAATGGTAATTTATGGCCAATTTATGGCCTCATCACAGCCAAGGCGGCGGTCCTATGACCGCTAGTTTGCATGTGGCGGTGGTCCTGGATCTTTTAGATAGAAAAATTAAATTTGAAATGAACAATCCTAGAATTAGAAAGTTTGTCCGTGTCTCTTCTCCTCCATGACCTTTCCCATCCTCTAGTGCATGGGAGGACATTAAAGCGGCTATAAATACATGTAGTAAGGAGATTTTTTGATTATCAAAGCATGAAAGTAAGTGATCAAGAAATTATTAGTGTTGGAATTGTGTTTGTAGAATAAAGGAGTGTTGAGGCAGAGAAAGCAAGAAATTGAGAGGAAGTGTGAGATATTATCTACTTCTCTTTCATACTTATTATAATAATTTTACTTCTTGATTGAACTGGCCAATAAAAGTGGGAAGAAAGAACATTTTCCCTTCTCGACTGGTTTTCCTCTTATGGAGGTTTCCAAGATAATGTTTTTTGGTGTTTATGGGTTATATTCTTTCCTTTTCTATAAATTGTTGATTCTAAGGATAAGTAAAATTCATTCACTATCTATCTCTGTCATTTTCTTATCGAAAGTAGAACAACAACATTTAATTGTGATTATGTGAATAATTCCGAAGTAGAGAGTTTACAGAAAAAGGATAGAGTATAGTTTGAGGCCATTCAAAACCTTTATGCTAAGAGGAGTTCCATGCTAGATTTAATTTGTCAAAAGGATTTTCTAGGCTTCACATCCTTTTAATCCTCTTATCATCTAGTTTACACTAAGGTCTTGCCTTGAAATTTTGGTTTCAATGAGCCCAAGAGATCTTGCATCCTTATGTTTCCAAAAAACATCCTAAGAGACTTTGTAAAATTCCTTACTCCCTTTAGAATTGGCCTATAGGAAATCCCTAAAAAGAAAATTGGAATTTAGCATAAGAAACTTTAGAAGACACCCAAAAATTCAAGAATAATAAATATGAGTAGCAACAAGAACTTTAGATAAACCTAAAAATTCTCAACAAAGGAGGGTTTTTAATCTAATATGAAATCTTTTTCTCCACACTTTTAACCACATAGGTCCAAAATTTGGAAAGAAAAGAGGATTCCTAAAAAATTGAAATATTCACAAGGTTGAATCCTCCATCATCGATATCCCTCTAAATAAGAAGGTTTGGGGAGATAGATTGTTTATGACACCGAGTCTTTATCCATTAGATGGAAGTCCATAAAAAAGAAATAAATATCAAGGCATCCCATAACATGCTTCACCCCATGTACTATTATTTTATAAGACTAAGACAAGAATCAACAACAAAATTACCAATAACGTATTCATGGCTGTATTGAAATAGAGATTCCATTAACTAAACCTATAAAGCAGTATTTGCAAAGTAGATAGTTGAATCTCTCAACAACTAGAATGTACAAAGAGGGAACCAAAGTAAAACATTACCGAAAGGAATTATGATGACCAAAACTAATATATTTCACCCTATTAATACTCATACAAACTCATGCATCTTGAAAAAACATGTTGACAATATCAACAAAGTGAGATCCAAACCCTCAGGCTTGAAGCACCGAAAGGATAAACCACCACTCAATATTCTCATATATATTTTTAAGTCAATCTTGAAAAACACGTATTTTGAAGTACAAACTCTATCCCATTCCATACCTTCTCACACAACAACGTCATTGTTCAAAAAATACCTTTGTAGTATAAACCCAATATATTAAGATCTAAAATTAAAGGAAGAAGATGTTTAAGTCTAGAAATGTCTGTAGAAATGAATTTTTTAAGACACATTAAAGAGAGTGATGGGTCTAATTTTAAATTAAAAATGATTAAGCTTAGTGTAGGGTGGATGTAAATTTACAAATATCTACCATCATGTTAGTTTGTCTTATGGATATGACTTGTAATAGATACTTTTTTAATGCAACAAACCCTTACATGACACAAAAATGGTGGTATAAATTTATAAATATATGATGTTATATAATTATAGTTTTTAGTATTATATTTTTTTTATATAAGGTCTATAATTGGTACTTGAATTTGTGCACTTTATAGGTTGCAATGGAACCCCAAAATGAGTGGGTTTTGGTCATGTGTTCTCGTACCATATAGACAAGCGAGAAATGTGGGTGGATCTATCTTCCACATGGTGAGTGGTGTCATATTTTATCAGGTAATATCAAATAATGAGCAATTGAGATTCTAAGAAGATTAAAAATAATCAATATGTATATAGTAGTGGATAGTCCATTACTAGGTGTTAAGATGTACATCAAATATTATATACTTATTTGATATGTATACTATTTGAAAATTAAGAGATATATGAATTCATATTTATGCTTGGTGAAAACTCATTAATCTATATATTTAATGGTTTTTAACCCACTCTTCCTACTTGAAAAGAATGAATAATAAAACATTATACTAATTTCCTTTTCAACAAGGTGAAAAATTAATCATGTGTCCAAGGGTTATTCATCACGGTTCTTGTAGAACTGTTGGACTAATAAATTATTCATGTAAAGGTCCTAGTTTCATATGGGAAAAGACTATTTATGAAGCCATGGTTTTTTAATTTTGACCCTTTTATTTAAATCCTTTCTTTTGTTCCAGTTTTGGTTAGGCTACGAATTTAACTTTGAATTTTTTAACTACATTGACTCTAAAACATATTGGAAATTTTATAGGTTTATTTCTTTTCCCAAAGCTAACAATGGTTGATAAATTACAAATTACATGCCTGCATATGTGTGGTAGTGGATTTGAGAAAATGTCTCCTTGAGAATTTTTTTATTTGTTTTGGGGGTTCAATAAAAACCCAACAATAAATTTTATTCTAGACGTAGGCAAGGTTTTGAATATGGTCTCTTCGATGCTTCATGTACATTCTTAAAAGATCTAGGTATGAATCCATTATAAGGAATCATATCCCTTCTAATATTGGTTTCCAAGTGGTTCATTGAAAGTGAACACAAAAGGCAACCTAGTGGAAGGGAGCTTTAATGGATCATACTTCAGTGGATCCCTATGGTCAAGAGAAGGAAAATGAAGATGGAGAGTAATCATATCTTGCTAAAAAATAATCAAAATAATTCTAAGTTTGCATGAAATTGAGATCACCACAAATTATGTAAACATATAAATAAATAATCACCTTATGAAGATAGGTGTAAAATAGTAATGCAAAAAAAATGGGAACATTGGACATTGGGTTTAGAAGAGGGGCTATATTTGTGGCTTCAAATCAATCAAAAACTTTCAAAGACAAAAAGTATATCAAAATTGATGGTTTCATTTTATATTTTGTTTACTATTGGATTTAAAAAAATAAATAAAAAATGCACGGTCCATTAAAAATCATGCATGTTATATAAAGTACATGCAATTGTATGTATGCATATTAGTAGCATGCTAGTAGTTTCTAGGCATATTATAGAAAATTCTGAACACAATCACATGTATGCAAAAAGTGTGCACATTCCTATAAGAAAACATACACATATCTAGGACTCAACAAGAAATTAAATTGAAAGATGTATTTTTGGAAAATATAGAAAAAGCATACATGTTATCTTGAGTATGCATGCATGCATGAACATATAAAGATTATGCAAACGTTATGATTTTTTACAGTAAGTCCACATTCTTATTTGTAGCTTGCATGAACACCACCACCTACACTCAAAGTGCCAAAATTGATAGTACTTGGATTTCCTCAAAGCATGGGAGTGGAAATAGAGAGGATTTCCATCATATTAGACACTATCAAATAAAAATTATATCTAGTTTAATATTTTTAGATTTTTTGTCACCAAATTACATGTATACACATAATGTACAAACACTTATATAAATTATAGTAGAGGTGTCTATATTTTTAGATTGAAGGCAAATTAATGAATCTTGGGTGTGAAGATACTGGTAATTGAAGGAAGGATCAAAGTAATTACACCTATAAAATGGGAGGAAAAACACCTAAAAATTTGAAGGAGGACAAATGATTCACACTTTTTGATATTATTTTCAATGAACAGATTGTACATGTAGAAGTTCCAAATCATAGGGAGAGGGCTAGGGTATGTAAGATATCATAGAGTATAAGGTACAAAGTGATTTCTTAAATTGTATACTCTAAACATGATTAGGCATTCTATGTGGTATTCTATACACAAATGTTAGGGGATAGAGGCTATTATTTCTACATCCTAACATGACATCCACATGGCACCTAAATGGGGCCAAATAAGCACATATATAGACTATAACACAACATATGTTTTCAAGTAAATAATCTAGCATAACATGTACGTAATTGTTTTCCTAACATATACAAAGCATATAGGAGCATAAATGCCATATTATAGTCCAAAATATTGCATAGCAATGGCCTTCTAGAGTTGACCATTATATTAATATAGAATGAAATGAAAGTTTTACTCTATATCAATTATATTAATTATCTTTATTCACTAACCCAAAAAAAATTGTTTATATAAAAAAGTAATGTTATTAATGCGAGACGTCTGTGTGCAAAGTGTCATCTACCACCACCTTTTCCATAACCATGCATCAAATTTCTTCTACTTCATCTTTTTCCTTGTTCGCAAATCAATTTTTCCTCCACCTATAGTGCACACTAATAGGATTATTTAATGGAACACACAAGTAAATCATACTGAACTATCTTTGATTGATAATTAAAATTCATTCATAGTATGTGAGATCTTATTGGCATCATCCTCAACATGAATCACTCTGCAAGTGATTTTATAGAATTCCTTTGTGTAGTCATGTACATTCAACTCCATTTGTCATAGAATCTATAACTTATTAAACAAACTAAGCTAGTAATATGTAGGCATGAACTTGATGTTAAAATTTTTTGTTAGTTTCTTCTAATTCTTCATCTTTTTTTCTTTATGTACTCTCTTAGTCTAGACATGTTCATGCCATGAAGATGCATGCAATTTCAACTTAATGCAAGAAAACTTAACTTTCTTGGGATCTTCCACACCATCATGTACTCAAAATATTTTTCTAACATAGTGATCCAATTAATGATCTCTTTATGATTTAGACTTCCAAATTAGTTTTAAATATCCACCTAGGTCTAACTGCTTGTTTTTATTGTCATACACAAGAGTCTACCTTTTTGTTTATCAATATATGTTATTCTACAACTTGATCTTAAAGTTATTCCATGGTTACTTTAACATATCTCATGTCTTCATTTACTACAATACCTCAACATTGGGTGGATTTCATAGCCTCAAGATGGGATTGCGTTCTTCTTATCAACTCCTTAAATTTGGTATTTCTCAAAGATTTAGGTGTTATTATCGCTCTTACATAAAAACCTCCTCCTCTTTGTGAAATTTCCTTACTCTTGAGTTTAAGTGGTTACAATCATTAAAAATTCTATACCTTCTATCTAACACTCTTCACCGGGATATGTCTCCATCAATTTATATCCATACTTAGAAATGCAGAAAATACATGACCTATTCTTACTCATAAGGAAAAAAATTTCCCCAATAGGAAAATATGCAATTGTAGTGAGGGGGTCTACTTAAAAGCAAACTTAGACCATGTAACTTTATGAAAAAATACAACTCTTGGCTTACTTGCATCCATTGCACGTGCAAGGAATTATATTAAAAACATTGTATTGATCATCTATGAGGAAATAACACCCAACATAAAGAAGAACCCAATCACAAATAGATATACCCACTACACAATCTTTGAGGAGATATAACAAAAATAATATTATAATATGGAGAGATTGACTAAAAACAATCTAAGCTACCCAATTCCTATAATTTTAAAGTGCATTGAGATGTTATTCAAACATAATTTTATAGATAAAATATATTTAAGATATTTGTATTAATCAATTATAATTTATACTTAAAGAATATTCTTTTATGCAATTTGACCTAATTTTATTAATATATATCTCATTAAAATAAAATTAAAATATATATGATTAGATGTATCACATTATTAATGTAAAACCACTTCTCACATAAATATGTTCCGAATCATGACTTTTTTCTCAAGGTCTAAAATAGAGGCCTATGTGATGTAGGAGCATCAACGAACATGTAAATATCAAGTTTTAGATTCTAATGAAAATTTTGGGTTGTGGGTAGCTTAGGAGGTAAGTTATAATGATTTTGCATCCATGATCCCAACTTATTTGGGTCATTCTATTGAGGTAATAAGGCCAATTTGGAGTTTCCCTCCAAAATTACCCATTTCAAATATTTAAATTTCCCAGTTGTATTTAGGGGTATAAATACGAAGTTACTGAAGCATGAAATGATGTAAAAGGTGAAAAATCCCTCGTGTAAGTTAAATAACATTTTTCCTCCCATGCAAGTAGGGTTTCCTTTGTTATAGTAAGTTATTACCATGGTTTGGTAACCTAAATAAAATTGTAACTTCCTCCTTTTAGGTCTATGAAAGGAGACATTCAAATAGGAGGATATACTTAGGTTAGGGAAAAGTGGATAGAGGTTATAAATAGAAGAAAAAGAGCCATGAAGGCTCAAGAAATCTATAAGCAGTTATGAGAAATATTGTAACTATATATAATTGAATAATAAAGCTTGGTAGTTCTTGTTTATGTGAATAGAGATATATTGATAATATTTCAAGCTTGCTTATAAAAAAAACATGTATGTATCAAGGTGAGAGAGATGGTGCATTTTCTCTTAATCATGGAGACTACATCAAAGCTTGGACAATATGTGAAATAAATATTGTGATTATTTTTTTGTCAGTTCTATGCACCTATAAATTGGGATGTCACTTGGGACTCTTTTTTGAGGTTTGAACTCTATTATTACATGTGAATGTTAATATAATAAAGGTAAATAGCATTTGTCTAGGGTTTAAGGACTATTCTTGAATTTATCAAATATATCAAAGGACCCTATTCAGTATGTTTACACATATGGATAATTAGTAGTTTGGAGAATGTGGTTATAATTATGGAGAATGGTATTTGGGGAAGTGTTGAGGAGTTTAAGTAGCATATATACAATCTGTTTTAAGATTTGAAAAATATTTCAAGTTTCCCAAACAAAATTATTTATAATATGAAGCCTTCTTTGCCCTGCAACCCTCATCTAGGGTTTTAAAATGTAAATGGATTCATAACATGGGCTTCCACCAGTAGAATATCATAAAAAATTATGATATATGTAATTTTGTTCTATAAAAATGGTAACAAACTTTCATGTTAAAAGGAGTAAGTGCCAATGGAGAAAATGAGGAATCTCGCTCCCAAACCTACTTCTGATCATCGTAAAAGTGAATCTTGTGAATAATTAATTTAAGGAGTTAAATTAGTGAAGAAATAATCATTCATCAGTTGTATCATGTTTCTTAACATGTTTCTAAGGTATAGGGAAAATTTTAGTGGTGAATTTTCGTAAACCCGCGAATATTAGGGATTTTGGAAATTGGAAATGACTAATTTTCAGCAGTCGGCTCCTGCCCAATTTGCCTAAAATTTCCACTAACAAGTCATTTATATGGGTTAATTCACCTATTATTTATATGTTAAATTAACTTATGCATGTATTTTGCCAATGTTTCTTATTATTGTTACTCATCCAAGAAAATTGCGCCCAACCAAATCGCCTTTGCCATGAAACATTTTAAAGAAATTTACCATCGATTCGAAATTTGATTTTGGAAATTTTCCACCCATTCTAAACTAATTTTTTGGAGGGGGGTCTTAAAATTAACCCTGCTAAGGTATTATGAAGGAAATAGAAGTATTTATGATCTTGGAAGTGAAATTTTCATCAGACAGTGTTGAGTCCTAGTCTCGGGAAAAATGAGCCAATATTGAAGTGTAATTGATTTATGAAATTGATTGTAGGAAGAAATAATTGTTGGATATTGTGGCATGATGAATTTGGTATTGCTCAAGGATTTGAATATCCATAAGTGAAATCTAATCAGCTAATAAAACTTGTTCTCCTTAGAAAGTAATGTGTCTTAGTTTGTAACTAGTCTTATAAGTTTTCAAGCTTGGTTTTTGTTGAATCAATGAATGGGATGTTAGGAAAGGTGTATTAAAATTATAGACATGTTAAATTGAATATGACAGAAGGTGTGTATAGGGTTGAATGATGAAATACTATGTTTTGGAGGTGATAAATATGAAAACATAGTTATAACTTAGTTTTTTACAAGTCTATAAGCTAGTTTAAAGACTAATCACTCTACAACTAAGATCGACGAGGGTAAGTGCATAAAGATGGGGGGCCAAAAAGTAGACACAAATCCATTTTTTGGCCATTTTCACCATAACGCACTCACGTTATGGCTCGGGCATGTTTTGACGCGAATAAGCAATTTGGGGCTCACGTTATAACGCAAGCGTGATTAGGGTCATATTTTCCAACCCTGAACATGCTCATGTTATGACGTGAGAACATTATAACGTGCTCATGTTTCGAATGTAATAAAAAACATTCGAAACCCGAGAGCTATTCATTTGTAAAAAAAAGAACCCCAAAGGCAATCAAAACACGAACAAGGAAAGATACACTCGTGTTTTAGAGAATTTTGCATCCTCGACACTCCAGGAACCTTGAATCAAAGATGGAGGAGAGTGAAGAAGGTCATTTAATGTTGATTTTGTTTTTTTCTTTGTAAATTTAATTTTTTTAGACAATTTTTGATTTTTGATTTTTTTTTTCATTTTCAAATGTTTCTTTACCTCCAAATCAATCTCGTCATCCAGTTCCAAATGAAGATGAAGAAAAAACATACCTAGAACAATCCCTTCTATTGTCAGGCATCCTCCTAACACCCAACAACAAATTTTGGGGGAAATTGCAAACCACAAATTGTAAATTCATGGTTTAATAGAAAATTTAAACAACCCTAATGCTATGAATCCTCACCGTCAAAACCTAGCCCATCATTAGGATCATTGTTAACTAATATTGACAATGTGGTAGGAAAAATTAACACATGGGATAGTTTTAAAAACAACTGCCACAATTTTTATTCAAATAATTTGTCCAATGATGCCGTGAAAAAGATAAAAATCACAAAGGATAAATTGTGTGCATTATTTACAGATCCCAAAACTAATGCACCATTAGGATTGGATTATAGAATATCCCCCCATACACTGGTGCTTTCACAAGGTGATCAAAAACAATGTTTGGGATAGGTGGTGGATGGTTTTTGACCAACGACCTTGTAATAATTTTGAGGTGCCCCAATATTTCTTGAGGAAACTCTATTGCGAGTTCATCCTCAATGAAATACCCAACTATTATGACATTATAGATTTTCCAGGAAAAGTCCAAGGATCTATACAGGATAGGGCGGGGGCACATCGTTTATAGAACCGTCTAGCTAGGACCATTGTTAACCCTCCTTTTTAGGATGTTTCAGTCCCTTCTGCTGTGATAGCGACAATGGAGGTTTAGACCCTTGACTCCATTAGATCATTGAGTCATTCACCACTTCATCATGGCACTCATCTCTCCCAGGGTGATGAGGCTAGTCCTTTTAGGGAGAAGACACCATATATTATAGAGTGACATGTTTGTGGAAGCATAGACATGTATGTGGTTGATGTGGTAGATACACAACATAGAGAGATAGCTCCAAAGTCTTGCCAGATAGATCCACAGCCTCATGACACAACTCTACAACCTCACGAGGCAACTCCATAGGCTGAGTAGGGTTCTAGATTGGAGGAGGCATATCATGATTCTATGTTGCAGAATATTATCATCACATATTCTATACTGGATTTGACATTTGGTAGTGTCTTTTAGGTAATTTTACATGAAATTAGTTGCGATTGAATATATATTTGTACAAAATATTATAATAAACCATGTTAATCAATTGTGAATGAAAATTAAAGAGATACGTGTGTTTTTTTATAAAATTATAGGGTCAAAGTATGCATCCAGTATCACATTCCACTTCTTCACAGGTGAATGTTGATATGGGTTTGCATGCTGGTGAATTTACTCATGTAAGTTTTATTATTTTTATTAATCATATACATGAAGATAACATGGATTATAGTTAACATATGAATTTACTAATGTGAGTTTTATTATTATTTTAGTTGATGACATCATTACAATCTCTTATTGAGATTCATTGATCATTAGATATCGGAGTTGATATGGCCTTAGCTTCTGTCGTCTCTCTTACACATGTATATGTGATGGTAAAGTTATTTATATAATGAATTGATTGTATTAAATAGCATCATTTATTATTATTTAATTACATTCACACGTGTATTCTAATTTTTTTCATCATGGTTTCCATAGGAGGAGTTTGCTACTCCATTTCGTGCATCTAGTAATAATGTTGATGATATTGAGAAGAAAATGATGATTGATAGTGATCATCAGATAGCAACAAGTATTTATTTTTAAGTAGTGTCATTTCATATATGTCATTAATTGTATACTAATGGGTATGTTGTTTATTTATATTAATAGATTGATCTACAAGCATCCTATGAGCGGAGGAGGTCTGTGCGAATTAAGAGGGGGCATTCCACTGATGTGCTTGAGTCACCTTCCAGGCACCCAAAGAGAACTAAATTATTTGATGATAGGGCCTCGTAGTTTAAATGTATATGGATTTTGTTGTCTACCTTCATGGCATATTGGCGTAGATGTATACAAATTTATGTTTTGTCTATGTATATCATTGTATATGGCTAAATGGCTTTGTTAAGACATTGATTTTGATATAATTTTGTATGCTATCAAGCATTTTTGAAACAATATAATATATGCAAAAAAATTGTTTTGAAACTTGCATGTAAGTGGATTAGTATGATATCATGTATGTATGTTATTTTTTTTTAATATTGGCAAATAGTTTTTTGAAAGGGACTATACCCTTGAATACAAAATAAGGCCTTTAAGACGGAATAAGAGTGAGAAGCATAGCAGGACTAACCAAGTCCAAGTAGTACAATGAAATTCAACGTAGCCCAGAAACAGCTACACAAGCGAGACTTAACAGCAAAACAACAGCAAAAAAAACAGTAACCCGACAGCCAAGAAACAGTAAGAATAACAAAAGAGAGCAGTAGAAGCATGCAGGACTACTTCTTGGCTGCTTGATCAACACTGATCTTGACTTTTTTCCAAGCATGAAACATACCCAAAGCGGTCATGTGGGCAGCATCCGTCTTATCGAGCTCCTCGATGGTCCTTTTGCTCTCTTTTTCATTGCCCCAAAGTGCAGCCGGGACACTGCTGAGGTTGGAAACACTTTTGGCATGTCCCACGATGAACTCCTCAATGGCCCTAAAGGCAGCAATGTTGTAATCATGCCTAGCCTTAGCCTTCCCAAGGCGGGAGTCCAAGGAGGTCAGCTTTTTGTATATGTCTTCAATCTGACTATTGTCAATGCTCCCTTCCCCCTCCATGCTTTTCTTACCTTTTTGCTTAGCTAGGTTTTTGACCTCATCCTTCAGCATTTTTATCTCAGCCTCTAAGGCCTCCAGTCTCTTAGAAGGGTTATCCATCTGTGCTTCCCGGGGACTGGCACTACTTATGTTCAGCAGGTCATGTGCAATGTCAAGATCAAGAGGCTCTTTCCCTGCTGCAAGAGTCTCAAGGTTGAGTCTCCTAGAAGCCCTGGTGAATGGATGTTTAGAGGAAGAGGCGAGGTGGGTGGCAGGAGGAGCAGCAGGAGGAATAGAAGGAGAATCATGTGCAGCCGGCATGGGGGTAGCAGCACCGGTGGCAGGGGCAGCAGCAAGGGCAGCAGGGGAAGCAGGACTGGCAGCAGCAGAGCCCATCAAAGGGGGAGTCGGGCTAGGAGAGGAAGGAAGACTGGGGTACTTGAGAAGGCAGTATTTGTGAATTAGCAAAATAAGCCCTTGATGCAAGGGAACCGCCCAGGTATGCTTCTGGAACTCCAAAATGGAGCGCTCAAGAGAGTTTAAAAGATAATGAGGGAAGCAAACCAATCTATTCCTATGGAAGTGGTTTAAAAAGATGAGATGCTTAACTGGGATAGTAACAAACCTACCTTCCAAGGAGATGAAACGAATCATCATGCGAGTGACCTCATCAAACGGTGAAGGAATTGAGCTTACAAGCAGACCCGCTGTGCTAAATATAATCTTCTCATCTTCCTCCACAAATCTTCTTTCTTCAGTTTCTTTGATAACCCTTTTGTTGAAGAAGCGGTACCCATCCAGGCTGAGACCGGTCGCTTTAGCAATGAGCTCTTCATTGACAAGAATTTTCTATCCCCCATAGTCGACAGTCCTCTCTTTCCATTCCTTAGCAAAGCGTACTGAAATACTTTGATCATGTCCCTGCACCCTTTCAACAAAGCTGGTGAAGCCGCCTATGCTGAGAATGTTCCAAAGCTCGGTGTTATCCTTCCAATCAGGGTCCGCGCACGGCTCAATTTGACAGGGAGGTCTTCCCATCTTCTTAGTGGTGTGCAGGTTATAACAAATTCCAAAATGCCGCTGAGCGTGAAGAACAGTTTGTTTCTTACTGTTGAAGATCGCATAAGATTGGGAACTGTAGCCGTTGGTCTTCTCACGAATGGCTGCGTAATTGCTGAACTGAGCCTGCGGGAATTCGCGTGTGAAAACCCTTTCCCTATCAACAATCACTTTGTATTTATCATCGGTTTTCGTGGAGTTTGGCATCCGGATATCAACGGCTGTTGTACCTCCCGCGTGCATGATTTTCAAATCAGGATGACTCCACTTGAAGTTTCTTAAATAGATCTTGCTATTATTTGAAAAAGATATTATTTGCCTCGCCATATAGAATAAAACAACACTTGTGAAAGAATTGATGATTTTGATTTTCCTCCACAGATTAAGGCTTATCTCTAGAGATTAGTTGCTTGTGAAGATCCGCATGGATGTTGTTGTGAAGCTGATTAGGGATACTATCATTATCCCAGACAGTAAAATTTATATTAATGCCATAATTGGCCAGTGCATCCGCCAGATTGTTGCCCTCCCTGTAAGTATGTATGATTCTGATACTATTGAAGGTGTGGCAAATGCTTATGGATTCAGAGATAAAGTCTTTAATACTCCAACTGGGAGATGAGGACTGATTAAGAAGCTTAATGATATTAAGAGAGTCCCCTTCAACAATAAGGTTCTGAATATTTTGAGCCCGTGCAACTCTCAAGCCCCAGAGAGCAGATAATGCTTCGGCAAAATGATTGGTTTGAATTCCCATTTTTCCTGCATAAGCAGCAATCAAATTACCTTTGTGGTCTCATATTGCTCCTCCTCCAGCTGCTGTCCCAGGGTTTCCCTTAGAGGCGCCATCAAAGTTCAGCTTGTACCAATTAGAGTCAGGAGGATGCCATTTAATCAAAGATCTATCAACACTATTCCCAGGGTTGCTCCAATTTCCAATGTGCCAATTAGATAAAATGTGTTCTTCATTCTCAGGATAACACTTGTTCTTGGGAGGTTTAAATCTGGCCATGTCCTCTTTGATACCTTGAGAAATTTTGCCAATACTGATTTTATAATTCTGCTTCTTATTTCTGAAAATGATATTATTTCTGTCCTTCCAAATCCTCCAGATTAAGTGTGGGATTGCTAATTTCCAGATTCTTTTGATAGCACAATGTCTGAATGGTGGGTTCCATTGATTCCATAGCTAATTAAGGTTCTTCGGCAACACCCAAAGAGCATCAAATTTAGAAAGAACAAAGCTCCAAATTCTATTGGCATAAGCACAATGTATGAACAGATGACTAATGTCTTCATAGTCATTCCTACAAAGGTGGCACCAATTAGGAATTATAAATCCTCTTCTCATCAAATTGTTCGTGGTGAGAATTCTACCTCTGATGGCCAGCCAAAGAAAAAATTTTGTTTTGGGGGTTAACTCAGGCATCCAGATCTTGTTCCAGTTAAAGTCAGATTGGTTACTGTGAGAAAGATTGGTATAACCAGATTTGACTGAGTATTTCCCATCTTGTGAATTGCTCCAAACCAGCTCATCCTTGGAATTTAGCTGACTTAAAGGGAAGAGGTCTAAAAGATCCTGAAGGGAGGAAGTAGTTTGTTTCAGCTCAATTCGTTCCATAGAAAGTCTTTTCCAAGTCTTGTTGGTGCAATTACTTTCAATGTAGTCCTTGACTTTAGTTCCATACTTGCTTATAAGGCTGTCCTTAGCTGTCCCAAATCTCTCTAAGAGGTTGTCACTGGACCAGTTATCCTCCCAGAAGTTTATCTCACTGCCATCCCCCACTTTCCATTTGCTGCCCTGCTTGATGAAGTTTCTACTCTTGACCAGATCATTCCAAAAAATGGAACCATTGGGTAGTTGTTCTTCATGCAGATAGGAGTAGACAGCTTGTTGATTCAAGTATTTTGCTTTAATAACATCAATCCAGGGCTGTTTCTCAGATAACAATCGCCAGCCCATCTTAGCGATGAGTGCCTCATTCATTTTCTCAATATTTTTTATGCCCAACCCTCCCATAGATTTTGGGGTGCAGACCTTATCCCAGGCCACTAGGTGAAATTTGAACTTCTCTTCCATGCCTTGCCATAAATTTTTTTTCTGAATCCTTTCAATTTTCTCTCTGAAGGAAGAAGGAATTTTGAAAAGTGACATGATATAGATGGGAAGACTTTGGAGTGTACTTTTAATGAGAAGGCACTTACCAGCACTAGAGAGAGTGGCCCCTTTCCAACCTGCCATCTTTTTCTGAAATCTCATCAACAAATCATCCCACACCATGTGAGAGACTTTCTTAGTGCCAAGAGGGAGGCCTAAGTACGTTGCTGGAAGAGCACCAATTCTACAGCCCAGAATTTTAGCAATATTGAGCTGTCTTTCCTCAGGGGTGTTAAAGAAAAAAATGGTGCTTTTGTCATAATTAATCTCTTACCCAGAAGCAAATTCATAGAATTGTAATAAAGCCTTAATAGCTTTAGCTTCCACAACTGAGGCCAGAAGAAGAAGGATTGTGTCGTCCGCAAACTGTTGATGAGAGACAGCTTGGCTGAATGTATGTTATTTTAATATGTATTATTGGTGTTAATTTCTTTTATGTTTTAAACATGGGAATTAAAATCCATATGTAACTAATTTTAAAATTTTCAAATTTGTAATATAATAATTCAATGACATCAATTATAATAATATAATGTCAATTTTAATGTTATCCAATTCCTAGAATCTCAATAATTCAAATGAAATGTATGTAACGAGATAACATAATATTACATTAAGTCTAATAATTAAATTGTAACTGCAGAGAGAAAGAGATAGAGGGAATGTAAGATGGGTAGACATAGAAAGAGAGAATGGGGGTGAGAGAAAGAGATAGAGAATGTGAGAGCGAGAGATAGAGAAAGAGTGAATGAGAGTGTTAGAGAAAGAGATAGTGAGATTGAGAGCGAGAGTGAGAGAGAGTGTGAGAGAGATAAAAAGAGAGAGACAAAGAGCTATGTTTTCAGGATACTTAATATTTTACATTAAGTGTTCAAAACATTCAATATACTTAAGATTTAATAGTACAATCAATGTTCAAAACATAAAATATACTTAAGATTTCACATTACATCTATGATATATAAAGATTATATTCTTTATGTTTCTTCCATTTCCTTTGAGATTAATTTTTGTGTTGCGATGGTGGCCATAAACTTGTATATAGGGAGCTCTTGAAGGAAATATTTAATTAGGATGATTCTAACCTACCAATGACAACTAAAGAGGTCAGTCCACTGGTTGGTTCTTGCATTCATACTATCCAAAATCACTTTCTAATCATCATTAAGGATGCAGGAAGGAAACAATGTTGTGCCTTAATAGTTTTTAGGACATGATGATCTTTGAAATTTCAAGCTATGCAATTTATAGTTACAAATTTTTCTATTAGTATTGAAGATCACCTGAGACATTATCTCATAAATAACTTGTATGTAGGTTGAGATATATGTCCAAATTTAATTAAATAGCTTATTTCCTTGGCCAATTGCGATGATCCCAAATAATTACCTCAAACATTCTTGATATCCTTTGAATATTTTTTTTTCAATAAAATACAAGGATATTTTTTATAGTTTGGACTCCAATGTTAAACATCTATGTGGCAATGACCATATCTGTCATGAGAAATGTGAAGTTTTTGGAGTATGCGTAATCCTTACCAAGTTAATGAGATAAATAGGCACTTTGACGTGGACGAAGAGGTTACCTTGAATATGAACATGTATTAGACAAAAATGGATTGCGTAGAGATTTTTGTGTTCTCATCCCACTTTTAAAATTGAATCATGAAGGTACACCTTTACACACACACATAGAGAGAGAGAGAGAGAGAGAGAGAGAGAGAGAGAGAGAGAGAGAGAGAGAGAGAGAGAGAGAGAGAGAGGTCCATTGGTTGGTTCTTGAATTCATATTATTGAAAATCACCTTCTAATCATCCTTAATGATGTAGGAAGGAGTCAATGTTGTTGCTTATTAGTTTCTAGGACAAAATTCTCTTTTTGGTCTTTTGGATCTTAAGGAACTACGTCTGGATGAATTAGCTCAAAAGAAACGACTTCATCTTGTACTTAAATGGAGCCTCCACAAGCTTACATTGACTTAAACTACACTATTTTGTGCATTCACAAATAATAGAACACTGAGAAAGCTGAAAGGAGATGGAGAAAAATGAGATATAATTTTGTATAGGGTCCCCACATGGAGGTTTAGGATCAAATGATACATTTATATGTGCCACGGAGACCGAGATATCACCTGTCAAAGTTACATTAGTTTTTGGTCTCCGGGCTCTTAAGGGAGAATGCCCGGATGAAGTAGCTTGAAAGAAAGGGCTCCATCTTGCACAAAAATAGAGCCTCCAAAAGTGTTTACCAGACCACCCAAATGTGTTGGTGCAGTCCATTCAGTGCCAAGTGGCACTGTTTGCAAAATATTGCATTTGACAATCTTACACTGACTTAAACTACACTATTTTGTGCATTTGCAAACAATAGAACACTGAGATAACTGTAAGTATATGGAGAAAACCAAGGTAATATTTTTTAGAGGTTCCCCTTATAGAGGTATAGGATCAGACAAGACATCTCTCGGTGCCACGGAGACCGAGATATCACCCGTTGAAGTTACATCATTTTTTGGTCTTTGGGCTCTTAAGGGACTACTCTTAGACGAAGTAGCCTGAAAGCAACAGATCCATATTTCATCAAAAAGGATCCTCCAAAATCATTTACTAGGCCACCCAGAGGTTTTGGTGCAGTCTGTTTGGAGTCAAGTGCCACCATTTGCAAAATATTACATTCAACAATCTTACACTGACTTAAACTACACTATTTTGCGCATTTGCAAACAATAGAACACCGAGAGAACTGTAAGGAGAAGGAGAAAACTGAGATAGGATTTTTTATAGGGTCCCCACATAGAGGTGTAGGATCAGGTGAGATGTATTTAGATGCCACGGAGACCGAGATATCATCCATCTAAGTTATAACATTTTTTGGTCTCCGGGCTCTTAAGGGACTACGCCCGAATGAAGTAGCCCGGATTCAAAGACACCATCCTACACTGAAATGGATCCTCCATAATATTTTTTTACCAGGCCACTTGGATGTGTTGGCATAATCTTTTTGGTGCCAAGAGCTATGGTTTGCAAAATATTGCATTTAACAGTCTTACGGTGTCTAAAACTACAATATTTTGCATATTTTCAAACAATATAACACCGAGAGAACCTCAAGGAGATGGATTAAACTGAGATAGAATTTTGTAGAGGGTATCCACATGGAGGTGTAGGATCAGATGAGACATCTCTAGGTGCCATGGAGACCAAGATATCACATGTTAAAGTTACAAATTTTTTTGGTCTCCGGGCTCTTAAGGGACTACGCCCAAACGAAGCAGCCCGGAAGAAACGACACCATCTTGCACCAAAATGGAGCCTCCATAATATTTTACTAGGCCACTCAGACATGTTGGCACAATTATTTTGGTGTCAAGAGCTATGGTTTGTAAAATATTACATTTGACAGTCTTACACTGACTTAAACTACACTATTTTGCGTAATTGCAAACAATATAACACCAAGAGAACCATAAGGAGGCGGAGGTGTAGGATCATACATTACATCTATAGGTGCCATAGAGACTAAGATATCACCCGTCAAAGTTACAACATTTTTTGGTCTCCGGGCTCTTAAGGCACTATGCTTGGATGAAGTATCCCAGAAGCAACGACACCATCCTGCACCAAAATGGAGCCTCCATAAGAATTTACCAGGCCACCTGTACATGTTGGAGTATTTTGTTTGGTACCAAGAGATACGGTTTGCAAAATATTGCATTTGACAGTCTTACACTCACTAAAACTACATTATTTTGCACACTTGCAAACAATAGAACACTGAGATAACCGTAAGGAGATGGAGAAAAATGAGATAGGATTTTGTAGAGGGTCCCCACATAGAGGTGTATGATTAGAAAATATGTCTCTAGGTGCCATGGAGACCGAGATATCACCCGTTGAAGCTAAATTTTTTTTTGGTCTCTAGGCTCTTAAGGGACTACGCCCAGATGAAGTAGCCTGGAAGCAACGATACTGTCCTATACTGAAATGGAGTATCCATAAGCATTTATCAGGCCACCTAGACTTGTAAGAATAGTCCAAGTTATGTCAAGATCTACGATTTGCAAAATATTGCATTTGACAGTCTTACACTGACTTAAACTACACTTTTTTGCACATTTTCAAACAATAAATGACGGAGAGAACTGAAATGAGATGGATAAAACCAAGATAGGATTTTGTAGAGTGACATGAAACATAGCTATAGGATTAGATAAGATGTATTTTGGTTCCACAGAGACCAAGAAATCACTTTTCGAAGTTAGATCCTTTTTTGGTGTCAGGGATCTTAAGGGACTATGCCCGAATGAAGTAGCCCAGAAGAAACGACACCGTCTTGCACCAAAATAGATCCTCCATAAGCATTTACCAGGCCAGCCAGACATGTTGGCGTAGTCTGTTTGGTGCCAAGAACTAATTTTTTGAAAATAATGGATTGTACAACCTCTCACTCTTTCTTCCTCTCATGTATTCTTTCTCTCTCACACCCAATCTCAATATCACTCTCACTCTCTTTTCCTTTCTAAAAAAATTCACATTTCTCATATTTCCATGTTTGAAACCTTGTGTCACATGTTCCCAACCTCCATAATGTATTGAGCTCACCATTTTCTTGTTAGTTGTTACTAAGTAGCACTGCCAAAGTTTTAATTTTCAAGGTACAATGATTACATTGACAGGAAGTGGGAAGCCATATTAGTCTTGTTGATAGTACTCATTACCCATGAAATCAAGTTCTTATCATTATTTCATTTACTTTGAGTCATCTTCCAATCATATTGATAAATGATTTGATGGGGATCTGCTCCCTCTTTGACGGTGATACATCTGAAGATGAATATGATTCCTCGAGAGTCATTCCTCATCCCACCATAATACCATTACGAACTCTATTGTTGGTAATGTTGCAGAGTCATTTTCCTTTTTGAGAGAGAAAGAAAAAGTTGAGGGAACGAAATAGGAGGGCCATTACCACCAAAATATTCCAAGGCCTCAGGCGACATGGAAATTACAATCATAGCAACAGGCGACATGGAAATTATGATGAATCTCTTTGAATGTTCTACCTACGAAGCAGATGAGCCATTTTCAGTTGAATACTCTCTGTCAATACTAATAAGATATATGAACCAAATTACCCTTGTTGGTTTCCAAACAACTTGAAATGCATTCTTAATGAGAGCAAGGTAATTGTCTCCCAGATCAAAGGAGAGAGGGGTCTACATTGGACATAGGATGAGTGTCATACCAGTTGATGAGGCCTGAAGATCATAGGTTTAGAATGAGCAACAAGGTGCACCTTAATGAAAGTTATCATGGGTGAAAATCCCTAGAGAGCAGGGTACAACTTGTAAGCATTCTGGGTGAACTTGTAGCTTCCTCCCACATCAGCTACCATTAACAAATCATCTCCATTCTTCATACCACCATCTTTTACATTACAAGGATCAACAAACCTCATATATTTCTGGTAGGTCTCATAAGTGAGTTCATCTTTTGAAATATCAATATTAGGACCAACCAATATTTTTCATTCCTTAGCTTCTCTTAGCTTCGAGAATAAAAAATTCTCTACTAACAGTGCCAACCACGTGAAGGTGGAAGCTTTTTTGGCACCACTAACCTACATAAACATGTTAGTAAACAATTAAATAGAATTTTAAAACCTACACAATTTAAAAACAAAATAATTAAAGTAAATATTCAAATTAAATTCATGTAGATGTACATATCTTGAATCTTAAGTGAACATACCTTTGACTTGAGAAAGTATGCCACTTGGCAGGCTCAAGGGAAGTTTTGTGTATCTTCATTTCGTACAAATTCAATCTAGTGAGCCATCTGGGTCCAATCTAATTTTTAGGGTGTCAAGTAATGCTTCATACACAAACTCATGAAATTTCCACAAGACCTTATTGCGAGGTCTACCTCCATATTTAATCAATTGAACATTAGATGCAACAACTAGGTGAGAATAATGAAGAATCTTTCTATGAGTTTCAAAGTCCTCAAACAACCACACATTGGAATTATTTATTGGGTATCTTCTTAGCCATGTTCCAGTAATAACCACAGACCCCGTAGGATATTCTAGGCCTTCTCCATCTATGATTGGGGCTATCAATTTCTTTTTTTCCTCAACACAATGACATAAATAATAAGTTGTTCCTTCTTTATTATATTCTTTTGCAACAACTGCAAAAACATGACCTACATCACATTGTACACAAAATCATTAGTTTTAATAATTGATTCATTTATAAGTTCCCTAACATGAGAAAAACTATAAATTTTTACAAAATAATGCAAATATATAATACCTGGTTGCACTAGATCTGATATATGGTCAAATTCAATTGTCGCTTCTCTCACTGTGAGTTGTAGAGCTAGTGGAGGTTGATAGGTGTCAAGTGGATATAATTGTCTACAACACCATTCATCAACCCACTCTTTTGACTCACATTCATCCCAAAATGAATACATACATGAAGAGAAAAAGCATGCTATTTTCCTTGTATAAATATTCAATGAACTTGCATTTGAACTTCTAAAAGAGTGCAACTCACTAGATCTAGTTAGTGTATTGCAATCTTCAATTTTTGGAAAATTAGCTTCTTCTACCAACCAAAAAACCTACTAATTGTAGAATTACCCTCATTACCTGGACTCATTATTCTGTTACACCATTCCACGATGGATTTTTTATCAATCAACTTGGCACCATATTTGTACTTCAATTATTCTCTTGCTAGGATCTTTTAACACATGCTCCTACACCATCATGTTATCCTTTTCCATGTCCAACCTCAGTGAAATTCCAAAAATGTTTGAACACCATTATTCCTATGCATCCTACTCAACCAATAGAACATTCACGCATTCTTGAATTGTGAAGTACAATTATCTGACCATATGATGTTTTTGTTATTCAAATTGCCATAGAAGATCTCGAAACAACCTTGTACGAAATTTGATGAATGTCCACGATCATCACTAATATAGAAATGGTATTCCCTCAAAATCTTTCTCTCTTCCTCTGTACTGTCAAGAGCATGAGTGAATACTATATCTACAAATATGGAAACCTGAATAGAGTAGTAGTATTGTGATTGCACTTCATTTTGTGGTTGTAGAGTATAGTTCTCCGCAAAATCAACAGCTAAAAAAATGGTACCAAGAGGAAATGTGTCCTTACATAACCTGAATTGCTCATCTAACCTTCAAGCTCTGTGTGTATGTCGTGCATACTCATACACTAGTTTCTCTCGAAATATAGTGATAAAATTTGATGCTTTTATTTCATTACTCACTAATTCACACCTCTTGGATTCATTACCATCTTTTGAAGTGTATGTCACTGACTTGTATTTTATAAAACTAACTAGTTCATTTCCGATGACATGTGTATTCTCTGAGTTTATACATCTTTGCAAACGTTGCAAACCACCACAACTATCACAAGTTCCTTCTAAACATGATTTGTTATAAAAAGATTATCCTTCTTCTCTTGTACAAAAAACACTTGAGATGAATTCTCTTGTTGATTTAGGTGGAACATTTATCATACACTCCTGCAAAATATTCTCAGTATGCAAATTAACACATATATGCTGGAAAATATCATAATGCATAACAAATTCAATATGGATCCTACAACAACAAGTAGTCCATGAGTGATTTATTTTAACATAAAAAGGTTTTAACATTTCAAACTACCTTTGACTAATTTGTATTTATGGATGAGCTTCTTTAAACTTATTAAAAAATTGTGTTTGTGTCATATCCAAAAAATGTTTAGGATGTGCTCCATGGTTTCTAGAACCAATTCTTATTTTTAAAACATATTTTTGATTAGGTGAAACCCTTGTATTTATTTTCCAAAATTCTAAAAAATTGATTTTTAACTCATCAACTATGTCTTTGTCTTTTCATGGCAGTCTACCAGAGAATGCCCATAATTCATTGTTATTTGTATCTTCAATTCTTTCATGGCACTCGAGAGCTTTGTATAGTGTTTTCCTGTTTATTTTTAGTGCACTACTTGTTTTTCTAATTAAATGGGATTTTTTTGTTGCTTTACTTACTATAGTCAATGTAATAACACATCGAGTAACATTACTACCTTTGGTACGTGAGGTTGAACCTACCGATTGGTATGCATTTATTAGATTTTTTACAATAGATTTTTCACTTTCGGTCTTGGATTTTCTTAGACCAAGGGTTTTCATTGTAGGTCTATGATTAATATTTTTCATCATTTCAACAAATAATTGACATCTACCTGTTTCATTTAAGTCATTAAAATATGTTTTCCATATCTGATTAGCTTTTCTTCTACAAGTGCATTGACAAATCTTATTAGGCATTGGATTTAAAATATTTTCATCAATCTCAAGTAAAATTTTGGGTGTTTTCCGCAAAATTTTAATCGGTGATTTCAATGGAATTGATTTTTGAATATCATCTAAACATTGTTCATTATCTATTTTCTGTTCATCTTCATAATTCAGTAAAGAGTGTGTGTTTTCAATAGGTTGGTCAACTGGTGTAACATCTATGTTTAAACTTGGAATTGCATCATCATTCATTGACTCAATTGGTGTTTGAAGATATGTTGCACCATCAATTTCATTTGGAAGAGATGACATGCCTTCATCTTCATCATCAATTTCATTTGGAAGAGATTACATACCTTCATCTTCATCAACAATTTCATTTGTAAGAGATGACATACCTTCATCTTCATGTGTTGATATTTTTTTCACGTATTTTTTTGCATTCACTCCCTTTTTTTCTTTTTTATTTCTTCTTTCTTGGATTTGTTGGATGGTATACGATTTTTGGTAACATATTCAATCTCTCTTAAAGAAGTGTTCAATTTCTTTTTTTCACGCCCTTTTTCATCTGGTCCCTTTGTTTTTGCAATTTCTCAAGTGATTGTTTTTTTGGTTTCCTCCCCATAATTCTCAAAAATACCTCACCACTACAAAATAATTCAAATAAAATGTTAGTGACTGTTAGGAATATATTAAACAGTCAAAACAAAATTAAATATATCAAATAATGCTTAAATACTTCAAAAAATAATCTTTATATCACATAAACTATACAAAATTATTAACAAGAATAAGAATGTGTAGGAATTTGCTGAAAAATCCGTGACCAGTGGGACCAATATCTAATATTATTTTTGTCTTGTTGGGGTCGAATTTATATTTGTAGCAATCCATAACGCAAGCGCGTTATAACGCGCTCACGTTATAACATGACCATGTTATAATGTGCTTGTGTTTCATCTTGTTGGGGTTTGGAACACCCAATCCAAAAGCTTGGATTTTCCTTGGATTTCCAAACCAGAGGTTTGGACTATGTTCTGCGTGATGAAAATCATGTTTAATAAAAAAAAACTTCTAAATTTCACATGTGCACCCCAATATCTCATGCATTAAAAAATTATATTCATTAAACTAAATTATACTACAATAAGCTTTGTTTTACCTTGATGATGATATAATTATTTATAAAATCCAATTAGTTTAAGGCTTTCATCCATGATTTCTTTTAGTAGTGCCTTGTTTTTTTGCAAAAACCTATGCATACGTTTTGGTGCAAAATTTATGATTTTTTCATCCATTTTTTTTAAAAAGTGGTTTTTTCTAAACTCCATTCTACACACACTAAAAAAACTAAAAATGACTTTTTTTCTCAAAGTTATGGGGGTGCACACACAAATATTTCATTTTTAGGATATATGCACTTTGAAAATTAATAAAAAAATTATATATTCATCCAAAAATTATGAAAAATTAGTGGGACCTCGTACATGGTCTTAGCTAACTTTCTACAGAAGGGATTTGAAAAAAAATTATATAAATAAAAAAAATGGAGGGGGGTGGGGGGCGCACACACAATAGGTTTTTATCTTTTTTACACAAAAATAGATGTACTTTGTGTGCGCACCTCATTTGACCCTCTTAATCTCAACCATTTAAAAAAAAAATAGTAGTTTAGAAACTATATTCCAAGATCTACGGTACTTATTCTTATCACTTTGTAAAATTTTGAGAATAGGAATGCCGAATTATTTGATGAAGTTTAGGTTTTGCTGATTTCAGGAAAAAGGTGTCCCTTTTTTATCCCCTTTTTGTCCCCCATCTCCATGCACTCTCCCATGAAAAAAGGATTAATTAGGATGGGTAACTTGATGAGTTTCAATTGCTAAACATCTTGATAAGACAAGAAATTTTTCTAAGATTCCATAAAACCAAGTTTTCTACAACAATCCTATGTATACAATCCTAGAATCAACCTTAAGTGATTGGCATAAATGATCGGTGAGATTGGAGGAGTGGTTCATGGGAATAATTTGAAAAGATATGTATCATATAAGGAGATTATATAGAGACTTTGAATTAGGAGTGGGGAAGTTCTAAAATATAATATAAGGGAGAGGCATGCTTGAGAAAAAGTGTTACAAGAGTAATAAAAACAAGTTTGGTACCTGAGAAGAAAGAGTACATAAAATTAGGAGGATTTTTTAATGAAATAGGTGTTTTCAATGCCTTGTATTAGGTGATAAATATTGCATAAGAAAATTTTCAAGTTTAAGAGAGTATTTTGAAGCCTCATAGGATCATTTATAAGGACAAGGGCGAAGACTAAATGTAACAATCCTAGTGTACCAAAGCAGGGTAGAGTCTTGGATGAATTTCGATGAAAGGTTTATGTGATTAATATAAATTTGTATAAGTGGATGGTGAAGAAAACATAGAGATGATAAAAGTGACATGGTGAAGTCTAGAACAAGGTATATATATACTTGAAGTTAGAGAGTGATATAAACCAATAAAGTTAAAGTCAAATGGAGTGTTGCAAACATCACTAACCATATGTTATTATTGGTTCTAAGTTGTGTATGAAAAAGGTATGATCTTGCGAGTGAATCAAAACATGATGACATGGTTGAAAAAATAAAACTAAGGTGTAGATATGATTATGGTTCTTAGAATTTGGTGAAGTAGCTTGTAATGTTATTATGATTATGCTTTCTAATTTGAGACTAAATTAATATTTTTGGAGTTTCAGTTTATGTGTGTAGAGTTCTCTGCATCATTATGTGAGCTTCCCAAAGTAAGTGTTATTTTAAGTGAATGATGAAAAGATAAAGTCATTTTGTTTTTAATATCATATTCAATGAAATGTATGCAAATAAGAGGATAGTGAAACTCATACTTTAAGGGTGTTTCTCGATGGAGTGCCTTAACTTGCCAGTGTGTTCCAATTTTAGGAGATGTGGCAAGGTGGGTGCCTTCATTATCTTAAAATTCATAAATTAACATCCGGTCTTTCTGTCCTGATGTAGTCACACTCTACATTTTATCAATATTTCAAAACATTCAAGAGAACAAATCAACACATTGCTCAACTCGGCAATATGAGGATCAATTCATATGCCTTAATGGATTCAAAATGCAACAATTCAAATAATTTTACCTTTCTCAGCTTCTAAAATTTATATACCCTACTTCTATATCATCCAACAATCTCAATCCAACATGTTTAATGAGTCATGATTCAAGGAGTAGTCAACTTACTCTTGCTTCCTAACTGTCCTTCTTTATTACATTCACTAAATCCTAGCTTCAACATGCACCTCTTCCTTCTTCGGATTTGCTAATTCCTTTTAGGGCCTGCATCTTGTTCACATGCTTCACATAATCTCATCTCAATCATCACAAAGGTTCAAAATGGCTCAAAACACCAAATTGCCCTTCTTTGCTCAAATTTTCTTAGTCAATGCCCTTAAGACAACTTACTCACAACATTCATGGATAAGGTGATCTAATAGTGCCTAGAAAATATATAAACTTAATTATCTTCCATGTATTAACCTCACAAGGCATGTTAAATTTTGAGACCCGAGTCCTTGCTCTTCTCTTTTTATATCAATTTTCTTCCTATGATCTTAAACCCCTTTCTAGGCCTGCTAGACTATATCTTTACCCATATTTTCAAATCCTTGAGGTATTTTGGTTTACTCTCCACAATTTTAGTCACCCATTTTTATGTACTTCTTGCATGCTAGGTTTCAGTGTTGAATGTTTGGTAAAGATTCAAACTCTTGAGCAATCCATTCTTCTTCAATTAGGCTTCACTATGATTATTAGTCTTACACAAATTTGTCATCAACAACTTGAGATTACACCATCACTTAGCAATTTTTCTTCTTGAATCTTGTTTAGGGGTAGGTATAGTGGGTTAGTGCAAAATTTCAAACTCCCACTCTGAGTATAAAGTACTCAAACTCATATTTTCTCAGCTCTAGCTGTAGATGTACTGCTACAAGATTGTTGGCATGAATTTGGTAAAGGTTGTAACTATTTTAGCCCTCTCCTCACTATAGTTTCTTTAACTCCCTTCCTTATTTTCTTGTAGATGTGGTCAAGGACCTACTTGTACCTTTTCTTGTTCAAAACCTCCTTTCTTACTTACCTTTCCAACCTTACACTATTGATGCATACAACCAATCAAGTCATTGTCAAGGGAATTATTTACTTTGGATTTTTTTTAGACTTCTTGATCAATGATGCAAATAATATACAATGTCAAGGTCACTTTTTCCTGAAATGGAACCATTAAACTCTCTCCAACTTAGAATTTTTCTTTCTCACCACTAGATAAATTGTGTTCACGGTTTAAGAATGTATACTGTCATGAATGGCTCATAAAAGAAGACATAATTAAGTCTCATTCTTTCATATGCACTTTGTAAACTCTCAAATATACATATCTTTGAGATTTCAAAGAATTTCACTAGGTATTTTGGGGGTTTATTTAGTATTTTACCTAAGAAACCCTAGTTTGAGGGTTTTATCAACTGTAGAAGCCCAAGAGGATAGGTTTTTACATTTATTTAATGTTCCAACATCTCCTTAATTCATGCAGGCTTTGTAAGGATCATTTAAACCCACCACAACTCTTAGAATTTATAGTATTTATTAACAATAAATTTCCTTCCCTTGCATGCACGTTCCCATAGTGTTCCACTAATACATCTTTGGTCTGAGAGCTTAACATGCCATGTCATGGATTTAGATACAAGGAACAAAAAATCATGTTCTTTTCAAGCTACTGTAAATGGATGTTTACCTAATACAATTTCTCAATCTCAGTGTTACTCCAAACGAATTCCTTCCTTTCTCAACTGTAGAAGCCCAAGAGGATAGGTTTTTACATTTTTTTAATGTTCCAACATCTCCTTAATTCATGCAGGCTTTGTAAGGATCATTTAAACCCACCACAACTCTCAGAATTTATAGTATTTATTAACAATAAATTTCCTTCCCTTGCATGCACGTTCCCATAGTGTTCCACTAATACATCTTTGGTCTGAGAGCTTAACATGCCATGTCATGGATTTAGATACAAGCAACAAAAAATCATGTTCTTTTCAAGCTACTGTAGATGGATGTTTACCTAATACAATTTCTCAATCTTAGTGTTACTCCAAACGAATTCCTTCCTTTCTCAACTGTAGAAGCCCAAGAGGATAGGTTTTTACATTTTTTTAATGTTCCAACATCTCCTTAATTCATGCAGGCTTTGTAAGGATCATTTAAACCCACCACAACTCTCAGAATTTATAGTATTTATTAACAATAAATTTCCTTCCCTTGCATGCATGTTCCCATAGTGTTCCACTAATACATCTTTGGTCTGAGAGCTTAACATGCCATGTCATGGATTTAGATACAAGTAACAAAAAATCATGTTCTTTTCAAGCTACTGTAGATGGATGTTTACCTAATACAATTTCTCAATCTCAGTGTTACTCCAAACGAATTCCTTCCTTTCTCAACTGTAGAAGCCCAAGAGGATAGGTTTTTACATTTTTTTAATGTTCCAACATCTCCTTAATTCATGCAGGCTTTGTAAGGATCATTTAAACCCACCACAACTCTTAGAATTTATAATATTTATTAACAATAAATTTCCTTCCCTTGCATGCACGTTCCCATAGTGTTCCACTAATACATCTTTGGTCTGAGAGCTTAACATGCCATGTCATGGATTTAGATACAAGCAACAAAAAATCATGTTCTTTTCAAGCTACTGTAGATGGATGTTTACCTGATACAATTTCTCAATCTCAGTGTTACTCCAAACGAATTCCTTCCTTTGTTTCTACAACCTTGGCTATTCTTCAATTGCCCTACTACAAATTTATTTGACAATGTACTTACTCAGTTAAGTTGTTGAATGCATCAAGGTTAGATAAATTTAAGTTGATATCTAACCTTTAGAAGTGCATGCATGAATCCAACCTTTCTAAGAACTTTCTCTCAATCCACATATCCCTTCAAGCTCATCCTTTGCATGTTAGACCTAACTGTGCCATCAAGCACTTTGTCATATAATTTTCAAGGATTGCTTCACTTACCTAGACAACAACAAAAACATGCATATGTTGAAATAATGCAATCAAGAACTTAGTATTTTCTTCTTAACTATTTTATTCCATTTACTTGATCAAAATTCCATATTAAACAAGCTCATCAAACCTGTCATTACACACATATTACACCATAGAAAAGTAGTTTGCAAACTATCTCTTCTTCAATCCTGGAGCCTCAGCTCTCAAAACCTTGGATCATTCAAATGATAATCATAGACAGTTACGTAATGCCATTTATATCCTTACAAATCAGTTTCCACTCAAGTAGGATAATTTTTAGACCTTATGGTCATATGGTTCATTTATACACAACATTCAAAGTGACTTGGCTCCTAACTCTTTACCCCTAACAAACATGTTATTACACCTAACCCACCTATTACAACTTTGACACTCTATGAATGAATTTCAAAGTGCTTCAAACACCTAAGCTAACCAAAATTGGCCTTCAAATTTGAATTTAATTATTTGGAGGGAAAATATGCAATTTGAAATTTGAATGGCCAAGACCTAAGCTAATAACTTAAGTTACTCACAAACACTTATTAAGCCTAAAAAATCACCTTCAAACAAAAATTGCTTGACCTCAAACTATGTTTACAAGGTGGAGATGATGCTCATGCATCATACTCCAATGGTAAGAAGGATTTAACCCCACCAACTATTTTTATTCTTCTTTTTACAATTTCTATGCATCTTCAACTTGAATTTAACTAGATTTTCTTGTTCAGCTTCCTCACCCTTCATTTCTTCAGTCTCGAGCTTTGTAAGATCATCATTCTTCAGTTTTTCTTTATGAATAAGGTCTTATTCTTTACATGTTTTTTCCTCTTTATATCTCCTCTCTTCAATTATCATATCTTTCTTTGGTGCTTGGTGTTGCTGTTGATCTCTGTCATCCTCTTCATATGCCTCTTGTTTAACTGCTACACATTTTTTAGGTATCTCTTTCCTCTCCACCTCTGCAATCTCTTCTTTCATCTTATTTATTTGGAATTCTAACTGTTGCTCTCTCTTTATCTTGATACTGGCTTCTATCTCTTTTTCATATGATCCCATTGTGTTTATAACAAGCTCCAAAGATTTTATCTCTTCTTGTAATTGCTCCCAGCTCTTATAAACAAATGTTCTCTCTTATTCACTTATCTCTTCTGGTTCTTAACTTATTATCTTATTTATTTCATCTTCTACCTCATGCTCATCTTTCATACCTACAAAAACACAACTGCACACATGGTTAGATTAAAAAACTTGAGGATTTTTTTTCCTCTAGAAGCTCTTTCCTTATTTCCATTTCTTCATTTTGTTCTTCCTTGAACTATACTTCACACCAACTACTTTTACCATATTCATATCTCTCAATAGAAGCTACAAAATGCTTCTATCACTGATTATTCTTCACTTTTATCTTCTATCAGCACCATCTCTTAATCACCTTTGTTCCTTTCTTCCTCACTTTCTTTCCCATATGTTTCAATCTTCTTTCTTCTTCTCTTATCCTTATCCTTAGATGTTTTCTTTGTCTCCTTTCTACAAGCAACTTAACTAGCCACTCGGATTTCTTCTTCATCACTATCCATACCTCTTGTATTTTATCCTCTCTCTCTTTCTATGAGCATCATCAGCTGCTCTACCTCTTGCCTCAACTCTGTGATCTCCTGCTGAAACCACATCTCTCTTTTCTTCCTTCTTTCTTCTTTAATTTTTATCTCTCTCTCCTCTTCTTATTTCTTCTTATAATTCATTAACTCTATTAGTCCCTGAATCACCTCTGCTACTGGTTCTTCTTCCTCTTCATCATCTGTCAGGCTTGATACTTGAGGCCTAACAACCTTCAATTCTCTTTCTCTGCATATTTTCCTTGATTCCATATTCCTCATTATTCTTCTCATCTTTCTTTATTTACACTAGATAAAATATCTTCTCAATTTATTCAACTCATATGCCCATTCTAATACCAAATGATGTAGTCACACTCTACATTTCATCAATATTTCAAAACATTCAAGAGAACAGATCAAAAAATTTATCAACTCTACAATATGTGGATCAATTTATATGCCTCAATGTATTCAAAATGCAACAATTGAACCAATTTTGCCTTTCTTAACTTCCAGAATTTATATGCCCTACTTCTATATCATCCAGCAATCTCAATCCAACATGTTCAACGAGTCATTAATGGAGTTATCAACTTACTCTTTCTTCCTAATTGTCCTTCTTTATTACACTCACTAACTCCTAGCCTCAACATGCACCTTTACCTTATTTGGATTTTATAATGCCTCTTAGGGACTACATCCTATTCACATGCTTCACATAAGCTCATATCAATAATCACAAAGGTTCAAAATGACTCAAAACATCAATTTTCCCTTCTTTTCTCATATTTTCTTACATAATGCCCTTAAGACAACTTGCTTACAAAATTCATGGATAAGGTGATCTACTAGTTCCTAGAAAAAGATATAAAATTCATTAGCAAACCTGTATCAACCTCAAAGTGCATGTTAAATTTTGGGACCTAAGTCCTTACTCTTCTCTTGCTATATAAATTTTCTTCTTAGGCTCTTAAACCCCTTTCTAGGCCTGCTAGATTGTATCTTTGCCCATATTTTCAAATGCTTGAGGTCTTTCAGTTTATCCTCCACACTTTTAGTCACCCATTTTTATGTAATTCTTACATGCTATGTTTCAGGGTTGAGTTTTTGGTAAAGATTCTAACTCCCTAGCAATCCATCCTTCTCCAATTAGGCTTCATTGTGATTATAGCTCTTACACAAATATGTCATTAACAACTTAAGATTGCACCAACACTTAGAAATTTTTCTTCTTGAATCCTATTTAGGGGTAGGTATAGAAGTTTCATTCCAAATTTCAAACTCCTACTATGAGTATAAATTCCTCAAGATCCTATTTTCTCAACTCTAGCTGCAGGTGTACTACTATATGACTATTGGCATGAATTTGGTAAAGGTTGTAACTATTTTTAGCCCCTTCATCACTCTGGTTTCTTTAACTCCCTTCCTTATTTTCTTGTAGATGTGATCAATGACCTACTTATACATTTTCTTGTTCAAACCCTCCTTTCTTGCTTACCTTTCCAACATTACACCATTGATGCATACAACCAATCAAGTCACTATTAAGAGAAGTATTTACTTTGGATATTTGTTTAGACTTCTTGATCAATGATTCAAGTAATATATAATGTCAAGGCCAATTTTCCCTGAAATAGAACCATTCAACTCTCTCCAACTTCAAATTTTATTTTCTCACCACTGGATAAACTATGTTCCCAGTTCAAGGACTTATATTGTCATGAATAACTCATAAAAGAAGACATAATTGAGTCCCATTCTTTCATCTACACTTTGAAATATCTTAAATAGACATATCTTTAAGATTTAAAAATTTTCACCAGGTATTTTGGGGGGTTATTTATTCTTTTACCTCAAAAACCCTAGTTTGATGGTTTTCTCAACTATACAAGCCTGCGAGGGCAGGTTTTTGCATTTTTTTAATGTTCCAACATCTCCTTCATTCCTACAGGATTTATAAAAATCATTTCAACCTCCCATAACTCTTATAATGTTTAGTATTTCTTAACAATAGCTCCCCTTCCCCTACATGCACGTTCCCACTAATACATATTTGGTCTGAGCACTTAACATGCCTTGTCATGGATTTAGATACAAGTAACAAACAATCTTGTTCTTGTCAAGCTACTGTAGATGGTTGTTTACCTGATACAATCTCTTAATCTCAGTGTTGCTCCAAACAAGTTATTTCCTTTGTTTCTTCAATCTTGTCTATTCTCTAACTTCCCTACTACATATTTCTTTGACAATATACTTGCTCAGTTAAGTTGTTGAATGCATCAAGGTCAGAGAAGTTTAAGTTGATATATCACCTTTAGAAGTGCATGCATGAATCCAACCTTTATAATAAATTTTTCTCTATCCACATATCCCTTCAATCTCATCCTTTTCTTGTCAGACCTGACTGTGCAATCAAGTACTCTGTCACATAATGTTCAAGGATTGATTCACTTACCTAGATAACAAAAAACACATATATATGTGCAAAGAATGCATTCAAGAACTTAGTATTTTCTTCTTAACTATTTTATTCCATTTACTTGATCAAAATTCCACATTAAACTAGCTCATTAAACCAGTCATTACACACATATTACACCATAAAAACAGTAGTTTGCAAAGTATCTCTTCTTTGATCCTGAAGCCTCAACTCTCAAAACCTTGGATCATTCGAATGATGATCATAGATAGTTACATACTTCCATTTATATTCTTATAAATCAGTTTCCACTCAAGTAGGATACTTTTTAGACCTTATGGTCATATGGTTCCTTTATACACAACATTCAAAGTGACTTTGGCTCCAAATTCTTGACCCCTAACAAACACATTATTACACCTAACCCACCTATTACAAATTTGACACTCTATGAATGAATTTCAAAGTGCTTCAAACACCTAATCTAACCAAAATTGGCCTTCAAATTTGAATTTGAATGTTTGGAGGGAAAATATGCAATTTGAAATTTGAATGGCCAAGACCCTAGCTACCAACTTAAGTGACTCACAAACACTTATCAAGCCTATAAAATCACCTTCAAACCAAAATTGCTTGACCTCAAAATATATTTACAAGGTGGAGATGATGCTCCTAAATCATGTGCATTGAGTTGTTACCGTGACCGTTTGAGACTTCCATTCCATTTTAATTTCACTCGTTCTAGTTGCCACGATCTTAGTCTTTTTTGACATCCTTCAATCATGGATAATGAATATTTAGAAATCATTTCAAACCATACGGTGTATCAAAATCTGTTGCATTACAAAATTTTCATTAAAAATTAAAAAATCATGCTCTACAAAAAAAGATTAAAGGAAATTACATAGTGACCATGGACCCTAAATTTAGGGGTGTATATATCCACTTGAACTTTATAAAATAAGATTTAAAAATACCCTTTAATAGATAATGAATTCTTTAATATACAAATTTCCTTTTGAATATTTAAAATATGTAGAGGGTACTTTTAAAGATATTTAAATGAGGTGATTTTAAATACAAAGGATGCTAAGGTGGATAATTACTTGAGAATTAAGGCATGTAGTTGAAGTCTACTTAGGTGTCATAATTTGATTAGTTAAATGTTTGATGGGACTTAATGTGACCTACTTTATTGGGTACTTTTTATTCAATTTTTAGTTACAAACATGACATGCACATATTTTAATTGAAACAACTATTAGTACTTTAATGCATATATACCTTACCCACTATAAACTTCTAAATAATTAATTTTGTGTACATACTATTTTTTGGTTTGTTTTTGTTTAGCGTGTGAATAAAATAATAGTATATTTTTTTATGTGTATGTATATATTATATGTTTTTATTCTTTTGACATAAATATATAAGGAGATGGAAATTGGTGTTTATATTCTTTTGATATTTAATTTTTAGTTTTTCTTTTATATTTATTTTCATTTTTTTATATGAAAAAAATATTTAATTTAATAATATTGATTTTGTTTTAAATATGTATTTGAATTTATAGATAGTGTGTATATAAATATAATTGCGGAGATAATATAATATATGTGGATGTGGAAAAATATACTATAATTTATTTAGTATTATTATTTTTTAAATTTTTATTAAAATAAACTATGAATTTATCCTTAATTATCACTAAATCTTATAATATTTTAATAGGTTGATTTCTAGTGGTATTCAACATTATTATTGATTAAGTGGCAATGATGAAGGAGAAATGTTGAAAACATGAATTTCATTGAGTGTGTATTTGCTAATAAAAGTGTGGTGTGTTAATAAAAATATAGTAGAAATCCATACCATATTTGTAACAAAATATATCTCTAATCAGTTATTTGGATGAGCACGCAGAGTAAGATTAACCCACTTTAGCAATTAGAAAGTGATTAATGAAAGTATATTTTTTAGAATTTAAGTATTAAAATATATTCTAGACGAGCATTTTGAGAAAGAATGATCCATATCAATAACTAGAGAAGGACTTCTAATAGTTTATTTTTATACAGTTCTGATATCAAATTTTAGCATTTTTTATAGCTTTTGGTATTTTGCATTTTTGGGCTTTAAATTGTAAGAAACTAACAATGTCTACCATCGTAGTAGAGTTTTTTGCGTTAACTTCACCACATTTTTAATGTATGCCACAATTCGTTAATGGAATCAGTGTGCTATGGTACAAGATATGGCCCTAATAAGGAGAATCAAAAAACAATAATATAGTAATATTATTATATGTAGATTTTTCCTTTTCTGCCAATTAAAATTCACCCCAAAGATGGATAAATGTCATCTCCATATAGGGAAACCTTTCAGTTCTCATTTGAAACCCTTCAATTACTACTCAAATCAACATTTAATCCTCTATATTGTACGGTTAAAAAGAAGATGGTGTTGAATGAAGACATTTAAGTTTTTCAATTTGAACATGTTTGCAAGTTTTGAGGCATGCATCTCTCCTATAGAATTTGCACATTTGTATACATCTTCATTTGAAGAGAATTGAGGGCATACATCTCTACTACATATTTTTTTCCATTATTCTCAATTGCAAAGATATACAACATACATTTCTCCTAAAGAGTTTTCACAATTTGTATACATTCTCTTTCTAAAATTTAAGTTATTTCTACAACCAAAGTTCTATCTACAACAAGACAATTCTCTTTTTGCAATACAGTCCTTTAATTTTTAATAAAATTACGTAATTATGTAATTTTAGTAACTCATTATGAGTATATTTCCATTACAATTTAAACACTACCTTTACTACATGTTGGAATAACCAAATTGTAAAAATAATTTGGATTAATCAGAGTTATAGTGAGACCATTTCCACTACTTCTATTGGTTCGGTTGATGGGTTCACAAACACATATTATTTTATGTGTTCCCATATTTAGATCAATTTTCCCCATGTTTTCTTGTCCATCAAAATTGTTTCGAGTATTTTTTTTAACTTCTTGAGTAGTATTTCATTTTTTCATTTTCATACTAAGGGAAAGAATGTTGGTAATAATTTTTTAGTTATCACATAGCATAATAGCATTATTAATATTATATGTTTGGATGTGATTTCTTTTGAAAACTCAGTAAAATAGTTATTATTTGAGTGATTATATGGATTGAATGCTAGTTGGAGTGATAAGGCTTGACTCATTTGTTAGAGAACATGATCACACACACACACACACACACACACACACACACACACACACACACACACACACACACACACACACAAACTTCCCTATTCTTGAATAATATGTATGATGTAATAGTAATGATAATATAGTATTTTATTGCAATGATGGGAAGATAATGATCATATTTTAAAAGAAAGAAAAATGTGGTTTTTATAGAATGAAAGGAGAATATATAAAACATAGAGGAAATAATACATAGTTTTCTAAACTATACAATATTCAAAATATGTAATCCAAGAATGTGGATCATGCATTTAATACAAAATTCTTATTTTAAAAAAAAATGATGTTTGGGTTCACATGTTTATTCCTTCTAGAAACTTTAGTTTTCTAAAACTTCACTTCTATCACAAGGAATTGATATTATTAAAATTGTCGAGTATAAAATTTTAAGGGTAACATGAAAACAATTGGGTTTACATTAAACAAAGGAATAATTGAATCATATTTATATTTGTAAGACCTGTCAATGTTCTCCAATACTGAAAACATCATACTAGTAAATGAAATTATTCTTTAATAGAGCAAATTAGTGCAATGCAATATATCTTACTATTACTATATTTGCAAATCAATGAATGTTACAATGATTTATTGATTCTCTACAATTTTTATAAATTCTCAAAAATTGACATCTCTAACCTTCACTTCAATTTCTAAAAATCCTTAATAGACAAAAAGTTATTTAATAGATTTAATATGTTTTTCTTATATTTCCTACATGAATAAATGAAATAGGGTTATTTTGTACTTATAGATAATTTGAATTCAAATTAAGATGTTATTAGAAAAAAAATGAAACTCTCAAAAATAAGAAAATAAGAAAAACACACACTACTTGGGTCTAATGCAATTCACACTAAGAATGTGCACTCTAGGGTCTGAACATGGATGTCTAAAATAATAGAAACCATAAGGGAATCTAACTACACTTTAGAATTTTCATCTCTTAAGGTACCTAAAAAATCAAAATACTAGAAATATAATAAGATAATAAATATAGATATAACAATTTTCTTATTTTTTATTGGTTCTAATTCGATAAGAAACCTATCAACTTCAAATAACATTGCTTACCACATGAGACTTCATTTTCCCTTTAATAATTTGTTCAGATTATATATATATAATTATAGGTTATTTCCTTAAAATAAACTTAAACAACAATAATAAATATAGTTAAATATGAAATATAGTTATGAATAATGAATTTTAGGGGATTAACATGTCCTTCCCCTTCAAAGAAGTATTTCCCAAAATTATTAATGTTGATGTATGATTTTTTTCATATTCACACATGTTACATGTTCCACTAAGAAATGTATTCCACTTAATTAGAATTTTTGAAATAGTTTAGTAGCTTCACTTATTCTCTTTTCTCTCAATGAATGCCTTAAGTTACGTGGTAAGATTTCCTTCTTCATCTGACTGTAGTTTTTTTTTATTATGGTGGAAGCTTGTTATAGATGACTTTTAAGAGACATGAAATATAAAATGCATTCTAGAAGAAGGTGCTAGCTCCAAATAGTAAGATCCACAACCATTGTAAGGAATGTGAATTTTATAGTAATATCCTATTTTATAAAAATAATTTTAGATTGATAATAAGAAAACATATTGATGAAATTTGAATCCTAGAAAAATTAATAAAATTCACTACTAATAAGTGTTTATTTTGTGAAAAATTAAATAATATGTATATTTTATAGGAAAATTTGGAGAGTATCATTTTAAAAATAAATTCATTATGATTTCATTGCATCCAAAGTGTACATTAAGATCTTGCATAAACAAACAAAAAAGATTGTTTTTGTGTGGAATAGTGGGTCCTTTTCTCGTTCTAACATGTGGTGAAGTTGATTGGTGGTATGGATTGGTAATCCAACTCTTCAAGAAAATAAAATAAATCAATGAATCTTAATTTCAATAATATAAAGGGTCCCAAGTGATTTATTGATATTTTAAGAAATTGGTACAATATGGGAAGTGGTTGAATCCCTTAAAGGTTTATAATTCACAGGTCACAATGAAGAGGGGGAAATAACGTGAATTGTGCATCAAAGAATATATTATTATCATATTTAGATTCTAAATTAATTTTATGTAATTTCAAAAATATGACACTAGATTTTAAGTATGTGTGTAAATATTACGATCTAGGGAAGTTGTAAGACATCTCATAATGATTTTTTGTGACCAAGACATCTATATTTATAAATACCCATGACCTTATGTTATTCAAGTAGTACATTATCAAAAAGTGCATTTTTTTACTTTTAATTACAAAGTGGAATTAGCTTCCTAGAGTAATGAATTACAATTGGTTAAGAAATTTCAAAATGTTATAATTTTGAGTGGGTAATCCATAATTTTATGGACTATTAGCTAGAATCAATGGATTAGAGTTGCATTTAGAAACCAAAGCGAGAAAAGGAGAAATTAATACCTGGTAAATTTTAGCTAAACCTTACTCTAGGAAGGGTGTGCATTCCAAAACTAGACTAAAAGGATTTTCAATTACATGCAGGATGGTATTATAATATCTATCATTAAATCATGTATTTTTTTCCTTAAACAGTTATGTAAATTATATGTATAATATTTTTCATTTTTTTTTGAATTCAATGAATGTAAGAATTGCTTCTGTGTGTAAGAGTTTGTGTTCCTAACGATATATATATATATATATATATATATATATATATATATATATATATATATATATATATATATATATATATATATATATATATATATTTGGGATGCAAAAGTAATGCTGAAATTAATTTGGTCCTCTCATTCCCATCTACATCAATAAGTATCATATAAAGGACTGTCATATTAGGTTGAGTCTTGTGAGGTTCTAATGACTTTTTTGTAGGGGTGAGAAAGTCCTAAAATCTAAGAGTTATGAGAGGGGAAATGAAATATCAAGTATCTATTGGAAGAGGAGGTATTTGATAATGGGTTTTCATAATTAGAAGAGGTGTTGAGATAAATATATGATATACTCGATGTGATGGAATACTGAGAAAGGTAGCGGATTATTGAAATATGTAAGAGAAAATGAAAGGGAAATAGTCAAATTTAAGAATGAAAAGTTGATTTCATGTATCGAAAATGGAAGAAATAGAAAGAAGAGATGGATTAATAAACATTCAAGAAATAGAAAATCAAATTAAGATAAAAAATTCAAATATTTAAAAATATATTAGAAAGATGACATGAATTGGATGCCTTAAAAGGAGGAACACTAAGAAGAAAAGAGAATTATTAGGGAAAATGGACACATAGAACAAAGAGGATAACAAAATAAACTAGAAAATGTCATGGAGAAAAAATAAGGTAATCCTGCTAGATATGTATGTTAGTATTTATATATCTAGGTAAATTTCTATATCTAGGTATATATGTTAGTATTTATATACCTAGGAAAAATATGGTAATCCCACTAGGTAAATTTCTCCTATCACTAATCCAGGAAGGTTCTCTTAGAACTTATAGTTTCTCAAGTAATAACTAGTGAGTTTTTTATAACTACAACCTATGTATAGCCGAATAGAATCTATTTTTTAATAATGATTTGTTTCATTATAACTCATCATTCATAAAATTATATTTCTTATGTTTTATTCTCTTATATGGATATTTACGCAAGCCAAACAAATTTCAACCTACACATTAACACATGTGAGTAATAATTCCTAACTTTATCTAATTGTTAAATAAACTTGAATATTTGATGCATTATAGTGAAGAGAATAATTTTACCTTAATAGAAAATTAGAGTGTTAAACTTCCATGTGACCAATTCAAGTCTTTTGAAAAATATCAAGAAATAGGAGAAAGAAAACATCTCCCATATCATGTTTTAAAGAGTGAAAAGAAGAGGATTACCATAAGAGGAAATAAAAGAGTGTTTTTTATGTAGGAAACATAAGTTTTTATTTGAATTTAACATTAGAGAGAAAAGGTTGTGATCATCACCTAGAAAAATTCCTAATCAAATAAGATGTAGAGGTGATAGTTATTGATCTTAAAAAGGGATATTTACTAACAAATGATGGGGGATATGTTTTTGGTTATTTTTAAATGTGAAGAGTTTTTAATATAAGAGTAAAATTATTTAGGATACATACTTTATTATTAAATATTAATAGGAGGATGCTTTAAGAAAACAAAGATTAATTTTAAGTTTTCTTGAAGAAAAAAAATAATTGAATGAAGTGGACATCCAAGGAAAGTTGGAAGTATTTATGAAGGTTGTAATGAAGGTGAATTTTTTTTTTAACATATTATTGGTAATTTAAATATACACCCGCGTCTTGGATCTGGAAGAGTCGATTTGTTTGAGACAACAATGGAATCGTCTCTAAGTTGTGGGACCTTGCGCGCTTGAGACAGATCTCTAGAGAAGGCTGGTTCCTCTATCTATTTCTACTGCTACTGGTACTCCTAATGTTAGAAGGGGAAAACTAAGCTAAAATGTCAAGGGACCAGGGATAGAAGGATAACAGAAAGGAAAAATAAACTAAGGGAGGTGATAGCACAAGAAAATAGAGGGGTGAACACTATCTGTTCTAAGTGAAAATGAAATAGAAAGCATGAGGGAAGGCTAGGCATGCGTAGCAAAAACCAACAAGCATATACACCATCGATTTCATGAAACATAGAAAAAAATTGTGATATAAAGAATTTAAAGTGACATAGTAGGCACACAATGCAAGAGGGAGGCAAGAAAGAAGAATATAAATACGCTAAGGCAGAGAATAGTCACAAAATGATGCTTCAATTACTTCTAAGTATGAAGTCTCTTACAATAGTGCAAGAGGCTGATATCCACATGCACGAGCTAGATATGGAGGTCTGCAAGTCAAAATACAAAGATATGGATTCCTTAGCAAATGGTAGAGGAGAAAAATTTCCAACATTAACAATGAGCCTAACTCTTATATTTATAGATGAATCAATGGAAATAGAAGAGGAGAAGGAGGGAAACCCCGTGTTTGAAATACAACCACCAAAAATAAGCATTCAATGCCTACATATCTACCAAATGCACCTCCCTAAGTATTTTTAGTGTGTAGGAGAAGGAAGGAGGTGAAATCCATGTCTAATCGAGTGGTTGCAGCAAGCAAATCTACTCATCAATGCCCAGAAAGACATTTCACCATTTCTCACCTACCAGATCCACCAAGATTTTGAATTTGAATATCAAACATTGTAGCCTACGTTAGCAGCTATTGATTGAGACTATGCGCGTGCCGATCAGAGCTTTGTAGCAAAAGATATGGTTGTCAAAATATTTTTAGAACTGTCTATGCACGTAAGACACGTGGCAAACACGTATTGGCAAAAAGGTTGGCCAACTATTTGTCATTTATGCCATGTGTCATACACCAGTTGGTTGTATAGATTCGGCGCCCACCTGGTGCACCCTGGTTGGTTGTATGTAGCAAACTCAAACTTGTTAAAGGATGACGTGACACAGAAGGGTGCAGAAGAAGGCGCGAAGGCATGCATGTTGAAGAATGAAGCATGATAGGAAAAAAGAGGAAGGGCGCGTGCAAAGGTCACATGCACATGATATATGGGAGAAATTCCTAAGGAATAAATGTATGTTCAAGGTGCAACTATTACAAAGTAATGTGCGGGGTGCACAAGAGGGCTAGGGACTTAGCTGATTTTGAAGCAAGTGTAAAGCACATGTGTAGGATGCATAACTTCTTGAAAGAAGGCAGGTGCGTAGAAAATGTGTGAGAGGGGAAAATAGAATAAAGAGGACAATGAAAATGAAAGGATGGAGAAAATGGGAAGCGCTCAAGGGCACTAGAGGAAACTGCAACCAAGTTAATGTGCCAAAGGGATAACTGAAGTGCGCACAATATGCAATGTAGAACCATACAACTAGAATGTGAATACAAGTTGTCCAAATAACTAGGGAAGCTATTTAGATAACAATTTTGGCAACTTTTGAGGCCATCTTCCTTCTAGATGAAAGGGATCAGTTTCTTAGAGCATCCATTGGGCATGGATTCTACTATGTAATCATGAATCTCTGATCTGGGATCTTGAAGAACTACCCCTGAAGTCACTTGAAAAATCATTTTTTAACCTTGTTTTGAATCTTGTAAAATTGTTGTAAACTGTTGGAAGATAACCGACATCTTGGAAGCAAAATAAGAGCACGCGAGAAGAGATAACTATGTACAAACAAACAATGTGCGCTCATCCCACTTGGAGGAATTAAAAAATACTCTAATATATATATAGAAATGATGCAGGAAATTCAATGGAAGGGTTTTAGATAGATCCCATTGACTGGGATTTGTATTGTGCTTCAATCAAGATGAGTTAACTCAAAAGAGTTAGCCTCCTTGCATGAACTGATGATGTAAGGGCTACTCCAAAGTGCATCAAAATTTGAATGGTTCCCTGGTTTAGCTTTGTCAACATCCCATTTCAAGACCAAGTCCCCAAATTTGAAAGCTTAAGGCCTAACCTTTCTGTCAAACCACCTATTTGTTGTTTGTTGATGTTGTTCTAGCTTGATCATGGAAAAGTTTCTTGACTCATCAAGTTTAACCATCTCTACCATTCTAATTTCTCACTGGTCCATGCCCTCCAATTCCAGCTACTGGGAAAACTCTAATGAAGGCAATTCAAGAGATAAGGGGAGTCTAGCTTCCTTACCATAAACCAGCTTATAGGGTGATGTACCCATTTCCTTCTTGGTTGTGATCCTATCTTCCCAGAGAGTGCACAAGAACTTTGTATGCCACTATATCTGGTTGATGATCATTGTGTGTTTCATGATTTTTACTAGGTTCTTATTTGTTGACTCTTCCAAACCATTTCCTTGAGGGTAATAGTTGGAAGAAGTCTTTAGATGGATGCCCATATTTAGAGCCCGATCAGTGATTTTAGTACCAAGGAAGGATTTTACATTATCAGAGATAATAGTTTGGGGAATTCCAAACCTTATGACTATACCTTCGAGAAATTCAAGGATGACTGAATCAGTTGATTCCTTGAGTGGGAAAACTTCTATCCATCTGGTAAAGTATTTTGTAGCTGTTGGCACCCACTTGTGTCTAGTGCTCGAAGGTGGATTGGTCATGCCTATAAATTCAAGACCCCATTGTGTAAAAGGCTGATCTGTTTGGATTGGTTAGAGGGGAAGCGCTTCCAATTTATTATTTTCTACAAAGAAAGTGCATTCCTTGCATTTTGTGACCCACTTGTGCACATTTACAAACAAGGTAGGCCAAAAGATATCTTCCGTTATGATCTTCAATGCTATAGTTTTGGTAGAAAAGTTCCCACCAAAGAATCCATCTTGAAATTCAGCTAACACTTTTTAGATCTGTGTGTCGTTGATACACTTTAACAACATGCCATCAAGATTTTTCTTAAAGAGAAGACCATCAATAAGCACATATGGAATAGATTGCAGCCTCATATGCCCCCTCTTTGATTTATTTAGACCAGGAGGGTATGTGCCCTCAGAAAGGAACATGATCATGTACTTCATCCAGTTGCATGCACCAGTATCTGCATTCTATTCAAGTTCTACATGCGGGAGGTTTTCAATTAGAAATAATGAAGTCGTAGGTTCATTTTGTGCATCCTCAATAAGTTTCTTGCACAATGCGCTGCCTAGTACCAACTTTGTAGCTTTGACAGTCACATCATACTCCATAATTTTGGTAACCCATCGTGCTCTCTTGTTGCTGATCTCTGCTCCCATGATGAAATCTCGAACACTTGCATGTGAAACTAACACCCTGATATGGTTTGTGGAGAGCATGCTTTTGAACTTCTTAAACGTGTGCATGATAACATATACCTATTTCTCCATGTGATTTTATCTTAATTCACAGTCCTTCAAGGTTTAGCTGAAGAAAGCCACTGGTTGCTCTAGTCCTTATTCATTTTCTTATGTTAGGACAAAAGCAACACTTGCATCATCGCCATAATCATAAAGGATGAAATCCTTTGAGTAATCTGGGTTTATGAGTGTTGGTGTGCAAGAAATTTCTTTCTTGATCTTGTTGAAGCTTTCTTTCCCTTCTGTCGTCCATTTGAAAGCTATGTCTTTCTTGAGCATGAGGGTGATGGGCCTTACCAATCTTGCAAAGTTAGGGATGAATCACCTGAAAAAGTTGATTTTTCCGAGGAAGGTCTGTAAGGATTTCTTGTGTGCTACGAAAGAAAGGGTTGGGATGGCTGAAACATGCTCATGATCAATTGTGATGCGATCCTTCTAGACCACATGGCCTAGAATCATGCCCTGTGCCACTTCAAAATTTCACTTCTTAAGGTTAAGAGATACCCCAAACTTTCTACATCTCTTAAAGACTTTCTCCAGGTGTGCCATGTGATCCGTGCTTTGCTTTGAGAAGATAGTGATGTCATCAAGGTAAACCAAGCTGAACTTGTTGATATATCCTTTGAATGCAATATCCATAGTGCACTGAAACATTGTGCTTGTGTTTAAAAGACCAAAGGGCATGTTATAATATGCATATGCTCCCCATTTGGTTGTGAACATTGTTTTTAATTAATCCTCTTCCTTGACCAGTATATGATTGAAACCTGAATACCCATCCAACATAGAGAATCTTTGCGTGCCGCTCATAGTCTGCAGAATCTGCTCCATAGAAGGCAAAGGATAATGATCATTTAAAGATGCCTTATTCAAATCCCTAAAATAAACATAGAGTCTAATTTCACCATTCTTCTTACACACCAAAACTAGATTCATGACCCACGTAGAGTACTTGATGGGAAAATAATCTTTGCCTAAATGAGTTTGGATAACTCCTTTCTCATGAGGGGCTCTATCTTTGGATTGATTAGTCGCTGCTTTTGTTTGACGGGCTTGATACCTAGATCAAGGTTAATGGAGTGTTGAGCAACAATGGGATCAAAATATTTGAGATATTCATACTCCCATGAGAATATATCACTGTATTTTAGAGAGAGAGAGAGAGTCTTTCTTTTCATTATGTGTGCAAGATTTACCGAGCATCAACTCCTTTTCACGTGCAATAATGACTGGGGAGAATTCCTCTTACGCGACACACATATACTTTTCTTCACCCTTGAATTCATCATTAGGGCTAAACATTTGTTCCAAGGTGACCATCCCTTTAGGCAACTTGTTTGTCTTCAACTATATTACTTGGTCACTGTAACTATCATGCAAATCAACTTGCATGTTTGATGAGAAATCAACTTCATTCTGGATGAACTGGACGATTAGCATGTTAGTGTCAAACACTTGCCAACTGGTGTTGTTTTCTGGAATGGATGGTCTAATCACCATCTTGATGTGATGAGTATTTCCTTTGACAAATTCCTCAGCATGAGAGAACTGCAAACCAAGCATGTCCATCTAATCATTTTCCTTGTTCATTTTGTACGACACCACCTGTAGATTTAGAGCATCAAATCTCTCAAGAAGATCCCATACTCTGTGTCTATAATCTTTGAGAAGCTTATTATTTTTTGCACACTTTTTGGTGACTTGGTGGATAACTAGTTTTGTGTCCCCAAAGATCTACAACGCCTTGAATTTATTCTTGTCAGATATGAGCAGACCATGCACAAGTGCCTCATTCTTTTCGATATTGTTAGAACATGTGAACTACAACATGTGTGCAAAGAATAATTTCTCATCATTAGAAGAAATGAGAAAAAATATTGCTCCCACGTCATTTTTGCTTTTGGATCCATCAAATTATAACATCCACAGACCAGGGTTCTCTTCACTTTTCTTGAGCATGCGCAGCCACATAGCTTCTTCTTCAAGGATGAAGTAAGTACCAAGCCCGGTTTCATAAGCTTCCAAATCCTCAGCATATGGATCAAACTTATGGTGTCTCTCTGCCCATTCATCCATCACTAAGTCTAAGATAGGATGCACGAGAGGATTCTCTTCAGAAAATGAAATTTTTATTCTTGGATTAAATAGTTGGTTTGTAAAGGGGATGGGACATATGACTTTACATGATAGGAAAATATTGGCTCATCTTTTATGGTAAATCGGGTACAATACCTTGTCTTGAGTAACATATGGTTCCAATTATAAGACAAGAAACCACCCACTTTAGCAATAAAATCTCTTGACAAACATAAGGAAAATAGAGGGGGTGGATCAATGGTTGACACATCTTGATTTATTTTCAAATTTGGACATGTATGGAGGGTTAACTCAAGATCCTTGATGATTCTTAGGGCAGTGACAATTGAACCATCAAGTTGCAACTCTTTTTGTAAAGGGGCTATACTTTAGACCTAAGACATCAAAAATTTTATTAGGCATGATAGAAGTACTAGCACCTGAGTCAATCATGCAGTTGTGGACAAGATGTTTTCCTATGATCAAGGACATATAGAAAGGTGGGGTTTTAACAACTTTACTTACTTGTTTCTCCTTTTCTTGGTAGATGTTGACAGAAACGTGCGGCTTCTAGACAATTAGATCAACATGTAGAAGTTGAGCTAGAGCTTCATGCAACAAGTCACACTGAGACAGAATAGTGAACACATCCCACATTGTGACATTTATATTTGTCTTCTTCATCTGGTCCACAATGTTGAATGGAAGACCCGCCGACTTGTGCATTTGGGGTACATCAACATCCTTTCTTGATTTTTCAGGTGTAGAAACAAGAGCCTTAGCTGGCATAGAGGTTTGAGCTACCAAAGGAGGGGCATACGCCACTTTAGGAGGGGCTTTGTGAAAAACCTCATATGCTGGAACTTGGGAATTTTTACTGCTGGATGCCTTAGCTACTTGATTTTTATTTTGACGATATGTTTTTGTTGCTGGAATTGAAACTTGCATGTCAGATTCGAGCATTCTCTTCTTTTATATTGTGCTATCAGCAACCTGGGCATGTGGTATGCTTACATCATGTGCAACTTGGTTGATTGCACAAAATTCCTTAGTGCCAAAGAATATCAAATTGGCTTAAGGAGGAGCCTCTAGATTTTATTAGTTCTCAGGTTCACTCGCATTGATGGAAGGCCCACAGTTGGAAGCATGCTACATCATATAAGCCTGTGTGCACGCAACATTGGCATAATGATACTGACTATGAGGCATGTTGCAAGGGAAACACCATTTTGATTGTTACGCCATGTTGTTTTGGACTGGGACAAGTTCCTGGCTTGTGCTGGACGCTATAAGAAGTTGTGTTGGAGGGATAACTTGTAAGGGAAGATGTGCATTAGTATATCATCTATCATTTTGTTGGTTTTACACGTATATTTGGTTTCCATACTAAATTTTCCAATGTTGATTACTTTAGCTATGTGCCTGATTAGAACTGATTTTGTAGGCTTGCGACTGCTGCTTCTCTAAGGAGATGACCTTATTTGGTAAGTTTCTAATTAGGGCCTTCATATCTTCATCTTCTTTCTAATGCACTAGAGAATATGACATAGATGTAATAGGTTGCACGATCTGCATTAGAACCGGAGCAATAGTAGACTGGGGCATTGGAGACATTTCTGGAAATAAGGGAGCGGGAGGCCTAGGAGCCAACTTACCAGCCTGAATGAGAATATGTTTTTCCCTTATTGTAATTATTGTATGCAGCAGGTAAGGTCATACCTCCCATGGATTGAATCATGAATGAGATGTCACTATTAAAATCCCTTAAATAGTATTGGGAAATCATATTAGGACATAAGCCTTAGCACTTGAGGAATTTTGTCCCAAGTCTTTTGGAATCTGATGTTGAAGTTAGTCATCTATTCGTTGGGTTCCCTCTTGGTTGTAGTCAGTTGTTCCACCAAAGATAGGTGATCTGACTTGTCCTCAAAATATTTACATAGGGCTGTTCCAAGCTCATCCTAGGTGGCAATAGCTGCCGGTCTCAAGCCTTGGTACCACTAGAGCACTTTACCCTTGAAAGAGGCTGCAAGCATCCTAACAACAACATCTTCATGCATTATAAAATAAACAGAGCACACATTATCCAAATATTGAATGTGTTTGACGAGGGTGATTTGATTCTCTCTCGTGAAGTATGGAATGCTCTTGAGCGTTGTTGCTGGCATATCATGTTGTGCATTGAGATTGAGCGGGATTTCACTAGTGAAACTTTAAAATTTCCTTGGAGGAGGAGGATGAGGTTGAAGCACCATGGTATGGTGCACTTGTCTATTGTGAGGAGGAGTAGAGTATATGTGGCACGTTAGAGATGGGGATCTCCACATGGAAGATCTATTGCATGTGCTTCTTAGTGAAAGCTGGAGATATTCAAAGGATCTTTCGGCTGAAACACTCTATCTGGTATGAACTCTTCTCATAAAATGTCCTCAAAACTACAAAATAGGAGATCTGCAAATGTTGGGAGTCGCCAGATGTGTTTGAAAGAGCCTCCATAAGCTTGAAATATTAATTCCACACACTAGAACTTAGACATATGAAATTTAAGCTTTCACTGCTTATCCTACTGGGCATGCCAAAAAAATTTGGTCATTCAAACATGCACCCATGTCTCGGATTTGGAAGAGCCGAGTTGTTTGAGACAACAATGGAACCGTATCCAAGTTGTGGGACCTTGCGTGATTGAGATAGATCTCTGGAGAAGGCCAGCGCCTCTATCTATTTCTACTGCTACTGCTACTCCTAATGTTGGAAGGGGAAAACTAAGCTAAAATGCCAAGGGACCAAGGATAGAAGGATAACAGAAAGGAAAACTAAACTAAGGGAGGTGATAGCACTAGAAAAAGAGGGGTGAAAACTATCTATTTTGAGTGAAAATGAAGGAGAAATCGTGAGGGAAGGCTAGGCACGCGTAGCACAAGACAACAAGTATATACACCATCAATTTCATGAAACACAACCAAAAATTGATGATGCAAGGAATTTAAAGTGACATAACAGGCATGCAATGTAAGAGGGAGGCAAGAAAGAAGAATACAAACATGCTAAGGAAGAGAATAGCCACCAAACGATGCTTTTATTACTTCCAAGGATGCACAATCTATTACAATGGTGCAAGAGGATGATATCCACATACAAGAGCTAGATATGGAGATCTGCAACTCAAAATACAAAGATATGGAGTCCTTAGAAAATTCTAGAGTAGCAAAAATTTCCAACATTAACAATGCTCCAAACTCTTACATTTATAGATGAATCGATGGAAAAAGAAGAGGAGGAGGGAAAACCGGAGTTTGAAATACAACCACCAAAAACAAACATTCAATTCCTAAAAATCCATCTACATATATGGCAAATATGCCTCCCTAAGTCTGTTTGGTGTGTAGGAGAAGGAAGGAGGAAAAATCCATGTCAAATGAAGTGGTTGTAGCAATAAGATCTTCTCATCAATTCCTAGAAAGGAACTTTCCCATTTCTCACCTACCATATCCACCAAGATTTTGAATTTGAATATTAAACACTATAGCCTACGTCAACAAATATCAATTGAGACTAGGCACACGCCGATCAGAGCTCTGTAGAAAAATATATGGTTGTCAGAAGATTGTTAGAGCCATCTGTACACATAAGACACACGGCGCGCGCGGATTGGCTGAAAGGCTGGCCAATTGTTTGTCATTTCTACCAAGTTTCATACACTGGTTGGTTGCATGTAACACACTCAAACTTTTCAGAGGATGACGTGGTATAGAAGGGCACAAAATAAGGCACAAAGGCATACACGCGAAAGAATGAAGTGCAAGAGGAAAATAAAGGAAGGGTGCACATAAAGGTCACATGTGCGAGAGATATGGGAGAAATTCCTTAGGAAGAAATGTATGGTCAAGGCGTAACTGTTACAAAGTAATGTGCACGGTGCACGAGAGGGATAAGGACTTAGCTTATTTTGAAGCAAGTGCAAGGTACACATATAGGATGCATAACTGCTTGGAAGAAGGCGAGTGCGAAGAAATTACGCATGAGGGGAAAATGGAACAAAGAGGAAAATGAAAATGAAAGGATGGAGAAAATGGGAAATATGCAATGGCACTCGAGGAAATTGTAACTAAGTGAATGTGCGGAAGGGATAACCGAAGTGCATGTAATTTGCAATGTAGAACCATAGAGCTAGAATGTGAATACAAGTTGCCCAAATAACTAGGGAAGTTATTTGGATAACACATACGTCATGAGAGTTGAGTAGAAGATCATCTATGTGAAGTAAGTGAAATAAATCAACTGAGTAATGGTGATAGGAATCAATAGAGGTTGACAAGAATTAACTGACTACATTTATGAGGAAAATTAATTTTTTTTGAAGGGTTGTACAAAATTTCTATTGGTTATGGAAAATAGATGGAAGGAATGTTTGTGATAACTTTTTTATTTCTATAATATAATTGATCTATGTGTATGTCTAGAAATTATTGAGATGGAAAGGAGAGAGAAGTTTTAATCATTTGGAATAGAGGCAGTCCAGGAGATATTTATGGCTGATATGTTTTGAACAATAAAATAGAAGTATGGTTATTTCATAAGTGAGACTAGACCTCGTGTGAGTTCAATAACATGCTTTAATGATTCAAGATATATATTTATTTCATGGGGAATGGGAATTAAATTTACCTCACACTTTGGATGTTTGTGATGGTTCAAACCATAATATTATGTCACACAAATTCACCAATTCATGCTTATACCACCAAAATAATTAGCGCCCACATTCATGACAAGCTCAAAATATATTTTGGATTTCATGGATAGGTAAGGAAAACCATGAAAAGAGAATAATACTATTTTATAATAAATGATTTCCTATCCAAAACTAGGTTCATGGAATCATGAACTAAAATAATGAAATAGAAAACCACAATAATGTGCGACATACCATTATGTACAAAACCTTAGTAATTAATTCAAATGTTTGAGTATTGGTGAATACCATTAGACCTACCAAAATAAAAAATCATAAAACTACACAGGGAAACATTTAGTTTAGATATCACATATAATAGTAGTACGTCAACCCAAACAACCACCCCTATGAGCTACTCTTTCTCATGGTGTTAAAATTATTCCTCCTAGTCTTGAAGCACTCCATTCATGATTTAGGATCACTTTGTAATAGCCTTCAAACACTCCAACCTAGGAAACCTTTTGGAACTTGAGTGGATTTCACCTTCTTTGCAAGTTAGTTTCCCCAACACAATATTTACAAACTCAGATCCAATATTATCTCCCAAATTGAACTCAACTACTCTAAAAAAAGTCTTGAACTATTCTAGAATCTTCAAAGGAGAGATTGTAGTCACAGATCCTATAGTAGCAGATATCGTTGCATAAATATGGTACTATAGGATAATGTTTTGTGTGGAGGTAGAAAGAGGAGTGAGGTGGTGGAGAATGGACTCTACTAGACAAGCATATGTTAGACACAATGTATGTTTTAATAATGCTAAGAGTAAATAATTATGATTAGTTGGAGAGAGCAATTAAAAATATTTATTTACACACTCTGTGTTGTTATATGTTGTCGGATACTTTTTGTACTTGATGTTATATGGTGATTTTATTTGGATATCTACTAGCAATCATACATGAAATGTATGATGGAAACGATGAAGGGGATCTAGTGAAAGAGTCAAAATGGAGGGAAAGAAACAATATGAGAGGAATAAAGGTGAAGAAGAAGGGGTTTGAGGGTATAAAAGTGTAAGGGTAGGGAAATTGGAATGGGGAAGTATTTGAAAAACTCCACCCTCGAATGACCACATGATTTTTTTTTAATCATTTGAAGAAGATAAGGATGGTTGTGTAAGATATTGATGTAATTGTTTTTGTATATATCTTAGAACATAAGGAGTGGAATAACAATATTAAAAAAGTGAAAAATTGGTTACAACTTCATCTCTTAGAGTTATTGGGTAGTTGTAAAAAATGTAAATGTAAGGGGAATTTGTATGCATGCTTCATGGGACACAACAGAGACAAGAAGAAGTGGAGTGGACCTAGAATTCATAATAGCAATTGCATACACATTTTGGATTAGGGTTTTTCCCCAGCTATTAGGACAATGAAAATTTGATTCCTCAGAAACACTTGTGATGGTGTCATCTGTTAACAAACATTATCGTCAATGATATAACATCTCTAACAACATCATTCATGTAAACCTAAATGGTGAAGAAGGAACACTAATCTAAAACTGAGCACCTTTAGGGAATGGGCTTATGAACTAAAGGAATATTTTATTTATTGATTGAGATTTTCTATTTTCTATTTTACTTTTTATGGCGTCAAGTTTTTTGAGTGCATGCCATTTAATTTTCCAGACAAGGTGAAGACATGAACATAAATTCAAAAATAAAAAGGTGGGAATTAAAACCCCACAGGTTTCACACCTATTCCATGGCTCATATTATTCACACCCAAATAACATATACTATATGTGCTCCAGTATATTGTTGGGGTTAATCACACCAGTTGTACAGGCACATATTCAGATCTAAGCATACAAGAAATAAATATGGAAATAAACTAGAAGAAATAATACACAAGATATAATGTGGTTCACCCAGTGTGGGCTACGTCTACCAAGAAACAACCAATATATTATTCAAAGCTTTAACAGGGTATACACAAATGAAGATCTCCAACCTTCTGCACCTATCCCAGATGTATAGTACTTTCTTCCTCATAAGCTTCTCTTTTCTCTCTCCAAGAATTATCTCTTTACAATTCTCAATTCTTAATAAGTTCTCTCTTTCTAACCCTATATTTCTAGCTTATATATGTATATACAAACTTAGGACACTTTAGCTATGCAATTATAATCATTAGATCAACTTTATATCAAAGGTTAGATCTAATTCCTGTGAGTTAAATAAAACAATCACACACAGGTAATTGATGTCAGTTACCCTAATTGATGTCAGTTCCTCCTTGCTTTGACCAACACCAGTCACCAGGTGACTGACATTGGTTACTGTGTATTCCAGCAAGTTAATAAATCATGCTAATGTAAAGAAATTAAGCTCCATAACTGAACAATATCCCACTTGGAGATAAATTGTTGCACTGTACCGTACAATTCCATTCTTGGATCCTTTCCTTGGCCTCTTTCTCCCTCTTCAAGTCTCAAACTTGAATACCAACATAAGTGGAGTGTAGCTCTACCTTCTCCTTTTCCAATGACTTTATTAGCATATCTGTAGGGTCCTCATTTGTATGAATTTTCTCCAATTTCATCTTCCCATCCTCCAAAACCTATCGTATGAAGTGATATCTCAATAGAATGTGTTTTGTTCTTGAATGAAACATTGATTTCTTTTCTAGATGAATCAAACTTTGACTATCATTGTATAATTTTCTATCATCTTGCTCCTTTCCCAACTCTTCCATGAACCTGCTTATCCATATTGAATCTCTTTGCTAGCCTTTGTAGCTGCAACATACTCAGCCTCTATAGTAGACATGGCCACAACCTTATGCAATCTTGAAATCTAGCTAACTATCGTCCCACCTATTGTGAATACATATCCAGTGGTGCTTCTCCTACCATCCAAATCTCTAGCCATATATGAATCAACATAGCCATATAAAGAAATATATGACCCTCCAAAGCATATTTACATGTTGGATGTTCCTCTCAAATACCTAAGAACCCATTAGACTGATTTCCAATGCTCTTTACCTATATTTTCGATAAATCTGCTTACAACTCCCATTGTTTGTGCAATGCTTGGTCTAGTACAAACCATAGCATAAAAAAGACTTCCAATTTCTGAAGCATATAGAACTCGTGCCATGTACTCGACTGCCTCATGTGATGTAGGAAACTGATATTTTCTCAATTTGAAGTGTCCAACCATAGGTGTACTTACTGTTTTTGAATTTTACATATTAAACCTTTCCAACACCTTATTGATATAATGTTCCTAAGAAAAATACAAATTCTTGTTCTTCTTGTCTCTGTGAATTTGCATGCTAAGGATTATATTTGTAGCTCCCAAATCCTTCATTGTAGATGTGTGAGATAACGTTTTCTTAATCTCAACAATGTCATGTATAATAGATCCTGCAACAAGCATATCATCCACATACAGTAACAAAATAATAAAGCGTCCATTTTCAAGCTTCTTGAAATAAACACAATAGTCAGATTCACATCTCATATAACCATGCTCATGCATGAAACTATCAAACCTCAAATACCATTTCCTTGGGGCTTTCTTGAACCCATACAAGCTCTTTTTTAACATGCACACAAGCTTCTCCTTACCCTTGACTTCACAACCAAGCGACTGTTGCATATAAATCTCTTCCTCCAAATCACCATGAAGGAAATCCATCTTGACATCAAGTTTCTCTAAATGAAAATATTCTATTGCAACTAAACTCAATACAATATGTATGGAAGTCATTTTTACTATAGGAGAAAATATTTCACCAAAATCAATACCTCATTTATGTGCAAAAAATTTTACCGCAAGCCCTTCCTTGTATCTTTTTTGTCCACCCTCTTCTACCTAGATCTTATAACCCCATCTATTCTACAGTTCCCTTTTACCAAATGACAACTTAACCAAATCCCATGTCTGGTTCTGTTTCAAGGAGTCCATCTCCTCATCTATGTCATGCTCCCATTTATTGTGGCCTTCATCATGCATGACTTCTTCAAAACTCTTTGGTTCACCACTATCATTCAATGAAAAATAAGATAAGGGAGGTGTACATATTTCTGGAGGTCTACTTATGCTTTGTGATATTCTCACTAAGATTTGGGGTGCCGGAGGCTCAATCTACTCATTTTGTAAATTTTTATCAATCTTAGATAGTGACCGATGGTGGTCACCTGTAGCCGATGCCAGTTTGACTAACTGATGTTGGTCTCCTATAACTGAAACTAATTTGGATAACTAACGTTGGTCTGGATCTTCTGTAATCAATGTCAGTTCAGGAGATCGATGCTGGTCTGGTGTCAATCGACACCAATTATTGTGTAGACCTGTAGGTGTCACTTTTGAATCCTAGAATGCATTTTCATCCACAAAAGTTTCAACCATTTTATCTTTAGGTACCAAAACTTTATAACTGTACATTCTATTTTCATTCCATTCAATGTCATGACTCCTAACAATCTTAGAATCTTCTAAATCCCAAAAATGGAATCCGAAATCACTAGAGCCATAACCAATAAAAGTGCATCTCTTGGATTTAGCATCCAACTTATTTCTATTTTCTCTATCGACATGCACAAAAGCTTCTGAACCAAATATTCTAAGAAAAGAAAGATCTACCTCTTTTCCATTACAATCTTCTTCTGGTATTCCACCATGTAGTGCAATTGAAGGCCAATAGTTTATCAAATAAATCGGCGTATCTACTACTTCTACCCAAAATTTCAAAGGTAATCTAATTTATATCCTCATGCTTCTTGCACGTTCCATGATTGTCATGTTCATTCTTTTGGAAACACCATTCTCCTGTGGTGTTCTAGGAACCATTATTTCTCTATGTATTCCATTCACTCAACAATAATCATTAAGAACCTTGCTGCAGTGCTCACCACCATTTTCAGATCTAAAAAATTTTACCTTTGAATTTGATTCATTTTTAACAAGGGATTTTCATCTTTTAAAAGTCTCAAAAACATCTTATTTACGTTTAATACAATAAACACATATCTTTCTTGTGGCATCATCAATGAAAGCCACATAATATTGGGATCCTCCATTAGAAGCTACCTAGGCTGGTCCCCACACATCTGAGTGAACAAGCTTCAATTTTTACTCCTTTATTACCCCAAATTTGATAAATCTCACTCTTTTTTTCTTTCTAAAGATACAATGCTCACAGAAATCAAGATATACATCTTTTAAATATGATAACTTACCCTTATCCTTTAAGATCTGCATTCCTTTTTGACTCATATGGCCTAGCTGATTATGCCACATGCTTACATCTGAATCTAAAGTAGATAGCACAGAAAAGGAATTAGTAATATAGGTAGACAAATACAATTTTCCTACCTTCTTTCCTCTTGCTACAACAATATATTCCTTAGTAACTTTCCAAGATTCAGTTGTGAATATAACCATACAACTAGATTCACCTATTTATCCTACAAAAATAAAATTTATCTTGAGGCTTGGCACATGCCTCACATATTTCAATATCCATGTATTTTCATTCTATAATTTTAGATGAAATTCTTCTTTACCAATAATATTGCATGGTTTATCATCTCCTAAATAAACATGCCCAAAATCACCCTAGACATAATTTCTGAAATAACCCTTATTAGGGGTAGCATGGAAAGAAGATCCTGAATCCAAAACCCATGATTCAATTTTATATCCAAGGAGAGAATAAGGACATCTTGTATTACCTCAGATGAAAAAACATTAACCTCTTTACCTTTCTCTTGTACATTCTCTTTGTTTTCCTTGAACCAACAATCCTTATTTGCATGTCCTTTCTTTCCACAATTATAGTAGGTTATTACTTTACCTCTGAATTTAGATCTACCATTCTTAGACTTTGATTTCCCATTATTCTTGCTCTTGGATCTCTCCTTCTACCTTCCTTTGCTTTCTATATTTAAGGAATTTCCAAATGATAATTCTCTTGTACTTTTCCTACGTATTTCTTCATTCAAGATTATACTAACCACATTATCAAAATTAAAAATATTAGTAGCATACGTTGTATTATACCAAGTTATCCCAACTAACTGGAAAATAGCATAAGAATAAAAGTTATTTCACTTCATCATCAAACGAAATATTCACCGATTTTAATTGATTTACAATAGACCGGAAATCATTTAAATGACTTGATGTAAATTCACCTTCTTGCATCTTTGAATTAAATAATTTCTTCATCAAACAAACTTTATTTGAAGCACTAGGTTTTTCATATAAATTAGCTCAAGATTTCATCAACTCTACCGAGGTTTCTACTTCAGTAATATGTAAAGCCACAGATGTTGTCAGGCTCAATCTTATAGATCCCAATGCCTTTCTATTAAGAATTTTCCATTCTTCGTCAGGAATCTTTGTAATTTTGGCTTTCAAACTTATCAAATCTATATTTTCCATCTTCTACCATTGTTGTAGCTCCCACTCAATCAGAAATCCCTCCGTGAGTAAATTTTTCAACACACAAAACTCTCAAACAAGAAATCTCTGATACCAGTTGTTGGGGTTAATCACACCAATTTTACAAATACATATTCAGACGTAATCATACAAGCAATAAATACGGAAATAAACTAGAAGAAATAATACACAAGATATACGTTGGTTCACCAAGTGTGGGCTACGTCTACCAAGAAAAACCAATATATTATTCAAAGCTTTAATAGAGGATATACAAATGAAGATCTGCAACCTTCCACACCATTCCTAGATGTACATTACTTTATTCCTCACAAGATTCTCTTTTCTCTCTCCAATAATTCTCTCTTTACAACTCTCAATTCTTAATGAGTTCTCTTTTTCTAACCCTAGATTTCTAGCTTATATATGCGTATAAAAACTTAGGGCACTTTAGCTATGAAATTAAAATCTTTAGATCAATTTTATATCAAAGGTTACATATAATTCCCATGAGTTAAATAAAACAATCACGTATAGGTAACCAATGCCGGTTACCCTAATCGATGTCGGTTCCTCCTTACTTTGACCTATAATGGTCACCAAGTGACTGACGTCGGTTTGCTGACTGACGCCGGTTACTATGTATTCCAGCAAATTAATAAAACATGCTAATGTGAAGCAATTAAGCTCCATAACTCAACATAAATTTCATATATTGGTTTAAATTGATTTAAAAAATTGAGAGGTGAAGAATTTGGGGAGTTATTTTGATATGTATGTAGGGCTTATTAAAATATATTCTTTATCATGGAGAAAATAAGCAAAGAATATTTTCAAGGTGGTTATGATTAAATAAGTATTGAACTCAACATGTGTCAATTACATCAAAATAAGTAAAATAAGTATTGAGTAACATGTGTCCACCAAATAAAAAATAATTAAATTGTGTTACAGGACAAATGATCTTATGCAATGTCGAGAGTGAAGGAATGCATTACAGGGGCATCACCGAAGATGGCGACAAGGATGTCATTATGGAGGAGTTGCACTATGAGAGTATAACATTGTTTCTTATGCTTTCACATCTGCTTATGCCAGCTTCAACAAGAATAACAACATGACATCATGTGAGGGGATTAATGCTTTCATTTCTTCATCAATTGAAAGCACATCTCTAGCTATGAAATCCTATTGTGAATGAATATGAAACCCGTGTATGAATTTCGTTAAGCCGTCCTTTAACAACTAAAGTAATCATTATATACCACACTTTTCTACTTGTCATAATTTCCTACTTGCATTTCTTATTTGGAGTGGAAATGCCAAAGGGGATGCGTCAAATAAGTTAAACTTAAGGGAGAAAAACATTGGAGGAGGAAAAGAGGAAATGAATAGGTGATTTGAGGGAGGATAAGTAAATGGGAGGGCACAATGCTTTGGGAAACCATTGTATGAAACTCCTTTTCCTTATAATAAGGCCCATATGAAATGCGTTTCATATTATCGAGCTTAAGAATAACATTGTACCGCATTTATTTTAAGCCATATGGAGGGGTCATTATGTCATTTCCACTAAATTTAACATCAATTCTAGGGCATGAACAATGATTCCGTAACAACTAAAGAAACATAATATTTTTGAAAATATGGTTAAAATGAGGTCTGTTATTGTTTTATTTTATTTTTCACGGTGGTAAGGTTCTCAATTGGCATTTAATTTACTAGATAAAAGGAAGACATGGATGAAATGCTCAAAATAAAAATGGTGGAAATTACATACTTCCATGTCCCACACATATTCCACTTCTCAAATTGTTCCCACCCAAAATATATTTGCTATCTGTGCTCCACTTTATTGTCTCAATCTTGCTTGCATTATTTAGGTGAGTGTAATTTGCCATTAAAAGGGCCAAAATAAAAAATAGGAAAAATATGATAGGTGGCAAATTCCAAACCTAACCATAATAACATATTCTTTTCACCCTTTGTGGCTACACTTTTCATTTTTAAGATCAACTAATTGTAGGAAAACAAGTGATTCTAGACACCCCAAAATTACACACCTGTTTCCACTTGCTCCCAGTGCTATCCTAATACACCCTATTATTCACCCATTTGTGATTAATTGATTAAATTGATTAATTCATACACATTAGACCCTGTAGATTAATTAAATTAATCCCTAGTACCCCTTTTGTACCCCTGTAGCTCAGTTAATTATACTTTATTAATTAAATGATTAATTAATTAAGTATGTGCACATCCTAGTCAACCACCACTTGGTCAACATCCACTTAGAATCCACTTGGACTCCATATCCTCATCTTAGTTGACTGCACTTCTAGAATCCTAGAAAGATGGAGGCAATTGAATTGCACGTACAACCACCTTTCCAGATGCAACTTCTAGAATTAATTCATTTATTTACCCTAAATGCCCTGACACTACTGTTACTTCCTCTAATGTTATTTTTAGCATGTGCATTCAATTGTGTATAACTAATTTCCAACTACTCCTGCCTCTATAAATTACAGGCTTACTCTCTTACAAATCCTCTTGGATTTAAGTACAACAACTATGCTGAATTTCCAAGCCAAAATATTTGTGTTTGTAGCATTTGCACTCACATTTGTAGAACATTCAAGAGCACCCACATCCATTTATTAGGTTCAAAAACAAAGTTTCCACAACCTTTAATGAGGTTTGCACTGAAGGATTGCAGGGAGTTTTGCATTGTATTTTGTTTGTCTTCCATTCTCAGGTATTTTTCATTACATACATTAATAACTAAGCACCTCCAATGGTTTTTCATACAAGCCTTTTTTGGAACAAAGTTGCATGTGGATGGTCTTGGGATCGAATCCTAGGCACTCAAATTTTGTTAACAAGGTGTTGATGTTATTCTAACAGTATGGGAAGCAGGTGAAGATATGTTGTAAGGAACTAGTAGCCTATAGGTCAAGCCATAATCTTCAGACCAATAGAATGAGATTCATCTAGAAGCTCTTAAACCCATTGTTCACATTTTTTTGACTCAATGTAGAATTTTGTTGGGTAGAGGCACAAAGTTGTTCTGCACCCTGGTGAATTTTGTAGAGTAAATTGCTACATGATTTCATGGAGACAACAATGGAAATGAGAGTAGGTGAAGATTAAAACATTATATAATAGAAGAGTGATTATTTGGATTTCACCACATATAAAGTGACACGTGGATAGTTTTAAGGAGGCCAGACATCAACGTCCAAAACAATTTGCATTTTTTATTTCTTTGTTATCTTTCAGAGGCAGTAGCCCTCACTTCCATTTGGAAAATTACTTCAACACAATTAGAATACACGTATGATAAAATGGATAGAGGAATAGGAGGGAGGACACAAATTTAAATTTTTGGAGGCATTGGAGGTGGTGTATACACATTGAAGCCCGCACTAGAAGTTAGAACCAAATATGATAAAGTGGATGGTGGAAGAAGAAGAAAGAGGACACCATTTTTAGGTTTTAGAGGCATTAGAGTTAAAAGAGAAGAAGCTGCACAAAAATAGGACATTAGTTCTTTGATCAAGTGGTTTTATAAGAAAAAAATTATGGAGGAAAAATTATAAAATGTTAGATATGTGCCAACAAAGTTAAATTTTGGATCCCTTCGCGGCGTGGTTTTTACCTCACTTCTAAAAAGGGGTGTGGGGGACATGTCACCCCTAATCATGTCGCAAGGGGTCTAGGGGGTATCGACATGTTATAGAGCCCTCCACGGCGGAGCCAAAAATTAAGGAGTCAATCCCTTTTTTCTAGAAAGACGAATTCAACCAAATTCTATTTTTAGGAAGGAAAATCCTAATGGTGTTTTTCACTCTATTTTTAGAAGGAGGAATCCTAACTATACTTTTCCAATTAGGTGTATATATTTTTGTGGAGATCTAAAGTTTCTCATAACAAGTTTTCATGTAATTTTTTCATCTTGAGTTAATAAAATTTTGATATCTTACACCATGGATGTTTCCCTAAGCACTCAGCTGGGTTTTTACCACGTAAATATGGTGTTCGTCTCTTGCATGTTTAATATTTTGTATATTTCATTTATCTTTATCTCTGTAAAATTTTATTTTGTTATTCAAATTTCTATGTATTCATTACTGCAAAGTCTGTGAATTCCTAACACAAAATTGGATAGCTTGATATTCACTAGGCTATCACATTTTGTTGAGTGGATGATCACCTTCTATTTTTAAATCTAAAGAACAAAGAATAAATAATTTGAAATTTGAAATCCTTTACATAAACCATAATAAACATAAACAACAAATTACACTAAAACATTTTCAAGAGAAGCTTTAAAACGCTTGGATTTATTAATTCCTGCATCATTTGGGGATTTTAGATCCATCCCCTTATAGTTCACTTACAAGATTTGTTGGGGAAGACTAGTTTCTAAAGATATATTTATCACCCATGAGATCATTCATGCCCTTGTTTAAAGTACATGAAAATTTTCAAAGTTGATAAAATTGGGTATCAACATAAGTTTCCATGTTCTTACAAACTTAGTGAAAATTCTGTTCAAACTGTACTTTTTGGTCTAACTGAAATTACCAAACAAGCTCGATTTATTATTATTATTATTTAATTAGAAATTTAAAGCATTTAAATTAAAAGAACTTCAACACAAGATAAAAACGAAACAAGAAACACTAATACCTAAGCACATAAAGGAAAAACTCTATACATAATATATTTGTTTATTATTCTGTGTAATTAGTTTTTATTTTCAAATATCATCATATATGTATAGTATTTATTATTTATATATATATATTATGTTGGTAATTTTTTTAAACTGAACTGAACCGAACCTATTGAAAAAAATTTAACTTCCAAACCTTTCGAACATGGTAACCATGGTATAAACTAAGCCTCTAATTTGGTAAGGGGTAAATTGGTGATTTTAAATGAACAATTCAAAAAAAAAAATGGAAGTCTAGCCCTAAATTCTCTGCATTGATCAATGGAAGTATGGCTAATCTTTTTCAAATCCACCAGTGGTTTGAGAGAGGGTGATCTATTGTCTCATTTTCTCTTCATAGTCATGGATGAAAATTTTGTAATGGCAATCAAAGGCACAAATTTAGTGGGCAGAGGATTTATGTGATTTCCGTTTGAAACATATCTATTTAGAGAACTAAATGAATATGAAGCCAAAGAGATAAAAAAAAATTAGATTCACAAATAGGCCTCAAGCTGAGAAAAAACCGGAGATATGTTTTATTAATTCTTAGGGTCATCCTCGAGCCTTCAAAATTGGCAAACTACCAAGGAAATATTTGGGCATCCCATTGTTTCTAGGTGTTGGGAAGTGTAGGATTTGGAAGAAATTCATATAAATTCTAATCAAACTAACTTACTTGACAAGGGTAAATGGGGATTCGTCTATCCTGACAACAGGATGCAATTACCCCCATAAAAAGCATCATAACATGCCATAGGAAATGGCATACATGTAATGCCAATTTGCGGGACCCGCATCCTCCTCCGTGGCATGTAGTCAACACCACCCTATCACCATCCTGTCCATGACTCATGTCAATTCTCGAGGTTGATCCCAAGGAAAATTCTATCCATACAAAGGTAGAGAAATTGGAGGAGGAGAGGATGTGAAAAGGTTGTGACATTTAATGCATCTCTTTGGAAAAATTGCCCCATTCCATCGATTAAACAAGCAACAAAAAATTTAAGCGCCAAAACTAGGAACTCTGCAACTTTATTTGCAGAAGGCCGATTGTGGGAGAATTGACAAGAATTAGTGAGGTCCATTGTGTGAGAATTGGCGAGAAGCCTTAGATCTTAAAAAAATATTCACGTGAATAAAACTACTTGAGGCTATGCATTTTTCAGATTTTAAAATTGTTCACGGATAGGTATTTTTTTTAATTTTTTTGTAAATTTATAGAGCAATTGTGTGTGAGGTATTTATTTTTCTGTAACAAAATTTCTTTTAAAAAACATGGCTTCCATGAATGAAAAATAAAATATACCTTTTAAAAAAGGGGGTAGCCAATAGGTAGATGAACCAACCTATTACTAATGCTAAAGTCCCAAGAAACACTGAGCATTAAAAGGTTACCTTCTTCACAATTCAATGTCAAATGTGGCCTAAAAATTTGGTTTGAAATGACCCTGTAATAATCCTCACTTACTGATGCTAAACTCCCTTGAACCACCGAGCATTAAAAGGCTTCCTTCTTCAAAATTCAATGCCAAAAGTCGGCCAATAATGTCCTTGCAAACGACCCTGCAATAATCCTCCCATCATTTTCATTGTATATAAAAAGTGTGAAACATATATGGATTATGTGAAGAGCCAAATGCTCTGGGACCAAATGCAATCTCATTTTTCACATACGATCAAACGTGATAGCCTGTGTATATCACAAATTTTGACTACCAATATCCTAATGCATTGTTTGTGTCATTTGTCACATACACACAAATGTGGCAGCCTATGTATACCAAAAATTTTGACTACCAGTATCCTATTATGTTGTTTGCATATTTTTTACTAATATTATCCTATTATGATGTTTACGTCATTTGTCACATACGCGTAAATGTGATAGGTTGTATTTACCAAAAATTTTGACTACTAGTATTCTATTGAGCTATTTAAGTTGTTTGTCACATACACACAAACATGATAACCTATGTATACAAAAAAAATTGATTACTAGTATCCGATTACGTTTTTTACATCATTTTTTACATACGTAAAAACGTGACAACCTTTATATACCATATATTTTGACTAACAGTATCTAATTATGTTGTTTACGTCATTTATCACATATGCGCAAACGTGGAAACTTGTGTGTACCACTGATTTTTACTACCAATATCCTATTGTGTTGTTTACATCGTTTGTCACATACATGTAAACGTGACAGCCTATGTATACCACAGATTTTGACTACCAGTATCCTATTGTGATGTTTGGGTCATTTGTCACATACGCATAAATGTGGCAGCCTATGTATACCACATATTTTGACTACCAATATCCTATTATGTTGTTTGCATCATTTGTCACATACGTGTAAACATGGCAGCCTGTGTATACCAAATATTTTAACTACCTATATACTATTACGTTGTTACGTCGTTTGTCACATTCACAAAAATGTGACAGCCTATTTATACCACATATTTTGACTACTAATATCCTATTACGATGTTTGCATCATTTTTCACATACGTGCAAATGTGACATCCTGTGTATACCACAAATTTTGACTACTAGTATCATATTATGTTATTTGCATCGTTTATCACATATGCGTAAATGTGACAACCTGTGTATAACAAATATTTTGACTACAAGTATCCTAATATGTTGTTCACGTCATTTGTCACATATGCACAAATGTGACAGCCTGTGTATACCATAGATTGTGACTACCAGTATCCTATTGCATTATTTGTGTCGTTTTTCACATACACGCAAACACAACACCCTATGTATACCACAAATTTTGACTACCATTAACCTATTGCATTGTTTGCATCATTTTTCACATATGCGCAAATGTGGCAGTGTGAGTATACCACATATTTTAACTACTAGTATCCTATTCTATTGTTTTTGTTGTTTGTCACAAATGCACAAACATGATAGCCTATGTATACAACATATTTTTACTACCAGTATACTATTGAGATGTTTTCATCATTTGTCACATACAGACAAACATAACAGCCTATGTATAGCATAGATTTTGACTACCAGTATCCTATTGCATTGTTTGCGTCATTTTTCACATACGCGCAAACGTAACAACTTGTGTATACCATAGATTTTGACTACAAGTATCCTATTGTGATGTTTGAGTCATTTTTCACATACGCGCAAAAGTGACAGCCTGTGTATACCACATATTTTGACTACCAATATCTTATTGTGTTGTTTGCATCATTTTTCACATACACGCAAACGTGACAACCTGTTTATACCACAAATTTCGACTATAATAATCCTATTCTGTTGTTTATGTTGATTGTCACAAAGGCACAAAAGTGAGAGCATATGTATACCACATATTTTGACTATCAGTATCCTATTGCAATGTTTGTGTCATTTCTTACATACGCACAAATGTGGAAGCTTGTGTATACCACATATTTTGACTACTAGTATCCTATTACATTGTTTCCGTCGTTTTTCACATACACACAAACATGACATCCTGTGTATACAACATATTTTGATTGCTAGTATCATATTCTGTTGTTTACATATTTTTTCACATACGCACAAACATGACAACATGTGTATACCAAATAATTTCACTGCTTGTCAAATACACACAAAAAAATGACATCCTGTGTATTCCACAATTTTTCACTCCTAGTATCCTAGGCAATGAAAGCATTACTTTAGTAATTTATAGTATACTTTATTCATGGTTTTAATTTTTCTAAATATTTTCATTTTAACTACACATTGAGTTATGTCATTCTCGCTACAAACTACTAAAAATTTATATGCATCTTCCTACGCTTACCAAATATAAAAAAAGTCTAAAACTACTAACACTTTTTTTTATAGGAGGATCAGTCCAAGACATTTGTGTTTATAAATAAAATTACTAATCTTTGTTTTGCAAAGCCTCCTCTTGAAGACCCAATCACAGATTCTTTATCATTTAATTTTATTGTTTTGCATTATCTTGCTTGTGTATTTTGCATCATTGTTTGTTTATCCTAAAGGTGAAACCGTGTAGGATTTACTGTTGTGTCTTAGGATTATCTTAAGGATCAAAAGCGGCTAGCCTTTCCATTTTTGTTTTTATAAGGGAAATGTGATGTGGAAGTGAAAACCATGCACTTTCCATAGTCCTAGAATCCTCGTGAATGTGGATTTCACCTCCACGCACATAGACACACATTGTGTTTTGGCGGGGTATATAAATTCTTGGAGAGATGTCATTATTAGCTAAGAAATTGCTTATTTCAAGAGCAACGTGAAGTGAGGGGATTCCATGTCCTAAAACCTAGGCCTCAGACAAAAACCTTGCAACATGGACTTGGGCCCCATGTACTGCAAGTTATATCGGGTAATCCCCTAGTGAGCTCATATATCCTAGTTTAGGAAACCTTTTGGCTACATATCAAGCTATTATGTAAGGATTCCAAAATTCCCAAGATCACTCATTAGCCGACCCCACATTGGCACATAATGGTAAGCCAAGAGTGGAGCCATCTTAGTGTGTGGTATTGAAAATGAGCAATAGCTTGATTATAATCCTACTTTAATAGTTAGGTTATGTATTGCATGTTGGTTGCTTTCTTGTGAACACCCTTAACCATCATATTACCTTGAATTTTGAATCAATCAAACATCATCATAATCAACCATACTTAATCAAATAATCACAACCAAAATCCCATCACCATCCTTAATCAACCAACACAATGCAAACATGACAACCTGTGTATACCCCATATTTTGACTTCCATAATCCTATTACGATGTTTGCATCATTTTTCACATACACACAAACACGATAGCTTGTGTATACCATAGATTTTGACTACCAATATCCTTTACATTTTTTGTGTCATTGATCACATAAGCATAAAAATGACAATCTGTGTATACCACAGATTTTGACTACCAGTATCATATTACAGTGTTTATGTCGTTTGTCACATATGCACAAATGTGACAGCTTGTGTATACCCCAAATTTTGACTACCAGTATCCTATTACGTTTTTTTACGTCATTCATCACATACATACCAAAATTGAAAGCAGTGTCTAATACCATGCATTCATCATCAAAGCATTCATCCTAATGAATTGAAGTCAAAGAATAAATCACTCTTTCCCTTTTGACCAAACTTCCCCTTTAATTCCCTTCACTACCTTTCTAGCTTCAACAAGAAACTTCTTTCTTCTTACCTTTAATAACTCATTTGAAATCCTAGAACCATGTCACATAACCTCAACCAACCTTCAACTTGACTCAAAGTACTAAAAAACTCCAAACTTCACTTCTTGTCAAAACTGCCTACTAAATGCCCTTAAGACAATCATTCTTGCATGCTCCATAGTTGGATACATCTATAACTACCCACAAAAATATATTAACTCCTTACAATACCATTTATCATCCCCATGTTTTATCCAAAACTTCAAAACCCTACTCCTCTTCTTATTCTCCTTATCACACTTTCCTCTTCCTAGGCCCGCTCTAGGCCTACTAGCCTTGGGACAGTCATTTTCCGTTCCTAACATAATTTGTATGAAGTTTTCAAGCATAATATATGTATATTTGGGAAACCATTAAGGATTTCTAGTTGTCCCTAATTTTTCATGATCTAACTCCACTCTTATGCCCTACATCCTTTGGCAACATGTCTTTCTCACTAGGCTTCTAAACTGAGTCACTTTCCTTGATGAAGACTGTCGACCAATGAAATTGTTATCTCTCGAAAGTACACCCTGTAGAGAGATGGCTGTAGGTTTTCTAATCTTTCACAATTGATCTCTCTTTTTCATAGATACAATGGAAACACCTCAGGTCTGTGGGTATACCTATTTTGAGGTGAGTCTCCAGTATTAAGGCTAGTTCCTTATTGGTGTATTCTAAACTGATTTTTGGGAGTTTGAGAGTTAAAGATGAGTGGAAAATAATTAAAACTTAAGGTGATACACCAAATTGTATGAGGGATTTGACTGAGTATATGCACAACTGATATGGGAATAATTTTTGATGCACGAGACAATATTTTTCTACAAAATATCTAAGGGAAAAACAATTGATTGTACTGAGGGAGAATCACAATAGTACTAATAAGTTAACATGCACATTAAAATTAAGCAGAAAAGACTGAGTTTGCAGCAGGGTAAGGTGATTGATCAAGGAATTTTCATTCAAAGGACTAATAGAAACATACACAAGACTGTAAAATAACTTGGAAAGGTAGAAAATACTTCACACTCAGAGGGAAAAAATGTTAAAATTTGCTTCAGTACTCATAAATCCAAAAGTCCTCCAGTAGTTCCCCATGTTCTTTGCAAAGGCACACAATATATAGCAAAAATAAAATTCACCCTCTTCCTAAAAATAGCCTAAGGCTTGTACTCGCCCATGCATCTTATTTTTATCCTTTATTTAATAATAGATAAAGGAATAGAAATAGAGCATGCAATCACAAATAGGCATTAATAGCCTTGATTACAAATAGTCAACTGAAGTTGACTGATCTATTCTTAAGAAAGAGAAGGATGAATAATTTTCTAAAAATAAGGTTGCTTGCTATGCAAGTCTCTCTCCATGAACATGCAACTCTGTCTTCTTCTCTATTCTGTCCTGATGTGAAGGCATGAAAAAAAATACAACTCCCTGTTTGTGAGAAAAATAATTACAATACTTGTAAAATTTGCAAAAATAATTCATCCACTGTGGGGACCACCAGGAGCACATGTGTAATCATAATCAACTCTTATTTTCTAAAAAAATAAGGTAATAAGCCTTCAAAAGGTTTCTTGCATCTGATGTTGACCTCTGTTCTATTCTTTGTGATCACATGAAAAATACATTCCAATTCTTGTACAATGTATCGCCATTAGTGGGCACCACTTGTGGTTGTGAACTCTTGTCTTCATTGGGTTTGGCCACTCTTGTGGACTTGGCATATACTATGGTTTTAAAATAACACAAGGTCACTTATAATAGTCACCATATACATTCGGCCACCTTGGTTATTTGATATAGTCTGCCACCTTTTGGACATACACGATCATGTTTTTCTTGTCGTCTTTGTATGTCTAAATGATATATAATTTAGAAATTCACCTTTTCTATGATCATTGGGTATAATTTGGTCGGCATTTGAATTCAAGGCATACACTATGGCTGGACTTTTGAAATTCGTTTACAATGATTTTATTCAATTGCTGACGTGGGCTATCCCCTTTCCCATAGTGACTCACCCCTTGGTAACTTGGTTGGTGGTATATGTAACTCAAACTAAGTTTTCTTTGATATTCGTTGATCATCTTGAGCCCTTGATCTCTGTACCTCTCTTTTTGATGCCGTCAAACCTTGTACTCAGTGTTAGGGTTTCTGACTGGATATTAAATGTGGTTGGTGGAGATTGACCATGATTAGTTGCTTCGATCATGGAGCTTGATCTTTAGCCCTTGATCTTTGTCCTTTCAATCTGGAGTCCTTGATTTCTGACCATGGTTAAGTTAGGTTGAAACTCACTTCTTGAGCTTGCATGGTCATATAGACTCGTCTCTCGAGTTTGTGCATTAAGGTAACTGGAGCCCATCAATGATCAATTCATTTGGATTTTCTACTTCTGTGGGCGAAGCCCTGGAAAACATTTTCCTTGACGCCATTATTATGTGCATTCAAGCTCGAGCTTTAAGAATTTTATTCTCTGTGTCATTTCATTAGACACTAACATGGTGATGAGATTTGCATTTATGGTTTCTTGTGGTGGTCGTGCCTTGAATTCTCGAGATTTTCTTGTAATCCAACTTTTTGAGTTTTTGCCATGATGTTTACTTTCCTCTTTGTTTCTTAGAGCTCGGCCTGTTCTGTTTGTTATTTGTGGCGAAGCCCTTGAGATTTGAGTTTTCTTTGTGAGATCTTGTGGTTGAAAGGCTTGAGCACCATTATATTTCTTTGTCTTCACGGCTTTTCCTTTCTCTTGAGCTCTGTAGACTTGTGAGCAAAAGCATGTGATTATCTCTTCATTTTCAAAAATTCTATGAAACTCGGCTTTTATCTCTCTTGAATAAGATTTTGAGCTTGGATTTATAGTTCTTTGGATTTTACGAAGCTATACGGGGTTTCTCTGTAACGTTTTCTCCCTTCTCTCAAGCTTTGTACCTCTGGTTTTTTTTAATGACCTCCATGGTGAATTCTGAAGCTCGAAAATCTTCTCTGTTTTTAGGATCTTTCAGTCTATTTGGCTTCCATAGTCGTTATAGGTGAGATAATTTTCTCTTTTACATGTACACTTTATTTTCTTTTCTTCTTTAAATATATCACTGGAACTCTTGGAAAACGTCATGTGGACCATTCTGTTATTTATTGCATCCTGATTGAATCCCGAGTTCAAAAACTTCTCATGGGCATGTGGACCTCTCGCTTCATCATCTGGTTGATACTGAAAGTTTTGACCATTCGATTATCTATGGTGAGTTCTTGTCTTATTAATAACTGCTATTTTAATCATTGAGTTTTGGCTCTGTCTAATGATGCAAGATTTGATGATTTTGGTTGCACTATTTTGAGTTTCAAAATTTTCTTCAAAAAATTGTGTCCGTAATGTGAATACCGTAAAAGCCACCATTTTGAGTTTGGGTTGAATCTTTATTCTACTCTGCTAAAATAATCATTTATTTTTATTTTATGAACAATATTTAGCTTGCTATGCTTTACCATTGAATCAATGTTCCAGATCTTTGCACTTTGATCTTGTGGGTATTTGCATATTTAGCCTTGTCTGTTTGAGAATTTTTGTTTGCAGAGAAAGGGAAACCATCTTTAATGAACCCTGAAGCCTCAGTTTCTTTGATTTCTCAACTGTAACCTGTGTTGTCAAATTCCTTTCTCAGTCATAAGAATCCCTTTGTTTTGAAATTAGTTGTTTTGATGTTTGAGCTATTAGGATCCTCCAATGTGTTGGAACTACTTATGGTGTTCATTTGTGGAGAGCCTTCAAGCTTTAGTTATGCATACTTAGCCTGTAGCTGCATTTATTATTTGAATCTTTTGAGTCTCTATTCCTGAGTATAGAGTTCGGTTCTTTCTTAGGACCTCTATTTGGAGTATTTGACGTTCATCTCTTGTCCTACATTTCATGTGACCCCTTAAGTTATGACCTCGGCCATTTCAAGTTGAAACTTGTTTCTCGAGTCTGGTTTCTTTAGTTCTGAACTTGATGACCCCTGTTTCTTACTCTGATTTTTGATACCTTGAATATGTATATCTCATGTTGGAGACTTTTGTAATTCTTCCACTTTGATTCACCTCAGTGATAACTTATGACTTGATAATACCTAATCATTATGGATATATTTGAAATATTCTTCTTTTACTTGTGATTCCACCCTGTATAAAGTATTGATTGTATTGCTCTAATCTATAACTTGAAATCTTAGTTAGCTTGTAAAGGCTTGGTCAATTAGACACTTTGCATGGTCTTGTGACATGACACAACTGTACTATTCAAGATTCTGAAGCATTCAATAGTTCATACTTTCTGGAATTGTTGAGCTATTGTAAATTGTATATATGCATTATCTATCTGCTGCTTCCTGATTGGGTCTAAATGCATATCTTTACTGTAAACCTGTTCCATCTTGAGATTTCTATTAATGAAATGCATTTGTACTTCTGATCTTTGCATAAGTTTGGATTCCGTTTTCTGAATCATTGACTTCAAAGTCATGAATCTATTGTGAAAAACTTTAAGTTCTGTGATATCATAAGACTGAACACTTTGCTATGCTTCTGTAAGTACATTCTTGATAGACATTGTGTTTTAATAGTTCATCACTTGTTATGGAAACTGAAGATAACTTTTATGTTTATAATCTATAGCAAGTAGCTGAAAATTCAATTTGACACTCTGACAGCTTATCATTTTTCAACAGATCAAGAAGCTTCATATTTCCTTTCTCGTAATTTGGGCATGGTATTGATATAATTTCTATTGCTGCAACCTTTTATATTGCTTCATGCTTTCAAATGACCTTGAGATTAGACACTGTATGATTCATCCTTGATCAGTTTCTTTGCATAAATAATTTTAATTCTTTGATATGGTAGCCTATGTATCATTTAAATGACTTCTATTTTTGTAGTTATAAATCAATCATTCAATTTGATCTCTGAAGCTATTATTTTATGAGGGACTTCATGTTTGAAGTTGGATTAGTAAATACTGTAATTATGAGACATCATAGCATTGTACGTTCATCTTGATCATGTTGTCATGCTTTAGCTGCTTCCTTGTATCACTTATTTGATTCAAATAACTCTTTTAAAGCATGTAGTAGTTAAAAGCAACATGATGGAAAGTTGTAAATGTCCATTTTACATGGCGAAGCCCTGTCAAAATTTTCACAGAATATTGTCTTCTATTCTGTTTCAGTAGTAAACCTTTTCTTTTCTGAGTTAACATCAGCTTTCGAAATTGATTCTTCTTCCTTTGCTGCAAACTGAAAATGTGCTTCTATTTTCAAGTTTATATTCTACAGTGTAACTTCTTCCATTTCAGAACAGTTACTGAAACTTTGAGTTACATTCTTCCTTTTCTTGCATGCACTTATGACGTATCTATTTTTCATTGGTTGCAACCTGTACCTACACACTTAGGAAAATAGTTAGAAAATAATTATATTCCATGCTTTTTGGCCTCTCTTATGTCCATGTTTTTCTTCTTTTCTCTTCTCTTTCTTCATTGCTTCTGAGTGAATAAAGCATGTACGTAGTTTGTTATTCAATTAAACTACATCTCATGTTATTAGAGATTCATATGCATGAAGTAGGATAGTGTAGGAATATGAATTGATCCCTGAGCTCATAGCTGATAGTTTATTCTTTTCTGTTTAGGTACAATGGCTTCTATAATGGAGATGAAGTAGAAACAAAAGATGGAGATGAACATGATTTAATCAAAGAAAAGAAACCCCAAGGCAATGATGGGTTCACTCATACTCCTTTTCTTTCTCTTTCATGCATGTGTACCTTTTATTTTAGTAGTTGTACTTTACTTTCCAGTTACATCCCATGGCTTGTGTGGGAAACATTTGAAAATTCCTTATGAATAAAACATTGAATTTCATAAATGAGTTGTATATTTCTTTCTGCATTCTAGCTTCTCTGTATGGATTGTATAATGAACTAAACAACTCAATAACATAATTGAATGTCTTAATCATAAGGAAAGAACATTGATGAGAACTTGTAACATTCAGTAATGAACTCTGATTTTCCGATATCTGTATTTCTGTTTACTACTCCAAGACTCAACACTTCACCTACTATGTAATTTGTCATCTTCATCAAGACAAAATAGTTGTCCTTCGGGGATTTGTGTTCTTTTGCTGAAGATGGCATGAAATTGCAGACTATGTGATTTGTTTTGTTTTGTGACAGCACACATAACTGTAGATTTCATTTGATCTTGTAACTAATTCAATAGTAACAAATAACATAAAACTTCCTTAGCTTAGGTATACTTCACCTAATACTTTTCATCGTAATGACAAAGTTTTGAGTTGCCCATTTTTGCACAAGTGCAAAAATTGTCAACATTTCTGGCGATCCTGTGGGGAAAGCTGCCTACTAGCTTAAAGACTAGTGCCTTGCTCTTGTCCATTGGGCATGGAGTCTAAACATGTAACCAAAATTTTCCTTTTCCGAAAGGTCCAACCCTTTCAAAACAAACTAAAGCTGGGAAAGGATCTGGTAAACCAGATCACGTGCATGAATGCACTTATTGAATTGAAAAAAATTGCAATGTGCAGGAACTACACTTATTGAAAGGGAAATCCTACTCTAACAATCACTGTAAGATTTTCAATAACAGTGTTTGAGAAACATACCATTCATAGGAATGGGAAGTTCCTCTCCATTCAGCTTCGAAAGCTGAAAAGCATTGTGTTCCTTGCAAGTTGAAATCATGTAAGGACCACTCCAGAGTGTATCAAACTTTGAGTGTCTTCCTGGATTTGCACGATCAACATCCCACTTTAACACAATATCTCCTTCATTGAAGACTCTGAATTTGGATTTCTTGTCAAAAGTCTTCTTCATTTGTTTCTAATTCTTTTCCATATTCAAATGAGCTTTATCTCTTAGCTCTTGTAATTCCATTAACTCTACATAATGAACCTGTAATGGTTCATTCTCAAGTAGCTCCATTTGATGTAGCAAATCCAATGCAGGTAACTCAACTAAAATAGGCATTCTTACTTTTTTCCATACACAAGTTTGTATGGTGAATTTCCAACTGATCTTTTAGGAGTCACTCTGTCAGCCCAAAGTGCTGAATTCAACATCAGATGCCAAGCTCTTTGATTATCCTTGAGTGTTCTTCTGATGATCCTTAACAGATTCTTGTTAGTACTCTCAGCTAAGCCATTACCTTATGGGTAATAATTAGATGAAGAACTTAGATATATTCCATGGTTGACATCCCAATCTGTTATCTTTGCACCAAGGAATGCTAAAGCATTATCTGATATGATAGTTGCTGGAACACCGAATTTGCAAACTATTCCTTCGTAAAAGGATAATATTGAAGTCTCATTAGCATCCTTCAAGGCTATTACTTCAGTCCATCGTGTAACATAATATGTAGTAGTTAAGATCCACTTGTGTCCTTGTGATGATGGTGGGTTTATCATGCCAATAAAGTCAAGACCCCACTGCATAAAAGGCTTGATCAGCTGAAATAGGCTGCAAGGGCAGCGAAGCTAGACGTTCTTTTCCAACAAAGAAAGCACATTTTTTACACTTTCTTATCCATTCAAAATAGTCCTTGAATATGCTAGGCCAATAGTAACCAGCTTTCATAATTTTTAAGGCTATGGTACATGCTGAGAAGTGACCTCCTGTAGGTCCTTCATGGAATTCTGACAATATTTTCTAAACTTTATCATAGTCAACACATCGTAGCAAGATTCCATTTATATCTCTTTTGAACAACACATTATCAATGAAAATATAAGGTACAACTTGTAATCTGAAATACCTTCATTTGTTCTTGTCCATACCTTCTAGATAGGTGCCATGCTATAGATAATTAACCAAATCAGTCATCCATCTTGATTCCTGAATCTCGTGAGTGAGCTCAGGTTGTTGATTTCCTGGTTGAACCATGATTTTTGATTGCTGATACGTAATTTCAGCATGTTGTTTTGAATCATCTGGTTCTGTAACTTGTTGTTTTTCCATATCAATAATTAGATGTTCACACAGACCTTTTCCTCAAACCGTCTTAGCAACTCGAATATCAACATCATACTCCATGACCTTTGTTATCCAGTTTGCTCTTTTCTCATTCAATTCTTTATTCAGTAAGAACGCTTTCACACTTGGATGAGAAACAAGAACATGGATTTTATTGTTCGAAAGCATATACTTGAAATTATTTAGTGCTCTGACTACTGAAAGTACCTATTTTTTGAGAAATGTGTACCTTATTTCATAATCATGCAAACTTTGTCCAAAGAAAGCAATAGGCTGCTCAATATTTTCATCATTGAATTGAGTCAAGATAGATTGAGATTGTTTCAGCTCCTGCAAGTGCATACATTGTAAAATCTTTATCAAAATTTGGATTTGCAAGAGTAGGAGCTTGAGAAATAGCTTCTTTGATTGCTTCAAAACCTTCTCTTCCTTCGCTGGTCCAAGAGAAATTTTTCTCCTTCTTTAGCATAGTTGTGAGTGGTTTAACCAATGCTGCAAAATCTGGAACAAATCTTCTAACAAAGTTGATTTTTCCAAGAAAACTCTATAATGCCTTCTTATGATGGGGAAATGATAGCTGTGATATGGCTTTGATCCTGAAAGGATCAATTGCTAAACCCTGCTTAGAAATAATATGACCAAGTAATTTTCCTTGATGTACTGAAAAAGATAGACTTCAGTGGATTCAAGGATATTCCAAATTGTCTACATAACTGAAAAGTCTGTCTTAAGTGCATTAGATGTTCTTCAGAATCTTTTAAAAATACAGTAACATCATCTAAATAAACAAGGATGCATTTATTTAATAAGCTTTGAAAATCCATGTCCATTGCACGTTGAAACGTTGCACTGACATTTGAAAGACCAAAAGGCATCCTTTTGTAAGCATAAGTACCCCACTTAGTGGTAAAAGTTGTTTTATATCTATCTTCTTCTCGAACTAAAATCTGATTATATCCACTATAATCGTCTAGAAGAGAGTCTATCTGAACCAGAAACTGTTCTCAAAATCTAATCCATATTCGGTAGTGGGTAATGATCTTTCAATGAAGCCATATTAAGATCCCTAAAATCTACACATAGTCTGATTTCACCGTTCTTCTTCCTAACAGGAACAAGATTGGCTACCCAACTTGAATGGTTAACTGGAAATATAATACTTGATTTAATTAACTTAGATAATTATTTCCTCATCAAAGGATCTATTTTAGGATTTACAGGCCTGTGTTTCTGTCTAAGAGGTTTAGAATTTGGTTGCAACCCAATTATATATTGTGTTAAACTGGGATCAAATCCTTTCAGATCTTGGTATTTCCAAGAAAAAACATCCTTAAACTCTTTGCAAAGATTAATAAATGGTTGTTTTTCAGTTAAGGAACATACCTTTCCAAGAAATAGCTTTTTCCCTTCATCAACTGAGATTTCTTCGTAATTATCAGTGTGAGTTGACATTTTAGTCTTGACTTTTCTTAACTGATCGTCAGTGCTGAAGATGTCTTCTAATGTGACCAGACCTCGAGGCAGTTTATTTGTCTTCAACTGAACAATCTGGTCACCATATAAGTGTTGTAATTTATCTTGATTAACTGCAGAAAACTCAGCTTCTTGCTGTAAAAACCTGCAGATTTGATCATCACTTTCAAAAACTTACCAATTTGAATCATTATCAGGTACTGAGGGCCTGACAATTAACTTTATATGAGGCTGGATTTTGCTATTTTCAATCTGTTCTAGCACTTCAAAACTAGCCCCAACTGCTGCAAGTCTGTTCTGCATGCTTGTTTTCAGCTCTAGGAATAGACTGAATGTTAATAGCATCAAAATCTTCCATTAAGTCTAAAACTCTGTGTCTATAAGACTTCATTAATGGATTCTTACAAACATTGAAATTTTTTACTTGATTAATAACCAACTCAGAGTCACCAAAAATATGTAGCATGTTGATACCTTTCTTTCTGGCCCAAAGTAAGCCATGAATTAAAGCTTCGTATTCAGCTACATTACAAGTACATGAAAATTGGAGATTCAACACTGAGAAATACCTTTCGTTCGTTGGGGAAGTGAGCATTATACCTACTCCCTATCCTTTCTTGTTCTTAGCTCCATCAAAATGAAGCTTCCAAATCCCTTCTACTGAATCTTCTATTTTGGACAGCAAGGGAAGTGGTGTATTTTCTTCATGCATACAATACACACCAAACAGGTGTTCTTCAACCTCCTTAAAAGGATCATGAGTTAGAAACATGCACTGTCTTTTCATCCACAAACATGTTAGAAACACCATCTAATGCTAAAACATGAGCTACCTCATCAAAATTAGACTGATATAGAACTGAATAATTATCCACTGCATTTGAAGAGTGGGGCTCAATGTGAAATCTAGCCAATGGCTCTGAATTGATAGTAACTTTAGTACCATAACAAGTAGTGAAAAATAAGAAAGACTAATCTGAAGAGAGATAACCTCCTATTTTTGTTGTGAAATCTCTAGACAAGCATAAGGCAAAGTATGGAGGTAAATCCACAATAGTAACATCTTGCAGAATAGAAACATTTGGGCAAGCATGTAACATCACTTCTAAATTTTTGATTATACCAACTGTATTAGTTGCAGTTCCATCAAGCTGTAAGATGCTCCTTTCTGTAGGATCATACTGCAAACCCAATTTTTCTGCAATCGCTTTTGGCATAACTGTGCTACTTGCACCACTGTCCACCATGCAATTATGAACTAGATGTTCTCCAATAATCAGTGATAAATAAAATGGTGGTGGTTTCTTGATGTCATGAGCATTCAGAACTTTCTAAACCATCCACTTAACCTCTTTAATGTGGTCTTGTTCAAACGTTCCAAGGACCATGTCTGTCTTCTGAACTTCCTTTTCTGTTGTATTTGAAGAAATCTGTAGCTTAGCTAGTTCATGAGAAAGTAAATCTTGTTGTCCAAAAATACTTAGAGCATCCCACATTGAGATGTTAACATTATGATTTTTCATTACATCAACAATGTTAAAAGAAGTAATTGTTTTAGAGACAGATTCAACTTTCTTAGCGTAAGCCTTAGTAAAAACTAATTCTACTTCAGTTGCCTTGGATATTTGAGGTATAAAAAGTCTTCTTGGATCAGGCTGTAGCTATTTTGATGGCCTTTATCAACTAGAACACTTGTTTTTTTTTTAGGAACAACAGGGTTGTTAGTTGATTTTGGAACTGTAGATGTTGTCTTATCAGTGACAGTAGGTAGGATAGGCCTATTTTGTTTCTTTTGACTTTCAACAGATTTCCCTTGAGCTCTAATAGTGACTGCAATGAAATCCTCCTCGTTAAAACTGACTAAATTCTGTTCAGGTGCTTTCTGAACATGAGTTCCTTGCTGCCCACCCTCCATTTGAGGCATGAAAAATGTTTCAGATTGAGGTTGTGCAACAAGATTTTGATTCAGAAAAGTATTTGGGCAAGTTGCAGCTGAATGAGGTTGATTGCAAGGTTGACACCACTCTTCTGTAGCCATATTAACTGGGACTAAAGCATTAGAGGAACTAGGAGCCTTTGGGTCAAACTGTCTTTGCTGGTAAGGCTGCCTATAATTTTGATTCTATTGATAGGGCTATATGTTTTGTTGATTCTATTGATTTTGATAATAAGAAGCCTAATAGGGTCTGCTAGGTAATGTAATTCTGTTCTCAATCGAAGTCAATTTATTTCCCATAGTTTGCAAAGCCTTAAATACATCATCTGATGGAGCTACAACAGTAGGTTCTATGATTGTAATAGGTTGAGGAATAGGTGCTAAATCTACTAAAAATGGCATTAAAGGCCTTGGTACTAATTTTCCAGCTTGAATAAGACTATTTTTAGCTCAGATAGTGATATCATAGGCTGCTGGGAGTGTCTCTCCACACATTGATTGAATAATAGTTGAGATATCACTGTTTAATGCTCTAAGATAATAAAGAAAAGCATGATCAACTTGAGGCTTGACACTTGCTGGAATTCTTTCCCAAGTCCTGGCAAAATGGATATTAAAATTGGACATAAGTTCATTTGGATCTCTTTTAATGGGAGACAACTGTTCAATAAGAGACAAATGATCTGAATTATCCTAGAATTGTTTCAACAATTTTTCACCTAAGTCATCCCAAGTTCTTATGCTCCCAATTTCTAGGTTTCTATACCATTGCAAGGCCTGCCCTTTAAAAGATGGGGCTAAAAGTCTTAAAGCTACGTCTTCATGAGTGATGTTATGGACTGCACATAGGGCTGCAACATCTTTGATATGTTCAGCAAGTGTAACCTGATTTTCACCCGTGAATGATGTCAAACTTTTCATGGTAACATTAGGAATATCTTGGTAAACTGAGATTACTAATGGACTGCCATTAGTAAAGGTTACAAAATTCCTTGGTGGTTGAATAGCCATTTGAAAAACTAGGATGTTAATAGAGAAATTGATACGTGGTGAAGGAATATTAGGAGGAGGGTTATCAAAACCAGGTCTATTATAAGGTAAAGTATTACCAACTCTTCTCCTTCTAGAAAAATTCAAGGGTAAAGAAACAAACTCAGGAGGAATTCCTCTTACCGATGATCTTGTAGTCACTTTAGGCATGGAACATGTTGCAATACTGGTCTGAAATTAGCTCTGTGGAGTTGCCAAAAGATCTTCAAATCTTTAAAATAAGTTGTTACAACTTGCTCCCTAAAGTGACTTTGTAACTACTGTAATCTGTTGTAGATCTGTTGTAGAATGTGTAACTTACATGTAGATCTTATTCGTGCGCCCACCGGGCATGCCAAAAACTATTATCTCTTGAAAGTGCACCCTATAGAGAGATGGATGTAGGTTTTTCTAAGCTTGCACAATTGATCTCTATCTTTCGTAGATACAATGGAAACCCCTGAAGTTTGTGGGTATACCTATTTTGAGGTGAGTCTCTGGTATCAAGGCCAGTTCCTTATTGGTGTATCCTAAACTGATTTCTTTGAGTTTGAGAGTAAAATATGATTGGAAAATAATTAAAACTTAAGGTGATACACCAAATTTGTATGAGGGATTTGACTGAGTATATGCACAACTAATATGGGAAGAATTTTTGATGCACGAGCCAATAGTTTTCTACAGAATATCTAAGGGAAAAACACTTGATTGTACTGAGGGAGAATCACAACAATACTAATAAGTTAACATGCACATTAAAATTAAGTAGAAAAGACTGAATTTGTAGCAGGGTAAGGTGATTGATCAGGGAATTTGCATTCACAAGACTAATAGAAACATACACAAGACTACAAAATAACTTGGAAAGGTAGAAAATACTTCACACTCAGAGGGAAAAACTGGAAAAATTTTCTTCAGTACTCATATATCCAAAACAGTCCTCCAGATAGTTCCTCCTTTGTGCTTTGCAAAGGCACACAATATATAGAAAAAATTAATTCACTACCCTTCCTAAAAATAGCCTAAGGCTTGTACTCGCCCATGCATCCTATTTTTATCCTTTATTTAATAATAGATAAAGGAAAAAATAGAGCATGCAATTACAAATAGGCATTATTAGCCTTACTTACATTATAGTCAAACTGAAGTTGACTGTTCTATTTTTAAGAAAAGAAGGGTGAATAATTTTGCTAAAAATAAGATTGCTTGCTAGGAAAGTCTCTCTCCATGAACATGCAACTCTGTCTTCTTCTCTATTCTGTCATGTTGTGAAGGCATGCAAAAATACAACTCCCTATTTGTGAGCAAAATAATTACAATACTTGTAATATTTGCAAAAATAATTCATCCACTGTGGGGACCACTAGGAGCACATGTGTAATCATAATCAACTCTTATTTTCTAGAAAAATAAGGTAATAAGCCTTCAAAAGGTTTCTTGCATCTGATGTTGACCTCTGTTCTATTCTTTGTGATCACATGAAAAATACATTCCAATTCATGTACAATCTATCACCATCAATGGGGGCCACTTGTGGTTGTGAACTCTTGTCTTCATTGGGTTTGGCCACTCTTGTGGACTTAGCATATACTATGGTTTTAAAATAACACAAGGTCACTTATAATAGTCACCATATTACATTTGGCCACCTTGGTTATTTATTATAGTCTACCACCTTTTGGACATACACGACCATGTTTTTCTTTTCAGCTTTGTATGTCTAAATGATATATAATTTAGAAATTCACCTTTTTGGTGATCATTGGGTATAATTTGGTCAGCCCCTTTATATTATTTGGAACATGCACTATGGTTAGACTTTACAAAGTCATTTTAATGATTTTATTTTGATCTGACGGTGACATGGCCCCCCTCTCCACGGTGACTCACCCCTTGGTAACTTTGGTCGGTGGTATATGTAACTCAAACTGAGTTTGCTTTGATATTCATTGATCATCTTGGACCCTTGATCTCTGTACCTCTTTTTTTGATGTCATCAATCCTTGGACTCAGCGTTAGGGTTTTTGGCTGGACATTAAATTCGTCTTTTGAAAACTCGAACCATGGTTTGCATTTGAACAGTGGAGATTAATTTATGGTCATTGATTTGGTGTCCTTTTGAATTGATCCATTGATCTCTTACCCTCGGTTAGGGTTTCTGAACTTGGCATTTAAGATAGTCGGTGGAAACCTAACTATGATTACTCGCCTTGATCCCTAAGCATGATTATTGACCTTTGATCTTGAGTCCTTCTTATCTAAAGCCATATGAATATTGAACCATGGTTGAGTCATATCGACTTGTCTTCGAGTTTGCATGCATTTAGGTAACTCAAGCCTATAATGATCACTTCATTTGGATTTTTACTCTGCGGGTGAAGCCCTGGAAAAAAAAATTCGATGCCATTATTATGAGAATTCGAGCTCGGCTTGAAGAATTTTATTCTTTGTGTCATTTTGTTAGACACTGACATGGTGATGCGAGCTTTATCTGGTTTTATGGTTTCTGTGTGGTGGTTGTGCCTTGGTCATTCTCGAGCTTTTCCTGTAATCCCACTTTCTGAGTTCTCAGAAATCTGTGAGATTTACTTTCTACCATGGTTGTTTCTTCGAGCTCGGCCTGTTCTGTTTGTTCTTGGTGGCAAAGCCCTTGATATTTGAGTTTTCTTTGTGAGATCTTTGTAGGTTGAGCACAGGTATACTTCTTGAATGGGTTTTTCAGCTCTATAGATTCATGAGCAGAAGTATTCTTCTGTCTTTTCATTTTCTTGAAGCTTTTCGGCTTTTAACTCTTCTGAGTAAGATTTTGAGATTGGATTTATAGTGACAAAGCTACACGTGTTTCTCTATAACGCTGTCTCTTTCTCTGGAATTCTGTAGATTTGGTCATTTTCCTCTGATGAAAGCTCGATTCTTTCTGTTTTCAGAATCTCTTCGAGTCTAAGCCGCCATAGTCGTTATTGTGAGATAATTTTCTTGGATACACTTTATTTTCTTTTCTTCTTTATGGTTATTAAACTCTTGGAAGATATTTGTGGGTTCTATGATTTATTGCTTTTGACTCCTGTTTGAAACTTCTTGTGGGCATCCCTTCGCTTCTCATTCAGAGTTTTGACCATTCAATTATCTCCCGGTGAGTTCTTGTATGTTATTAATGAACGGTATTTTAATCATTGAGTTTCGGCTCTGTCTAATGATGGAAGATTTGATTGATTTTGGTTACACTATTTTGAGTTCAAACTTTTCTTCAAAAACTGTGTTCGTATGTGAATATCTAAAAGCCACCATTTTGAGTTTGTGAAGATTTATTCTTCTCTGTAAAATAATCATTTGTTGCTATTTGATCAATACTTAGCTTGCTCTTTTACCATCGAATCAATATTCTAGATTTAGCACTTTGACTTGTGGGTATTTGAAAATTTGGGCCTGTTTGTTTGAGAATTTTGGTTTACATAGAAAGGGAGACCATCATTAATGAACCTTGAAGCCTTGATTTCTTTGATTTCCCAACTATAACTTGTGTTGTCGAATTCCTTTCCCATTCAGAAGAATCCCTTTGTCATTGAAATTTTGCAGTTGTTATGATGTTTGAGCTATCAAGATCCTCCAATGTGTTGGAACTACTCATGGTGTTCATTTGTGGAGAGCCTTCGAGCTTTAGTTATGCATGCTTAGCTTGTAGTTGCATTTGTTATTTGAATCTTTTGAGTCTCTATTCCTGAGTATAGAGTTTAGTTCTTTCTTAGGACCTCTGTTTTGAGCATTTGACGTTCATCTCTTTCTTACATTTCATTTGACTGCTTGGTTTGACCTCGGCCATTTCAAGTTAAAACTTGTTTCTGAGTTTGGTTTCTTTAGTTCTGAACTTGATGACCATGTTTCTTACTCTGATTTTTCAACCTAGAATTCTTAGGATGCTCAGACACTTAATTTCTGCCACTTTGATGCTTCTGTACAACATTTTGACACACCTAATTGATGTTTTGATATTCCATTTACTTGTGTATTAAAACATGAAGTACTTTCTTTAGTTATAATGAAATCCTATAGCTTGATAATGATCAATTAGACACTTGCAAGCTTATCATTTGTTCAACTGTAAATCATGAAGCTTCATAGTATGCTTTCCTGGAATTTTTATTTGTATTGCATTTATCATTTCTATTGCTGCAACCTAATTTCTAGTGCTTCGTGCTTCCAAATTGTACCTTAAGCTTATACACTATATGATTCATTTGTACTCTGATCACTTTCCTAGCTGAAACTGTATAATTTTATAGTTGTACCGAAGTTATTCTTTGATATTGGTAGCAAATCTTCTGTAAAATTCATTTCTGTCTTTCAAAACTGACTTCTATTTTTGTAACTATAAATCCTGCATTCAATTTGATCTCTGAAGCTTGTTTCTTTTAGATAGAGGCTTTATTTCCTTTATAGTAACATTTCTGGCATTATGAAAAATTTAAAATGTTGATTTTACATGGCGAATCCGTGGCAAAATTTTTCCAGAATTCTATCTTCCATCCATTTCTAGCATAGTATTTTTATCTTGCGATTTCTTTAATATAGAATTATGACACTTCATGTTTGAAGTCTGGATTGGTAAATAAAATGAGACATCATAGTTGTGTTATCTTAATCATAGCATGCTTTACTTACTTATCTGTATCGCTTATTTGATTCAAATAAGTCTTTTAAAGCATGTAGTAGTTAAAAGCATCATAATGGAAAATTGTAAATGTCCACTTTACATGGCGAAGCCCTGTCAAAATTTTCACAGAATCTTGTCTTCTATTTTTTTTTAGTAGTAAACCTTCTTCCTCAACCAAACACCAGCTTTCAAATTCTGCTTCTTCCTTCTGATGCAAACTGAAATATGTGCTTCTATTGCTAGTCTCTCTTGTAAACTGTAACTTCTTCCATTTTAGAACAGTTATTGAAACTTTGAGTTACATTCTTCCTTTTATTTCATGCACTTATGACTTGTCTATTTTTCCTTGGCTGCAACCTGTACCTACACACTTAGGAAAATAGTTAGAAAATAATTAGGCTTTTTGGCCTCTCTTATGTCCATGTTTTTTTCTTTTCTCTTCTCTTTCTTCATTCCTTCTGAGTGAATAAAGCATGTATGCAGTTTGTTATTCAAGTAAACTACATCTCCTATTATTAGAGATTCATATGCATGAAGTAGGATAGTGTAGGAATATGACTTGATCCCTGAGCTCATAGCTGATAGTTTGTTCTTTTCTTCTTTTCAGGTACAATGGCTTCTACAATGGAGATGAGGAAGAATATGGAAACAAAGATGTTTTCAATCAAAGAAAGAAACCCCAAGGCAATGATGGGTTCACTCATACTCCTTTACTTTCTCTTTCATGCATGTGTACCTTTTATTTCAGTAGCTGTACTTTACTTTCCAGTTACATCCCACGGCTTGTGTGGGAAACATTTGAAAATTCCTTATGAATAAAACATTGAATTTTGTAAATGAGTTGTATATTTCTTTCTGCATTCTAGCTTCTCTGTATGGATTGTATAATGAACTAAACAACTTAGTAACATAATTGAATGTCTTAATCATGAAGGAAAGAACATTGATGAGAACTTGTAACATTCAGTAATGAACTCTGATTTTCTGATATTTGTATTTTTGTTTGTTGCTTCAAGACTCAGCACTTCACCTAATCTGTAATTTTTCATCTTCATCAAGAAAACACAGTTGTCCTTCGGGGCTTTGTGTTCTTTTGTTGAAGATGGCATGAAATTGCAGACTATGTGATTTGTTTTGTTTTGTGACAGCACACATAACTGCAGATTTCATTTGATCTTGTAACTAATTCGACAGTAACAAATAACATAAAAACTTCCTTAGATTAGGTATACTTCACCCAAGTCTTTTCATCGTAACGACGAATTTTTGAGTTGCCCATTCTTGCACAAGTGCAAAAGTTGTCAACATAAATCTCAATTTTTTTTTTTTTGTTAAAGGACCATTTCATGGCTATTACTTCAAAATTTCAAGGAAAGATTCCTTGTTTAGGAGTTTTTAGTACACATTTTCTCTTAAAACCCCGTCTGGGTCAGAGTCTAGCCTGAGAAGACAACTTTTGGTATATCTTTCTATAATTTTTTATTCACGTTTCTAAGTTTGGTCCAAAATTATATGAAATTTCACACTTGACTTTAGGAATGTCTTCTAAGTCCCTATTTTTTCATATATTCAAATTTTCCTCTTCTCATGTAACTTTCTTGTCTCATAGCTGACATTTTTGACCTTTCATATGCCCATGCTCTCTTAATGAGGAATTTTCACATCTTTAAATCATCCTAGGACCATGAGAAAAGCTTAGTGATGTTGAGAAAAATAGATTCATTCATGCATTCATCCAATAATGAATGTTACATACAATAACTTCACCTTTAGTTGCAACTGAGGATCATTCCAAGCCCATAAAGGCTTATATTTTTCCCAAAATCCTCTTAAATCATTGGACTTCACATTCAGGAACTGATCCTTCCTTAACTTATTCAACTGTAATTTCATACAAAATGCTAATATTTATACAAAACTCACACTCTTTTTAGTTTCCGCTCCTCGGTCTTGAGGATCCTTTCTTTCTCACTCTTTCTACCTTCCTCATAATGTCCTCATTTCACTCTTTTCACACAAATAACTCCTATATAACTAGAATTCCTTATTTTATTTATCTCCTTCATGGATCAATAACTAAATTTTATTAGACTGATGGTATCTCTTTACACACCATATGTAGAGAAATATCATCCTTTACAATATCTCAAGCCCACCTAACATTGTGGATTGATCCCAAACATTCTTTCATAATCTCCTAAGATGACAACGATGGAAATTTTACATTTTTAATGTCCTTCAAGTGATGCCCATTGATGCAAAGAAAATAAAAAAATCATATAATTAACTATCAAGATGGTTCACGAAAAACAACATCAACATATATTTTCAACTTGATGATCTTTTCAGTAGCACAAAATGGAAAAGAAATTGCAAATACTGACAATATCACTTAGAATAGCATCATCTTCATCATACCCTACCTCATCATTCTTATACATTTTCCTTTCAACTCCCTAATTCATCACTCTTCATGAAGAACTCCTAAACAGTCACCACTCTTCAAATTTATCTTGGTCTCTGATGTAGAGCACTTTACAAATAATCATATAGTCAATTATCAAGATGGTTCATTCACAATTTTCAACCTTACTCTACAAAAGAGGATCACCAAATAGTCTAAAATAGTTAAGAAACTTACAAATATTAGTTACTATAAACAAAAGGACCCTTTCCACCTCAAGGTTATGGCTTACTCTGTCTCATATTCTTCTACACGATCACTTCACCCCTGCAATAGCTCACTCATCAACAAAAATTACTTTGCACTTACCTTGTTTGGCTCTTCGTCACCTCTTCACTAGTTCTTGGTTTCACTATCATATTTTGGTATTTTATTCCTAAGACCCTCCCAATTCTTATTATAGTGTCTTACACTCCAAGCACTATGAGAAACATCCAAAAAATGTATCAAAAGTTACTCCACACTTTAGCTCTTACCATCTTGTCTAAACATGCCCTTCCTCACATGAATGCACATCTTGCTCACACCTAGGTTATAAAATTCTAAAGCTACCCAAAAAGTATAAAAAACTCCATTGGTTCACTCTTCCATCTATGATATTCTTACAAAATATTAGATATTGACTAGTTAGACAACTCCTAGTAGCTCTCTTTTTGCAATTGAGCTCTTAAACCCTCAACTGTCTTGTAGAACCTTCGAATAGCTATAAATTTCTATATTGGAGGTTTCGTGACACATTATCCACTTTTATAGACACCCATTAGGGATTTCTATATGCCTATTAAATTTCAGCTCCAAACTATAACCCCAACACCCACTTCCTTTATAAATCTTCTTCCACAAATTATGTTTGCATTGTGTGAAAATACCTCCTACATAAATGGTAAGGATTTCTCCCAATACAACCAATGAGACTAAAAAAATTCTCTTGCAATGCCTCAAGGACTACCCATATATGTTTACTTACCATATATTAGAGCTAACTTCGTGGTTTTTGGATTTTTATCACACCTCCCTCTTCAAAACCCTAACTGGGTCTATATCTAGCCCGAGGAGGTAGTTTTAGATATAACTTTCATTGTGGTTCGAGTAAAGACTTAAAGTTTTTTCCATGTGATTGTTTCATCCTCCCCTTTATTCCTATATTACCAAAAACTAATGAAAATGAGAAATATGCATGATTCACAAGGGTTTTACCTTCTCACATGTTTAAATCAGAGTTTAGTTCTTCAACAAAATCAAGAGTTTTCCTTCAGGGATTACTTCATGCCTTCTCCTCCTTTCACTAAGAATTTCATTTAATTTTTATGAGATGAATCATGCACCCAATCACCCAATAAGGAATCATCCACTAGATAATGCATCAGCTTAGAAAAATGTAGTTATAGTACATAATTGATAATTTGACAACTTGTCATAGAAAAACACATATCATAACTCTCCTATTGGATGCAATGGATATTACCTTACCTCTAAAACAAGCTTGATGTCTCCAAATCACCTTATTAAGTTCCACAATAACACATTTGTGATGTTTTCATAGTCTTGTCACAACCTTAGCAAGTGCCTTCTCATGTCAACATCATAATAGTGGATTGGTGCTATCATATCCACTTGGAATGACTACAAATAAGGATTCATGAACATACACACAGATGGGACACTCATGCATTAAGAAAAGGAGTCATCCTTCAGAATTCCAACTCAGAAAATACCTCTCAAGGGTAGAGTAGCCTGCAACTAAACTTAGATACATACATTAATATATTCACTAAGCTCCTCTCTCTATTACTTCCTCCTTCACAAGGAGTGAGCTTCCTAACTTACTCCTACCCTCCTATACTCAAAATCACACTTGCATGTACCTAACTTAGCAATGTAACTAAAATTTGATCTTCCCTTTCCTTCTACATTTATAACTGCCATTTTTACATTATTCCAAGCATCCTAATTACACAGAAACATACAAAGATTCGACACACAACCTATATGCACCTAACAACACACTCTCTCACCTTAATAAACACTTAACATTCTTAGAAATTTCCTTATAATGGGATTACATATTTTGGAGGGAATGTTCCAATTCTAAATTTAAAACATCTCACTCTCAAATCCCTCTCTCTCAAGACCACAAATGCTCAAATTGAACTTATCAACCTTGGAATTGATTTTTTTAGTCTCATTGGAAGATGTTACTGCATCAGTATCGTGTACTAGTTATTGGTAAATATGTACGTTTTCCTTTCATTGCTTCTCATATCATTTCCCCTACTCACACACCTCAAAACATAGTTAGACTGACCACAAAGTGAATTTAAAACAACCTAAAACACATAACTCCTTTTGTTTGTCAAAATTTTCCTCTTATCCCCTTACAATAATCTTTCTTGGTACAATTTTGCATGGAGGCTTTTGTAGCTACCCAAAAACTCTTATAAGCTTCATTAGACTCAAATTTTCTTCCCTAGAGTGCATGTAAAAACTTAGGACCCCACTGTTTGATTTGTATTTCTTACTCACAATGCCCTTCTAGCCTATTTAAGCCTATTGTCAAGCTTATCTCCTTCATCATAAGGTTTTAAGGCACAAGGAAAAAATTTGTAAACACCTATTTATGTCTTTCTTTCCATGTTCAAAGTTGTGAGTGTTTGTTCTACCTTTAAACCCTAGTCAGAGTGCCTAAATCTTGGCTCATTTTAACATGCATGACACTAACATGAATATTTTATGTTTATGATCCTACAAATACCTTCAAACAACCACATGATCCAATTATTTTTTGCATTGTTTATCACATACGCACAAACATTAAAATTTTTGTATGCCACATATTTTGACTACCAGTATCCTATTATGGTGTTTGCGTCATTTTTCACATACGCCAAAATGTGACAATCTTTGTATACCACAATTTTTGACTACCAATATCCTATTACGTTGTTTGTGTCATTTGTCACATGCACGCAAACGTGACAACCTGTGTATACTACAGAATTTCAATACTAGTATCCTACTACAGGGTTTGCGTCTCTTGTCACATACGCTCAAAAATGAAATCATGTGTATGCCAAATAATTTCACTACTAGTATCCTATTATAGTTTTTGTGTCGTTTATCACATACACACCAAAATGAAAGCTTGTGTATACCACATAATACATGTTTAGATAAATTTTATGACTTGTGTTATATTACGGTGCTTTATGTTTACAAAAATAACATATTTTGTTTATCATTTCATATAATGATATGTTAAATACCATGCTTACTAATTATATGTAGTTGTTTACATTTTTTTTTAGGATATCGCGAACAAAAAAGTACGAATCATTTCTTTCCTTGTATGTTTAGGACGTGGGAAATGGGAAACCACATTTTTCACAAGATGATCTTGAATGGACACTGATTGGGGAAGATAATGGTCATAAGGATATTTGTGTGGAAATCCCTCTAGCACTACTCAATACCTGTATTAACGGGGAAGAACTTCTCGATAGCTCTGAGATGACATTCAGTTGCAAGTAGAAAAGGCTATACACTCTTACGAAGGAAGGCACAACACTACAAGCTACCATTATGTATTGCAGGTTTGTCTATATTAACTTTATGTTTGATCTTCCTTAGGAATAGTGTTCACATATGTTAGTGCCACATTTTTCACATTCCATGCTAAATTTGAGTATGTATTTCCTTTTGTTTTAGCTACTGGTGTGTTTATAGCCCTAAGGACAACAGGAACAAACCACCTAATAGTGAAATAATTAGGAGGTTTTAGTAAAAATGTGGATGCCAGTTCCATATCAATGCAAGGGTTATGTTTAGTACACCAGACGTGGCACATATCATATATAATTATATGTATCATTGTGATAATAACGGTGAGTTTTACCATGGTGTAAAGGACACAAGCTTAGATAAGAATGGTGAGTTTCTCCTAATTTATCAACTGAATGTAAGAAATATATTGAATCTCTTTTTCCTGTTGGTATATCTGTTGACACCATTATTGAAAGGCTCTACATAGATTTGAAGTTGGTAAGGACTATTAACAAAAGGGATGAGTGCTTAACTAGGAAATATGTGTTGAAATCATGGAGGAGGGTGAAGAGCGTTAGATCCTGAAATCATAAAAACAACATCACTAGTATAAACTTGTGGCATGTCACAGAAAGGGATTCATTTTTTATTATCAGAGGGTGTGTGGGACTGATGTGCCTTTCATAATCGGCCTTCAAACACTGTGGATGCTTGAAATGATGGTTATTCATTCCCACAACTCCATCATTGTAATGGATTCCACATTCTCAACTAATAATTTATGGGGTAAGGAAATTGTTATCTCATTTCCAAGCATAATTGATATTTGGATATATTTGTTTAAGTCATTCTCATACTAACATTATTTTTGTGTAGACATTTTCCTCAGTACTAATTGTACATGCTTATTGTTTTTTATGAGCAATAGGTTGGGGTTCTTGTTGCATGGGTAGTTTCATCCCTAATAAATTAGACGACATATATGCATGGCTTGCTCAAGTCTACACGAAAAGGAAAAGGAAAATGATGGATTTGGTGCGGCTTATGAAATACAAGCTATAAGGTATAAATCTACTAATATTTTTTTCTAGAAATTTAATACACACAATTTACATCCCTAACAACGTTATTTGTGTCTCAGGTCTATATTCAGTTGTCATTGTAGAGGAGAATCCAAATAGATTCATAGAAAAATTAGAGAAAAACAATGAAACACAATAATAATTTGTTCAGTATATTTATTTCAGGACTAACCCAAATATATAGGCAAGCATATCCAGGTTCTCCTATAACAACTCGTAACATGTACTCTCCTTAAATATGTCGCCAAACTCCTATTTACGTGAGTTGTTTATAAACAACTTCACGTATTACAATATTATTACATTTAATATATATTTTCTCATTAATGTGAGCACTAAATTAATTATTTCCTAACATTCCCCCCTTAATACGAACATGGGGAAAACCTTCCTTTGTACTTGCACCTGCTCATGATCTGGTCATTTTCATAGGATGATCACAAACCTTAAGGATGCTTTTACAAATGGTGGTTTTACAATTAGAGTACCACAAACCAAAAGGTGATGGTTTTACAATTGGTTTACCACAAACCCAATTGAAGGTGTTCAAGTGGCTTACCTACAACCACATCATGATGTCCCAAGTACTATTATCAGCCCTCATCACATTTCACCGTAGGGAATAACATAAGAAAATTTGTTGAATTCAGCTGCTCTTACACACATAGGAAAAATTGTCACAGTGGAAAGGAAATTGTATCATGTTACCCCCCTTAATGTGAAATTTCAACTTATTGGAAATAGGAACACTGTAAATTGAAGAAAACACACAACTGAAACAAAATGTCACCAAATCACCTCTATGGCCCCATCTTTGGCGATTAACGAGAGGATGGTGTGTGTCCTCCATCCTCCTATGCCTTCATGTTCCAGTATGAAGTTGTTACCTCAACAGAATGTGATCATGATGCTTAATTACACTCAGACGTTGAATTCCACTGAAAATGCATCCACAAGGAATTTTTTAATTATTTTTACAATATTTTACAAGGACCCCTTTTGACAACTAGACAAATTTGATATAAAGGCTAACATGACATAACAATAATTTGACTCAATTTAACTAACTTGACAATGGACCCAAAAAGACATCTAAATTTTGACAAAAAAGAAGGATTCTTATAAAACGACTCTCACACTTTGAGATTTTTTTTTGTTTTTTTAACGATATAATGCATAATAACCATAAATAGACTCTAGCTTTATATAAAAATTGTTTTCAATTGATAAAATGACTAAAAGTAATAATTAATTACTTTTAATACAATAAAAACTATAGACTATGACCGACTATTTATTTAACTTTTTATCAAATAAATACAAATGAACTAAACACGAGACTAAAAAACAAATACTAATCACTAACACAAAAATTGACTCAAATGGATTCACTCGCCTTCACGGACACGTGGAAAATATTGTTTTGTTCTCGCAATGATATGCGTGTAGTTGTAGATTGCATGCAACAAAGATAATGTCTAGGCAAGTAGATGCTTGATAAAATATACATGTGTAAAAGGAGATAATAGCAGGATTCAAATAGATCTCCATGGTTTTAGAGGATCTCATATAATGGTGGAATGATCAAAATCAACCCCAATCAAATCTGTGCAATACATTTGATACGGTTGGAGATTTTAGTTTCTCAAGCTCATGTGATAAGTAGAGAATTTAAAGCCGATTCCTCAATAAATTTTGATCAATCTAGAATAATTTTTCCATCCGAGAGATAGAGGATAGAATCCTGATGAAATAAAGGTGTTACCAATGAGTAATGACAAATAAATTTCTGCAAAGTTCTCAACCAACCAATTGTAGCAATGTTTAACCAAATTGACAAATTTTTGCCTCTATGTTGCCTTTATAACATTCGTATGAAACATAGTTTGCATTCCACACAATTCTAACATAACACAGGACAACAATTAGAGCATTTTAATGAGGTTTCCCTTCAACTAAAACTCAAACCTCCATTCTGGAATAACTTGGCAGCTCGCTCTGGTACCAAATGTAGAGGAGAATCCAAACAGATTTGTAGAAGAATCAGAGAAAAACAATTAAACACAATAATAATTTTTTCATTATATTTCTTTTAGGACTAACCCAAACATATAGGCAAGCATATCCAAGTTCTCATATAACAAATCGTAACATACTCTCCTTAAATATCTCTCCAAACTCCTATTTACGTGAGTTGTTTATTAACAACTTCACGTATTACAATATTATTACATTTAATATATATTTTCTCATTAATGTGAGCACTAAATTAATTATTTCCTAACATTCATGTCTTGTTATGCATATGGCATGTTCGCAGGGATTTGCTAAAGAATATTTACATGTTTTTTTCTTCATTTTTGTAATACAATGTTTACAGGATTAGGTTGTTTTTTGTTGTTCTACATTACTTATTGTCATGCAAAAATTTTATTTACAAATATACAAAGAAGGAGGTGGGGGGAATTATGTTTTAGAGACTAGGCGACATCATGTGTGCCATCATAGATAATGAGAACATGACCTTTTTCCACATCAACGAATTCATGTAGGAGTTCAAGGAGGATACTATCTTTATGGAGTATTTCATAAAAACGTGGTTGCAAGATGGACATATTGGTAAGTGTTAACTCTATATGATTATATATATACCTATTTGTAGAGTTAACAATTTTTAAGTCGTTTCTAATGGTTTTATTGTTTCCGCATGTAGTTATATGGTCAAATAATTTATGCAACTTCACCCATGCCAATCAGGATACAAATGCATCCATATAATCTTACCATTGTTTCTTAAAGACCCGATACTTGTGTGATCGAAGAAATAAATGCACAAGGATAATGGATTGGATGTTGTACACATTAGTGTTTTGAGTTGAACCACATTACAAAAACAAGAGGAAGATATATGTATCAGGTTTCTTCAAAAATTACAAGAAGGAGAAGGAAATTTTGACCGCCACTAAAATGGCTAGAGTAATACTAGACAATGAATTTTGTGCAAACCATATCATTTATGGGTCTTACATGGTTATAATTCAAACATATAGGAACCAATGGTATTTCATTCAAATATTTGGCCCGAATTTTTATGTTTATGACTATCCCTGGGCTACCAAAGGAAACACCTGCAAACATGTTTTGAAGGTGTTGCAATTCAAGAGGACACACAAGGGTATTGCATCTACAAGGGATCAAAATTTCAGTTGTGAGGTTGTATGTTTTCGTTTTTTTATTTCAACTATTATGCATCATTGTTATCTTGAAAATTAATCATTGCACATCCTCTAAAACATTTTTTGTCAATTTAGGTGACCAAGTTGTTCAGTTTGCGGAAACAATTGAATGTAATGCTCTTGAAGAAGTTGTATTAGAGAATCCCTGCATTATCATTGACAATAATTATTTGATTATTAATAAATAGATTTCTTATCAATAATTTCACAATTAGTAATTCAACTTTATTCGTTGTGACAGTTAAGGGTGATGATAGAATTTAGTAGGAAACACAATACCTCATCCTTGAGTAATATTTTTGAAACCATGGGAATGCATTATGAGTTATCAACCAATCTAAAGAGTTTTTGATATCATTATTGGATGTGGTTCCAGAAAGTGATGAAAATATTTTTTCTTTTGTAGACTATGTGCAATAATTTCATAAGCTTTTCCATGACTCTAGCTCGTTACCATTTCAGTTCGTTCTAGATTATAGTGCAAATGACACTTCTACCACCCGTTTGCGGCCATGGTTCAATGCAAGAAGAAAAACTCAAAAGAGGAATAAAAAATAGGTCATGGTGGAGGATTTAAACAATGATGCTCAAGAGTACGAGGATTATACATTTCCTGACATAACTTGTGGAAGGAAAATACTCAAGCAAACATGGAAACTGTTCAATACAACAATCAGAGAAATTTGTGAGGCTATAACAGGGAGTTTGGGTTAGTATCACTGTTATGTGATTATAAAATGTATTTATTTAAATTCAAAATACTTAAATTTGTGTTTCATGAATCACAGGGACAACCCCCTCGACCAAAATTCAAGTTTCACATCGTCGACTCTCTTTTGGAACATCGAATGCATCTTGAAGGTATTTTTGTATTTATGATCAATAATGTTTAATTTTGTTTTATGATCGTTATGTGGTTTACACAGTCTGGTTTTATTTTGATCATGACAAATAATGCTTCATGGTGCTTCATCGTGTTTATGAAAAATAATGTAAAATGGTGTTTTATGTGTGTTTTGAGTTTTACACTTTTTTATTTTATTATATTAAGGGTATATCTTGTGATCTTGTATTTGATAATGGTGGTAAATTATTTTTTGCATCTTATATGATGGAGGGGTGTGTAAAATTCTTAAAGCTTTGAATAAAGCATTGTTGTCAATACATTAAATTTATACTTTATTTGGTCCTACTTATATTTTTTCCTACATATTGAAAACATTTGATCTTCATATAAAAATTTGTAACATCATAACTGTTAACCCCATTTATTAGGGGCAATTTTATCTCTGAATTTTATGGATATGACTCTAAAAGTTTTGAGTATATGTATACACATTCAACCATGCCATTTTTTGTATACAAAACAAGCTCATATGTTTTTCCAATAAATTCCATGTTTAATGTGGTATTAGTATTATGTGTGCATAAACATGATCAAAGCATAATGGTGGTGTGTTTTAGTATAGACATCTAATAGCATTTATGGTGCCAATTTTAGCTCATAAACCTATATTCTAGCTTATATCTTAATAACATTCACAAGTCTTCATAACTCACATGCCTTTGAATGAAATATGGTGTCATAAGATATCCTCATGGATCTCATATAATTTCCTAGTCATAGTCATTATAATTTCAAGTCTGATTTCTCATATATATGTTCACTCTAACATGTAACCCAAAAACAGATTCCTTCAAGTAATTTTTTTTATGGGAGATCCATTTTTTATAATAGTATTATAGATGCTTCTCTGTATATGATATAGGATTCCATGGTAAAAACAAGTTCTTAACCTTCCCTCCATCTTAAATTTCTCCCATTAGAGGGATCATAACAATGTACCTGCAATTTCTTTACTTGAGACACTCTAGATCCATTCTCTTTTTAGACACTTATTGCTATCACTACATATGAATTCACATTCCATGGTAATGTAGGTTATAGTTTAGAAGTAAATAATGTAAAGTGGCCTATCAAGAAGCATATCATTCTAATCATAATGAGATTAATGAATCTCATTCTTCATATCCAACATGCATACAAACTTGATGACCATCCAAGAAGTCAGAAATTCAACTATGTGTTTAGTCTACACCTTGAGAAATATGTTTGGTTATGAGGTACACCTATGCAAAGGAATAGTAGGTTTTCCACACACCATCATTTATAATTCTTAGTATAATTTATTTAATCTCCAAGTGCAAGATCTTCTTGATTTCTCAAGTACCATATTCTAGCCATTCTATATTCTTAAGCCATAACTTGAATAAACAAAGTTAGACAATATTGTTGTAGGTAAAGAATAAGAGTTAATGAGTGAAATTTTACCAAAAATTACTATCACAGTCCCTTCAACCTCATGGACACCTTCCATATGCCTTAATTTTTCATCCATATCAATTATAGGCATTGAAACATCCATTTAATAAAATTTGCATGACTCATATTTACTTATCCTGCTCACTGTCACCACTTCAAACACATGGAGAATTATATCATAAATATCTCTTACCACACGTGCCATCTCAACTTGAAAATTTAAGGACTTATTCTAGTAGATCAGATAGATATTTTGATGGAGAGGCTCAATACAAACAACAATCAACACAAATTAGAACAATCATTTGAAAGCAACATTCTGAAGTCACCTGTTTTTTCACTTTTCACAAGGCCAAAATCTTGCATTTCTCATCAAAATTACTATATAAAATTTAAATAAAATCTTAAAATCATTTTACACCTTTCTTATATCACCTATCAATAGGGATCAGTCTCCAAATAGATCAGCATTCACTCAAGTACTCCTTTCATCAACTTGTCTAAGTTTGCTCTTGGTTTCTTCTTATTGTTTCTTACCAAATTCAAGAAATCTATCTTGTTTCCTCCTTACCAACCACTATCATCATTCTCCCATGTTCATACACTCAAAAAATTGTTATCTTCAATGAAGAAATACATTCAAAACTTCAAAACTACACCTTATACTTCCTTTTACAAAATTATCCTTATAACCCCTTTGGGACAAGGTGATTGCTTAACTGATGCAAACAAGGTTCTAGGGATACCCACCAAGGAATAAAATCTCTAATAGTTCTCTTTATGTAAATTTATATTCCCTCAAATTGTCAAGCCCCAACTCCTTAATCAACTCCCACAACTTTACATTTTTTCATCTTACAATTAAACCCTCATTGGGTATTTTGTAGGCAAATGATATGAATATGTTCTTTGTGTTAAGGTTTCAAGGAATAAGATTATGTTTTATGGGTACCCAAGATTGCATTCTTTATATTTTATAACTTTCAAGTAGTGACTCCAAGTACAAACCTTAGTTCCTTCACAAAATGACACTTACCCCTAGGTCTTTTTAACTATGCACAGTGCCTCTGATAGGTTTTAGTAAGAAAATAACAAAAATACACCAATTAAATTCATATTTTATTATCTTAATAACTTAATGGATCCCCTACAATTATTCTTCCAATTCCTTGAGGCAAGATTCCATTTCTAAGGATTTTTAGTTCACCTTTCCTCTCAAAACCCTAATCATAGACCCGGGAAAGCTCGATAGTCAAAAATAAAGAGAAACTTCCACTTGGATTCGTTTCAAGGGTTTAAAATTCACTCATGTGAATATGTTCACTTCCTCAAGGATCTAATCTTACCTTTGTTTTATTAAAATGAGTATAAGGGACTATTACAATGTCTTTAAGATTATGCTCATTTAATTTTGTTCATTGTACATTTCTTTGTCTTTGAGTTAGACTATGGTTTATAACTCCTAAAAATATTTTACCCTACTTACTTAACGCTTCACGACCCCATAGATATTAAGGTTAGTGATTAATTCTTCTAACCCAACTATTCCTCAAACCGTTCTAACTATGCACACTAGTACATTCTGAGTTTTCAGTTTCTTTATCCCAATTCACAACCTCTAAGAGCCTTAACATCATTGTATTGCATAAGACATCAATTACCATTGGTCATTACATTATATATCCCTCCATTATAGTATTTAGGTCCTATAATGCACTTATTTGTCTTTTACCTTAGTTTCTTGTCTCAACATAGAGTATGCTAAGTTTACTAAGGATTTGTAACCTTATTCTCTCTATCATGCATTGACCCTTCCTTAGATGGATATTTTTCATCTTAGTCCCATTAACAACTTCCATGAGCCATTATGGATATCCAAAATAGATATTACACTTCCTCCCCTCTTCTTACACACCTATTTTCCCTTTTTTCATTCGAATACACTCTCAAAAGCATGAAAGCTTGGTAAGGTAGTTAGGGTTGTTAGCCACTAGCTCACATAGGAAGGTCTACCAACATGATTTAAATCCCTATTTTAGCCCTTGTGAACATATCAAGAGTTTGAACAAGTATCCTGACCATTTATAACTCATTTATTACCCTATTACAACCACCTACGCTTAAGAACTATAATTAATGGTTTATTTTCATTATATGAATTGAATGTAAGAATAAATGAATGTCTCATATGTGAGTTGACTCATGAATTTTATTTCAAGTGATAAAAGGAATGTATAATGGTCAAAGAATGTTAATTTTTCTTTGAGTTGTACCTAGGTTTATGGAGGATAGTCAAAGAATGAAATAGGGAACTAAGAGATTGTGGAAATGGTCTACTACAGAGGTTAATGGTTAATTTATGAAGGTAAATATAGTTTGTGTGAATGAAAAATTTGTGTAATCCCTAAATGTGTATGAGTTGAGTTAAAATTTCAAATCACCTTGAAAACTGTGATATTTCATTAGCAATTCCAAGAAGGATTCATGAGTCTTTAGGTATTTGATATGAATGCTAGCTTGAAGGAGAGACATGAGAGAGTTATAATTAGTATCTGGAGTCATACTAGTTATCAATAAATCATTCAATGTTTAAAGGAATAAAATCACCATGTACAATCTGTATAGTGTTGAAATACCCTAATCTAAGGGTTTAAGACCAATAAGTTTGTTTAAAACTTGACAAGAACCTATCTTTATTATTATACAAGTAGTTGAGGAAGTAGCTAAAACATATTCAAGGGAAAAGAGGAAAATCAAGATAATTGAGGAGTCTAGTAGACTGAATTCTTGCATGCACGGTCCTAGGCAGTGCTAGTACACAGTTTTCAAACCTTGGAATGAAGTATCTCCAATATAAGATGATTGGTTTATGGAAAGAATAATTTTAGAGTCATTAATAAGGTTTGAGAGATAAGTTCCTATGATTATGAGTCATCAAAAACCCTTGTCAAGGACATAACACCAAATAATTAGAATATGAAGAGAAGATACACTCCTAAATATCCACTCAGTCAAGACAAATTTTGTACGATAATAGTCCTAGAAATAAAACCTTGAAGGTAGAAGAAGGTAAACAAGTTGGGAATGGCATTTGTTAACATGACTTAAGGTCTTAAATACTTAGATCACTCTATGGGTTCATCAATGGAGGAATAATTGTAACTATTATATATACCACAATCTTGAGCAAACCATGACAGCCCTTCCTAAAACCATAGAACAAACCATATTGGAAGTAACTAGGAAAGAAAAGGAATGAAAAAAAAAAGATAGGGTGTTTGTTAGAATGTGTTAAAGGTTTTAAAAAGCATTGGAGTATTAATATGTCAAATTCCTTGTCATAAAGTTGATTGTAACATTATAGTGAGAAGGAAAAGTTTATGAAAAGATAAGAGGAAGTGAGAAGTTAATGTCTAGAGGAGATAAGCAAGAAAAAGGATGGAGGAAGCAAAGTAGAGTTATTAGAAAAAGAGAAAGGTGAGTGGGAAGAATAAAATACCTTATCAAAAGAAGAAAAGAGTACAGACAGAGTGTAGAGGTCTGTTATAGAGTCTAAAAAGGGTGTTCAAGATATTGATGGAAGTTTCAAAGAGGCTATGTTAGTGAGAGAAGAGAGGTAGATTCCCCAAACCAAGTCATCAAAAAAAGGAAAAACATAGTACTAGGTGGAGGAAACATGAACTAGATGATTAAGGAACAAGCCAAAACTATGAAATCCCAACAACTATGAACTCCATTTTTTGACAATATTACCAAACTAAAGTTTAACATTGTATCCAACTTCCACTAATTTTGACAATAAGCTCTAGAGGTGGTTATATTCAAGGTTATCCATATAACTTCTTTTTTTGAGTCATTTATGCTTTTTGTGATTCGTTATTGTTTCCACCATTCTAATTATCTACATCTTAAATTGTCTCTCATTTTTTCCTATGTTATTTTTTTGGTCTTGTAAAGGGGTTCCCAATGCTATTTTTAAAATTTGGGGAATGCAAATCTTGGTCTATTATACAGTTAATATGAACTTTCTTCCAAAATTTATGAATGCAAAAAAATAGAATGAAAATAAATAGAATGCTAAATGAGCTCAAAGAATAGATCTGAAATTTCTTATATCCATATACAACAAGCCACTTTGAGTGATCTTGAATAAATTTACTTTATAGGGAAAAAATCCATCATCATTTCTTTACAATATTAATATAGAAACATTACAACACTAACCCTTGTGCACAAGGTTTTTCTTTAGAATGCGTAGGCATATGATATTCATTTTAACAATAACCCTGGGAATTAATTGTCTTCCTCACATACATAATAACTACTAGATTAAAAATACAACTATGACTATTACGATGTATAAAATTAGATGGTCAAGATATCTAGGTCCTAACATTTCCTCCTCATTCAAATATATATATATGTCCATAATTATAAATTTAAAATATTGCTTCTAAATTTTCTAGAGAGATTCCCAAGTTTTATATTAATGTGACATATATTTCTATTAAACTACAAAGTTAATGATAGTACACTTGTGGATTATGTGCATTTATATGTAACATAATACCTCAAGTTTGAGGATAATGTAGCTCTCTTCATACATCTCAAGGATATTCATTACACATGAACACATTATAACACTTGATATAGTCCATATAATCATGGTTCTTACTATAGAAAACCCAAATCCATTGTGCTAAATTTTATTATAAATTGAAAAATTCATATTATAATCCCCTTTCATTTATTAATGAATGATCATTTACTAATTATTTACATATACTTGTATTTGTCTCACATACCTGGACCTTTGTATTATCATATGGTAGTGTTGTTTGTGGTTAATACATTGTGTGTATACCACATAAGAGAGATAAAAACTATCTATACTCTTGACTTTGCTGGCTACTCATTGATTGTATTGGAGCTCCAATATACAACACCTTGATTGATCACCAAGTACAACAACAGTTACAAGGATTTTTTAACCTCCTTAGCTCGAATCCTTGATTAGTAATTGACTTACAACACCAAGAATCTTAAGGGGGCAGACTTGGATTATTAGATGTATTATCAAAAACTACAAACATAAATACTTTTAAGACAATGGTATAAAAAATCATAATTTTTCTGTCACTATTATAATACACGGAAATCTACTCATTGGAGGTAATAACTCAAGTTGGAGGAAGCTTACAAATCCAAGAGGGGCCCACCTCAAAGAAAATTTATATTGATTAAAAAAATAGATACATAGAAACCAAATAATTCTTTTCTCTACTACAATTGAGGTATACAATTGATAGAACTAAATCCATTCAAGAAAATAATTTCACACATATAATTTTTCCTAACATTGTGTAAGATTTTATTCATCATTACCATATTACTTTATCTTCCCAACCTTCTTATATTGAAATAGAGACATATAAATCCATATAATAACTAAAAAAATACTATTAACATAAGAACATGTGAATTGAAAACAAAAACTAAAATACCATCGAATATAATTAATATAATTTGCACAAAAAATAAATTTTTATGTGTTACACATTATAACAATAAATAGTTTTACAAACATGTGTCTATGAAACATTTTTATTTTTTTCTCATTACATTGATTAGGAAAACCCAACGTTCTTTTAAGTAGATATTTCAAGTGTTTGTGTTCCTGGTCACGAATGATCACCATCTCTTGAACCTTTGCCACGACAACTTCTGACATTTGCAACCTTGTCGCACTCATTGGTTGTAGGATTTTATGTTCCATCTGTAGTTGACTCAAGTCCATCTCTATATTGGCCTTCAAATCATGTAGATCCATGAGTTTCATCCTTACAAATTTTCTTTCGTCTTGTAGTTGTTTGTTCTCTTATTCATAAAATGCAAGTTTATCTTCCAAAACATTTATATGTTTTTTGTCAACTTCTACCATCTCCTCATACCTTTTTAGCAAGGACTCCTTTGGGGTGCAAAAATTTGTGAGAAAACATTATCTTATGATCTTTACATTAAAAAAATAAATGTAAACTAAATGTTGAAGTAATTTTTTTTTTACGTTATTTACCTCTAAAAATAGTAGAATGCAATTCATCCCTTCTCCTCTTGGATGCTCTCAAAATTTTCGGCATTTTCTAATGGATCTTTCACATGTACATGTTTCTTCTCGATATCGTGCACTTTAGTCTAAACCATCACGGTTGATGATGTGAATTTGGAAATGTGAAAGACACACAATGATATTGCTTAATTAATAACATAATAAAAAAATTTAATTCCCCATTATACCATGAACTAAATCATGCCACTTGTTAGTTAAATAGAATATCTTCATAGGAGAAATTTAGAAGAATGTGGTTTTATGATTCACCAAAAATCTATAAAGAATAAGCATGAGTTCATACCATCACCATTATGATAAAAAACACGTGAAAATCTATATTACTAGACTCAACAATGACCTCCACTCCTTCAAACATATTTAGACACCCCCTCCCATGAATGCTTCAGCACTTTGGGTAAATGAATTTTATCATATCCTCTAAATTATGGACAATGCTAAAATAGATCAAGAGTGTAGTTATTATTAGCAACGTTATAATTTGTAACAAAGAGAGGAGATACCTGACGTTTGACATAGTTTTGTTGTCATGATTAAAATCCTACTTTTCTTGTTGGTTGAAATATTTTTTAAGACATATTTTGAGGGGGCTAAGAGAGTCTATAGTGGAGAAATGTGTATTTTGGCACTGTCTATAGACTTTGAGAAAGGACCGATCCATTATAATTTAGCCATCGTAGTAATTATCGATAAGCATCTTCAAGTAAAATCAATTACAATCACTTCCCCAAATGATCACTTGCAACAATCAAAGGGTTCTCCCATGGAACAAATAGGAACCAATGTGGAAAAGGCTAAATCCATTATTTTTAACTAATGGATTTAGACTCTAGAAAAGTACTATACAAATACTCTTCAAATAACATCTCAAATATAACACTTAATATGTAATAAAAAATCACCACTTAAACATGACATACAATGACAATTTAAATTTAGACTATATGACTCAAAATATAATATTCTTACTTGTTTTGTTAAAAACCATCATTGAAGAATTGGAAGGTGATTTCAAGGGTGATATATGTCTCAATATCCATAATTCCCAAGCATATTGGCCTCCAAATGTATACATAAATTATGATCGGTGGTATATGCTTGGAGAGGCAATTTTGAGGATGTGTTTGATATAACAACACATGAATTTATATCACGATGAAGCAAAATGATAGAATCAATAAAGAATGAGAATAAAAGAATTAATGGTTTTAGCAAAGATACAGTAGCATGGACACTAATAGATATGGCTAGAAAACACATATGGTAGAAAGAAAATGAAATTCCAACAAAAGAATATAGAAGGATGTAGAGAATGGAATGTCATAATTAAATTCAAAACGTCACATTAACTTGAAGATTTGATAAATGAAATAGTAAAAATGTGAAAAGCTTTACATGGTGAAGAGAGAAACGCAAATTAATCACTTGTGGAAAATACCAATGCAAAAAGTGAATACGTAGAAATGAGGACTATCACCACAATATTACACAATAAAAATAATCAAGGGGTTCTCTCATTGAGCAGATACGAACCCCATAAGTTAAAAATAATACAGAATTGTTTTAGCTTTTTTACTTTTCTGAATAATTACTGGAGACACAAATCGTGACATTTTACCAATATCATGGCATATATATGACCATCCATGTTGGACACCTTAAAATCCTTTATACTATTATCAGTCTATCAATTTTAGACCACTTTACCATTCTAGTTCCAAATCCATCAAAATCTCATGCATTTACTCCTGATGAGATGCTAACAGCAACCAAAAATTTAGCTATAAGATTGGTTAAGGAGGCTTTGGTTCTGTATTTGGGGTAAACTACATGGAGGAAACCAAATTGCTGTAAAAGTGATCTCATTTTTCTCCAAACAAGGTGTTGTACAATTTTTAAATGAGGTAGGTAATGCAGATATTTTTTTAAAAACAATTTGTCTAATATTATTTGTGGTGGATTTCCTGAATTAATCCTAAAGAAAAGAAATTAAACTTCTTTGATGAATAGATTGAACTTATCTCTAGATTGCATCATAAGAGATTGGTGTCCTTTCTCGATTACATTAATGAATCAAGATATCTTATGCTTATCTATGAGTACATTTCTAGAGGCTCTTTAAGAAGAGAAAAGGAGGGGCCCTAATCCATCCCAAAAAAGGAAAAATAACTTTTTACCATATGAGAACAACAAAACATACAAGAAACCATAGGATAATTTGAGATAATTGTTTTGGAAACTTATTCTTCAAGACGTCAACCAAAAAATTTGAGGATGATGAATATATTTCTAAATGTTATTTTCTGTTAAAGATCACAAAAGCTAAATTTCTCAACCTAAGAATATTCAGGAGGATATGAAAACCTTGAACATCAATCTTCTTCTCCAAAAGAAAATGAAGACAGGGAGCCAAGGACAAGAAAATTTTTATATATGGATGGTTCCAATAAAATGACAAGAAGTTCAATTCTATTTAATAAAAGGATATAGTTAATTGCAGAAGTAGAATGAACCGAAATTACCTTAATTGTGCTTGCTGGATGGGAGCAAATGGATTTAAAGCTTAATTGTGATACAAATAAAAAACAATGTTAGACTGTTGTAATAAATAGAGGAAAAAATAGGTCCACCTGTTCATTATTTTACAAAATCACATGATGGTTGTGGGGAGAAGATGCAATGATTACCTATGGTTGTCATTTTGATTCCACATGGCACATACGAACAAAAATAATTGTGATAGCTAGAATCATGAATAATCAACCCATTATGATGCCACATGGCACATTCAAACAAAAAATATTTATGACAAGTATAATCATGAATAATTAACCCATTGTGATGCCACATGGCATATCAAAAAAACCAACAAATGTGATATCTATAATCATGAATAATCAACACATTTTGATGCCACATGGCACATTAAAACAAAAAAATTTGTGACAACTATAATCATGAATAATCAACCCATTGTGATTCAACATGGCACATTCAAACAAAAAACACTTATGACAAATATAAGCATGATTAACTACTAGAATTACACAATTAAAAAACATGTTAATGTTATTATATTACAACAATCCACAATCATAACATTAAAACTTTGTCATTATATTAATGTTAAACTTATGATATAATTAGGTTAATCGTATGAAATCAGTTTTTCCTCCATTGTCTAGTGCATGCAACAAAGGTAATTCTTTCAAAATATGTTTATTTATTTATTTTGGGGTTCTTATGTATCAAGTTGGGTGTCACTCCTGTGATTGAATCTTGCCTTATTTTTTGGCGGGTACCACATCATCATGCAAAATTTAAACAATTTTTGTTACTATAATAAATATATACTAAGAATAGTGCAAAGCCAAAACTACATGTAAAACATTTCCAAACAATCTATTACTTGAGGTGGCTAGCTAAAATTTAAACCAAAAAGTGGTCAAATGGTAAATCTATTGACAACATCCACCAGCATGTCGTCGGAAGCGCTAGGAAATAGTACAGGGTAATGATGATCGATTGCACTGAGGATATTAACAACTGCACAATCTCATGGAACTATATTCCTGTGGTAGATTGCATTAGCACCAACATTTTTCAATTTTTCAAATCCCACCACTCATCCCTCCATCTATACATCCACATCATCACCAATAGAATAGGGGGAACTGCTATGGTGCCATCTATTGGCAGGAGTGAATGAGGTTTGCATTATAGGAACATTTTAGTCTTCTGAAAGAATACTAGAAGTTAGTCCAAACAAAAATAAATTTATATAGTATAGATTTATTCATATTTTTAACACTATTTATATAATGAAATGATTCACAATATAGAATATTGATTTCACTTCACATAAAGGTTACCTGTAAATCCTTGTGTAACAGAATATTCTCTTCCCCTTCTCTCTTGTGTCCACTGACATATGCCTGCAATCATTGCACATTAAATTAGTTGCAGTAAGTAGAAAAATAGATCATAATAAAATATTCATGGATATGTGAAAACATTATCAACTAATATTTAATTGTGTACCTGTAAACCAATGTGCATGTTGATCTGCTCTTTCTCCTCTCTCCCATGGGTCCTAGGAGATGCCTGCAATCAATGAAATGAATGTAAATATGAGTTACAAAAAGCATATAAATATGTAAAAGCACCATATTCATCATAACCACTTTTTAACTTTTAAAGAGGTAATTCTTTGTTAGAACAAACATACCATATTAAAAAGAAATCACTCTTAAAAGTAGTAATGTTATTTCTAAAGGAGTCCATAGGTTGTAAAGAGTTTAAGCTCTTGGTCATATGTACCTTGTAAAGTTGAAGCAAGAATAGTTGTCCAAATGACTAAATTAAAAGTTGAAAGGTCAAAACTTTGTGGTAACTAGAGGGGAATGAGATTTATAAGGCATCATTCGAATGATCCAAGGCTTGGGAGAGCTGAGGCTCCAAGAATTGAAGAAATTCTATCTTGTAAGACTAGGTGTAACAATGAACTTTGTGTGTGGTTTTGTATGATAAATTGTTTAATGTCTGATGCTTGAACATCATGTAAATAACATAAATTTTTATTTTCTTTAGGAGGTTAAGGTTTCTAGAGTGACCATAGTTAGTTTTAGACCTTTTGGACTCCTTGAGTTTGAATAAGGGATTTTCCCTCCATTTTTGTAATTTAAATATTTAAATTTAGTATTAGGGTGTTATAGTGTTAGATGTTAGTATAAGTTACATGTATGTTGTAATGAGATTTTTATGACAGATTTACCACCTTTGTCATGATTTTCTCACTCTAATCAAGCCTATAACTCATATTAAGCTAGCTTGACATAATGGGGTTACTTGTGGGAAGCCCTGACTACCAAATTTTCCTCTCATTTGTATAATGTTGGAGAATGTATTTGAAGAATACACACACACACACACACACACACACACACACACACACACACACACACTAGGAAGAGGTGGAGGACTCTGTGGTAGAGCCTCATTGCTAATGAATCCTTGTAATTTCATGCTTTTATTCAACAAAAAAGCTTCTTGTATAGAAACTGTGTATAGGGTTGCATTTTGAGTGACATGGATTGAATATTGAAGTACTTGATAATGATTCTCATGTTTTATTATTCTTTAAATCTTATCTTAGAAATAGGAAATCTTTATAGGCTTTGGGAGTGTTAGAAATAAGTTACAAAATGATGGAATGTCATGAAAAATTGAACCTTGCAATTGTATTTATTTTGAGGATAAGGTATGACTGTGAATTAATAATGTTAAAGGTTTTAAACAAATTGTGTGATTTGTTATGAAGGTGTAAATGATCTAACTACTTCCCTAGCTCACTGTAACTAGTCAAAGAAGTTTGAGAATCTCAATACAAGCGTAACACTGAGCATAATGCTCTTTAATGTTTGTTTAATAGTCAAACTCATATTTTTGGGTAGACTTCATTGTATGAGAAGTGTGTAGGAACTGATCAAAGGAATGTAGAGGAATTTGAAGTCACTAAGAAGGGTCAAAGCGTCTAACAAAAGAAATGAAACCATAAATATATCTCAGTCCAAGGATAACCTACCTCAAGGGTTTAGAAAAACAAGAATTTTTAGATATTTAGAAATAATCTTAACAAACTTAGCACAAAGTTGATTTTTAAAGATATAGAATAAATACAGAGATTCCTTGAAGGAGTAAGTTAATTACAAACCAATATTTCTCATGCTAATAGAGACACACAATTTTTTAACTGAGTAATGCATGACTAGAAGCTTTTGGTAGGAAATAAACTCTGAGGAAGGGATATATTCATAAATTGTATGGCCTGTGTAGTCAACAAAAGTTTGTAAAAATAATGGAAGGTCATGAATGTACTCAAACTAATAAAATTTAGGAATATGGGAGTCAAGCAACTAAGTCACAGAATGCCAGTTTTCAAGCACATTTTTGAGGTTGGAAGGAAGATGTCATTAGAAAGTTAACTCTTAGGATGCTTAAGGTGGATTTCAGAAATGAGTAAGTCTCCATGGAAATCTACAAGTGTTTGTGAAGGTTAAAAATCATCGTGCAAATCCTAAAGTGATTAAGAATAAAAGAAATGCGTGCACAGTCCTTGACTAGATAGATATAAAGATTTCTAAACATAAATGAAATCATTAAATGTAGATGCATTAGTGGTTTGGAGAGGAAAGAACAAGTCCAATGAGTAAATGGAAGTCATTGTAACAATTAGTAGATCAAGTGAAAATTAAATAACTGTGATAATCCAGTGACTAGAAAAGGATATAGGTTTCCAAAAACTAAGCCATCAATGAGGTGTTAGGGGAACTTCTTGAAAATATTACTAACGATGAATGAATATTTTAAAGGGGGTGAAGGACTACAATAAGTCATTATAAGTAGAAGTACAATAGGACTGTCCTAAGATTGAGACAAAGGGTAGTATTGAGAAGCCTAATAAACACAAGAAGTAGGAACAAGTTTGACTCACTTTAAGGTTGGATTAACACTAAATGAGAAGTAGGAGCAAGGTGTATGTATTGGATAATATTATGAAGGCTAGAATTAGGATTTTAACATGTTGGAGGAAGCTCATGAACTAGAGTAGGAAATCAAGATGAAGGTCAAATAAGAAAAAATCGTACTTTGAATGAATTGTAAAATTTAAAGTTAGTTTCCATGTAAATACTTTTAAAATGATCAGAAAAGCCTCTAAATACTATGGGGTTTAAAATATTGAAAAAAAAAAATCATTTAGAGATATTATGGTGTGGATTACTAATAAACTACATAAATAATAAACAACATAGCTAATAAACAACATAAATATTATTGTGTGGATTAATAATAAACAACATAAATTATTTCTATGCTTTCAAAAAAAAAATCTTAACGATAGAAATTCAATCATTTTATATGGTCCACATGGAAAGATGGAAAAAATATAAAATCATAAACATTTGACCGTATTTAATAACTATGAATATAAGTAAAATTGTAATCTAACTCGTTAGGATAAGGGCTACATATAAATTGATATCTTGTGCATATTTAAATGACTATTATACATATTTATCCATATTTTTAGTGTTATATCAGGAACGATTAACACCGACAAACCTTTATGTCATAATTATCTATGAAAGATATGCATAGAGATGGCAATCTCTACATATCAATTCAGTAAATATAAAGAAATCAAACAAGTACTAATTCACTTAAATTAAGTACTTAAATTAGAAATCTAACAAGATCCAAAATTCCTTATTACAATACTAATTTATTATATTTAGGTCTAGAGGGGAAAATGATAGCTTGAAATTTAAATTTCAAATAAGGTCCAAGTCTTACCATGTCCTCCATTCCTTACACCATGACTAACTAAAATATGAATATTATAGACTAATTTGATGTTATTGTAGCAATAAGTAAATGGAAAATTAAGTATAATGTGTATTTAAGCCAATTAAGCACAAAGTATAAAACCCTAATTGTAAAATAAAAGAAATAGAATAATTAGTTGGTTCATGATGATGCCGAGGGTATGTTGATCTGGAAACCTAGTAAAATGGAAGAACAGACTTCCGTAAATGTGCTCAGAAAACTATGTGATCATTGGATAAGCCTGGACTAGAGCGCCTAGGCTCTCCCGTCCATCTAGGAACTAGTATCATTGTAGGTTTTCAGGATCTTAATTTTTTTGCGTTGGAAGAGTGTCACAAATATTCGTTGTTTCACTCTCTGAAGTTGCACCAAGATCGATGGATTCAACAAAAACCCTACAATGAAGAAAACACAAAGCCGAGTATCAAAACCCTAAAAAAATATGCAGAGTGAATGGTATGAACTGACCTCAGCTGGCACAACAATGGGCTTACTAAATTGAGTGTTGTACTACATTTTAGAACATTATGTAGTTCTTGTGTGTGTGTGCATGTCATGCCCTAGGTGATCTTGTGCCAATCACACTTTGTGAAATAGCGAGCAATATCTAGATGTAGAAAATGTAATAGTATGTGTGCATGGAATATAATAGAATCCCTCCCCCTATGAAGTGTGATGCAGATGTCCTAGCTTTATGCCTTGATGATGGAGCTATGTGGATGCCAATGCAATAGATGGATGCAACTCTAGATGGAGTGATAATAGTGTATGATGTTAGGTCCCTCATTATGGTCTCATAAATTTATATTTATAAAGTTATCTTGCTCTAATTTCATAATTAACCTTGAAAAGGCTGACCAAAAAAAAGATAAGGATAAAAATCGGCTAGAAGAGGCCCAAAAAGTAAAGGAAACTACTAGAAGGATCGGGGTGCCCCCAAGTGGGACAAGGGATCCCTGGTACTAAATCTAGGCACCCCAGTTATGGCTAAAATTCTGGGGGATGTGTGAAAATGGATGGGAATGTAGGTTCAATAGGTCACAAATTATGAAATAAAATAAATAAAATGGCTAAAGGGACAGGGGTTAATTAGTACTTTCCTTGTTTAAGAACCTTCTAAATAGTAGCATGAAACCAGGATAAATAATTGTCTAAAGTGCATGATTTTGTGACTACATTTTTCCCCCACTTTATGTTGGTGAGTGGAAAGCTAGGTAAAATAAAGTAGATAGAAATGTGTACCTGATGTCCATGAAGAGTGTAGTAGAAATGTGTTGAAGGACTAGAAAAAGTGTGGAATGATAAAAAAGATGGACGAGCATCGAAACTATAGATGAAAGATGTGCAAAGAAAAAGTGATGAGAGTGAACCTAGGGAGAAACGCATCTGTGTAGTTGCCATAATGTGTACCTGCATGGTTATTAAAGCATGTGTGTTATCACAGAAGGTTGTTGTTGTTTTTGTTCTCACTTTTTGTTGCCCCTGTTTTACTCCTTCTTTCTCATACGGATAGACTTATAATGAGAAAAAGATCAAGTAGTCAAATATGTATGTATGTAAGTGTAAAAATGCTATGTAAAAGACACATGTAAAATATGTAAATGTAAATGTAAAATGTAAATATAAGTGTAAATGGGAATGTAAATGGAACATGTGCACCTGATCCATGTTGAGAAAGGGTGTACAAGGATATCTTGTACTGTCTGGGTTTTTTGGGTGATCCGACGCCATTGGACGTAGTGTAGAGAGGCATACCCAATGTAACCTCCAAGCCTGTAATTGATCCATAGAAATATGTTTAGATATCTCTATATTGTTTGGATTTTTGGGGTCATTTGATGCCACTAGACGAAGTAGTGTAGTGAGGAACACCCAATATAACCTCCAAGCCTATAACTGCTCTACAGAAATGTGAAGGACACATTTCCTATAAAATCCGATGTGTATGGAGTTCACAGACTGGTACGAACTCACTTGTTGTATGTAAACCACAATGCCAAGGGCGTAAAGTGCACTAAACTAAAACAATGTAAATACGATGTGTTAGTATGTAGAAACCCCTAAATGATGCCCCCATCTTTAGGGGTACATGCGACATCGTAGATAGGAGACATGCGGCCCCAAAAGAGGGCCAACTGTATGTACATTATAATGGTGGAAAGTGCTTGGTAGAAACCAAGGCATGCACAAACAAGAAAATGGCTAGCCAAAGACATGCATGTAGAAAACAATGTATAAGTTATGCAAACAGTGTAAAAGCTACCAAGCAATGTAATGTAAACACGTAAGAAGTCAAGTAAGGCACACAAAGTGGGCTACAAACAAGGTAAATCACTCACGATGTCACAAGACACGCAAGGCCATCATGGCCAAAAACAACAGACAAGTGTGCACACAAAACATAAGGCAAGGCCCTCAAACAATAGAAAACAGGAGCATACAAATGCAAACAAACAAAGAAGTGGTCATGGAAACATGTAATCCTATAAAACAAGTGTTGCACATGGAACACCTGTTAGCATGTTAGAGTAATAACCAATATGTCAAAGCATGTATGATAAAGTAATATAGGATGCTAAGTACAAAATGAAACAATATCACTTGGATGAGATGAATGTAGATGCCCCCAACAACCAGTGTAGGAATGGTAAAAGGCGAGCATACATGCCGCGTGTAAGAGCCATGTATCTGCAATCATAACTGGAATAAGGTGTGAATGTGCATGTGTGGATGATATAAATAATGATATAGAATAAATCAATCTAACATATGTAGTAATGTGACCATGTAAAACACGAGCAAATATGAGTAAATTACCCCAAGACAATGCACTATGTTGTGGATGGATGAAAATGTAATGCAAGATGGAATGATAGAAGCTGCATGCCCCATGAGTGGAAGGAAATGTATGCAATGAGGTTAATTTTTTCCCCCTCAGCAGTCAAGAATGAACCATAAAGGAGATTTCTTCATTGGGAAATGGTCGAGCAGTGTGTATATCATGTCTAACGCATTATGGTGCATGTTTATATGGGTATTGGTGATGATATGTGAAATATAAAAGAGAGGTGTGTGGAACTTATAGCTTAAGTGTATACCATGATGAGGTGAAGTCTGGAGTGATGATTTAGCCCTAATTGTGTCTCAATATGAGATGATTGAATTAGTGATGATTTAGCATTAAGTATATATCACTATGAAGTGAGTGATAAGGAGTGGTAATATGACCTAAGGTTATACCATGGCAAGATGATATAATAGGTGACGATGTAGCCTAAGGCATATATAACTAAGTGAGAGATGTCAGATAGTAAAAAGAATGTAATAGTAAACGTGTGTTGAATGTAAGGTCCATTTGATTTTTAAACCCTCGGAAGTCGAGTATGAACCGATGAACTAAAGTGTTTCATCGGGTAGTGACTACAGCGCGTAGAATACAATGTAGTATAGATGACCAAGTGATCAATTGGGTATATAAATGTGTGATATATTGAATGTGATGCTAAATGGATAGGATATGTAATGTGTCAAATGCAATGTTATAGGTGTAGATACACTAGTAATATAAGATGTAGTGATGAAATGTAAAGCTAGGATCATATGTGATGTAACCTAGCCTATTATGTAGAATATAGGTGATGTGTAAATGTGTAGTGTGAAATAGCCCAATGGTGTATGTAATACGTAGAGTGATTGGTATGTGTATGTAGTATAATGTAGAATGTAGAATAAGTGTAGAATGGATAGTGTATGATGTGCAATGCTTATGATAGAATGTAAATGTGTAATGCCTATAGTGCAGTGTGTGGGGTTCAGTGTAATGGTAATATCTCAACAGTCAAGTGTGAACCGAAGCACAAGAATGTGTCATCAGGTAGTGATGCTGGGATGTAGGATGAATATGTATAAGACAAGAAAAATGAGGTGGGGGGAAGGTGGAGTGTTATTCCCTCCAAGTGTATGATAATGATGTATGAGGGTGATAATGTAATATCTCGTTTAATTAATGATGTGTAAAGAGCGTTAAAGTATTATAGATGTGTGTATGTATAGGTGGTGATGTAATGGAGGAGTATGGTAATGTAAGATGAAACGAGGATCTTTAGGGTAAAATACCCATCAACAGTCATATAAGAACCATAAGAATATGATTGTGTCATCAGGAGGGTAAGGTGATAAGAGTTACCTACCAAACAACAATTTTTCATTTAGTGGTGGAATCATGGTTAGAAAAAGTAACAATAGGACCTTGCGATTGTGGTCGAATGTGCAATGTGTCAAGACCACTAGTAGGATTAAGTTATTTGACATACTTGATTGGTTTGAGATTAGACTTGAGAGGAGGCCATGTTGCATTGAGTCACAAGGGGAATTGATTAGGTTGACTTGGTAATGCAGTTGGTGACATAGCAAGAGTGGTGTGTGAACTAAGTTTGGTAGCGGTTGGCTTTGTTGACTTGGAGATATCATAGATTATTTCTTAGTGGTGCTTGTCTTTTCAAATAATGTGCATGAGAAATAGTGGTGTGATGCTCATCAAGTGGAGGAGAGGTAATATCAGAGATAGGATAATCATGTGATGGTACTCTAGTAGTTGTCTGATTAGGAGAAGGATCAATAGGTGCATGTCAGTGATCATCAATAGTAAGCATGTAATCAATAAGAGGACCATCTAGAATTTACATAGAAATATTAGAGGAAGGTTTACTAGTAGCCGTATGACATGGTATAGCAATTTCTGGATCTTGAGTAATAGAAGGAGGAATAGACTTAGGAGCCCATTGAGATGTAATTTGATGTTGGGAAGTGAATGAGATAAATCCTTGATGCTCAATATTTTTTACTCTACATTGTAAGGCATAGTAGTCATTGGCATTATTTCCATTGATTCGATGATAATTGCAATATGGACAATCTTTATACTTTGTTAGGGAAAAAGGATGAAAGTAATCAATAGATGGTAAAGTGATCAATTGATGAATAATAATCTCAGTAAGAATGTCATGTGGTTTAACATTGCGATCGAGTATGAGAGGTTCTAATGATGGCATGAATTGAGGTTCATCTATATGACATGTAATACACATAGATTGTAAATAAGATGTAGAAGGAACATAGACATGTGATTGAGAAGCATCCTTAATCTGTTGAATTTCATATCTAATTGATGTAATGGCTGATTCCATAGATTTCATATAGGATGTATGTGATTGAGAAGCATCCTTAAGCTATTGGATTTTAAATCTAAGAAATGTGATTTTGGATTCCATAGATTTCATAGAGGATGTATGCGATTGAGAAGAATCATTAAGTTGTTGGATTTCAGATCTAAGAAATGTGATTCTTGATTCCATAGATTTCATAGAGGATGTATGTGATGGAGAATCATCCTTGGGCTGTTGAATTTCACATCTAAGAGATGTGATTGTCGATTCCAAGACAAAAAAAATTCATGTAAGGCCTGAATAGAGTCTAAAATGGGTTGGTTAGATGGAGATTCATCAAGATTAGGGTAGACAAAGAAACAATGAAGCATAACACTTAATTTGTGTGGTGGTGTATTGTCACCAAAATACTTGGTGTCTACATATTTTTGGAAAAAAACTTGACAAGTGGGATATATCTTAAGTAAATTAGATAAAGAAACTTTACCCATGATAGAATAAGGATTCTAAGCGTGAAGAGAGAGTCGGGTTCACCAAAATTATTAACTAAATTATGAATATTCTAGACTAATATGATGTTATTGTAGCAATAAGTAAATGAAAAATTATGTATAATGTGTATTTAAGCCAATTAAGCACAAAGTATGAAAACATAATTGTAAAATAAAAGAAATAAAATACTTAGTTGGTTCATGATGATGCCAAGGGTATGTTCATCTGGAAACCTAGTAAAATTGAAACATAGACTTCCGTAACCATGCTCAGAATATTGTGTGATCATTAGATAATCCTGGACTAGAGTGCCCATGAGGAATGGAGTGCCCAGGCTCTTTTCAGGATCTTAATTTTTCTAGGTTGGAAGAGTGTCACAAATATTTGTTGTTTGTCTCTCTAAAGTTGCACCAAGATCAATGGATTTGCCAAAAACCCTACAATGAATAAAACACAAAGTCGAGTATCAAAACCCTAAAAAAAGATGTAGAATGAATGATTTGGATTGACCTCAGCTACCACAACAGTGGGCTTACTAAATTGAGCGTTGCACTACATTTCAGAATAGTATGTAGTTCTTGTGTGTGTGTGTGTGTGTGTGTGTGTGTGTGTGTGTGTGTGTGTGTGTGTGTGTGTGTGTGTGTGTGTGTGTGTGTGTGTGTGTGTGTGTGTGTCATGCCCTAGGTGCTCTTGTGCTAGTCACACTTTGTGAAATAGCGACCAATATCTAGATGTAGAAAATGTAATAGTATGTGTGCATGGAATAGAATAGAATCCCTCCCCCTATGAAGTGTGATGCAGATGTCCTATCTTGATGCCTTGATGATGGATTTATGTGGATGTCATTGCAATAGATGGATGCAACTCTAGATGGAGTGATAATAGTGTATGATGCTAGGTCCCTCATTATGGTCCCATAACTTTATATTTATAAGGTTTTCTTGCTCTAATTTCATAATTAACCCCGAATAGGCTGACCACAAAAAAGATAAGGATGAAAAAATTCTAGAAGAGGCCCAAAAAGTAGTGGGAAAGTGTTATAAGGATCGGGGCACCCCCAAGTAGGACTAGGGCGCCCCAATTATGTCTAAAATTATGGGGATGTGTGAAAATGGTTGGGCATATAAGTACAATAGGTCAAAAATTATGAAATAAAATAAATAAAATGGTTAAAGGGACGACGGTTAATTAGTACTTCTTTGTTTAAGAACCTTCTAAATAGTAGTATGAGACCGGGATAAATAATTGTTCAAAGTGCATGATTTTGTGACTACACACTGCCACATCCAAGATCAGCTGAAAAGGTGTCACTGCATCACCCCCTTCTAATGAACCAACCGAAAAAATAACTACTTTTTATTACAATGGTTTTATAACAAAAACTATAATTTACAGACTTCTTGTTCGCTTGTATTTACCTCAACTTTCTTTTTGTTGGTTGGCTTAATTGCTAATTATTTTTTACGGGTTTCATATAGATGAAACAGTGACATGTCATCCTCCTACATACATATTTTATCAATACAAATGTTATTGAACAATTCATGAACCAGTTTTTAAGTAACACCACTAAATATAAAATGAGTAACATACCTCGCAGTCACCTCCACTAGTTCTTTCGTGAATGACCCCCTCCGCTTCTGCATCCATCTCACCCTTTTCTCCCTATTAATATAATGACATAAAATTTATATGAAATTCAAACACTTGTGTATTGACAATGAGAAACAAGTGAAATGAAAACGTTACACAATAAACTTACGTTATTTTTCTTCGTTTATCTCAAATCCATTATGTGTTCCCTCCTCTTACTCCTTGCAATCTCTGAATCATAAACCCTCATGGCATCTTCAACCTCTTTCTTGGAGCATCTGCTAAGTTTTTCGAATGATTCCTTATCATCCCTCTTGTATATACACTGTATCAAACGTCCCCTCTTTAATATAGAGCGTGTACACAGAACACCCTTAATGTTTCCATCTCTCTGATCCATGTATTACCTCCACTTTTCAGAGGCATGCTGAGGATACTTTCCAGTAATATTTATCTTGTTTCTCTCAGGGGGAACATGAGAGAGAGAAAAGGAATCTTTCCAGTGGATTTTTAGCCTCTGTAACTCATAAAAAAATTTGTCCCAACTGGGGTGATCTCAATAATAAAGTATGTGGTCCCCACAATGCTTCCTCTTATAGTGAAGAGGATCCTATTCACCAAATCTTATAAATAGTTAGACACTAATTGACATAAATTACAAAAATAAATTACAAGTTTTAATTTGTTGATTTTACCTCATCGATAATGATATCATCATCTGTATAACCTGGAGAAGGAACACTGGGTGCATCCTCCTGCAATCGACATTCTAAATATCACATTATGAGTCATACAAACTCTTTAGGCACTTATATACTAGTTAGGAACACACATACACAATAATATATAATTAAATTAAATTAAGATAACAAATACAACATTAAATTAAGGTAGTTTTACCTCCTATACAACTATATCAGCCTATAAATGTGACGACCAAGAAACATTTGTTGCAACCACCTTAGCGTCCTTCACTCAAAAATCCATACAATACAAAAACTCATTACTGACATAATAAATAATACCTAATTCCAACAAATTTTTAAAATTCAATGTTAGAACAATTAGTAGATAAAGTACACACATGTAATGAAGAATATATCTAAATGTACAATCTCAGCCTATGTCGTTTTGATCGTCTAATGGAAGGCCCAAACATAGGCACCTGAAATAATATTATGCTAATTACTTAAAAAATAAATTTTTCCATAAAATATATCACAATTATTTATTTTTCAATTGTAGAAATGAAAAAGGTAATTGAAAATATTGTATTCTTACTTGCGATGAAGATGTAATATCCGCAAAATACATCGTCAAAAAATCCAATAGGGACAATAGCTAAATAACAAAAAATCACAAACAATCATAATTCAGCTTAAGAATAAAAAAATGGAAAAATATAGTGCCTAAATCTATTTTGCTAAGAGTACACACCATAGCAAAGTATGATGTCTCCAAGGTGTGAGTATTTTGTGATAATATTCGTATTATATCTCTGACGGGATGCATTATTCCTGCAATAAAAAATCTATTTCTACCATTCCACAAATGCATCACAGCTAGTACGTATTAAGCCATTAAATAATTACAAACATAATTGTGCATAACACAAAAAATAAATATAATGTGTACATATATCATATTATAATGGCATCCATGGAAAGTGATAACAACACTACCACTTCTTTGTTTATAGTATCCCTAGACACTTGACATGCATCTAACCTACCTCTATTGACTTTTACATGTACATATGAACATTTCACAAAGTGAGATACAATCTTTAACACTTGAACTCAAAGAACAGAAAGACATACATTGTTGCATTGGTATACACCCTTCATTTTATTCACAACAAGTAAATCATGAGAAAAACACAAATGTTTTGAACTTCATGACGTAACACTTCCTCAAGACCCAATATCAAGGCCCTATACTTAGCTTGGTAGACAATCATACTGACATCTCCTACAATGGTGCCTCTTTATAGTTTCTTGCTTCCATCAGGGTCATATAATAAAAATGATGAACATGTAAGATTTTTTGTGGTATTAGACACTCCATGAATTTTCAAAATCCAAACGTAAACCATGTTTACCTTTATAATGGACAAACATATATCATAAGCAACAACAGACAACATGTTTTTTTACATATTGAAAACTACAAATTTAAACTTTTCAATGCAACTATCTGCATTCTAAGACATATGCATATCTATATATTTTGATATATATACATGTTTATTTTTTGTGTGTTAGTTGTGGTATACAAACCTTTTTTTAATATGTTTTCTATGGTATACACATTGTGTTTTTGTGTGTATATGATGATATAAATGAACATTCAAATGTTTATGTTTTACTGCACATTACGTGGTATAAATAGTTTATTGTATATATATAAGAAATAAGGAAGGAAGGGGGGATAAATATGATCCATATTGACCCAGATGTTGTGGAAGAAAAACTTATAGGGAAGAAATAAGGGAGGGAGGGGGATAAATATGATCCCTATTGCCCCAGATGTTGTGGAAGAAAAACTTATAAGGAAGAAATAAGGGAGGGAAGGGGGATAAATATGATCCCTATTGCCCTAGATGTTATGGAAGAAAAAATTATAGGTAAGAATAAGGGAGGGAGGGGGGGTAAATATGATCTCTATTTCCCTGGATGTTGTGGAAGAAAAGCTTATAGGGAAGAATATTGGAGGGAGGGGGGGATACATATGATCCCTATCCCTATTTCCCTGGATATTGTGAGAGATAAACATATAGGGATAAATATGATCCCTAATCCCCCAGATGTTGTGGATGAAAAAACTTAAAGTGATGACATGTATTCAAATTGGGTCTGGTTGGCTATTGTTAGAATTGAGAAAAAAATGAGGATCTCGTGCTTAAAGTGGGAGAAGAAAAGGAATGGGGAAAAATTGGAAAATGATAGGTAGAAAATTAGTTAGAATGGAAACAAGAAGATACATGGAGAATATGTACATGTATGTATGAGTATACATATACATATGCATATGTAATGGTCTCACATACCTTGACGTTTGTATTATCATATGGGATTTTATAGACACTATGTGTATACCACAAAAAATATAACTGGACGATGCATGTAAGGAATTTTATGGTGTATCATATGGGGGTCATATGATCCTGTCTTCGATGACAAGTAAATGATTGGGTTGTAACACTCGTTGTGCTTATACTTTATCTGACAAATGAAACAAACATCGTAATAGGATACTATTAGTGAAATTATATGGTGTACACATGATGTTATTTTTGTGTGTATGCGACAAATGACAGAAACGATGTATTACGATACTAGGAGTGAAATTTTGTGGTATACACATGATCTGACTAGGATGTGCTGACTAGACACCACAAAAGCAAAACTGGGTCCCACACATGTGAATTGCATGTATGAAATATTTTATGGCATCTTATGGTCTATCGCATGGGGTTCAAAAATACATATACATATGTATATCTATACACACATGTACATATATATGAATATGCATATGTATACACATACATATACAAATGCATACATATGTATGTACATGTATGTATGTATATGTGTATGTATATGTATATGTATGTGAATGTGTATGTATGTGTCTAAATATGTAGATGTCGCAAATGTGCCTTAAGCTATCCTGGAGATAGGATCACATGACCCACATCCATATCACATGATCCACGTGCATATACACCATGCATATACATCAGAATTTTCCAAACAATCACCTACTAGCATGACATGATACCGCTTCAATCAAAATGTCACCACCAGAATCTGTAAATGGAAAAGGGACCTAATTTGGTGTGAATTGGCATGGTGGGTAGGAGCTAACTATCCTAATGACAGTTTCACATGACCCCCATAAGATACACCAGAAGATTTCATACATGCATTGCTCATTTTTGACTTCTAATGGGATTTGACACCTACATATTCATGCACATATGTATACATATACATATACATATACATATATATGCATTTGTATATGTATGTTTTTACATATGCATATCCATATATAAACATATATGTACAAGTATACATATAAATATGTATATGTAATGGTCTCACATACATGGATGTTTGTATTATCATATGATATTGTTATTTGTTATATATACATTGTGTATACCATGTAATACATAAATGACCGATCGTGTATTCTATTGCAAGTAAATTACTGGGTTGTGACCATGTCTAGTGTATATACTCTTGTCTTTTGATGCAGATCAAGTTCAACTTCAATCAATACACAAGTCTAATTAGCCCAATAACGAATGTAGTACTCTCCTTAACAAGCATTCCACTCTTCCTAGGCTAGATATTTACATTTATTCCTTAGTCTGAACTGACCTCAAATGCAATTTTATTCCTCCAATCCCTTTTTCACTATGTTATCATGCTTTTCAAGTGTTAACTCAACCATTAAGTGGAGCTAGTTCGAAAGAAACCAACACTTAGACCCAATTAGTCAAACTATCTTAAGAGACTTCTTCTAGGTCTAGCTCATGAGGTATTTTCCCTTTTCATGAGTCCTATGACATTAAAAAGTAAGCTAATGATGCTCTTAGATGCCCATTTATCTCCTAAACTTGTTCACCAAGTTCACAAAGACTTTTTTTCACAATCCCACTCAAAACCCATTCCCAAATCTTCAACTTAGGCCTATAGGTGTCAATCTAAACTGTAGAGGAATTTCAAGTAAGAATTAATTATTAACTAATAAATATTGGAATTTTCCTTGTAATTATCTCTCCTTTCCTTATCACATTCCTACACTACCAAAATTGGGGTTTGGCTCCTTTTGGAAGTTTATGAATTCAAAATTTTCACTTCTTCTAGGTTTTCCTCCTAACCACTCCTTGTTTGTCCTGTCACAAAAATTAGAAAAGTAATGGTGATACAAGTTCTCAAACCTCCTAAATATAATGATATCCCTTTTCTATATGTTATGTTCCCAATTTCTAATTCCAATTCCTCCTAGAGGTGGTGCATTCATAAAAAATTGTCAACTGTGACCTACAGGATTGGAGATGAACTGTTACTAAGTTAGAGATCTTAACCACCTTTCAGGGCATAAATCCTAGTTAACATTTCTCTTAATGTCTTTAAGATTCTATCTTGTGAGTTTGGAGACTTGAATCATTGTAGGTTCTTAATACTCAACAAATTTCTATAAACCCTGAGTCATAACCTGCTTTCACAACACTGTCACACTTGCACAAGAACTATCAATGATAACTTGACGTAGAATATTCCTTTTATTTTAATTTCTTATACAATTTCTAAATGGCCCTTTTACATATATTTCTACAAAATTTCAATGGATTTTATTGGTTAATCTTCAAAAAATCACGTGAATCCTATTTTGAGGGTTTTCCTCCACTGTGCATGCCAAAGGAAGTAATTTTTATTTTTTCTCCATTATTGTTTTACCATTCTCACTCCTACAAGCTTGATGAGGACTGTCACACCTTTCAAAAACTATATGAATCCAATGTAACTCTAAAACAGTCCTCTCACTTCCACCGTAAACTTGTTTCATAGTGCTTTGTCACAAGAAGGAAGTGTATATTTCACCAATAAGGTTTTTTAATACAACAATGTCCAAAATCCCTCCTGTAAGTACATTTGAGGTGTATACCTTTTACTATTACTCATACCTTGAATAAATATTCACTCTTATTTTTTCAAATTCACGTTTCCAAACATTGACATTGCATGAACAAGATTGTTATATAGTGTTACACAAGTCCTTCATTGTTACAATGACTCCCTCATCAATGAATCAAAGACCACACCACCAATATGTAAATTATGAATTGAAATAACTTACTAAGACAATCAATTTCCATCTTAAGTGTATGTAAAATATTTTAATTACTTACTAATGATCCTTCACATATTACATACAAATACACATGCCAAAACCATCAAACTGTAGTAAGTAAGTTTTCCTATAAATTGTTTGGAGCTCCAATTTTCCTTCACATTGACCATTCAAATGATGGCCAAGATAGTTACAAAGGAGGATTAAATATTCATTTACAAGGTTTTCTTAACCAAATACTTTCCCATTAGACCTTTCATATACATGGTTTTAGCTTTTAATACAACATTAGAAAAGCTAGTTAGTCTAGGACTCTAGGGTCTAAGCACTAGTCCACAAATAGGTCCTAAGTAAGACTCCTAAAGTTAAATAGTACTAATTACAAGCTTCTGAAATATCATGATGCTCCAAGATGACAACTCACACCCCAATTACACACCAAAATTGCCTTTAAGGATTCAAATGTCACTTTGGAGGGAAATGACCAAATTTAAATTTTTGAAGGACCTATTCGAACTTAACACCACAAGAAGACCCTAGATGACCTCTAGGATCTAATAACACACTTAAAAGAAAAAAATTATGTGTTATCACCCATATGTATAGGTTAGGAGTGATGCTCCTACATCATCTTGGCCGGATAGCCAATGAATATGTTGTCTATACACTTCTCTTTGTTGTTTTAATTTAAACATGATTATAGTTGTCATAATTGTTTTTTGTTTGAATTTCCCATGTGGAATCGCAATGAAAACAACAAGTAATCATTTCATATTTTTCCCACTTTATTCAACCATCATGTGGCTTTGAGATTAATTAACATATGAACCTATTGTTCCTTTATTTATTATAACAGTTTTTCATTGTTAGTATTTGTATTGTAATTACGATTTGATTCCTTTGCCCATTTTGATTTCCTTGTTTATTTACTTGTTTATATTTTTTATTTACTCGTTATTATTTTATATTTACAAAGAATGATCATACACTAAAAAATATACATCTATAAATCTAGTATATCCTATTAGTATTCTTCTCAATTTCTATTTCAGAACATTCATTGACTAACCATCCAAGACAATTGTATAGACAAGTTTTTATCTCTCTTCTATGGTATACACACAGTGCGTATATGAAAATATGCAATACCATATATAAGTATTGCTATTGATACTATAAGTACATGTTTTCCTCTATAATACTTCATAAATCAATATAAAAGAAAAATTAAAAAATGTCTATCTATGAACAATTTTAAAATATTAAAAATGCATAGCCTTAGGTAGTTTCATTCACCTGAATATTTCTTTAAGATCTAAGGCTTCTTTCCAATTCTCATGCAATGGATATTCTTGCCAATTATCTTCAATTCTCCCACAGTCGACCTTCTACAAATACAATTGCAGAGTTCCCAATTTTGGCCATTCAAGTTTTTTGTTGCCTATTTAATCGATGGAATGTGGCATGTTTTCCAAAGAAATATATTAAATGCTCACCAAATTCTCATGTCCTTTCCTTCTCCAGTTTCACTACCTTCATATGGATCATATCTACCTTGGGAAATTCCTCGGGAATTGGCATGACTCATGGACAGGATGGTGACTAGGTAGTGCTTCTGGAATTCTCCCATAATCGGCCTTCACAAAAAAAAGTTATAGAGTTTTGGCACTTAATTTTTTTGTTGTTTAATCAATGAAATGGGGCAACGAAAACCAAAGTGATGCATCTTAAATGCTTGCCACCTTTTTCCATCCTTTCCTCTACTTTGGGATATGCTTAGGGACTGACACATCTTAGTTTTCTTCATACATATACATATGTATATGTATACTCTTACATGCATGTGCATATATATGTATATGCATATGCATATGCATATGTATGTATAAACATGCAAATAAAAATGTGCGCATGCATGTGCACACACACACAAACACGCACGCGCGCACACACGCGCACGCGCGCACACACACGCACGCGCGCGCGCGCACACACACACACACACTAAAAGGGAAGAAATAAGGGATGGAGGGGGGATAAATATGATCCATATTGCCCCAGATTTTATGGAGGAAAAACATATAGGGAATAAATAAGGGAGGGAATGGGGGTAAATATGATCCCTATTGCCCCAGAAGGTGTGAAATAAAAACATATGGGAAAGAAATAAGGGAGAGGGGGGATAAGTATGATCCCTATTTCCCCAGAAGTTGTGGAATAAAAACATATAGAGAAGAAATAAAGGTGGGAGGGGGGGATAAATATGATCCCTATTGCCCAAGAATTTTTGTAATAAAAACATTAGGGAAGAAATAAGGGAGGGAGGGGGGGTAAATATGATCCCTATTACCCTAGAAGTTGTGGAATAAAAACTTATAGGGAAGAAATAAGGGGGGGATGGAGGACGATGAATATGATCCGTAATGCCCCAACAAGTTATGGAAGAAAAAATGATAACAAAGAAATAAGTGAGGGAGGGGGGATAAATTTGATCCCTATTGCCCCAAAAGTTGTGGAAGAAAAACATATATGGAGGAAATAAGAGAGTGAGGGGGGTAAATATGATCCCTATTGCCCCAAATGTTGTGGAAGAAAAATTTATATCAAAGAAAGGCTATAAATATGATCTAGACAAGATCAATGTATAAATTTTCTACATACAATGATAAGGAAAGATGATCTTGCACCATATCAAAGAAATAAGGAATGGGAAAACATGTAGAATGAGATTTGAGATTGTGAACTCCATCAAGGTATATCAAGATTCTTTCTTATTATCTATATTTGCATTGAATTCCTAAAGCTAAGACTAATTCTTGATTTCAAAAATGCCACCATCAATCACCTTAACAAAGATATCAAGTAAGAATAGGTTCACATGTTATGTATTTTTAAAGTCACATGATGGTTTAATAAAGTGGGCATAAGATACAATGATTAATTGTTGTTGTTATAGTTAGGACTTTTGGGTATCCTTGGAACTCTGATTACCTGGTTGGAGCAAGAAACCTTGTCTTAAAGACTAGTGGGGCATTTTTGTGAAAGGAAGAGTAGGGTGGAATTTTTGAAGTTGTGAATGTATTTCTTCATTGAACCTGATAGTGTTGTGAGTGTTATAATAGGGGAGAGGACTTGAGAAGTAGATAAGAGGATAATAACCTAAGTTTTACCTTTAAGCCAAGAAGCTAGTAAGAAAGGAGTTGACCAAGAGAGTACAAGGTTGGTATATAGAGAATTGTGAAGAAGTTTTGGTGAGTTTGATGGGAAAATAGGCATGCATAATAATTATCAGAAAGGTAAATTTATGATTTAGCATGAATGAAGCCTTCTAAGAGCTTATTTGACAGTGATAACAAACTTTTAGCCTTTGTTGGTTGTTTTTTATCCTCTTGGCAGAGCTTGAAGTCAAGTTCTTGTTTTGCAATCTCTCAAAATTCAATTATATGCATGATGATATATATATATATTCTCTGCATCAAAATTTCTCAGGTTATATGTAAGAAAGATAGCACTTATAAGCAAAGGAACCATGAATAATCATATTATAAATCCAAATGGATTCTACATGATGTCAATATCTTTCCTTTAAGCATCTCTCTACACAGAAAGCTACTCGTTGGAGAAAAAAACTCAAGTTATAGGAATCTTACAAAGCCAAGAGGAGACCGACTCAAATAAAAAATATCTTGATTAAAAAATAGATACAGAGCAACCAAATAAGTATTTTCTCTAGTCCAATTGAGGTATACTGGTGATAGAACTAAATACATTCAAGAAACTAATGTCAGACTTACATATGTAATTACACACACACACAAAATATATATATATATATATATATATATATATATATATATATATATATACACACTTATATGTATGTATGAATGTATATGTATATGTATATGTATGTATAAGTATGTGTATGTATTCAAGTAGGTATCACAACACATTCATTGACTAGCTAGCAAAGTCAAGAGTGTAGACAATTTTTATCTCTCTTTTGTGGTATGCACATGTGCTATGTATACCACAAACAACGCTACCATATGATAATAAAAAGGTCCACATATGTGAAACATATACATATACATATTTATATGTATACTCATATGTACGTGTACACATATATGTATATGGATATGCATATGCATGTATAAACATACATATGCAATTACACAAATACATATGTATTTGTACATGTATTTATGTGTATATGTATACATATGTATAGGTATGTGTATGTATTCAAGTAAGTATCATAACACATTCATTGACTACCCAGAAAAATCAAGAGTATAGAAAATTTGTTATCTCTCTTATGTGGTATACACATAGTGTGTATATGACAAGATAATACAAAGGTCCATGTATGTGAGACATATACATATACATATCTATATGTATACTCATACATATATATGTTTATGGATATGAATATGCATGTATAAACATAGATATACAAATACATATATTAATCTTCCTTACACAATGTATCAGAAATTCCATTCATCATCTGACTTGCGAAATGAATCTCAAATATTTGATTTTATGTGTGTGTGTGTGCGACTCATCTATCCTGACGACAGGGTCACATGACCCCCATAAAAATCACCATAACATGCCATACATAATGGAATGCATGCAATGCCCATTTGTGAGACCCACATCCTCCTCCGTGGCGTCGAGTCAGCATAACCCAATCACCATCATGTCAGCAACTCATACCAATTCCCGAGGCCAATCCCAAGGTAAATAGGATCCATATGAAGGAAGAGAAATTGAAGGAGGAATGGACGTCATAAGGTGGCAAGCATATAATGCATTGCTTTGGTTTTCATTGCCCCATTCCATCGATTAAACAAGAAAACAAAACTTTAAACACCAAAACTTTGCATATGCATATACATGTATAAACTGAAAGGAACGATAACCAGATCGTACCAAGCCAAGAACACATATGCTAATCAAACACCATGATCAATAAGATGAAAGTAATTCACCAGAATAACTTTACATAAACCTTTGCAAACAAATGAGAAGCAATATCATATATTATTATGGAACTCAATGCAATACATTGAGAATGATCCTTGCTTAAATAGGCAAGGAATAACAATCTAAGAACTAGTCAAAGTCGTAGATCAAGCCATAAATCAAGGAAATAACTAGTCATCAAAGAACTAGTCAAGACCATAGATTTAGGAGAGAACTAGACATCAAGGATCTAGTGAATACCATAGATCAAGGAAAGAACTATACCTAACAACTAGATAATATCTCCTAATATCTAAATAAGATAAAATAAATATCCACACACATAAGTGGGTGAGGATAAATACAATAAAGGTAAATAAACTACCTAGGTGAACATGAGTTAAGGTAAATACCTACTCTAACACCCCACTCAAGTGAAGCTAGGGGCCAAAATAGATGTGGCATGTCCACAGCATGAGTCCCGGTAACTAGGCCTGATGAGGTACTCATGTATAATAACTGGGAAAAAAGGGACATGGCAAGGTACCCAAAACCAGTAACAATAAAGTAAAGAGAGTAAAGACCCGATCCAAGGCATCCCAAGAAGCTCATCACACAAACTCATACAATACCGAAGACTTTTGGTGTGCACTTGGTGTGAATCCACTGCTCGATCACAAAACTCAAAAAAAACTGACACTGGGTTTCACCAGAATAGCTCCATACAAGGAGACTGTCAACGGAGTGATGTCAAAAGTGCAAAAAAAATACCAAACATAATTCGATCAATTGCTGCAAATAGGTGTGCCATAATCCAAGAATAAAAACCAAAGCAACAAGGCAATGACACAAAATCCAGAGTGTCATGATCCAAGAAAAGCCAAGGTAACAAGGAAAGGACACAAAACCCGAAGAAGCAAGATCAACACCACACCCTCCCATACTGTTGAATGGGTGGAGTGATTCTACAAATCTGTATGATTTGCCCAAAATCAACTACTCGAACACTGAAAAAATAACACTAGAATTCACCAGAATAGATCCTCCACAAGATATACTGTCAATATGCCAAAAGTGTTGAAAATACAGATACAAAATATCTCAACAAACAAGAGAGATAGACTAGACCTAATAAAGAAAAATGCTCAAAACAACAAGCATCATAATGTATAAGGTATAAAAAGTGGAGCAAGAGGCCAAATGGTGGAGCCACGGCTATAGAGTTCTCTAAACGAATGCCTATGTTGCCGCCACAAGTGAACAAATATCCACCCCAAATCAACATGGATGGATGAAGAAGATGTTTGCATATGACTTGGTGCAAAATGCACAATGGGTGCATGCAAAAGAACATCAGAATGTGTGTCAGGTTGATCATGTATGATATGAAGGTGTAGAACTTATGTGTTGCTCATGATCCTCAGAAATATTCGAGCGAAAGAAAAAATGATCTTTGTTAATGTCTGATCCCAATGAAGTATCTGCTCGAAAACCAATGTCACGACGAGAATTCCACTTAACATGTGGAATCGAGGAAACAATACCCCGTGTATGTCTGCCAATGACTCCACTAATGTGACCCATAGAATGGAGCATGCGAGAACTGAATGCAGTGGTATGCTTCTTAAAAACGCCATGCAACTGAGCAGAAATAGGATACACAACATGTGGTACTGTAATAGGCATAGATGTGGAAGAGCATGTAGTAACAAGCTTCATAGGTGTATGAGCATCAGGAGCAGGAACAGACTCAAAGACCGACAGATCAATGTCAGTGGGTTCATAAGCAATAGCTACAAGTGGACTAGAAGCATGGATGTGGTTGTCCACAATATGATGGTGATGATGTAGGCTAGCAAGTTTGTTCTGCAGGGAGTGTATTATTATATCCCTATCATGAATGAGTGATTGTAGAAGAGAATTTCACTTCTTGAGCGATCTATTTTCTTCCACAAATTTTACAATATCCTCTTGAAGTCCACATACTTCAGAGAAAAGAATATAATTCTCAGAATCCATGATAGGTACAAACTACAACTCCCAAAATTTTAGGACGTTGGGCTCATCCGAAAATTCGTCCACAATTGATTACAACACTCCTCCATATTTGGGACTTTATAATTATAGTGCAAGTCTCAAAATAAATATTTTCAATGGAAATAACACGAAAAAACAAGCACTTTCGCAAAAAAATGGCACTCAAAATCGAGTTACCGATCAAAAGATACAAGCATTTTAATATTTTGCTCTATTATTTATTTTAGTTGCCACTAAAACAAAGTAAATTGTTGTTTCCTTCACCACAAAAATAAAATTAAAGGGGTATGAAGTTAAGCACCTACTAGTAGGAATCACAAACTTTAAGCCCTCGTATGACTATACCATATGACCAAGGGCTAAGTATTTTAATGGGGAATTGGCTGAGTTTATAGTCAATCTTAGGGTTTTCACACCTTCTGGATCCAATGGAAGCCTCTATTTTACATAAAAATGCACGCAACAACAAAATATGACCAAATCCCAAATATATGAATACACAAATAATTTATTTGTAAAATAAAACTTACAGATGGATGTCAATAACAATCTCCTGCTCTGATACCATGAAATGAACGATAACCATATCGTACCAAGCCAAGAACACAGATTCTAATCAAACACCACGATCAATAAGATGAAAGTAATTTCCCAGAATAACTTTACATAAACCTTTGCAAACAAATGAGAAGCAATATCATATATTATTATGGAACTCAATGCAATACATTGAGAATGGGCCTTGCTTAAATAGGCAAGGAATAACAATCTAAGAACCAGTCAAGGTTGTAGATCAAGCCATAAATCAAGGAAATAACTAGTCATCAAAGAACTAGTCAAGACCATAGATTTATGATAGAACTAGACATCAAGGATTTAGTCAATACCATAGATTAAGGAAAGAACTATACCTAACAACTAGATAATATCTCCTAATATCTAAATAAGATAAAAGAAATATCCACACACATAAGTGGGTGAGGATAAATACAATAAATTTAAATAAACTACCTAGGTGAACATGAGCTAAGGTAAATACCTACTCTAACATAAACATACATATGCAATTACAGATATGTGTGTGTGTCTGTATGTACGTGTATATGTGTATGTATTTGAGTAAATATCATAACACATTCATTGACTAGCCAACAAAGTCAAGAGTATAGACAATTTTTAGCCCTCTTCTGCGGTATACACATAGTGTGTATACCGCAAACAACACTACCATATGATAATAAAAAAGGTCCAGGTATGTGAGACATATACATATACATATGTATATGTATACTCGTACGTACGTGTACGTATATATGTATATGGATATACATATGCATGTATAAACATACATATGTAATTACAAAAATATATGTATATGTACATGTATGTACGTGTATATGTATACGTATGTATAGGTATGTGTATGTATTTGAGTAGGTATCACAACACATTCATTGACTAGCCAACAAAGTCAAGAGTATAGGCAGTTTTTATCTCTCTTATGTGGTATACACATAATGTGTATAACACAAAGAACACTACGATATGATAATACAAAGGTCCATCCATGTGAGACATATACATATACATATGTATATGTATACTCATACGTACGTGTACATATATATGTATTTGGATATCATTTGCATGTATAAACATACATATGCAATTACAGATATATATGTATGTACATATATACATGTATATGTATAGGTATGTAGGTGTATGTTCATGGTTGTTGGGAATAGTTTCATGCATGAGTCCTTGTTTATTCCATTGTTAATTAGAACAAAAAGTTGAGTTTGATGATGCCATCATTGTATAAGGAGGCTTGTTTTCATGTTATACATGAAATGACACTTTGGAGGGTTGTATAAATTGTCATCTACAGGTAGGGGAATAGGGGATTTGATCAAGGGGAGGCTTGTACGTGATTCCAAGAACCACTCGTAATTTATTCATGACAACCATGTTGGGGCAAACCTTTAGTACAAAATTGGTGCCTTGAAAGGGGATTGGAAGAATTTTATAACGTCTTCTTCATTCTTGAGTCTACACTATGTATGCTTTGTAGGATAAAACTTGAATATATTTTAAATGGACCATTAGAATTAGTTACAACTTTGTAAGGAGGACTATAAGGATGTGTCTTAAGGGTTTGAAAAGGATTTGTGTCAATAGAAGCCAGATATACCTCTTCACCTAACAAAAAAACCCTCTTCACCAAAATGCTCAAGTCATATTTTTGGAACCTCGCGGATCTAAAATAAGTATTTAGGTGAATGAAACTACCTGAGGCTATGCAATTTTTAGATTTTAAAATTGTTCATAGATAGAATTTTAATATGTCAGCTAGTAACTCATTAGGTAGAGGTATATACAATGAATGCTCAGTATGAGTACTAGTCTCACCAACAACATATGTATCTAGTGTGTCCATAGGAATAGGCTATGATGGGGGAGTGACCGAAAGTTATTATGGATTATCCATATATAATTTATAATATAGATAACAATAAGGATCAACATGGAAAATATACTCAATGTCATTATGTAAAAAGTTGATGCAACAATGGAAAGTAGAAGAGATATCTTACATATCATTGTTCCAAGGATGTTCGAAGAGTAAACTATATTGCAAATAGGTTTCCATAATGTGAAATGTAGTGTATGATGTCTTAGGACCAACAAGTAGGCCAAAATTGATAGTGCCAAGTGTAGAGAGCTTTATGTCAGTAAATCCATGTACAGTAGTAGGAGACTGATTGATTGCAACAGGAGAAATACCCATCTTTGTAAGCAATGATTTATGACATATGTTGAGACCATATTTGTTGTCTATTATAACCCTTTTAAGAAATAATCCTTGAATGCATGTAGTGATGAATAAGAGTTGACATCGAACCGAATCATCACTAAGTGAGTTATTAGATGGATTTAGAGTAATAGCCTTCGTGTTAAAGATAAACATTTAATATGTCGGATAGTATCGTCAATGCTCTATTTTTACCCCATATAATTTCATCGGGTATCGTCAACTACTAATAGTCTATCGGTGACATGTGTTCATTGGGTTTTATGTGTTCTATACTTTTTTTAGCTTTTGGGATTCACTACGAATGAAACGGAAATTATTTATATTTTGTTTAAACCCCAACATAGAATATAGGTGAACTATGCGACCCTAAATAATGAAAAACAAAACTTGAATGAAATTTAAGAAACTTGAAAAAAAAATCCGAATTTCGACTGGGAAGTTGGAGCCAGGAGAAGAAATATCTGAATACAAGAGATCCTAAGCTTTTGTGAGAGGGAGATTGGAGCCAGAGATTGAAAATGCGGGAGGAAATGGACGGAATGGATGAGGGGAGGGACGTCGAAATGAAGTCTGAAGAGACGTGAGAAGGTGGCGGCATCCTCTGCCTCTTAGGTTGGCATGCAAAGGTGCCAGCTCATCCCAAATCGGGTCCCTTTCCCATTGAAGTATTACGGTGGCGAAAAAATTACTCTGGGTGGTATCGTGCCACATTGACCGGTGATTGTTAGGAAAAGTGTGATGTATATGGATGGTGTATATACACAGGGATCATGCAATATGGATGCGGGTCATGTGATCCTATCGCTAGGATACCCTAAGGTAGGAAATGGCTCTTGTTGGGAAGGAAAAGGTTTTTTTTTTGCCCTTGTTTTTTGCATTGGCGACAAAGAAAATATCTAAAATGAAAATTTTGTCGACGCATCAAAGATCGCAGCCTTCACACTCGCCACGTTAGCACTTTTTAACCGTCAGATGTTTGACAATGATATTGTGAGATTCATCCAGTTCCATCCCATTTAAATATGATTTGGAGTACGCCTTCGACATAATTATATGTATATGTATGATGTGTAAACTAGTACTTTATTATAAGGAAGTGTAATGTTTATGTTAATAGTAAAATATGGGGAGATTCTAAGAGTTGTCAAAGCAATTCCAAGATGCATTAAAGAGGTATATGCGATTTGAGTAGCAAGGTAACAAACATATGTATCCTAGAACCAATCCACCATTATGTGGGCAGCAAGGAAACAAATTATAAATCCTACAAGAAATCCACTGTTATGTTAGTGAGAGGGCCACCTACAGTGCAACTTCACTCCTATTTATATGAAAATCATAATATATTATTGCAAATAACGCCAATCAACCAAGGAAAGATTATTTTTGATTGAATATGGATTTTTAGAGTTGTAGAAACAATTCCAAGATGCACCAAGCTTGTATCACCAACAATGTCTACTGGTGGCAGCATCGCCCAACTTAAAGATGGAGGACTGGGGGTTGTATCTAATCCTTGCTCATGTGTACCAACTATGTGTTTGCTGGGAAAATGGGACAATAATAATATTTAGTGAGCAATATATTTAGTAGTTTTTTAAAAAAATGATAATTATAGTGGAGGATTATTGTTTTGCTTGCCATCTTGTATTATTTTTGCTATTTTCCCCCTCTTTAGCTTGCAAAAATGAATTTTTCGAAAAGAAAAGAAATTAATCTCTCTTGGTGACCAGTAGCTTTTTTGGGTTGCCAATTGACAAGTTGTGGATGACACATACCATAACATCGTGTAAATATAAGGCTCAATCCGTTTTTCCTTAATTTTTTTGGCATACAAATGAAATTAAATTTACATTGTAAGACATCCTTTTACAAACTATGGTGAGTTCATCCACTCTATTTTCACTCATAAATATATAAATAATTTGTAAGTACTTACAATTATCAATTTGTCAAGGAAACTAACAATTAAAAAAGGTTGTATTTTTTTGTTTCGGTTGAAGATCATGATTTTTCGAACATATTGAAAATGAAAAGAAAGAAAGATCTGGATGGTTGGGTGATTGATCTTTTGTAGGAGCGGGTTTCATCCCTCCAAGTGTTGTTGCCCCGTGTGTTTAATTTTGTGACTTTCTAATTTTCTATTTACCTTTTTGACATGTTTAATGCCTTCATGACATTTTAATTGTGGACCCTGAGTTTTCCAATCGCCCCACTATTATAACTCTTATGTATTTTAATTTAAAAAACAGATTTCAATAATAAAGAAAGAAATAAAAGCAAAAGGTTCAATACAACCTCATTCACAATAGATTGGTCAAACAAGTGGATTATTCTCCAATTCTTCGCTGATTTCTCTAACTAATGAATTAAATATATCCATCACCCAACTAATGGATTATTATGTTATAAAAGTTTACCTTTTACAAATGTCAATTTCTCGAAAATAAATTGCTGGACTTTGAAATATTCTACCAAATGTTTTTTGAGACAAAACATAAACAAATTACGGCATGAATGTAAGAAAGCAGAAGCATTTTCCACAGAAAAAACAAACGAAAAAAAGATTGAAAATGAGATGTATCGATTGACGTGAACACCGACGACTGCAACGGAAACGTCAATATCTACACAAATTTATGACGCTTTTAAGGGTGTCAACTATGGGCCACTAACACTTCAAACTCAAGAGGGAAACAAACAAATATAGAGAGAATTAAAAAATGCATGATCACAAACAAGTTTAAATTGAAAGTATGGTCCCCAAATGATTTTTTTTACAAAGACAGTCTCAATTGAAATTATTGTTATGGCGGGTCTCCTAAGATATCTAAATAGATGGAGACATGCAGATGGCTAAAGGTGGTCTTTGATGAGATTTTGTCCAAGTGAAAGAAGTCGTGGATGAATCAAAACAAGTAGACGAGGAAATGGAAGATTGACTTGAATGCATGTCTCAATATTAGCAATGAAATAAAGGTGTTTTCCATAGATAAATTATGCAAGTCTATATGGGATAAAGTGTTAGGGACGAAGAAGAAATATTACCTTGATGAATTTAACTCTTAACTATGATTATCAACAAAAGGACTATATAGGGGCTGATATCTATTGAAGAGAAAAGTTTCCTTTACCTTAGTTAGGGACAAACTCACATCGGCTTCGGTGTGTAACGAGTGGGTGGAAAAGGCCAAAATAGGCATGAGAAAAGAGATTTATGTCTTGTGTACCGATGGGGCAGCAAAATCAGAACAACACTTTATTTTTGAGTGTAATGCTTACAATAACATTTGAACCAAATATGCAAGTTTTTTAACGACAACCTTGTTACATGATATGTTCACAAAAGAGATGGTGGATAAAATGGGAGATTTCATTATCAATTTGAACAACACACTATCAGAAATCTAGAAAGCAAAAATGGCGGGGTTTATTGTGGATCGTAGTTTTCTTTTGGCCTCATGGACGTTAAAAGATATCTATTTATCTATCTATCTACCATTCCCATATAATGTACTAGCATATCAATTAATAATGATTTAATATTGTTTTGATTTTAAACATTCCTATGAAATTTACATTATTTTTTTAGTTTTTATTGGAAAACACTTTTCTATTAATAATATATAATAAAATAACACTAATAGTAAAATAAATAAAAATATGTATTTGGATGGAATAGACTGACACCCCAAAATGTGCTCACATCGAACTACCAAAGCCACTAGAATACAAAATCAAAGTTTGTAATTATAATAAATGAAATTAATAAAATATTTTTCAATCAAAAAGTTTTAAAAACAAGGTCCATTAATAGCACAAACACTAAGGCACGACGCATTATCAAACAACAATGAACATGACAACTAGTGAAGCCGAAAGAGAAGGGTCATGCCCTCGACAACTTCCACTAAGTGGATCATCAGTGTTTGTTACGGGATCCCAACCATCATTCTTTTCTTCAACTCTTCCTTGGGTTGTCTGGATGGAGAAATAACATGAGCTAGATGGGGAATTATCCTGAGATGATCTAGCCCAAGGGCCACATTTTCTACCACTACCACCAAGTCTATCAAAAACTTCTCTACCACTACTTGTGTCAGGTGAGGGCCGATAAGAGTGAGGTGAAAAGCTCTGAAGGCTTCTAGAGCACCGATGAACTCAAAACCCTTGGACATGACCTTGAGAGGGTGAGTGATGTGAGGAGAACCAATAGCCACCCAAATAACACAAGGGATGTCACCCCAATGATCCAATAGGATTTAGAACTTTATTTAACCTCCAAACAAATATTTTTGACCAAGACCTGGATCTGAAGCATAACTTGTGAAATAATAACTTTGTTAGCTACAGAAAAATATTTATTCGTAGTTAATTTCTTTAAAACGACATATTTTATTTTTTCCAATTATGAAAGAGAATATCCAAATGAAATAAATGCCAAATTTGGTTGAATTTTGCATGCAACATGGCTTAGTTCTGGTAAGACCAATTTCTACGTAGTACAATTCATATGGAAGGGTTGAAACAAGGTGTTAGTGTGGATCCACTTTCATATAGAATGAGAATAAGAGAAAAATTAGAATAAATTCTTGAAGGTCTCACACTAGTGGTAGGCTAAGAAAATGGGATTAACAACCCATGTACATCTTTTAAATTTTCTCCCACAAGGGAACCCCAATAAAAGATACACCAAAATAAGAGAGCTTTTTAGGCTCTATATTAACCTTCCAAAGATGGGAAATCACCTAAACCAAGAAGATTCTATAGATCTCAATTTCTAATGGTGATTAAAAATATCAACCTATAGGGGTTAGCGAGACAAAAGATGATAACTAATCCAAGATTTGTACTGTAGAAGGTGATTGGAGTTGGCCAATTCAGTCCCTCCACCATGGTTCTCTAAAGAGAACCCATTTTTTTAAGGTACTTATTAGGGAAGGAATTTGAATAAAACTAAAATAGGTTATGCATCCTCATTTTTTCGCTGAAACTCGTCTTGCTTCCAAGGTATCTGATTGTGAGACACCTTACAAAATATGTCAAAATAGAATTGATTCTTTTTTTAGATGCCTTGAAGTTCTCAACCCAAGGAACTGTGGATAAAGGGAAATTTTGAAAATTGAGAAAAGTGGACCACCAAAGGTTATTTGAGCTAAAGGATCTAGCACTCATGGATCCATCTCTAGTCTAGATAAGGTTATTACATTTGATCACTTCCCAAGCCTTCTAGATAGTTTTATCCACAGGCATGCTACTAATCTTAATGGGCATATGGGTGATAGGATAGAGTGTAGTCTAAGGCCAATCAAAAACTTTTTGCCAAAAGAATTTCCCTAACAGATGTAGTTTCTCAACAAAATTTTCCATGTTTAACAAGCTTCTAATCCTCTTATATCCAGTTTACACTAAGGTCTTGTCCTTAAAGATTGATGTCAATGAGGAAAAGACCTTTAGATTCCTTAATTCTGAAACAAATGTCCTAAGATGCTTTGTGAAATTCCTTTCTACCCTCAAAATTGGCTCATTGGAAATATCTCAATAACTTTTCTAATTTAGTATAAACAAATTTAGAATGCACCAGAAACTTTAAGAATAATATATGTGATTGGCAATAATAAATTTAGAAAAACCATAGAATTTCTCAACAAATGAGAGAGGTTTGGTTATCCAATTATATGCAATCCTATTCAAATTATAGATCTTCGGGTCACCTTCAGGTTTTATGCCCTCAACAGAAAGTCCAAGCTCCAAAGAAAAAGGGGTCCTCTCCTAAAATATGGAGCTCCCCAATTTTTGATGATGAATCTAGATCGGACTCAAATGATCAAGAATTTGAAGTTACAACCCCGTCGGCAGATACTTCGACAGCTACCACTGCTCCAACTGTTGATACTGAATATATTAAGGAGGGACAACCCTTGGCTCATCCCCCCTCTCTAGAGAAACCTACTTCAGGAATCAAGAGGCCTCATGAATCTGATCACTCTGATTCAGATAAAGATAGTCCTACTTATCCAAGAAATGAGTTATAGATAGATCTGTTCCCATGATTTTATCAATTTCCAATCCTCTCATCTTGGAGGACCATTCTAATAGAAATTGGCAACTAGTGCGATCAAATAAGGGGAAAAAAGACTAGCGTTGATCTTTGTTTTCCCCCCTTTTTTCATCCACTTCACTTAGGGCTACATATTTTGATGCTTCTTCCTCTTGTCTTCTATTTGTTGGGGCTGATCCTTCACTCCCCATTTTGTTTGTATCTTCTTGCTACAAGTGAGCTACAACTTCTCTTTCCCCTTGTCTTCTCCCTTTTGCTGTTGTGGGTGTCAGCTGAGGTTTATCCTGGTTATTTTTGTTGGCACTTTATTTCTTCCATTTTACGTTTTATACCTTTTGGTTCTTTTCTCCTCTTGCCTCTGGGATTCTCATCTGTACTAATACAAGGATAAATATTTCCTTTTAGATCTTTTCTTTTGGGCTTATTGTAAAAGGATGCAGGTCATGTGTTTCCCACTCTGTAAATTTTTTAATTTCTCTCTTATGGCTGATTACTACTGTGATGTCAGATCCATCTGGTCCATCCCCTAACCCTCCTTCTAACCTTGCTAACATCACTGCTAGTGTCCTGTCGGGCTCTTGGAAAGAGGCTACATCGTGCTCTTCAAAATCCCCCCTTCTGGGTAACTTCTCCCGAAGCTTGTTGATGGGACTTTGCCCTTACGAATTCCATCTTCTATTACTAATTTCATGCAAGATTTGAGAGAGGTGTCTCTTATCAGTAAGCTCATGGGTCCCAGACCACCTTTAGAAGAAATATGGAAATGGGTCTGAATCAAATAGGCCCCCTGTGGTACAGTTGACATTGTTGCTCTTCCAAATGGTTTTATGCTCTTTACTTTCACTCATAGAGAAGACTTTGCACGAGCTCTTTTGGGAGGCCCCTGGTTCTTTGGTAGGAGAGGCTTTTATCTTAGACGATGGATGCCAAGATTTAATGCTAGAACTGAAACAATGACCCAAGCGCCAATTTGGGTGCACCTTTCGGATTTCCCTCTAGAGTTTTGGCACTCTATGTTTATTGAAGGTATTACCCTTTCCATTGGCTCTCTTATTGTTATATACCAAGCTACCAAAGTGTGTTCTAGATTCATACATGCTATATTGTGATTCAATGTTGATATAAGTTTCCCTTTGTCATATTCCATTGAGCTACACTCTGATATTAGAATTTGGGTTCAACCCATCAATTAAGAGTACATCCTCTAGGATTTCTCTTCCTACAAAACCATCGGCCATTGGGCTCAGGCTTTCCCTTTCAAACCTGCACCAAAATCCAGAGAGTAGACCCGCTCACCTAAGAACAAAGGAAAGATCATTCCCAAAGTCGTGATGGAGGCCATTACCTTGAACCCCTTTGTTATTCTTCAAGAACATGGTAATATTCCTACAACTTCCATATCTCTCCCACCTCCCTCTTCTTCTCCACTATTAGAACCCACTCCTGTTTAATTAGTTATCTCCTCTTTCCCTTCTCTGCATGTTGTCTCTTCCCATCCTCTCTCTACTCAGGTTTCTTCTTTCCCTCTATTTTTTACCTCTTCTCCTTCCTTGGATATACCTCTTACTTTTCCTCTTTTCAGTTCTACTCCTGGAGCTTCTTATTCTCCTTCTTCCCCCTCCTTCTGTGAGCTCACGAAGCCTATTGTCAATCTTTTCTCCCCCTCAATTATGACCCTCTTGTCTCCATTGTAGTTACACGTTCAACCACTCGCTCTCCTTTAAAGGAAAATAACCTCATCTCCTCTTCAACCTCTTTGTCAGCGGAAAACAGTCCTGCCAGAAAGACTAGAAATAGCTCCAAGAAGATTGTTGATGTGGGACCTAAAAAAGGAAAGGGCAGACACACAAATCAAGTTAAGCTTCAGGAAGAAGCATTCCAAAATATAGCTCAAGGAACTCAAGGCATCTTGACCATGTCAGTTGGGAGTAAACACAAATCTAAAAAATGAAACTCTTCTCTTAGAATGTTAAGGGATTAAACTCTCCTTAGAAAAGAAGAATACTCAAAGATTTTAGACTCAAACACAACCCAGACATTTTGATGTTGCAAGAAAATAAGATGAACCAGGTGGACTCGATGCATAAATTTTGGCCTTTTGCCTCTTTTGTGTCCCAGGCTTTGGCGGGTAACTCGGGTGGTTTATGTACTTTCTGGAACCCAAAAGTCCTATTTGGTGAATGCATTATTAAAACTCCCCATTTCTTGGGAATTTTTTTCAAGAAATTGGCTCTAATATGGGATGGATTTTTGTTAATATTTATGCTCCTAATCTTGAAAATCAGCGGGGAAAATTTTGGAAGGAACTTCTTGATTTTCGTAATAATTGCAAGCATCTTCCATGGATCATAGCTGGTGATTTCAATACTCCCCTATATCTTTCGGAAAAACAGGGCGGTACTTGTATCAACAACAATAGTATGGATGCTCTGGTTGAATTCATCAGACAGGGGGAATTCTTCGATTTTGACCTTCATGGTGCCTCCTATACTTGGTCTAATCGAAGACTTGGAAGCAATCATATCCAAATCAAACTGGACAAGATTCTTGCCTCTATGGAATGGATTGGTCACTATAATGATTTTTATCTTATGGCCCTTCCTAAAATTGCTTCTGATCATTGTCCCTTGCTCCTTACGGCATCTCAAATTCATAGCTCGAAGCATCCTCCTTTTCGGTTTGAGCTTGCCTGGTTACAAAATCATGATTTGGAACACCTTATTGTTGATTGGTGGAAATTTGATGTTCAGGGATCTGTTATGTTTAGGTTTGCAAATAAACTTAGTAATGTTAAACATAAACTTAAAATCTATAATAATATGGTGTTTTGTAATATCCGCAGAAGAAAGGAGTAGCTTACTAAAAAAATAACCACTATTTCTGCCAGCATTGATTCTTGCGGCAGAACCCCCCCTCTTCATCAACAAGAGCTTACTCTTCTCAGCGATTACCATAACACCCTTGTTGAAGAATAATTTTACTGGAGGCAGAGATCCAGAGCTATCTGGCTACAACAGGGTGATCGCAACACAAAAAATTTTCCACACGACGGCCACTAAGCACAAAAGTAGAGATAAAATCAAAGAGCTTATTACCATGGAGGGAAACTACTTAAATAATGAGGATGTCATTGTTGTTGAATTGACTCAATTTTATACTCTTCTCCTCCATGAGGACTCTCCCCCATGTGAAGAGGAATGCCAGGAAATGTTGTAGCATATTCCTAAATTGATCTCTGAAGAAATAAACTCCAAACTCACCCAGTCGTTCTCTATGGAAGAAGTTTGTGGTGTTGTCTTTGATATGAAGGGAGATAAATCATCGGGCCTAGATGGCTTTCCTATAGCCTTCTTCCAAACATTCTGGCATATTATTGAGGCTGACTTGCTTGCAGTTGTCAATGAGTTTCAGAAAAATGACACTCTTCTAAGGGAATGGAATACTACTTTTGTGGCTCTTGCTCCTAAATCCATTGGTTCTAAGTTGATTTCAAATTACAGGCCCATAAGCCTATGTAATACTTCTTATAAGATCATTACTAAGTTGATGGCCTCCCGTCTTAAACCCCTTATGGACAATTTAATTTCAGAGCAACAAAATGGATTCATTGGTGGTAGATTGATCCAAGGTGGAGTTATAAATGTTCATGAAGCCATACATTTCGCTTCCTTTTATAAATCGACAAGTATGGTCATCAAACTTGTTATGTAAAAAATCCTTTGATAGAGTGAATTGGTCTTTCCTGTTAAAGGTTCTTGAAAAATATGGGTTTGGGGAAAAATGGTGTTCTTGGGTTCATAACTGCATTTCTTCCCCCAAATTCTCCATTCTCATCAATGGCATCCCTCATGGTTTTTTTGCCACCAGTCATGGAATCAGGAAAGGTGACCCTCTCTCCCCTTTTTTATTTATTCTTATGGTTGATACTCTCAGCAGAGCGCTTGTGGCTGTAAAAAGAGTAGGTACAATTAATGGTATTACTACCACTTCTAATATCATTGCTGGTACCCATAGTCAATTCACCGATGACACTCTACTTCTTGGTATTGCTTCAGTTTTGGAGGCTAAAATGTTGAAATGAATTTTGGATTGTTACCAATCTACTTCTAAGTAGTTAATCAACTTCAGTAAGAGCAAATTTTCCTTCCTAAACACCCCTGCGGTCAGACAAAGAAAGATTGCAGCAATTTTTGGCTGTAATATCATGGACTTGCCTTCGTCCTATTTGGGTCTCCCACTTTTTCAAGGTAGGCAGTTGAAATCACTTTGGAATCCTGTTATAGACAGATTTAAAATAAATCTCGCAAGATGGAAAGGATCCCTCTTAGTCAAGCAGGTAAGTTACAATTGGTTAAGGCCACTTTGCAAAACTTTCCCATCTACTTCATGTCTTTGCTTAAAATGTCTGCCTCGGTAGCTGCAACTATTGAACAAATTCAAAAAAAGTTTCTATGGTCAGGGGCTGAAGATAGAAAAAGAATGCACCTTGTTTCCTGGAATGTGGTGTGTAAACCGACTGCTTTGGGAGGGTTAGGATTACGAAGAATTGCTGATATGAACTCTGTTATGTTAGCTAAATTAAGTTGGGAAGTTGCTACTAATGGGAAAGCTTCTTGGACACAACTGTTGATTTCAAAATATCTTTCTTCAAGAGAAGACTTCTTTGCTGAGGACATCCCGAGTGGCTCGGCCATTTGGAATTCTATTAAGAGTTCTTGAAATCTACTGCAATCAGGTACCAAGTGGAAATTAGGCAATGGCAAGCAGATTGATTTCTGGAAAGACAGGTGGATTGGGGAGAAATCTTTATCTTCAGATCCATCTTGGGAGCCTATCAGAAATACTCTTACAAGATTATGTGGGAGATTTATAAGTGGATATATAAACAGTACCCCTCCTTTTCCCTGTTGGTCCATTCCTAGATGGGAGGGTGCTAGCCCAACTCAGTTACAACGACTTGATATGCTTACTTTTTTGCTATCCTCATACTATATCCTTGTTTCTCCTTTGGAAGATATGTGTATCTGGCCCCTTTCTACTTCTGGTGCTTTTTCAGTCAAGGCCACCTACTTATCTCTACCTCACCATTTGGAGGGCACCACCCTTTATCATATCTAGTTTCCTCAGGTGACACCAAAGATTGGTTTTTATTCTTGGCTTGCCTTTCGGGATGCCTTTCTATCGGGGAAAACCTCAAGCGACGTGGTTATTCTCTTCCTAGCAGGTGTGTTCTATGCCTTAATGCTCTTGAAACTTCTGCTCACTTGCTCCTCCATTGTCCTTTCTCTCATGTTGTTTGGAGTTTGCTTCTAAAAAATTTTGATGTTTCGTGGGTTTTCCCAAAGTCTATTTCGGAAGCTTTTTTACAATGGGTACCTATGTTTCGCCACCCTGTGGCAAATCTTTCCTGGAAACTCCTATTGCCTCATACTTTATGGATGCTCTGGAAGGAAAGAAATAGGAGAATTTTCAAAGATCTATCTCAAAGTCCCCTCCAAATCTTTACCTTGGTGACTGCGGGACTTCAAGAAAATCTGAACTGCTGCATCTATTAGCAGCATAAATGCAAAATCTCTCTTAATTTGAAAGGTGGTTGGCTGAAGCATCTCTAAATACCTTTACAGCCTCCCAATTCGGCTACGGTGAGAGCTAATACCACTTGGATCCCCCCTCCTATAGGATGGCTTAAAGTCAATACAGATGGTGCTGCAAAAGGCAATCCGGGGATCTCTGGAGGAGGGGCCTTAATCCGAGATGAGATGGGCCAACCGATGGCAGCAACTGCTATAAATTTAGGACAAGGTACAAATCATAGAGCTGAAGCACTTGCAATCCTTAAAGGTCTGGAGCTTGCTACCAAATTTGGGAAAATTAATATCATTGTTGAAAGTGATTCCCTCAATTTGATCAACCTTCTTAATAACATTGGTACTGCAAGATGGACCATCAACAACATCATTGCTGATATTAGGAGCCTTCAACCTACTTTCTGCAACATTTAATATCAACACACTTATAGGGAGGGTAACAAGGTGGCTGATCTGTTAGCCAACAGGGGCGTTTCTATTGAAAATCAACAGACTTGGATCGGGAATCTTCCTGATTTTCTTCTAAAAGCTATTGCTGATGACAACCCTAAGGGAAACTAGTTGGAGGAACCTTTCTTTGGCTTACCTTTTTTTTTTCTATATTTGATATTGGCATTATCCTATAGTATTCCTTCCCCTTTGCTGGCAAGGATTGCATTAATTGTGATTTGATAGTGACTTCTTGTCATGATGGCCTTCGTACGTGGGAAAGAAAGATCTCGGTCATTTTATTGATAGGGATTACTAATCATAAATGGGCGCAGTTAAAGTATACTTTGGCACGTGGCAGAGGGGGCATTCTTACTATTAAAAATCCCTGCTTTATTTCTTTCTTTTCCACTTTGGCTCTGATAAGTATAGGGGGTTCTCTGGTGTGTGTTGAGCCTGCGAATTACGATGATATCAAGAAGGATACCGAAGTTTGGGATTTGCTTAAGGAAAATGGTGTTACTTCGTTTATAGAGCGCCTGTCTGGCCATTCTGTTGTGGTTTCGAGTAGCATTTTGGCTACTTGGAATCGGGAAATGTGAAAGTTGGGAAGATTAAGTTTGAAATTTCGACGGAAAGCATTGCCACCACGACTGGTCTCCCAGCTGAGTACGACATTTACTTCATTCTTTAAAAGTAGAAATGGGGGATTTTTTGGGGAAAAAGAAAGAATGGGTGAATAAGTATTTATCGGGCTATGAGCACGCTTCTCTGAAAACTCCTTGGGATCAAGTTGCTAAACGAGTTATGTGTTATTTCATGCTTGAAGGAAGGCAAAAGCTTGTGTTTGGCCCTCGACTCTTTATCTTGGCTCATTTCCACAATAATATTAAGGTAAACTTGGCCAATTTTCTTTTCCAATCCCTGGACTTATCCATAAAGTAGGCCCGTGTTGGTGAAGGCCCTCTGCTTCACCAAGGTTTATTATATTTACTGTTTAAATTTGTCGCTAGTACCAAAATGTTGTCCCATTTTCCTACTGTCTTCTGCTCAGTCCTCCATCATGCCCCTCCTCCGCCCCCTGTTTGTCCTACGCCTCGTCGTCTCCGCCGTTGCCTTCAACCTCCATCTGTTCCTGACCCGGAGGTGGAAATCACGGGTCACCATGATGCCACCACTCCCCCCACCATGTTGCCACCTCACCTCCATCTTCCCCTCCTCGCTTGGCTGCCTCCCCCCCATGACGGCGCTCCATCCTACTCATGTTTCCTCCCCTCATTTTGTTGATGACATGGAAGTGTCTAGCCCAAATGTTAGAGGTGCTATCCCCGAGGTGTTTCTTGGCCTAACTTAGGCTTATCCTGATTCTCCGTATACTTCTCTTCCGAAGTCCCCTCATGTTTCTATTGTTGTTGAGAAGTTGGGCGCTATGGAGGATGTCATTATGACTGCTATTGAACATGTTATTGAACATCTTGTCGAGGATGATATGGAAGTTTCTGGCTTTGCTCCTAAGGATGTTGTGGAAGACCATGTTTTTACTGCCACTGCTGAAAATTCTGGGGATAACTCTGTTGAGTTGCTTCAAGATGCCATCAATAACATCAACAACACCTTCACCGTAATTAAGAAATGGAAGGAATATATAGATGAGACCTGGGATCATCTCCAAAAAGGTGGTAAGGAACTTATCACTCTAATGGAAACTATGATAGAAAAGAGCTCTGATGTTATTGTTGTTGAGGCAGTGAATGTCCTTAATAATATGCTTGATATGTAGCCCTGTTTGGGCCTTTTTTCTCATTTTGGAATGTTGGTTGAAAAAAAATATCAAGGGATTTTGTAGCTTACTTCACTAAAGACTATTATTCAAGAAGAATAAAAAAGTAATCATTTACAAAATTGCCAATAACGTGTTGGAAATCATATTGAAAGAGATATTCCATTAACTAAACCTATAGAGGGGTATTTGCAAAGTATATGGTTGAATCCCTTATCAATTAGAATATGTAGAGGGGGGAACAAAGGAACACCATTCCTAATGGATATATGAAGACCAAACCTAAGAGAGTTCACCCTATTAATAGTCATACAAACTCATGCACCATGAAATAACATGTTGACAGTATTAATAAAATGATATCCAAACCATGAAGCTCGAAGAATAGACATGATAATTGGCTACTCAATCTTTTCTAATTAGATACTTAGGCTCGTTCTATACTTTCCCACACAATAATGAGATTGTTCAAAATATAGATTTCTTGTATAAACCCATTTTGTTTAGATCCAACACTTAAAGGAAGAAGATGTCTATGTATTTGGAAATGAATTTTGTAAGACACAATAAGGAGAGTGATTGATCTAATTTAAATTTTGAAATGATCAATTTTATCCTAGGGTGGATGTAGATTTACAAATATATAGTACCAAGTTAGATTATCTTATAGATATGACTTATAATAGATACTCTATTGAACATGACCAACCCTTAGATGGCACAAAAATTCGTGATGTAAATAAATACATATATGATTTTATATAATTATTGTTTTTAAGTATCAGAATATTTATAGAACCTATAACTAATACTTGAACTTGTGCATTTCATAGGATGCAATAACAGCCTAAGATGAGTGGATTTTTGTCGTGTGTTCTTGTACCCTATAAAGAAGAGAGAAATGGGAGTGGATCATTTTGTTCCACATGGTTAGGGTAGTCATATTTTATCAGATAATATCATAGAAGGATAGTTGAGGGTTTATGAAGATTAGATAAATATTTTGTATCTAGTAGTGGACATTCCATTTCTAGACATTGACATGTACATCAAATGTATTAATTTGAGATGTATTTTTTGTACTTATTTTAGATGCGTGTGTAGATGTATATTTGAGATGTATATTTTTATATTATATTTAAGATGCATATAGCATGTATTTTTGGTATAGTATCATTCTTGGATATATACTCAAGAATATGATTTAGTAAGTGGTGATAATCAATTTACTTATTAAGCTTAAGCAGTTGTAAATATATATTTTTTCATTTAGTTATTTAGCTCAAGAATTTGGTTTAGTAAGTGGTGATAATCAATTCTAGTTCATGGAAATATAATTGGCATTTTTTTTTGTCGAGCTAGTTTTTTACGCCTTTGTAGACGACAAATCACACACTTTGGGTATATTTCTATTCTTCACCACATACCACTATTCATATGATTCCTAGGCGAGAAAATTACTAATTGACCACTGTCTTTGGCCATCTTTGCTTGTTTCATGTTTTCTGATGGTCTTACACTCTTTCTTTCCCAGTTTTTCTTCTCATGATTCGGCATTTCTCATTCTCACCACCTATGCCTAGCCAGGACGTTAGCGCTAGACTCCCCTGACCCCTCTGGGCGCCACTGACCCCTTTGTATTGTTCTCACATATTTTGGGTACTTTCTAGTCATTTGGACATATTTATTTCTTACTAGTTGGCCTTTTAGTGGTTAATTACAAAATTCAAACTAGGGAATCATATAAATACAAAGCTATGTGATCATAATAAAGGACCAATGACTAAGCATTAGCTATCACTACGTAAGGTTGAATCAAAAGGCATTATCAAGAGCATTCAAGCATTCATTTAGCTCCACACAAGGGACAAGGGAAGGTCATTTCTACATACACTTCATAGGACGGGAAGCTCATTATTTCATGCACACATTTATCTACATCTTTTACATCTAGTTATTACTAGCTATCAAGTGTGACACGTACAAGAGCCACCTAGGTCATGATTTTGAAACACAAACATATAGAACTACATTGGGTCTGAGATGTAGTGCAGCACTTGGTCATAAGTCCACTTTTTTGATAGCTGAGGACTGTTCAAACCCTCATTTTTCATCTTTCTTTTTAGGATTTGATTTGGTTTGAGGGTTTTGCAGATGTTTCTTCTTTATTTCAGGTTTTAGATGAATAATAAAAATTTCAGTGAAGTAAAGGCATTCACAGTTGACACACATCTAACATCTTGCGACACTATAAAATTGGTTTCTGCAACTTCTGAGCAGTCACATGTGCCTAGAACAGGTCTCTGGTGCCCCAAGTGCTCCTCACCCTCCATAGGCACCCTATTCTAGGAACTTCTGACACTCTTACATTTTTCTAGGTCTAATTGCAAAACTCTAAGTTTCTATTCCAAAATTCGTTCAGTTCGGCTTACCTTCGGGATTATTGTGAATCAGCTAAGTACTTTATCCCTTCATTTGCAACTAGAGTTTCATACTTTCTAGCTTATCTTGTTTGGGTTAAATCTGTGCTTAATTGTTTATATTCAGCGTTGTTACATATTTAAAGTTAGGAATTTATTTATTTCAATTTTTTCTTAATCAACCTTATATTTCACATGTTTATTCAACGTGAATGTAATATATGTGTTACATTATCTTTGTCAAAATTAGGTGCCTTTGATCGATACTCAATGTTCAAAATATATTTTGTTTGATAAATTATATAATAACTATTCAATTACCTAGTAATTTTTAATATAAATATAGTGCCCAATTATTTATACAAAATTTAAATATGATTTTATTATTTTAAATACTCCACTACGATTTGTAGAAATATTAGTACATTATATTGACTTAGAGATTGAGCATATCCTTGAGAGAGAAATATAAGGTTGCAAGGAATTTTGGATATGATTCTTCTATTTTTTGGTGGAGGATCCTCTTATAACAATACCCAACTCTACACCCACGATTTCACACCAGAGAAATGGAGGAGTTTTTCATCCCATGAATGAGGATATCCATACAACATAACCTAATACAACATCCAATAATTCATGCATGAGTTTTGAAAAATATAAAAAAACTTGTAAAGTCCTCATTCAAATAGGTTACTTTGATTATAAGTCATATGACAAACAAAACAAACATGAAGATATGAAAAGAAGGATTCTTTTTTGTTACTCCAAAAATTCTAGGATCTAGAGGATTCCCCTACCTTCTCTTAGGTAAGGTTTTATTATCAATAAACCATTGAAACCCCTTTCCATTAGACCTAAAAAATGAGGAGATATATGAATTCATATCAATGCTCACTGAAATGTCATTAATTTATATGTTTAATGGTTTTTGACCCACTCTTTCTACTTAAAAAAATGGTTAATCCAAAACTACACTCATTTCTTTTCCAATGAAATAAATATTTGCTTGTGTGTCCAACGTTTTGTCATTGTGATGTTTGTAGAATTGTTAGACTAGGATCTTATTTATGTAAGGTGACCCTAGTTTCATAAGGGGAAATAACTCTTCATGAAGTAGTTTTGCTATTTTGACCCTTAAATACTTTCCTTTGCTCCAATTTTGGTTAGGCTACAAATTTTCCTTAACATTTTTTCAATGCATTGACCTAGAAACATATTAGGAATATTATAGGTTTATTCCTTTTCCAGACCTAAAAATAGACGATAAATTCAAAATTACATGTACACACATTTGTGTGGTATTGGATTTGAGAAAAGGTCCCTTAAATATTTTTTCCTTTGTTTGGGGATTCACAATATAAAGCCATAAAAAAAATGTGAAAACATTTCTCGTAAATGTAGGCAATGTTTTGAATATGGTCTATTAAATGTTGCATCCATGTGTCTAGAGGCTCCAATTATGAATCCATTAGAAGGTAATCCTATCCATTATAATATTGGTTTCTAAATGGTTTGTTGAAAGTAAACACAAAATGCTACCTAATGAAAGGGAAATTCAATGGATCATACTTCAGTTGATCCTTGTGATCAAAACAAGAAAAATGAGGATGGAGAGTAATGAGATCTTCCTAAAATAGATTCAAAAGAATCTTGAAGTTCACATGGAATGGAGATCATCATGGATTATGTAAACATAGAAATAAATATAATCTCCTTATGAAGAGAGACATAATATAAAAATGCAAAAATGTGGGAACATAAAATCCCTTCTGCAAATAAAGTTCAACAGATGTTGAGTTTATCAAAGGTGTTAGATTTTGCTTCAAATCACTCAAATAAGTTCAAGGATAAAAATAAATATAAAAATTGATGCTTTCATTTTATATTTAATTTATTTTTGGATTTTAATTGTAAAAGACATGCATGTTCTATTAAAAACTATGCATGTGCATATTAGTAGTATTGCATGCATATTATATGAAATACATGTAATTGTATGTATGCATGTTAGTATTGTTTCATGTATGTTATAGAAAATCCATGCAATCAAATGTATGTAAAAATCTTGAACATTCCTATAAGAAAGAATATATATCTTGGACTTGATTAGTGGTTAAATAGAAAGATGGATTTTTAGGAAATCCAACAAAAAAAACCTGCATGTTCTCTTGAGTATGCACACATGCATGAATATATAAATAGTATGCAAAACAATATGCATTTTTTAGTAAGCACACATTCTTGTTTATAGATTACAAGAACATAACTACTTACACTCAGAGCACCTAGATTCAAAATACTTGGATTTCCTCAAAACATGGGAGTGGAAATAGAGAGGATTGCCATCATATTCAACACCATCAAATAAAATTATCTCTATTTTAATATCTACACATTTCTTAATGTAACCGAATTACATGTATACGCATAATGTAAAAACTTTTATAAACTATAGTAAAGGCCTCTGGATTTTGAGATTGAAGGTAAATTATTGAGTTTTGGGTGTGAAGAGACTTGGTGTTGAAGGAAGAATAAACATAATTGCACCTACAAAGTGGGAGGTAGTGAGCATGGAAGGATTTAAACCTTGTTTTTTGACGCATGTCTTATTTTCAATTAAGAGATTTTACACATCTAAGTTCTAAATCATAGGGAGAGGGGCAGGATATTTAAGATATCATAGGGTATTGGGTATAAAGTTCTTTCTTTTATTTGTATACTCAAAACAAGATTATGTGTTCTAGGTGATCTTATATAAACAAATGTTAGAGGATAGGGTCCATTACTTATAATGTATCATAACTTGACATCCTCTCTCTCTCTCTCTCTCTCTCTCTCTCTCTCTCTCTCTCTCTCTCTCTCTCACACACACACACACACACACACACACACACACACACACACACACACACACACACACACGCACGCACGCACGCACACACACACGCACGCACACACACGCATACACACGCACACACACGAAAAAAAAAAAATATGTTGTCAAGTATATAAGGCTACATCTACCATAACATTTAGATAATCATTCGCCTAACATATAGAAAACATATAAGAACATAAATGTTATATTACAAACTATAATATTATATTTAGTGACTTTATAGAGTTAACCATATACATATTCAAATAGATAAATTATTTTCATGATATAAATTAACTTTTAAATATGTATATTTTTACTTTGAGATAACTATTGGTTATATGAAAAATAAAAAAATATATATTAAAAGAAATGAAAATTTTAATTTATATCAATCGCATTAATGATATTTACTCAATAACCCACAAAACTTATATATTTGCATGGTGGTTTATATACCATTATTATTGTAAGAAAAGGGGACATGCAAAATGAAAAGCAAGGTTTAATCATTTTTTCTTCGAAATGAATATTGAGTAGCACAAAATTAACTAATTAGAAATCAAATTTCACTATAATAAAAACATGAACGATCAATCTGAGTGATTAAAATGAGGAAACTCACTCCTTACCATTCAAAATTGTATTGAGTTTTAATAGATATAATTCTCTATGCCATTTACGTTTTAGCTACACTAATTGTTAACTTGTTATGTTGAAATTTAGTATCACACAACCACTTTAACATTCCTTTTTCATTAATTATAATGTTCTCCATGGATTTGAAAGCTTAAAAACTAAATAATGAATCCACTATCTTACATGGCCATTTCAGCACAACTTTATTCTCTAGATTAAATGTGATATTTAATCATTTAAAAATGCTTTTTCAAATTTTAGAAATCAATCAAAAATTACTATTTTTGAAATTATATGGTAGAGTTTGGGTTCTTTTGTGGAGAAATATTTATTTGTTATTAATAAATAAGATATATAAAAAGAATGTAATACAATTATTAATCAACATAATATGCATAAAACAAAATATAAGAACTTTACAATTGATATCTATCGTCACTTTTCAAATAAATATATTTAAGATATTTATAATAATTCAATAATACTTCAAAACATTCCCATATATAATTATGTTGAGAGACAGACTTACAATGGTAGGCAAGTAGTGTAATTACATGAGTTGTTCTTTTTTATTGTTAACATTAAATTTGACATCCATCTCACTATCAAATGGTAATTCACCCTTAAATTTGACATCCATTTAACCATCACATAAATATATATTTTTTCATGGAGAAGACAATAAAAAAATAGTAATATCTTGGTCATATGGTAATTTTGAGCACACTATTTCCCTAAAGAAAATTTTACGAGACCAACACAATGGTGCAGCTAAATTGATTCCATTGGCCATAAGTCAGTGGGAAAATAGGAGAGAATATTTTGAAGTTGTTAATTAATGTTGTTTGTGAAAAATCCAAGATAAGAACCTTGAAATTGATATCTATCGGCATATTTCACTAGAAAAATTCAATCTTAAATTTAACATCCATTTGACTATCATTTAGAGAACAAATTTTTGCATGGAGAATTTCACAAATAAATTGTAATAGCTTGGTCTTACAATAGAGTTTGGAACACATTGTTTATTTCCGAAAATATTTTTTCCAAATCTTATATTAATAGTGAAGTTATTAAAATGTGATAAGTGAGATATTCAAAATAAGACTATATATATAAACAGAATTCTTCACACATTAAATTTGTTAATATAGATAAATTTTTGTTAAGTATATTTGTAAAGGGAAACCCATTGTTTTTTTATTAGGGGTAAATAGTTTTGAAGGGACTATACCCTGTTACAAAAAGTGCTCAAAAGCTAGATATAGCAAAAAAACAGTCCATAGTTTTGAAGGGACTATACCCTATTACAAAAAAAGCTCCATAGCCAGATAATGCAGTAAACACATCAAGTTTGGATCAGCATCCATAATATACATGAATATTCAACTACAGTTATCCGAGAAACTATACAAAAGGATCAAAACAGAGAAAAAACTCCAACAAAGCAGAATGAAAATAGTATCTTGTTAGCATCAAAATAGAAAACCCGAAGTAAGGACAATCCTATTCACTTGTCTTCTTTGTCAATCTTTGTCCTTACCTTCTGCAGAGAGGTGAAGAGTGTCAAGGAAGTGACATTGGATGAATCCTTCTTATCTAGGTGTGACAGAATCAAGTCCCGTACTGGTCCCGATTCCCAAATGGCAACAGGAATGTCACTGAGCACACATACACTTTTGACATACTAGTCCATAAAATTGTAGATAGCCTTAAGCACATAAATGGTGTAGTCATGCTTTCCTTTTACATTTCCCATTTTGTTATCCAATGAGTTAAGCTTCTTGTAAATTTCAAGAATCTGATCATTATCCTACTCAAGGTCATTGTGCATCTTCATTTTTCCTTCTCTCTTACAGACGTGTTTGATCTCTTCTTTTAAAGTGCCAACCTCCTTTTCCAGTTTGAAAATTCTATTGAGAAGGACTTCCTCCCTTTCCGTAGTAGAAGCACTAATTGAATTGTTGATGTGAAGCATATTTTTAGCAAACTCAAGTTATTTGGTGCTACATATGATTCTTTGGGAGGGGAAGGGATGATTAAGGGGGTAAAACGGGGATTTTGGTTCTGACTTTCCTTCGACCAGAAGCAGCGGTGGGGAAATGGAGTAAGGGTGGGGGGGCAGGGGTAGTGAGAATTGAATGATTTTGGGAGAGGCAATTGTGGTGAAGCAGCAGAATGAGGCCTTGGTGAAGGAGGGTGACACGAATGTGAATTCTAAAGTCAATAATAGAGCGTTCCAGGGAGTTTAAGAGATAATGCGGAGAGCTAACATGTAAATTCCTTCTAAAATGATTTAGGAAAACCAAATATTTGAGAGGAACCATCACATATCTGCCTTCCAAAGTGACATACCTGATAATCATCTTTGCAATTTTGTCGAAGGGCTCTAGAATGGAGGTCACTTTTATGCCTGCCATAACAAATTCGAGATTTTCTTCGTCTGCTAGGAATTTCTTGGCTTCAATTTTCTTGTCTACCCTCTTATTGAAGAATCTAGAACCTTTTAGGTTCAGCCCCGTGACCTCAACAATAAGCTCTTCAGTGATTTTAATGTTGATGTCCCCATATTCTACCGTTCTTTTCTTCCATATAGTCACAAATTGAAGAGAAATGTCTTGATCGTGACCCTACATTTTTTCAATGACGTTTGAGACCCCACCCATTTATAGATAAGTCCATAGGGTCACATCATCCTTTCAAGCCGGGTTGTAGGTGGGTTCAATTTGGCATGGAGCTCCACCCATTTTGCCACTGTTGTTTCTTTGTTTCCCAATGACAATGCTTCTCCCCCAAAACCACTTCTTAGCAGTGCCTTTGCATACCTAGAAAGCGTGCGAAGGATGAGTGATATTATTAGCCCTGCGTAAGGAGATAATCACTCTCAAAAAAATGAAGGACTTCTTAATGATGATTTTTGACTTCATATTTATCCTTGATGATGTCATTGTGTACCGTACTAGGGAGAATGTCATCACTAGACCATGTTATTACTAACTCCATAGTTAGCAAGACTATCTACCACTTTGTTTCCTTCACGATAGGAGTGGATGATTTGGCAATTTGCAAAGGATTTACAAATCTCAATAGATTCATAAATGAAATCCCTAATTGTCCAACTACGAGGTTGTGCTTGATTTAAAAGATTTATTATGTTCAAAGAGTCACCTTCAATTATAATATTGGAGATATTGCAATCTCTCACAAGTTTGATCCCCCATAATGTTGCTAGGAAAACCATTAATAAAATAGATATTAAAAGAAAAATTATGAAACAAAAAAAAAAATTACCTTAAATTTGATGTGTATTAATGTTTGCTAAATTATGTCGTGGGGGTTTCTATGGGCCGTTTAAATTTGTTTAGTCTCAGTCTGCCTTTTTTTGTATTCTTCTTGAGTTGTATTACTTACAAAATGTACTCCTTTTGGGAAAAATTGGCACGATGGTCATTCGAAGTTGTTATTTTCCTCACATTTGCTCTGCTGTTATTTTTGTAAAGGCTTAAGTCAAGCCCAAGTATTCGAGAGTGGTAAATTGGTGATGGTATGCTTACTGATGTTAAGTTTCTTTATTATTAGGAATTGTACCCCAAGGTGCAATGGCCATGTTGATAGGAGAAAAATTAAAAAAAGGGTTAAGAAAAGAAAATTCAAAGCACTTATAATCATGTAACCATATTAAAAAATAAATATAAAAAATAAAGTACCTAACCATGTTTGAAATAGGAAGAATAATGTGCAAGTGATTTTGGAAAGACAATTTTAGCTCTGCTACGGTTTCACATGCTTTCACTCATGTCAACTTCCCTAAATTTACTATGTACATTGAGTCACTCATTGCCAACTTCTTCACATCTTATTATAGTAATCCACAACATTTAATCCACCCTTTGGGCGCCGAGCAGCTCATATATGACCTCTAATCCATATGTTGCAAATATTATTACTAATAGTGGAAACAATGGCTCCTAACCTTGCCCACAAATTTGTGCCAAAGGTCTACGACGAGGTAAGGATTATGAATCTTCCCTAGATGTTGTTATTGATGTTGAGTTCTTAGAACCAACACTTAAATGGTATAGGAATAATTGTTTTATTGCCTATTTTTGTGGTCATATTCCTTCTTATTCCTTTTTGTAAAACTAGATTAAAAACTAGTGGGAGTCAAACAGAATAATGTTTTTAGGTATCCGTAACCTCACCAAGGTTTTTTTACCTTTTTTCATTTCACAAACCGTCACAGGTTGAACCTTGCTTATTAAATTTGTACATGTTGGTATTTGGCTAACACTCTTTTAGTTCTTTTACAATGGACCTCAGATTTTAGCCCCTCAAACCAAGTTTCTTTGAAAATGCCCATTTGGATTGAGTTGTAAGGGCTCCTGATGCATCTCTGGGATTTTATTCCATAGATTTCCAAACACATTGCCATGGTAATTTGTCACTAAAAAGAACATTTTTTAATACTCGCCCCAACAAACGGGTCTGAGTCAAGGTGGACCTAGTGAAATATCTGAGGGACCACATTGATCTCTAAGAGGGATCCATGTGTCTCTCTCATAAGGTTGTTTATTTTAACTTTCCTAATACTTGTTTCCATTGTCAAGCTCTAAACCATCGTATTCGTGATTTTCAGCTTCTATCCCACTCTAAGCAACCTATCATCTCTCCCCCAAATCCTGAGCACAAGTTAGAATCATCAACTGATGGATGGACCCCAGTGGGTATTAAGAAGACTTCAGGTACCAAACCCATGTTTCCATAGGTCCCAAATCCTTCTACTACACCATCATCTTCCCTTGAAAATCCAACTGATATTCATAAGAAAACTCCTCTTGTCCCTTTGATTCCCCAACCTTCATAACACTAATTATCATCTCCGCATTTTAACCAATAATCCAGGATCTCTATCTCAACATCGTTCATGTATCCCACCTTGAGAGGTGCCTGCTAGGGTAAGGGGAGAAAATGGGGCTAAACACCACTCCATTCAAGTTGAGCATCTGATGTCAAACCAGTTTCAGAATGTTTCTAACAGTTTTTCTTTATAGGGTTCGAATTTCTAAGAAGGACAAGGAGAGGTTGACATGTCAGAACTTTCATGAATTTTGTCTCATGGAATGTTTGAAGTCTCAAAAATTCCTCCCAAAAATACTTTGTACGAGTAGATTGTCAATTGATTGGTAGTTTATATTTTATCTGTTTACATGATATTAATTTTTTTATTTTTTCCTTCAAATTACCCTAGCATGTATTGCTACATATTACATGCACTTTCATACCATGCATACAGATGTGAAAGGTGGTGTCAGTATTTCAATTTCCTTAAAAATTTTAGCTTTAATTATTTCCACAAGAGACGATCCTACTAATCAAGCAACGTGGGTTATTTTGGAAGTTAATGGATTTTCTTTTGGCATTGTTAATATTTACACTCCAAATAATGGAATAGAAAGGACAACATTATGACGACAGTTAGGTGAAAAATTGCCACTTTCTTATTTTTTGATGTGTGAAGACTTTAATATGATTGATCCTCCCAAAGACAAAGAAGGGGGCCTTCTTGTGCGGTGGTGTATAGGCAAGCATAAGGCTTGGTTTTATTTCTAAATCCATTGGGTACTTTCCAACCCCCTGTTGCGGTAGAAGTGGGACTTTACTTCTCAAAATTGGTTTACTTGGTCCAATCTTGAAGAAATTTTTGATATAGTTATTAAAAGGCTAGATCGTGTCATAGCAACAAATATTTTATTTAGACTCTAACAGTCATTCATCGATCACCATCTGACCTAATATTCTTTTTTCAGATCATATAAGATTTTGTGGAGTGGGACCAGTCTCAAAGTGCCTGGTGATTAAGAAAATATTGAAATAAATAAATGCTAAATATAAATATGCAACTACGTAAATATATATATTCAATAAAGCATAGAGTTGACCCATGAAAATAAGCAATATAAATTAGAAACCCTAGTTGTAAATGAGGAGATAAAAGGACTTAGCTAATTTACAGTGAAGCTGAAGGTGTGGAGAGAAAGAAAATTGTTGGAACAGAAAGGCAGTATATCGCAATAAGGCCCATAAAATTATAGAGGTGTTGGAAGGACCAGAGTGTCTATGTAGGGTTAGGGGTGTCTAGGGCACTACGGACTTGTTCTGGGCACCTATGACTACTCAGAAGGTGTGAAACCCTATTTCATAGGGTTGCGAGATATTCGTTGCTTGTCACCTTTGATTTCATGTATGTCGTTGGAATTCATTTTTATTTTCCTAAAACCTACAATAAGAAAGAAGCTCCTACAAAACCCCCAAACTACATCAAATCCTAAAAAATAAATATGCAAAATGGGAGGTCAGACTATCCTTGATTGTCAACAAATTGAACTTACAACTGAGCACTACACTACATTACAGACCCCATGTAGTTCTATATGTGTGTAGAATCATGCCCTAGGTGGCTCTTGTGCGAGTCACACTTGATAGCGAGAAATAACTAGATGTAGAAGATGGAAATAGATGTGTGCATGGAAAAATGAACTTCCTCTTGTATGAAGTGTATTTAGATGAAATGCATCCCCTTGCCCTTATGTTGATGTTAGATGTTTGAATGCTCTATTAATGCATTTAGATGCAACCTTAGGTGGAGATTGTAGACACAAAATCATGCACTTTGAGTCATTATTTAGTCTCGATCACATACTACTATTTGCATGATTTCTAAGTACGTAAAGTCGTAATTGACCCATGTCTTTGGCCATATTTCATTTTTTTCTATTGCTACTTTCATTCTTGCACCGTTATTGGCCTAGTCTATATTTTTAGACTTCAGTTTCACCTTTCCTGGACTGGAGCACCCATCTAGGATGCCAGTGTTAGGTGCCCTCATCCCCTCTAGGTACCCCTATCCTCTTTACACTTTACTCTCACTTTTTGGGTCCTTTATAGCTATTTGAGAATCTTATCTTTTTGTTAGTTGGAATTTTCAGGTTTAATTATGAAATCCAAGCAAAGGAATCATATAAATATAAATTTATGGGATCATAATAAGGGTCTGTTAGTGCAAAACCACATCACCCCCAAATGATGTCATGGATTTATTTTCTAAGATAGGGTCATTTGGTGTGATTGCATAACATTAAACTTTGCCCAAGGTGTGGGACCTTGCAAAAGTGAGAAAGCTCTCCAGATTAAAGGTTGGTTCCTATTCCTCTTTTTAGGTGCATGCATAGAAACTTGCAAAGGGTCTGTTCTTGAACCTAATATAAACTTTACCAAGGAGATAGGGATATAAGGAATACAGAAAATCAAAACTAAGCTACAAGGTGATACACTAAAGGAATGATGAACATTTGTTTTTCCAATACACACAAACCAATCAAACACATACAATAACTAAGCATAGATAACCAGATTTATAATTAAAGATCAAATGAAAGTAAAAGAGACAAGAGAGGATCTGAAATCGATCACAGACATGTTTTATTGCTCTGTAGATTGATACAATGCATTACAAATAGGACAAAAGGAAACAACGTATTACAGTTTAGTGGAAGGTTTGAAACCCCATGAGTTTCTTTGCCAGAAGAAAAAGGGAGCCTATAAAACAAATAATATCCAACCCTTTACAATGAGTCATGAGCCTGTATTTATAGATCTAATACAGAAAGGAGAAAGAGAGAGAAGGGGGAAACAACAACTCCAAGCTCAATCACCACTATCTAATGACTCCCATGAAATCTACCTCAAATTTGTCTTAACTGCACCAAACCATGATTTTATGCCTTGAAAGATGAGGAAACGATGGAGCAGATCGAATTAAATCTGGTAGTTGGAAGAAAGAGATCCTGCATTAAAGGCCCAAATTTTTTTATCCATTTTTCTACCACCTAACCTATCAAAAATTAAATTTTGAAACCTCCGTGGCATAGATGAGGTCGAGATATTTCCAACGGTATCAGATTTGTAATATTTTGAGCCTTGAGTTGAAAGATATGCCCCTTCGAAGTTTGCATCAAGTTCGTACAAACGGGAAGGAAAATTAGTTTGAAAAATGGGTCCCTTATTTAATATGGTACACGTGGAAGCCAGATTAGGGGAAAGTCGGGTTTGCGGGCTCAGAATTTAGTCTTTTCCTCCCCTTTTTCTGCGAAAATCACAAAATCTAGAAAATTCCCATGGCCCCGTTACTCTACAATTGGACACGTGGCACCCTTTAGATGGCTGGGGAGATACGATCCATCTTTTTCATTTGTGCCCCTTTGTCAAAAGTAAATTTTTCATCTTTTCCTCCGAACTCGCCACCTTGGTTTGACTGAAGGGTCAAATGCTGACCTTTTCCTCTTTGGCAGAGTCGTGGGCCATTTTGAAAATTTTACACCCTTTGGGGTAATAAGGGGAAAAAAACCAACTTTTTTCCCCCAACGGCCCACTTTGACATTGGGACACGTGGCGAAGTCTGGCACTTATTTGAAAACCCTTTATCTATTCAATCCTTGAATTAGCACCATTTTAGACACTTGGAAGCCTCCACCGGCCTAGGCCTATGTATTGACTATTCAACCGAATTGCCCCACCTTAGAGACTGGACACGTGGCGGCCTCGCGCTTACTTGAAAGTTTGATTCAAAATTTTACCTTTGGAGGAACATTGAGTTGACACTTGTCAGCTTCCGCAGGTCTTTGGATTTTTCAACGGCCCCTCTTATCTTTTTGGGACTCTAGGCTACGTGGCGAGCTCGATGCTCAATTGGGTCTCTGTTCTTTGGACCAACTCTTGGAAATGCGTCAGGCTGACACTTGGCATTCTTTGCTTGCACATTCATACTTAGCCAATTTTGAAGCGAGCCTTATCCCTTTGACTCATGTTTGACCATTTTGACTCTATCTCTGTTCCGCCTTAGGACACATGGAGATGTGGCGCTTGTTTGATCCTCTCTTTTTGGATTCATCTTTAGAAAATCGTCGTTAGGACATGTGGCTCTCTCCACTCGCTTCTCCATACTCAGTCAATTTTGGACTCTTTTCCTAAACTGTTTTCGAGCCCAAAAACTTTGAATTTTCTCCGTTTCTTCTCCCCTTTCTTGGCTCCTGGCCTCACTATGCAGCATTGCCCTTTTCTCTCTGCCCCTGTAATTTCATTGTTGAGTATACCTGTAGCTTGAAAATAGTTTTAAGTCATGAAACAAATCATGAGAGTTGTTTCCTTTTCGCATAGGGTCATTTCTTCATCTCTCAGCCTCCTGCACTCCATTTCTGAGTCTTTCTGCTACCTGTTCGTAGGATTTGAATGTGGTTTCTTAGGTTATTTCTCTACAAGGTCGTGAACTGATCCAATATTCTACCTCCGGGGGTGAAATATGGATAACAATTTGGTGACTCACAGGGGTATCTGCCTGCTAGATGAATGAGGCCAGTGGCCTTTTTTTACATCCGTTGGGCATGGAGTCGAGAATGTCGTTCTGATGTAGATTCTACTTCTGATTCATGAGCATGAATTGCGCTCTCAATTTTCATAAGAAATCTCGAAACGAAGGTTTCTGAGAGTAGAAAATTGTTTTGACCCAGGTTTCATCTGCCTCTCTGAATGGATTGCACAAGAGCAACAAAACAACACCACGACTATATACAAAATTGAAAATCATACATGTTCCAAGTAGAACATGCAGAGCGTGCAAAGCACTTAGGAGAAAAGCAACCTAGACTATAGCAAGACAATGTGCACAAGCACTTAGAGGAAAAGAAACTAAGCTAATATGTACAAGGTGAGAAATTTCCTATTCGTAGCAGTGCTTAAGATAGATCCCATTCACTGGAATCTGCAACTCCTCACCATCCAATGTAGATAATTGGAAAGCATTGTTAATTTTACATTTTATGACCACGTAAGGGCCGCTCCAAATGGCATCAAACTTTAAGTGTCTCTCTAGTTTTTCTCAATCTAAATCCCATTTCAACACCAGGTCTCCTTCCTGGAAGGTCCTTGTTCTCGCCTTCTTGTCAAAGCATCTTTTAATTGAGGCTTGGTCCTTCTCAATTGTTTCAAGTGCATGCTATCTTGTTTCTTCCAAATCCATCAATTTTGCATACCTCTGGCCTCCATTAGATAAAATTCAGACATCTCCAGCTATTTCATGAGTTATAATGCTAGAAACTCTAATGATATAGGCAACACTGCCTCTTTCCTATAGACAAGATTGAATGGGGAGCTACCTGTGGATCCTTTGGGCATTTTCCTATCAGCCCATAAGGCTGATTTGAGCTTTGTATGCCAGGTCCTCTGGTTTTCATCAAGAGTTTCTTCCTGATGATCTTTAGCAGGTTCTTGTTTGTGGACTCAACTTGACCATTACCTTGAGGGTAATAGTTTGATGAGCTGCTCAAGTAAATCCCGTTCTTGACTAGCCCACTTATGTGACCTTGGAACCTATGAATTCCAATGCATTATCTGATATGATGGTAGCTAGTACTCCCAAACCTGGTCACTAATCCTTCATAGAAATCTAGTATGCTAGATTCATTTGCCTCTTTGAGTGCCACTGCTTCGGTCCACTTGGTGAAATAATCAGTTGCTGCCAAAATCCATTTGTGGCCTTAGCTTGAATTTGGATTGATGACTCCAATGAATTCCAATCCCCATTGCATGAAAGGTTGATCAATTGAAATTGGGTGCAATGGAAGTGCTGCTATCTTTTCTTTTCCCTTAAAGAATGCACAATTATTGTACACTTTTGATCCATGTGTAGCAATCCACTAAACACTCTGGGCCAATAATATCCTTGCTTTCATGATTTTGAGTGTTTGTCACCCTTGGAGAAAAATGACCTCCAGCTGCCCCAACATGGAATTCTTGTAATACTCTATCAATTTGGTCTATCCCAATGCATCTTAGCAGAACACCATTGATGTCCCTTTTAAACAAGACACCATCAATGAAAAAATATGGGATGGCCTGGAGTCTCAAATGCATTCTTTTTGCTTTACTCATCTAATGAGGACACAAGCCCGTTTGAAGGAAGTGCACCATGTCTTGAGTCCAACAAGAGGCAGGTGCATCAACATCTTCTTCTTCTTGACTATTATGTAGAGCAAAAAAACCTCTTTTTCACTATTTTCTCCTTCTTTCTAACTTGAGGCAAGTTGTTCACACAACCCCTTACCACGGACCAGCTTACTGAATTTTATCTCAATGTCATATTCCATGACACGAGTGATCCATCCTGCTTGTTTTTCATTCAAATCCTTACTAAGAAGGAAATATTTAACTCCTGCATGGGAGACTAACAATTGAATCTTATTGTTCGAAACCAGATGTCTGAACTTTTTTAGTCCCTGATCACTGCCAAGACTTTCTTTTCAATGAAAGAATATCTTACTTCATAGTCTTCCAAGACCTTGACTTGAAAAAGGAAATTGGCTGTTCTGATGTGTCTTCTTTGTTCTGCTGAACTAGGATTACAGAGATAGTATCACTACCACCAAAGGAATATAGTATGAAATCCTTGGAGAAATTTGAATTCACAAGAGTTGGGGCTTGTGATATAACTTCTTTGATGGCCTCAAAGCTTTCCTTTCCTTCAGCTATCCATCTGAATGCTAAGAGTCTTCTTTAACATCAATGTTATTGGCTTAACAAGGGTGGAAAGGTTTAGGACAAACCTTCGAACAAAGTTTGATCTTCCCCAAGAATATTTGCAGATATTTCTTATGGCTTGGCAATGACAGTTCTCTTATTGCTTCAACTCTCTCTGGGTCAATTTCCAGACCCTCCTTAGACACAATATGGCCTAAAATCCTTCCCTCATGGGCCAAGAATATGCATTTTTTAGGGTTCAAAGATACCCCAAATCTCCTGCATCTTTGAAACACTTGCCTTAGGTGAAAAAGGTGGTCTGCTGCATTTTTGGAGAACATAGTGATGTCATCCAGATAGATCAGCACTATTTTGTTGATTATCCCTTTGAATTCCATATCCATGGCCCTTTGAAAAGTGGCACCAGCATTAGACAATCCAAATGGAATTTTTCTGTAGGCATAGGTGCCCCATTTGGTGGTGAAAGCAGTTTTGAACTGATCATCTTCTTTCACCATGATCTGATTGTATCCTGAGTATCCATCTAAGAGAGAGAATCTCTCTCTCTGACCTAGACACCACTTGCAAGATCTACTCCATTGAAGGGAATGGGTAGTGATCTTTAAGAGAGGCTCTATTCAAATCTTGAAAGTCTACACACAATCTAATCTCTCCATTCTTTTTCCTGACTAGGACTAGATTAGCAACCCAACTTGAATGTTTAATTGGAAATATTATACTTGCCTCTATCAACTTGTTTAGCTCTTTCTTCATCAGAGGCTCAATATGTGGATTGACTGGTCTCTGCTTTTTCCTAATGGGCTTAGTAGCTGGATCTAGTTCAATTGTGTGTTGTGCTAGCTTTGGATTGAACCCTCTCAGGTCTTCATAACTCCAAGCAAATACATCTGGAAATTCTTGGAAAAGTTGTATGAATTCATACCTTTCTTGCTTGATGGCCACTTTGTCCAATTTGAAGTGTTTTGTTCTCTCTAACTGGGATTGACTCTGAATCTTCTCCTTTGATCTGTATGTTAGCCTTCTCTTTTCTAAACTGATCATTAGGATTGAAGATGGACTCCAATGTCACTAAGCCTTTGGGAAGCTTGTTTGTATGTAGCTGTACTATTTGATTCCCATATTGTTGTTCTAATCTGCTTTGATTATTAGCTGAGAATTCAGCTTCTTCTTGTAGAAAATTAATGATCTACTGATCATTCTCGAACACTTGCCAGCATGTGTTGTTATTTGGCACTTCTGGCCTCACAACCACATGGATATGTGGTTGTTCCTTGTCTCACTTGATGTTTTCCACCACATCAAAAGTTGCTCCAACTGCTGCAAGTCTATCAAGAGCTTCATTCTCTTTCATGGGTATGGAAACAATGCCGAAGGCTTCAAAATCTTCCATGAGATCCCATACCCTACTCTTGTATTTTTTGAATAGATCATTCTTGACAGCATTAAGTCCTCTGACTTGATTGGCAACCAGCTCACTATCACCAAACACTTGCAAATTCTTGATTCCTAGCTTCCTTGCCCAATGAAGACCATGGACTAAAGCCTCATATTCAACAGTGTTATTTGAGCAAGAAAACTTGAAATATAAAGGCTAAATAATATTTCATACCTTTGGGGGACACAATCATAGCTCCTCCTCCAGCTCCTTGTCTACTCCTTGAGCCATCAAAGAATAATTTCCATACCTCATTGTCATCTTATGTTCTAGCTTAATTAGGTCAGGAAGAGGATGATTCTCTTCATGTAGAAAGTAGACACCTAGCTCAGATTCTTCCATCTCCTTATAAGGGTCAAAAGCATGTCTTTTGTTGGCCCATTCATCTAGAGTCAAGTCTGGAATACATCCCACCTTGGTATCTGCTTCACAAGTGTTTAGGAGGTCTTCTTGATCAAAAGCTGAGCAGTTGGCATTGATTAGGCTAGGCACATAAGATTCAATATGGTAATCAGAAATGGGCTCAGATTTGATTGTGGCCTTCACCCCATACCTTGTTCTAAAGAGCATATGTGACCAATCAGTAGACAGATAGCCTCTAATTTTGGCAGTGAAGTCCTTGGACAAACACAAAGCAAAATGTGGTGGCAAGTCTATGACTGAAATGTTTTGCAATACAGTCACATTGGGGCAGGAATGCAAGGTGATGCTCAGATCCTTGATGATTCCAACAATTTTCATTGTTGTCCCATCTAATTGTACTACTCCCCTAGAGATGACTTCATATTAGAGACCCAGTTGATTAGCTATTTTCTTAGGCATTATAGAACTAGCTTCCACAGAATCAATCATACAATTTTGCACCAACTTGTCCCCAATAATCAATGAAACATAGGAAGGGGGAGGTCTTAGGTTCTTACCTTGTTGTTCTCCATGGTTCCTCCTAGGTTGAGCCAAATTGGTAAGCACCCTCTCTTGCTGATTAGGGGGTTGATTTGAGCTTGACCAATTTTGTATGGCAGTCTACAATAGATCCTTCTGCCCTAGAATGGCCAGTGACTCCCATAGTAAAATGTTCACACTTGTCCTCTTCATCTACTCAATGATATTGAATGAGCTATCCTTTTGCTGCCCCTTCCCTGGCACATTCTTTTCTTGCACATGATTTGACACAACCGGTGCCTGGGTGGATTTGGGAGGTGACTTGGATTGGATCTACATATTGGGAGTTGCATTTGGAACACTCGAACCTTGTGGAATGATGAAAGATTGAGGGTTACCTGAGTTCAATGGTTGGCCTTCTCCAATGTTTCTCCTTTTAGACTGTGTATTATAGCTACACTTTGAGAAGGGAACTTATTCATCCCACATAAATCCTCAGCTTGCCAATTGACAAGCATAGTCTCACCTGGAGATGTCTCTTCTTGAGCTCCTTACTATTTATCTCCTTCGCGGATAGGTTCTTGTGGCACCATACTAGTTTGCACTATCAAGACCTGATTGAGTGCACATTAAAGCACATTGATTGGTTATGTGGCTGATTGCATGGAAATCACCAATCATACTCTTGTGCCATATTATTCTGTGTTGGAACCAATGCCCTTGATGTTGAGGTTGTAGTTGGATCATAAGACCTAAAAGGTCTAGCATATTGAGGTTGTCCTTGATTTTGACTTTGATTTATGGGTAAGTGCACCAAGATGGTGGGCAATTAAGTGGACATAAAAACTTGAAATTTAGGTACCGCGAGCGTGGTTTATAAACCACTCTCACGCAACTATTTTTATAGGCTTGGTGATTTCCAAACCTAAAACTATGCTCACGGTTTTTAAACCATGAGCGTGGTTTAAAACCGTGAGCGTAGTTTAAAACCGCAATCATGGTCCTCTGAGAAATAAAACAAACCTGCGACTCCTCATTTTCCCTCATTTTTCCTTTCCAACCGCAATTTTACCTAGACCTTTGTCACTCACACTTTGAATACCCCCTAAAAATTACTCTTCAGACTTGTGGATCATGATAGTTTCAACCATGCCGCCAAGACAAAGAAGTAAGCCCTCGATTTTGATCAATTTGTTTGCATTTTAGGTTTTTTTTTATGATTTTCATGGGTTTTTCAATTTTTGGTTTAAGTATACAATATTTTTATTTTTTCAGTTGCTCAGTGAGTTCATAATCTTACAAACCCTCTAAAAAATCCTCAAAACCCTCCAAACATTCCACAAAACCCTCCTCCAAACATAGATCCACCTCCTGTGGCTCCTTCTGTCCCCACAAAACCAACAAGAACACAAGCTGATATCATTGGAAAAATATGACAAAATAAAATTGCCATTTTGAACCTTATTCAGAATATAAGACAAAATCATGCCACAAATCCATCTCGCATAACTTTAGCCAACACGTTGCAAACATTGATTGGCAAAGTTGACTCCGCAACAAACCAAATAGATAGATGAAATACCTATAGAGGTGATTATAGGTAGTGGTATGCAAATAAATTATGCCATTTGGCCGTAAAAGACAAAAAAATTAGAAAAGACCACATTTGTGCATTATTTACTGACCCAAGAACCAATGCCCCCTACAGTTACTTGCAAATGGTTCCTAATCCATTGGGGCCACGATGACCAAATCGAGAACAATTTTTGGGGCCGATGGTGGATGGTTTTTTATTATCCACCATGCAACAACAATGAGGTTCCCCTCTATTTTTTGAAGAAATTATATTGCAAGTTCATGCTTAATGAGGTCCCAAATTATTTTGACTTTTCTAATTTTTATGGACAAGGTGGTGGCTCTGCATAGAGTAGACATGGTGCACACATAGGTCAACCAAGGATCCCCCATGCCCCAAAACCTCCATTGCCTTTAGTTATCCCTCTAAAGTGAAGGGGTTGTGGATATTAATACACTACATGCATTGAGGGAGCTCACTGACACTCTGACCCAGCATAGTGAGCAGATTGCATCTGGTGATGTTGGTGGAGATGCCAGTTCTAGCGCACCACACCACTGTGGATCATGTGGTGCCATATGCACTACGGGCGAGACATCATTTGCTGGATCACATGATTTCCTTTCTCTAGATGAGATGATGGCGGATGTTTTTAGAACTGGTGCAATGGATCTTGGTCTTTCACAGGTAAATGTCAAATAAATACTATTTATATATATATATATATATATATATATATATATATATATATATATATACACACAATAGTTTAATTCATGTTTGAGATTTTAATATATATATATGTATTTCATTGTACATTATGTACATACATGTCAAAACTAATTTTTTTAATTTTATTTTAAATAGCAAGAGCCAGTGAAGGAAACATCTGGCGTTGACATGCTAGCTACTGAAGCTAGGCATGTTACAAACGTAAGTTTCAAGTTGTACTTAAATTTCAAATTTCATTTGATTGTGCACTTTTATTATTATAATGTCTTACCTGTACATGTACATATTAATATATGTTTGTCTTTTATATGTGCAGGAGTCTGGCAGGTCATCATCTACTCTGGGAACTGAGGCTATTGGCATGCCTCACGTGACTTTTATGTAGGTTAGTTTCTCTTTACACTTTCTAGTTCTAATTATGGAAGTTCACGTGGATTATGCTTTGGCTCTGTTATGTGGCAATCATGTAGATTAATATTGATCTGTACATGTTTTTTGTATATCTTATGATTGCCAGAAAGACTCCTCCATATATGTAGACTGTGGAGGCTTCTGTAGATACTACCATAGCATCTGCAGATCCACTAACTGAGGTACAATTTTTCAAATTTGTTAAATTTATTTAGGAATTATTTCTTATTACTTAAATCTACAATATCAAATTTTGTACATGAAATATTTAATTTGAAATTTAATTATTTGTATGTAGCTTACCTCTCATGAGTCTACTATTGTCCCTACCATGCGTCAACAAAAAATTGATAGGGATCACGACATTGTGGTAATATTTCACATGCATTTTAACTAAATTCTAAATTTCTAAATTTTGAATGTATTTTTAAAATATGGGTGTTAAAAACTTGTTGTTTATGAATGTACAGATTAGGTTGTAGGCCTTCTTAGAGATGCCTAGGACCACACAGATGAAATCCATAGTGGCATCTCCCTCCACTACATCCCCGAGTCATGGACATGCTACTTCTAGCAGGGTGAAGAGAGGGAAGATGTTTCATGATTAGATTCATAGGACGTGGATGTACATAGATATATATATATATGGGCCAGCTGGTCCTAGTTCATGATTCTTCATAGGACATTGTATATAGCCTTATGCGGCTGCATCTGGTCTTATATGTATAACACACTTGGTTCGAGATGTACACATGTTATGAACTTATATTTTCATAGACGTGCGTTCAGCACACTTAGTTTGATACATTATATATCCATGTGTTGGTTTTCATAACGATATTACTTCTATGTTTGATTCGAATTCATTGCACATGATATCATTTTATGTATGTATATTCTATGTATATTAATTTCATGTGTATGTTTGATTTAAAATTTAAAAACTATGGTGCAACAATAAGAAGAAAATAAGCATATATCTCATGTACTATATTCTAGTGCAATAATAAGTTTTATGTATGTTATGACATGTACATGTCAAGGACTGAAATTTCACATGTTGTTGGAGTTGTCAGCAGATTTTAGGAAAATCTAGGTAGAGAACATTGTTCAACAGTGAAGTGGGAGTTTCACTACTTGTCAGGAAAAATAAATTATTGCATCACCTATAACAATATTGGTGATTCAATTTGTGGATATTTTGATTCATATTTTGTAAGTGATTTGGAAAAACAAAGATAGACTTCTAGTGATGCTATTACACTTGTAACTAGACCTATCAGTTGGATTTCAAATCTTCAAAATATTACAATTTTTTGAATGGGTGCAGTAACAAGCTTCATAGGTGTATGAGCATCAAGAGCAGGGACAGACTCAAAGACTGACAGACCAATGTCATTGGGTTCATGAGCAATAGCTACAAGTGGACTAGGAGCATGGATATGGCTGTCCACAATATGATGGTGATGTTGTAGGATAGCAAGTTTGTTCTGCAGGAAGTGTATTATTGTATCTTTATTGTGAATGAGTGATTGTAGAAGAGAATTTAGCTTCTTGAGTGATCTATTTCCTTCCAAAAATTTTACAATATCCTCTTGAAGTCCACACACTTCAGAGAAAAGCATATCATTCTAAGAATCAGAATCCATGATAGATACAAAATGCAACTCTCAGATGTTTAGGATGTCGGGCTCAGCTGAAATTACGTCCACAATTGATTACAACACTCCTCCATATTTGGAACTTTATAATTATAGTGAAAGTCTCAAAATAAATATTTCCAATGGAAAGAGCACCAAAAAACAAGCACTTTTGCAAAAAACGACACACAAAACCGAATTACCGATCAAAAGTCACAAGCTTTTTAATATTTTTCTCTGTTATTTATTTTAGTTGCCACTAAAACAAACTAAATTGTTGTTTCCTTCACCACAAAAATAAAATTAAAGGGGCTGAAGTTAAGCACCTACTAGTATGAATCATAATCTTTAATCCCTCATATGACCATGCCATATGACCAAGGGCTAAGGATTTTAACGGGTATAGGATTTTCCCACCTTTTGGATCCAATGTAAGCCTCCATTTTACATAAAAATACATGCAGCAACAAAATATGACCAAATCCCAAATATATGATTATACAATGAATTTATTTGCAAAATAAAACTTACAGACGGATGTCAACAACAATCTGCTACTCTAATACCATGAAAGGAACGATAACCAGATCATACCAAGCCAAGAACACAGATGCTAATAAAACACCATGATCTATAAGATGAAAGCAATTCACCAGAATAACTTTACATTAAACCTTTGCAAATAAATGAGAAGCAATATCATATATTATTATGGAACTCAATGAAATACAATGAGAAGGGGCCTTGCTTATATAGGCAAGGAATAATAATCTAAGAACCAGTCAAGGTCGTAGATCAAGCCATAAATCAAGGAAATAACTAGTCATCAAAGAACTAGTCAAGACCATAGATTTAGGAGAGAAATAGACATCAAGGATCTAGTCAATACCATAGATTAAGGAAAGAACTATACCTAACAACTAGATAATATCTCCTAATATCTAAATAAGATAAAAGAAATATCCACACACATAAGTGGGTGAGGATAAATACAATAAAGGTAAATAAAGTACCTAGGTGAACATGAGCTAAGGTAAATACATACTCTAACACATGTCAAGGAATGAAATTTCACATGTTGTTGGAGTTGTCAGTAGATTTTAGGAAAATATAGGTAGAGAACATTGTTCAACAGTGAAGTGATAGTTTCACTACTTGTGAGGAAAAATAAATTATTGCATCACCTATAACAATATTGGTGATTCAATTTATGGATATTTTGATTCATATTTTGTAAGTGATTTGGAAAAACAAAGATCGACTTCTAGTTATGCTATTACACTTGTAACTGGACCTATCAGTTGGATTTCAAAGCTTCAAAATATTACAATTTTTTCAACTACTGAGGTAGAATATGTAACTGCCTATCATAGTTGTCAGGAGGTAATTTGGGTAAAAATTTTATTGGATGAGTTTTGAAGATATCAATAGAAGATGAAGGTATTGTGTGACAATCAAAGTGCTATTTAATTATCCAAGAATCTAGCTTATAACAATAAGACAAAACATATTTTAGCTAAGTATAATTTGGTTATACATGTTATTGATGAAGGGATAATAGAACTTGACAAGGTACACACCATAGAAAACTTTGTTGATATTCTCACAAAACTAGTACTATTATAGAAGCAAAAAAAGTGTTTATTTTCTATTCATTTATAGAAAATGCGATGAGTTGGTCGTGTAATATATAAACTGGATTGGTTATCAAGGTGGATATTATAAGATATGTGACAACAAAGTTAAATTTTAGATCCCTTTACAACAACATTTTTAGCTCACTTTCTGAATGGGTGTGGGGGGGCTTCCCCCCACTCATGTCACCGGGGGTCTAGGGGGGCAATGACAAATTCAACTGATCTCTATTTTTAGTAAAGAAAATCCTAATGTTGTTTTCATAGTCTATTTGTAGGATGAGGAATCCTAACTATACTTGGAATAAGAGAGTAACTATTGTTGAAAAATTTGTAATTGTTAAAAAAGTTGTGATTGTTGAAAAAGTTGTAATTTTTGAAAAAGTTGCAATTGTTGAAAAAAGTTGTAATTGTTGAAAAAGTTGTAACTATTGAAAAATTTGTAATTGTTGAAAAAGTTGTAATTGTTGAAAATTTTGAAAACAGTGGGTCATGGCACCGAACCAACTGTGTGGACATGTCTAGTGGCTAGGTGAACACTAGAGGAGGCATCATTTCACTGCGTGACAACATCATTGCTTCTGAGCTACCTCATTCGAGAAGAGTCCCTCAAAATCCCTAAGACCAAAAAAATCATTCAACTTCGACGGGTGACTATGCAGACTCCATGTCACCTAGAGATGTCTCATCTGATCCTACACCTCAATGTAGGGACACTCTATAATATCATGTCTCAATTTTTTCCTTCTCCAATCAGTGCTCTCGCTTCCCTATTGTTTACAAATGCACTTAATAGTGTAGTTTAAGATAGTGTAAGGTTTTCAAACGGTATATTTTGTAAATAGTTGGTCATGGCACCGGACCGACTGCGTGGACACATCCGGGTGGCCAGGTGAATGCTAGAGGAGGCATCATTTTGGTGCGTAATAACATTGTTGCTTTCGGGTGGAGTCCCTTAAGAGCCCTGAGACCAAAAAATCATTCAACTTCAAGGGGTGACTACACACACTCTGTGGCACCTAGAGACATCTAGTCTAATCCTACACCTCGGTGTAGGGACCCTCTACAATAGCCTATCTTAGTTTTTTCCTTCTCCAATCAGTGTTCTTGCTTCCCTATTGCTTATAAACACACCGAATAGTGTAGTTTGAGATAGTGTAAGGCTGTCAAACGACATATTATGTAAACGGTGGGTCATGGCACCAAACCGACTATGCGGACATATCCAGGTGGTGAGGTGAACACTAGAGGAGGTGTCATTTTGGCGCACAACAATGTCATTGCTTCCGAGATACCTCGTTCGAGCGGAGTCCCTCAAGAGCGCTGAGACCAAAAAATCGTTCAACTTTGACGAGTGACTATGCGTACTCCGTGGTACCTAGAGATGTCTCATATGATTCTACATCTTGGCATAGGGACCCTCTACAATATCCTGTCTTAGTTTTTTCCTTCTCCAATCGGTGCTCTCGTTGCTCTATTGTTTACAAATGTGCTGAATAGTATAGTTTGAGATAGTGTAAGGTTGTTAAATGGTATATTTTGTAAATGGTGGGTCGTGGCACCAGACCGATTACGTGGACACATCTGGGTGGCCAAGTGAACACTAGAGGAGGTATCATTTTGGTGCGCAACAACGTCGTTTCTTCTTGGCTACCTCATTCGAGTGGAGTCCCTCAAGAGCCCTGAGACCAAAAAATCATTCAACTTCAACGGGTGACTATGCAGACTTCCTGACACCTAGAGACATCTCGTCTGATCCTACACCTCGATGTAGGGACACTCTATAATAGCCTGTCTCAATTTTTTCCTTCTCTAATCAGTGCTCTCACTTCCCTATTGTTTGCAAACGCGTTGAATAGTGTAGTTTGAGACAGTGTAAGGCCATTCAATTTTCTCATGGATGTAACTTTCCAATTTAAGTAATCTGCCACATGTACCACAACTTCCATCTAAACAATCCTGACTATAAAAAAATTGTCCAACTTTTTTTTCACAAAATATCGTAGGAATGAAATCCCTGGAAGGTATTGGTGGAACTTGAACACCACATTCCGATAACATAGTTTCATGATTCAAAGTAGAATGAATACATAAAAATTTATCATAATGCATAGCAAATTCAACATGTTACCTACAACAAGTGGTGCAAGCATGGTTGATTTTCACATATAATGGTTTTAACATTTCAAAAAAATATTGACTAATTTTAATTTCCAAATGCTCTTATTCAAACTTACAAAAAAATTGAGTTTGAGTCATATCTAAGAAATGCTTTGGATGTGGTTCACAATTAATAGAACCAACTCTCTGTTTTACAACATATCTCGTATTAGGTGAAACTCTAGTGTTATCATGTGAAAATTGAATAACAACTTCTCTTATAGCATCAATATTATAATTTTCCTTATGTGGTGCTCTAGCAGAAAATGCCCAAAAATCAGTGTTATTGAGTGGTTGAAGGATATTACATCTTTCAATTGCTTTCATTAGAGTTTTTCGATTAACTTGCAACATTCGACTTGTTTGCATAATCAAACATTGTTTTTTTATTGATTCACTTACAACACTAGTAGCAAGTACATGACACACAATATTACTATCCCTAGTGCGTCTCTTGACACCAACAATGTGATATGCATCATGAAGGTTTTCAACAATTTTAGAGGTTTGACCACATATATTAGATGTTGTCAATCATAAGGTGTTTAATGTAGGTCTCATTTTATTCAATTTCATCAAACTAACCAACAACTGACATCTTTGGGAATCATTTAGAATTTCAAAATGATTATCCCAAATTTCAATGGCTTTTCTTCTGATTTTCCGTTCAGAAAGTTTGTCACACATTGGTTTCAAAATGTTTTCATCAATTTTAATAAAATAATTATGTTTCTTACGGAAAATCCTAGGAGGTGTTTTTGTCAAATTTTGCTTGTCTATAGTTTCAACCTAAATTTCTTTATTCACATTTTCATTGTCTCCTTCAATTTAAAAATTTTCTACATCACGAGTATTTGATTCTTCTTTAACATTGAAAATAAAAACATCTTCATCATGAGTATTTAATTCAACTTCAACATTGACAGTAGAAATATTACCTGGTTCCTCATTGCTTACAATAGTAGGGGTTGAAGATTTACCTTTTCTTGATTCACGATGATTCCACATTCACTCAGCATTTTGAAATCTCTTTGCATCTAATTCGTTTGGTGTTTTTTTACTTACCGACTTCCTTTTTTGACTTCATTTCTTGTCTCCCATGATGTTTTACTTTCAGTGATAAGAAAAACATGTAGAAAACAACAGAATTTTGTAGTAATTCATATGGTAAAGTCAAACAATAAAAATCATATGGTAATTAGAACATTGGGATGCGTATAAATATGATTTATAAACCACAATTGCACTTTATAAACCACGATTACGGTTTATAAAGTGCAATCTCGGTTCTTGTTTAAAAACCCATGATTTCGGTTTATAAACTGTGATCGTGGTTCTTTCTGTATCATCAAATCTGACCCTAAGGCTCGGGAAATCTTTGTTTTGCCCCAACCAAAGCTATCGAAGGTCATTATGAAGTGTAAAGGGTCAAAAAACTTTAAATTTTCTCTTCCATATACTTGAACCATGCTAAAAAACTGAAAACATTTCACAAAAATGGTGCCATCGCGTAGGGGAGACTATTAGCTTTGTAGAAATATTGATTTTAAAGTGAATAGAATAAGATAAATATCATTTTAGAATTTTTTACTAACAATAGGTCTTTAAGACATTTTTTCCCGCGAATGTTCATGTCTATGTTTAAGACTGCGAATTTTGTTTCACTTATCAAAATGTGATAAAAATTATACCATCCCGAGCATGGAGAAGTTCTATACACGTTAAAAATATATATATTTGATTTCGATATTTTTTATATAGTTATGGCGGGAAAACGGAAAGTTCTCTATTTTCTAAATCTTTTTAGACCACTTTCACAGAAAAAATCATTAAAAAAATATTGCTCGAAAAAATACAAAATAAAATCAATCCCAAGATACACAACTACACCTAACTTTTCACCAAAGGAAAAAAAAAAACAAGATTTGGTCATCCAAATCGCAGGCAAACGGACTACAATCTTATAGGTTTTTTCAAAAACAAAAACCAAGTCATATAATTTTAAGTGTTGGGTATAGCTAAACTTGTCCCATTTTTTTTTTTAAAAATAGTATTTTAGAAACTAGATTCTGGATTCTATGATTCATATTTATATTTTTTTTCTAATTTTGAGTGCGCGTATTGCTAATAATCCCTACAAATTGAGATTTCGTTGTTTTTTTGCAATATGACGTCCACTTATGACCCCTTTTTTGTCCACCGACTTGGTGTTAGTTACCCTTATATTTTGAGATGGTGGTCTATTTTGTTGATATTGAGGTGTAGCCTGATACTGAGTCTAAGGCTGATATGTCCTAGAGCTCTGGGCCTACAGTATTTGATGGTCACCAACTCATTCCCTAGGTTCTAAAGTTGTTTCATGACTTCCTGAAATTATTTTGAGGTATTAGATGATAAGGTGGAGGCTCGCTAAACTTTGACTCTTGGGAGTATGTACAGGGGCTAATGTGGGTGTCTAGCTAGTATATAGGCTTTCTAACTCGAGGTATAGAGGCAATCGATGGCCTAGGAGCTATTTTGTCAGCCTGAATCAAAATGGTTCTCAGCCCTATGGAAAGGCTATAGGCTGCAGGGAAGGTTGTACCCCCCATTGACTGAATCATTAAAGAAATATTAGAATTTAAAGCACTAAGAAAGTATAAGAAGGCACCTTCATTAGTGGGCTTTGCTGTTGTTGGAATCATATCCTAGGTCCGCTGAAATCTAAGGTTGAAGTCTGTTAGTTGCTCGTTCGAGGCTCTCTTGATTGTTGTTAGTTGCTCTAGACAAGATAATTTATCACCTTTCTCTCCAAACTGGTTGTGGAGGGCTGTGCACAACTGGTTCCAATTTTGGACAGAGCCAGCCTCAAGGCTTCTAAAAAAATTGTGAAGCTTTCCCTTTGAGCGAAGAGGCGAGAACCTTGACTACAATTTCCATCTCATGGATTCATGGATTGTGCAGACATTTACAATATCTTGGACATGATCACCAGGAGAAGTTTGGTTTTTCCCTAGTGACATATGAAATTTCTCTTTAAATGCTGCATTGGGATGGATTTGTACATTCAGTGGTGACTGGAGTTGCTGTCAATGAAGTTGACATATGGATTGGTTGTGCCATTCTGATTGGCTAAGAACCCTTGCCGACTGAAAGAAAGCTTGTAGGTGGTAGGTGTTGATAAAAGCTCTAATTTTTTGAGATAGAGACCTCTGGGTTCTTTTTAAGAATTTTTTCCCTGCGAATGTTCAGTCTATGTGTTTAAGACTGCGATTTGTTTAACTTATCAAAATGTGTCAAATTATACCATCCCGAGCAGGGATGAACGAAGTTCTATACACGTTTAAAAAAATATATTTGATTTCATATTTTTTATATAGTTATGGCGGAGGGAAAACGGAAAGTCTCTATTTTCTAAAATCTTTTTAGACCACTTCACAGAAAAAATCATTAAAAAAATATGCTCGAAAAAAAATCAAAAAAAAATCCCAAGATACACAACTACACCTAACTTTTCACCAAAGGAAAAAAAAAAACAAGATTTGGTCATCCAAATCGCAGGCAAACGGACTACAATCTTATAGGTTTTTTCAAAAACAAAAACCAAGTCATATAATTTTAAGTGTTTGGTATAGCTAAACTTGTCCATTTTTTTTTTTAAAAATAGTATTTTAGAAACTAGATTCTGGATTCTATGATTCATATTTATATATTTTTTTCTAATTTTGAGTGCGCGTATTGCTAATAATCCCTACAAATTGAGATTTCGTTGTTTTTTGCAATATGACGTCCACTTATGACCCCTTTTTTGTCCACCGACTTGGTGTAGTTACCCTTATATTTTGAGATGGTGGTCTATTTTGTTGATATTGAGGTGTAGCCTGATACTGAGTCTAAGGCTGATATGTCCTAGAGCTCTGGGCCTACAGTATTTTGATGGTCACCAACTCATTCCCTAGGTTCTAAAGTTGTTTCATGACTTCCTGAAATTATTTTGAGGTATTAGATGATAAGGTGGAGGCTCGGCTAAGCTTTGACTCCTGGGAGTATGTACAGGGGCTAATGTGGGTGTTTGGCTAGTATATGGGCTTCTTAACTTGGGGTATAGAGGCATCGATGGCCTAGGAGCTATTTTGTCAGCCTGAATCAAATGGTTCTCAGCCCTATGGAAAGGCTATAGGCTGCAGGGAAGGTTGTACCCCCCATTGACTGAATCATTAAAGAAATATTAGAATTTAAAGCACTAAGAAAGTATAAGAAGGCACCTTCATTAGTGGGCTTTGCTGTTGTTGGAATCATATCCTAGGTCCGCTGAAATCTAAGGTTGAAGTCTGTTAGTTGCTCGTTCGAGGCTCTCTTGATTGTTGTTAGTTGCTCTAGACAAGATAATTTATCACCTTTCTCTCCAAACTGGTTGTGGAGGGCTGTGCACAACTGGTTCCAATTTTGGACAGAACCTGCCTCAAGGCTTCTAAAAAATTGTGAAGCTTTCCCTTTGAGCGAAGAGGCGAGAACCTTGACTACAATTTCCATCTCATGGATTTCATGGATTGTGCAGACATTTACAATATCTTGGACATGATCACCAGGAGAAGTTTGGTTTTCCCTAGTGAAATATGAAATTCTCTTTAATGCTGCAATTGGGACTGGATTTTGTACATTCAGGGTGACTGGGTTGCTGTCAATGAAGTTGACATATGGATTTGGTTGTGCCATTCTGATTGGCCTAAGAACCCTTGCAGACTGAAAGAAAGGCCTTGTAGGTGTAGGTGTTGATAAAGCTCTAATTTTTTGAGATAGAGACCTCTGGGTTCTTCTTCTTTCCCTCTCTCTATCTGGGGAAAATTCTAGATAGATAAATAATCTCTCTTCTTTGGTTCTTGACCGTGTTAGTATTCTTCTCATGAACTTGCCTGGACTGCTAAAACCAGTGGACTTGTTTCTTTTGGAGTCACCAGATGTACTGTTTGAAGAATTATTAAAAGCCAGAATCACGGCAAGTGTACATCAATTCTTACTGTAATATGATGGAGACTTCTCTGTCCCACCGGGCATGCCAAAACTGTTAGTGCAAAATCACAACACCCCTAAATAATGTCGTGGATCTACTTTTCTAAGGCAGGGTCATTTGGTGCGATTGTATAACATTGAAATTTCCCCAAGGTGTGGGACCTTGCAAAAGGGAGAAATCTCTCCAGATTAAAGGTTGGTTCCTATTCCGCTTTTTAGGTGCATGCATAAAAACTTGCAGAGGGTTTGTTCTTGAACGTAATCTAAACTTTACCAAGGATACAGGGATAGAAGGAATATAGAAAATCAAAAATAAGCTACAAGGTGATACACCAAAGGAATGATGAACATTTGTTTTGCTAATAGACACAAATCAATCAAACGCATATGATAATTAAGCACAAATAACCAGATTCATAATGAAAGATCAAATGAAAGCAAAAGAGACAAGAGACGATCTAAAATCAATCACAGATGTGTTGTATTACTTTGTAGATTGATACAATGTATTACAAAGAGGCCAAAAGGTAGAAACGTATTACAGTTTAGTGGAAATTCTGAAACGCCACGAGTTTCTTTTCCAGAAGAAAAGGGGAGCCTGAAAAACAAAGAATATCCAACCCTTTACAATGAGTCCCAAGCCTGTATTTATATATCTGATATAGACGAGAGAAAGAGAGAGAAGTGGGAAAAAACTTCAAGCTCAACCACCACTATTTAATGAATCCCATGAAATCTGCCACAAAATATTTCTTTACTGCATCAAACACTGGTTCGGTGCCTTGAAGGAGGAAGAAACGGCGGAGCAGATCGAATCTGATCCGGTAGTTGGAATAAAGAGATCCTACATTGAAGGCCCAAAGTTGTTTCTCCACTTTCCTCCCACATAACCTCCCAAAAATTAAAGTTTCAGACCTCCATGGTGTAGACAAGGTCAAGATCTTTCCAACGGTGTCAGATTTGCAATATTTTGAGCCTTGAGTCGAAAAATATGCCCCTTCAAAGTTTGAATCGGGTCTATACAAATGGGCGGGAAAACTAGTTTGAAAAATGGGCCCCTTCTTTAACATGGGACATGTGGCAGCCAGATTAGGGAAAAATCAGGTTTGTGGGTTCAGAATTTATCTTTTCCCCCTTTTCACAAGAATTGCAAAATCCAGAAAAATCCCACGGCCCTGCTACTCCGCTTGGACTCATGGCAGCCTTTGGTTGGCTGGGGAGGTGTGCTCCAATTTTTTCCTTTATGCCTTTTTGTCAAAAGGAAAATTTTCACCTTTTCCTCTGACTCCCCGATTTGGTTTGACTCAGGATAAAATACTGAATTTTTCCTCTTAGTGGAGTTACGGCCCATTTTGTAACTTTTACACCCTTTAGGGTAAGGGGCAAAAAACCAACTCTTCCCCGACATCCCTCTTTTCCCTGGGACATGTGGTGGCACCGCGCTTGTTTAGAAACCCTTTTCTGGATTTAACTTTGAATTAGCATCATTTAGACACTTGGCATCCTCCGTCGGCATGGCCTATGCATTGAATATTCAAATGACCTGCCCCACTTTAGAGACTGGACATGTGGCGGCACCACGCTCGCTTGAAAACCCTTTTCAAAAATGGCCTTTGGAGGAGCGTCAAGTCGAAACTTGGTAGCTTCCCCAGGTTTATGGAATTTTCAACGGTCCCTCTTCTCTTTTGGAATCTGGGCTATGTGGTGATCTCACACTCATTTGGGTCTCCGCCTTTGGACCGACTCTTGGAAATGCGCCACGCTGACACTTGGCACTCTTCGCTTGTACATTTATACTTATCCAATTTTTCAGGCCCGCCTTGTCCGCCTTTGACTCTATTTGACCATTTGACCCTGCCTCCGTTTTGACCTAGGACACGTGGAGATGCGGCGCTTGTTTGAGCCTCCCTTTTTGGATTCATCTTTAGAGAAGCACCGTTAAGACACGTGGCTCTCTCTGCTGGAAGTAAGTCGATTTTAGACTCTTTCACAAATTGTTTCGAGCCCGAAAACTTCGAATCTTCACCATTTTTTCCCTTTCTTGATCTTGTCCTCTCTGCGGCATTGCTCCTTCTTCTCTGACCCTGAAATTTCATTGTTAAGTCTACCTATAGCTTGAAAAATAGATTTAAGGCATGAAACAGCTTGACATAATCGTTTCTTCCCGCATAGGGTCGTTTCTTCTCTCTCAGCCTCCACCACTCCATCTCTGGGTCTTTCTGCTACTTGTTCATAGGATCTGAACATGATTTCTCAGGTTCTTTCTCTACGGGGTCATGGCTGATCTAATATTCTGTCTGGGGGCGAAATGTGGATAACAGAGACAAAACACTAAGCATCTACTATCTCCACCTAAGGTTACATCCATCAAAGGCATTTATAGCTCCATTTGCATCGATCTAACTCCATCACAAGGGACACAATGTTAGTTCATCTGCATCAAGCTTCATAGGAGGGGAGTCTATTATTTCCATGCACATGTTATTTACATTCTACATCTAGTACCTTTCTCGCTACTCACACACACAAACCTAGAACTACATTGAGTGTGAGATGTAGTGCAACGCTCAATGCTAAGTACATCAATTTGGTAGATGAGGAAAATATAACTCCTTTGTATGCATCTTTCATTTTTAGGGGTTTCGATGCTTTGTCTGTAGTTTTATAGTTGATTCCTTTATTTTAGGTTTACAGTGACATCGGTGAGCTAAGTACGACACTCACATGATAGGCAATGAAGGCCTCACACCATCTAGTGACTTTGAAATTGGATTCTGCTTCCCACACAAACAAGGGAACTCAAATTGTAGACTAGGGCACCCTAGGTACACCAATCCCTTTTTTAGGTGCCTCAGTCCAGCCAAATCACTCAGATCTACAATTTCTCAGGCTCATGTGCGACGATCTCCCATTTGTGTTAAGTCATTCTCCATTGCGACATAGTCCTGTGGCATATTTGAATCAGCTAAGGCTCTTCCAAACCTCTTTACACATTAGGGTTTCATATTTTTATTTCTTAGTTTTCTTGGGTGTATTTTAGTTATTTCAACTCTTATTCCTTTACTACAAACTTGCATTAGGTTAGGCTAGAATATCACATTTTAGTTTAATGATTTTGGTAAACCAGACGGATCCAACCCTTTCTTCTGAATATGTTCGATCATTATCAAGCCATGGCTCAATTATCGTATCCTTATTTCACACCCACTAAGGTTTCAGAAATAGTTACTACCATTGTTGATTTCATGTGAGTTCACACTCAACATCCTCCTCGCTATATTACACCTCAGGTTGATCCTTCTATTAATGTAGTAACTACTTGCCACACTTGGCCTTCTACAGCTCCACCCATTTTTATTGACCACCACCTATCACTTATTCACCCCCCTACTGTCTCTAAGGGATTTGATATCATTTAACAACTCAAGAATATGCCAACTAAAATCTCTCTCTATGACTTATTGAGCAATGTACCAGATTGTTGTCAAACATTAGAGGTTGTTGTTCATGTTATTTATATTGAAATTGATAATTTTTTGGTAGCCTTTAAACATCTCATTTAATCTCTTTAAAAAATTTCGTGTGCTATCTCATTCACCAATGATGACATATCTCCATTTGCTAAAGATAATCTGTGTGCACCTCTGCCTATCACGGTTTTCATCAGCATCACCTGCATTAAAAGTGTGCTCATTGATAATGGGTCGGCTATCAACCTATGTTATCATTCCCTTCTTAAACAATTGGGTATCGATGATAACCTCATCTCCAATAATTCCACTCTTATTCAGGGTTATGAATCTACTACTCGCACATGTCTAAGGACTATTTCACTACATAATCAGGTCAGGCCTAAAACGGTCCTCACCGAATTCTATGTTATAGATACATCATTACAATTCAACCCCTTACTAGGTAGACCTTGGATTTAGATAATGCAAGTAGTCTCATCTACTATCCACTAGTGTGTCAAATTCTTACATGATGTCTATGAACATATTATTTCCGCATACCCTTAACCTTTCAAATTTTGTCCCATAGACCCTGTTACTGCTATGTTTATCCCTCCTACACAACATATTCCATATAGTAGCATTGACACATATGACATTGGTCAATCTAGCGCTTCCTCATCTTCCTCTACCACTCCAATTTCTCTAGTTATTTCTATTCACACTATGGAAATTATCTCACCCATTGTATCTACTCCGATGACTACTACTACTTCGTCTATCAAGAATCCTCCCATTCCTCTGCCTAATCTAACTCCTAGAAATATAATTGACCAAGCTAAACAACATGATAAAGCTAACACAAACAATTATGAAGATTTGGATGATGAAGTTAATGGTGTTGAACTACTGATAAAGCATTAGGCCATCTTAGTTTTAATCCTATCGATGTGAATGACTCTTATTGCAATGACACATTTGTGGCTGATGGACCGAGCGAATAAAATTTCAAGACCCCTCCTTCTACCAACACCATGATACTTTATCAAGGGTCTGTCAACACTTTAGATGTTGTTTCACCCTCCCTTGGCCAGTCTACATATCCACCATCTCCTTTCACATGCATGTTATTGATCAACAACTCTTTTTGGCATCATATTTTAGTCGATTGTACTTGTTCAAATATTATTCACGCACATGATGGCTTAACTAGGCTTGGTTAGACGCTTAACGACATTTTACTACCAATTCACTCACCTCACCTTTACCACGATCACTTCCATATCATGACTGCATATGGTATTTGTGTGTTTCATTTGACATTCTTCGTAGCATGTTCCCCTCGCACCTCTCCACTCACGCTAGGGAAATATTGGCTTGACTATATTGGCAGTTCTTTAGACCTCAACCACATTTCTATCATGTTCCCTGTGCCATTCAACAATGTTTCTATTGCTAATGACTCATCTCCTACTTATTCTCTGAATCTTTCTCATTGGTATGCACATGATTTTTCACCAATACCCTTCACTGATGAAGAATATACAATGAGTGTTTACACCTTACATCGCAATGGCTCTTTGTACGAACCACCTCATTCTATTGTTTATCACGTCTCTAATACTGCTCTAGTAGGTTTTGACCATGACAGCTATGATATTTTAGATAGTTTTGCATGATCATCTTCACCATAACACACTTGGGGGGCATTATGCATACCCCCTTTAATCGATAACACACACCTATTGATACACATCTACATCATCAATACCCGATGACGCACTTTGGTGCTTCAATTCATACTTTACTGTTGAGGGCATCCTATAGACATGAACCTCACACACTAGATAATAGACACTGCACATTACACCATTTACACATCACATACTGATGACATATTCTTCACTTACTACACATATCACACATTCTACTCACTATCCTCTACACGTTGCACTCATTTCCCAATGATGCACCTTAGTCACATGGTCCATACTAGACTGTTGATGATATACATAAAAAATGGACCACATCACTTTTGCACATTCATCCATTCACTCCTTTTCTCTTGCGACATTCCTAGGTTAGTGATATACATTATAGGCTACATCATCATTTCCTCTTCCATCATTTAGTGATATACACTATAGGCTACATCACCACTTCCCCTAGCATCATCATGTGACATATGCTTTAGGCTAAATCATCACACATATTCACATTACATCTCTATGTCATACATCATCACTACATACTCATCACATCACATCACGCTACATACAACACGTAATTTGACCATTTCTCGATGACGTACTCTCGTTTACGGTTCATTCTTGATTGCTAAGGGGGCATAAAAAATGAACCTCACTACATATAATTCCATTCACTCGGGGGGGCATGTTGCTCCTATCATTATCTCTACATTTCATTCCATCCATCCATAACATATTGCATATCTTGGTTGCTTTTACTCTTGCTCGCATTTACTTATACATGTTCATCTTATTACACATGCTAGAGAGATATCTTGTATGTCAATATATTTTATCATACACACATGCGTGTTCACTTGATTTCTAGTTGTGATCACAGATTACACATTTCCATTACACGTAGCATGGATGCTTGGCACCAGTTCCATGGTGGTTCCTGAAGGCATCCACATTCATACACTACAGGTGCTATTGTTTACTTTTTGTTCATAGCACACTCCTTTATTGGTCTACACATGCTTTGACATACGTTTAATCTTTCTAACATATTTATGGGTGTTTCATGTGCAGCATTTTCTATGCATGGATATTTTCTCCCATACTTGTTTGTTATATTGCTTGTTATTGATTTTTCTTGTTTACAGGCTTTGTCCTTTGACTTGTGTGCACACTTGTATGCTTTTGGCTTCATCCGCCTTGATTGCCTTGCAACATCATGAGTGATGTCCCATGTTTGCAACCTTCTTACATTATCTTGGTTTCTTGGTTGTTTACATTATCTTCTTACACATTGTCTACATAGTTTACTTGTCTTCTACATGCATGTTTGTTAGTACTAACACTTGTTTCTAGCCACTTTGTTTGCACATGCCTTGGTTTCTACCAAGCACATCCCCTTATAGGGCAAAATTTTAGTTACACTCATTGATCATCTTTTGGGGTTGCATCCTCCTACAATGATGTCACATTCACCCCCAAAGAGTGGGGAAATCATTTGGTTTTACACACACTACATAGCATAGTACCAGTATAGTTCAGTTTTTCAGTTTTCGTCCATGACACAGTGGGTTACATAGCAAGCGGTTTTAACATAGTCTACATAACTCCTTACACAATAGCTTTTACAGGGAAGATTATCCTTATCACATGCGTGGGTACACACCAATTGCAGTGGTGTTTTATACAGTGGTAAATAATTAAAGGTTGGAGGACAACACCAAGTTGCTTCTCCCTACACTTCTTCCATTACATTGGCTTTGGATCACCCAAAATATAGGTAGTATAGAGACCTCTACAATTTCAGGAAGTAGTTACAAGTTGGAGGATAAGTCAGACTTTCCTCCCTACGCTTTTTTGGCAAGTGGCATGAAATCAACCAAAAAACTTGCACTTCATTGACATGATGCTTTCTACACCATTTTTCTCATCACGAATCACGTGCACATGTTTCTTATTTATTTTCATACTTTCATTACATGTTTTTTACATACATACATGCATCTTTACACATATACATGTGTATTTGACTCTTGATCATCTTCTCTTTTGTAAGTTTGTTTGTATGGGAAGTAAGCATTCAACATCACACATAGCAGGTACACCACACATATCGATACTGACATGTAGGTACATCACACACATTGGCATTTTCACATGCATTTCCACCCTAGGTTCACTCTCATCACCTTTTTACACTTTTTTGTATCTTTAGTCTCCATGCTCCATCTTTTTATCAATCCACGCTTTGTCTAGTCCCTCGGCACACTTTCCACATCAATCTACATGGATATCAAGTATGCATCTCCATTAAATTTATGTTACCAAGCATTCTACTCACCAACATAAAGTGGGGGAAAATATAGAAAAAAAATCACACACTTTGAGTCATCATTTAGTCTCGATCACATACTACTATTTGTAGGATTCCTAAGTATGAAAAGTAGTAATTGACCCATGTCTTTGGCCATCTTTTTTTTCTTTCTATTGTTTCTTTCGATCTTGCATCTTTACTGGCCCAACCTATCTTTTTATACTTTAGTTTCACCTTTTCTGGATTGGAGTGCCCAGCCAAGATGCCAGCATTAGGCGCCCTTGTCCCCTCTGGGTGCCCCTATCCTCTTTACACTTTACTCTCACTTTTTGGGTCCTTTTTATCCTTTTGAGCATCTTATATTTTTGGTATTTTTCCTTTTCAGGGTTAATTACAAAATCCAAGTGAACGAATCATATAAATATAAATTTATGTGATCATAATAAGGGACCAAACATTAAACATCTACTATCTCCACCTAAGGTTGCATCCATCAAGGGCATTTATAGCTCCATTTGCATCCATCTAGCTCCATCACAAGGGACAAAAGATTAGTTCATCTACATCACACTTCATAGGAGGGGAGTCTATTATTTCCATGCACACATTATTTACATTCTACATCTAGTTACTTGCTCGGTACTCACAAAGTTTGACTGGAACAAGAGCAACCCAGGGCACAATTCCACACACACACAACTAGAACTACATTGGGTCTAAGATGTAGTGTAGTTCTCAGTGATAAGTCCATCAATTTGGAAGTTGAGGATAGTTTGACCCCTTCATATGCATATTTATTTATTTATGGTTTTGATGTTTTTTCTGGGGTTTTGCAGGTGATTCCTTTATTGCAAGTTTACAGCGACATCAGCGAGCTAAGCGTGACACTCACACAACCAAAAGCAAAGGCCTCACATTATGTGACAACTCTATGAAATTGGCTTCCAGACTTCCCGCCCAGACTAGGATGCCAAAATTACATACCAAGGCACCCCAATCCCTTTTTGAGGTGACCCAGTGTAGCCAAATCACTCAGATAGGCATTTTTTCAAGCTCATGTATGATGGTCTCCCATTCATGTTCAGCTCGTCTCCATTGCGACACAATCCTATGGCATCTTCGAATCAGCTAAGGCTCTTCCAATCCTCTTTACACATTAGGGTTTCATATTTTTATTGCTTAGTTTTCTTGTGTGTATTTCAGTTATTTCATTACTTATTTTTTTACTATAAACGTGCATTAGATTAGGCTAGAATATCACATTTTAGTTTATTCATAGATAATAGATGCTTAATGTTCAGTCCCTTATTATTTTCGCATAGATTTATATTTATATTATTCCCTTGCTCAAATTTCGTAATTAACCACTAAAAGGCCAACTAGTAAAAAGCAAGATGCCCAAACGGCTATAAGAGACCTAAAAGATGCGAGCAAAGTACAAAGAGGTCGTGGATGCCCAGAGGGGACGGGGGAGTTTGCATCTTAGTTGGGTGCTAGTGTCTAGAGTCAGAAATGTTGAAGTATTAAAAGAAAAACTAGGAAAGAAGTAGTGTAAGATCAGAAGAGGAAACACAAAGCAAGCAAATATCACTAAAGATAGTGATCAATTACTACATTTCTCACTTAGGAATCATATTAATAGTAGCATGTGATCAAGACTAGATAAATACCCAAAGTGCATGCTTTAGTGTCTACACCTAGTAATTATTTCTACCTTAATGTCTTGATGATGATTCACTATGGAGTCATCCCTCTCATCACCAAAGTGTAAAATATGGTGCCACATCCACCTTTCAATGCCAACTAGATTGAGTGGTGGAACGTGGTCATTTAACACACGACCAAATTCCTTCTCACTTTGGAAAGCAAGTTGTTCGGGTGAAAAAATGTTTGTATTCTATGTTGGATAGGAAATTCCAGAGAATTTCCATATTTCTGGGATTTCATCCTATTGATATTTTGACCCAACTTAAATCTACCAAACTCTGGCACCAACTCAAGGTTATGGAGATTTATTTTACTAGAGGAGCCCAGATCTGAGCCCGTTTACATTGGCTCAAGTTAGGAGATAAATCTCTAAAATATTTTTTAAATCTCTCTGAGTGAAGTATGCTCATGAACATATCAAAGTTATCCATATTGTGCATGATTGACTCACCATATAACTAGAAACAACCTCTGATTTTGTTAAGCATTATAAATTGGTTTTCAAGAGTAAGAACCTTTTGTCAAGTACTTTTTAGATCTAGAATAATGCATGGTTTTGGTTCCTTTCAAATTTTCTAGCAAAGATCGCATGTAGTGTGAAGCTCCTCTCTCACTTGAGGAGATTTATCAGGCTTTAGTGTGTTTGGAGAATGATAAATTTCCTAGAATTGATGGATTTCCTTGGGAATTCTACAAATTTATGTGGCCTCTTGTTGGTTTATAATTGTTACAAGTTTATAATGAAGCTCTGTAGAAAAAATTAGTAAGGAAAATTTTTAATAAAGGAAATACCAAGTTTATCCCTAAAGTCGGTAACCTAAAGCTTATCTCTAGTTCGCAGATGCTCATGTTTCTCAATGTGTCTTATAAAATTTTGGCAAAATTGTTAGCCCTTCAAATGTTTGATATTATTCCCAAAATTTTGAGACTAGAGCAGAGTGGTTTTGTCAGAGGTCATTACATCTTGGATAATATCATCACCATTTGGGAAGGAATGGAATGGGCTAGGACCTCTCTCCAACATCCTACTTTTTTAAATATTAATTTTGAGAAGGCCTATGATCATATTGAATGGCCTTTTATTTTGGGCATGCTTGAAGCTTTGGCTTTGATTCCTTCTTTCTTAATTCTATTAAAACTTTATTTCCTCATGCTTCATCCTGACTTACTATAAATGGTCATCAATCTAGCTCATTTGGCCTTTTTTAGTCAATTAGACAAGGGTGCCTTCTAGATCTTGCTCTCTTCATCTTAGTTGTTGATGCTTTCGGCTGTAACTCCTTGCTCGATGAGTAGGCTAGGGGGATTTTAGGGGTATCTTTATCCCTAATAATTTTACTTAGCTCATTTATTGTCATTTTTCTTATGATTCTTTTCTTACTAGGTTGTCGAGAATGAAAAAAATGTGAAGGAAGCTTTTCCATGTCTTGACATCTTTTGTACATCTTATGGATTTAGTGTTCACATGGAAAAAATCTTGGGATATAGACAAAACTATTGGATTGTTCCTGATTGGTTGAAATCTTATGCTTGGAAATGGATTGGTTGTGGTAAAAAATTCAAGCTTATGGGGATTCTCTTCTCTTTTGATAGTGATTCTGTTACTCTTTGGAAATATGTTATTGATTAGGTTGAGAAAAATATATTACGATGGGCTTCTAAACCTCTTTCCTTGTCTTCCAAATTTCAAGTGTGCACTAAGATTATAGCAACTACTCATGTATAAACTTTGTATGTCAGTTCCCATCTCGGGAATCTTTTGGTACACTTGCTAAATTGCTTAGATATTATCTCTAGTCTAATGGTCAACAAGCCATAGGTTTTCATCTCATGGACAGGGATATATGTTACCTTCCTTATAACCTCTGGTGGTCACCCATCGTCACCACCAACAACAACTCACTTTTTGTTCCGGCATCAAATATTTCATATTGGTTCACAAAGGAATCAACATTATACATGATTTGGTTTCACATAGAGATTGGCTTCCTTAGCTTGAGCTCAAAAGGAGATACAATCTTCATAATTTAGATCTTCCTTCTATGCTCAAAATTCAAGAGTTGATGTTAAGTGTTATGTTTCATAAGCTAGGTCTAAAAGCTCATGTTGTTTGGAGGCATGATTGTCATTAGAACCACAACATTGCTTTCAACCATTATGATGTGGGGGTTATATACTGCATTTTAATCCCTCTCTCTCCAACCATCTCTAAGCTTAACTCACGTTGGAACCTTAAGTCGTCTCTGTCAACTTAGATTAGATGGCTTAATCGGGCCTTGAATCCTTTCCTAGATTCTAAAATTAATCATTTTTTGTGGGGTCTTATTCACCAAGGTCTACCTCTGAGAGAAATACTATATTCATATCGGCATATCTAATCCTAAATGTCCCGTTCGTTCCCACCCAAAAAATTTCAAGCATGTTTTTTGGACCTACTCTTGAGCCCACTCTTCTTGGACCTGGATTCATTCTCGTTTTCAACCTTTTCAACCTAAATTTTTTATTAGAAAGTGGCTTTCTTTGGGGATTTTTCTAAATGGCCTACCTATGTTGCCTCGTTGTGGAATTTCTTTTGGGCTATTATTTTATTTCATTTATGGAAAGCCAGAAATGCAGCTACTATTTAACTCAACGTTTCATCCATTTATTTTTCCACTAATGACAAGTGGGTATTGTTTACTCTATTCTACAAATTCAAGCCCAGGATCAAAAAATGGCTCTAGATTTTTCACATTTACAATAGTTTGTTGATCACTAGGGGAGTGCTCCTTGCAACATGATCCAAGTTCCTCCTAATACCACCATGCTAAACCATCCACCCCTAGCATCAAGTTGTAGAAGCTACTTTCTTAGACAACAACCTTTACCTCCATGAGGTCATCCTTCTCCTTTTTCCTCTTCTTGATCGGGTTGGAGTTCTCCACCTCGGGGGAAGGCTATGGCTAGCTCCTTGAACTAGAATTCACCTACTCAAGGAGGGAATATGTTTTTTGGCTCTCCATCGCTAGGGTGGGGGATAATGGTGCCCCAAAACATACAAATTCCTGATCAGAATGGTTGGCCTGTTAATCATCTGTCTGAAGAACCAAACAACAAAGTGTTCACCCCTCCCAAGGATGATCCTCCCACTCTGCATAGTGTTGTTGAATGTGCTTAACTTTACTTGTTTTATTATATTTTTTGGACTCTGCCCTTTGGGCGTCTTTCTGCTTCCCTGGAGCTTTTTTCGTTTCCTATATGGCCGAGGTATTAGTGCCCTCGTGGCTTCCTTTTCGATCGTGAGTTTTGCGATCAACTTATTATTATAACTTTACTTACATTTTTTCATATACTGTGATAAGATCTAATAATAAATAATAAAAACAATAAAAAAAAAATCTATATTTATGAAAACACAAACAATTTTGTAAATGGAGTTCCAAGTTTCAAGTTTGAAAATAGAAGAAATTATGCAACCATAAAATCTACAAACTAATTGACATAGAATGTAGATTAAAACTGAAACACCTTTTGTAATTATGTTAATTTTTCCACGACTCATGAGCATTTATTCAAGAGTAAAAAAAAAAACGGGATGACTTTAAATTCTTCATGGCAATTTCTTTAAAAATTAAATTAAATAAACCTTGAATTCCTAGTTTGATTTTTTTTTTAATACTTGAATGCATATTACAAAAGAGGGTTCTTAAAAGAAGGGTATCATGTATATGTATAAACTTGAGTGTTAATTCTGTCCTATTAAACTTGTTGTTGATGATGCTACTCAATCCAATTTTTCTAAAATAATTAACCATCCAACAATCCTTCACAATAAAATCTATATGCAAATACTAAGGTATTACGAAGGACAATGATACCATTGTCCATAATATGGAGAAATATATTTTACTCGTATATTACAACAATGACAAATGGATTATGAATATTACCCAATCAAAATGATATCCATTATTAAATTCTTAATAATCAATAAAACCTAACATCCCTACTGTATAGGTTCCTTACAACTCGCAAAGAAACAAAGAGAGGGCCAAAAAACCTAAAATGTTTCATTAGTGACATCATTGAATTTCATAAAAAAAATAGTGATAACAAAATTTAACACACAACCGCATTAAGAGTGCTCCATATTACATTCGACTAATGATAATGAATTAAACAAAGGAATAAAGAAATCTTACACAAATGGAAGCCAGGTGCATTAAAAAAAATATTACAGTCATGTTTATGTTCCCTTTAATGAAAACACTTAAAGTTTAGAAAAGAGAAAACTCATTTATCTGATATAAGGTTGAGTTGCAATTTCACCTAGAATAAGCATGTTACTTATTAAAGTTAGAACATATACAAATAAAGTTTTAAGAAGAAGAATGAATTGGGTATAGACAACTCAACTACATCGTAAAATTTAAGGTTTTCTACTAAAGGAATGAAGTGTGTTTACGCCAAAACATTCTAAACTCAAAACCAGGATTGCAAGCACCATTATCCACATTATTAGGACTCCAATACCTATTATATTGTTTTAACCTTTTTCTCCTTTAATATAATTTTTTTAATAATTGTAATTACCAGAACTCCAGTAAATACTAACCACCACAATGTGGCTTACAGTTGCAGACAAATAGACGCCTTTAAGGTCGTGTTGATTCTACAACTTGCAATGCAAGCCTCCCATTATTGTGCAACAAATCTTGTAGGAGGGGGATTGAAAACAATAAACCTTGATTTCAGATTTACAAAATTAATGCCAATAAACATGTATTCACGTACACAAGTAAATATTAGAAATATTATTATATTTGATGACTGACATCAATAATAACAATATTGTTTAATCAATTTCTCTCCTAAATAGTTAACCATGTTGCTTTTAAAATCACTTATATGTATACGAACCTTTCAACAATCCATAATCACTTTTCCAGTTCTGGCGGAGGATAGGACTGTAAAAAAGATTGGCAACAGTGAAAAAAATTGGCAGTTGCTTCAATGTAGATGTTGGTATAAACGAAAATTTAGGAAATCGGGAGGAATTATCATTTTTACGAGGAAACCAGTTCGACAAAATGGCTTGCAGGATATGAAAATAATGGTTTTGTTGAAAAGACTTTGGAAACTTTCAAGCAAATGCAAGGCAGTTGTAAAGCCGAAGTCCACTCCACACGGTTTGTTGCATGGTTTCATCTCTACCCAAAACACATTATATATATATATATATATATATATATATATATATATATATATATATATATATATCATGCTTATTGTTTTAAATAAGATGACATATCTCTAATTATCTTAAAATGAACAATATCTCATTATCTCTTTTCATCTCGTTCATATTTATAATGTCTCGAAACTATTTCCTATTTGGTGCTACATGGATATCTCATGAACTAATTCATTTTTAACTTTTAAAAATAACGCACAAAAATCGCCTCTATGTTTTGCATATTGAGCAAAAGTTACAAGAAAGAAACTTGTGCTCAGTTGTTTCCTTGTGGAAAAAATATTATAAACAATGTGCTCGAAATTTTAAAAAAAAAACGTTCTTCACAAGGTTGAACCTGAGTTTTTGACACACTTCGAATATCTTTTCGTACTTTCAAGTGACAAATCATGGGTGGAAAGTGGTGCAATGTGACAAACAATAGAGATAGTTTTTTCTTCTTACATGTGAAAGTTGAAATTAAGGACCATTTCATGATATGATTAATTGTGTCTCCTAATTTTTTGGCGGTTCAGTTCTCATTTATGCTTTATAGTGGCAATATTAGTGAGTGAGCAAAGGGATTAGCTCATCTTGGAGCCCTCCTCCATGCATGCACACCCAATCAATGTCCTTTAAATCCACAAATCCAATGATAACAATGATTAGTTTTGTTCAACGCTAGATTGTCACTTAACAAAGAAGATAAGTTGGATGGTGAAGATGAGCTAGAGGGCATGATGGACAAAGAAAAAAGTATGGAAAACTCAAATATATTCATGCTTCCTATATATAAGTGATGGTAAAGGAGACTCTGTGAAGTCTTTGAGGGCGGAGAAAATGTGGACACCAAATTTAATGCCCTGAGTCCTTCTCCATTGGGCACGGGTCATCGCAGTCCCTTGGTATCATACAAAGAGCTCACATTTTGATACAAGTAAAACATTTCAATTGTGTTTCCTCCTCTACTGGCCTTTTTACGTTGTATGAGTGGTTATGCTTTCTTATGGGAATGTTAGTAAATTTGTTATAGCTTCTAGAGGATTTAGTTAAGGTTCTCTAATTATCTTATTAGATATCAGTCCTTTGTTTGTGTATTATTTTTGGCAAAGAGCTTTGCCAATAATACCCCTACACAACTCGTGTCAGCCACCACATCAAAATAGTTAGTGGTTGTGGTACTGAGGTGCCCAGTGTTATACTTCTGCATATCTTCCTCGTAAGATAGATATCACGTGTTGCAATTAAACCTCACATAGTGCCTTTGTCAATGTTAAGAGTGCATACTTCTCTCTTCTTACTTTCACAAGTCTACATCAACATGGGATTTCATCATATCTGTCCATTCCCCCTAAAATATTCTCCTTGGTTTCTCCTTTGTATAAAAATAATTTTAATAAACAACCCCTCCTTATGGCTTAAAAAAGACACAGTACTTGATGTTATTCTTAAGCTCAATAATATTTTTTATTAAGTTGAATCTTGTTACTCAATACTTGCTTCATCATATTCGCTAACTACCCCCAAAATATTCTCTCCTTCATTTCTCCTCGATATGATAAATATTTTAATCTAACCTTGGGTAAGTCCACGAAGTTGGGGGGCCAAAAAGTGAACAAGAATCTGAAAAAAAAAAGAAAAACGCGCTCGCATTTTAATTTGTTTGGCTCAGGAATCACTGAACCTATAACCCGTACGCATTTCAAACAAGTCAAAACGCGTACGCATTTTATGTAGTATGGACCATGCATATTTGTTTTGGTGGTTTATACTTACAAAAATAAATGATTAATTATAAGATTTCTTTTATTATTTCTTATACTTTAAATTTATTTTAGTAAATATAATACATTAGGGTCACTCTACACCTTATGGAAGTGGTCTCATAGCTCCAACAGTTATAATCTAGAAGATAGTTTTTCAAAATCTAATCAGGTCAATACTTACTCATTTTCAGAATTTCAGCAAACGACCTAAAAATTTCAGGGTATATATACTGTATTCGGTCTTTGTTTTAGGAAAGAATATCGTCATTTTTTAGGTTTTTTGACCTTCTAAAATGGATTTTGGCCCTACCACTGCTTGAATTGGTACTAATTTTTAAATTTGGTCCATAATTCACTTTAGAGACCATGAATTAACTCTATGATGTTTGTCTACTTATTACAAAAAAGAGATCCTCACTTTGTAGATAGAGGATTGTTCCCTAAATGGGATTCCTGTCCTATGGCCAAAATGAGGTGATTGTAATGTGCCTCCTCCTTAAGGTGTGATAACACTACTAGGTGTTGAATGAATTTTTATGAATAGTACCAAGTGAATTGCATTAAGTGAACTCAGATGATTGCTCATTCTTAGAAACATGGTGCTCCGTATAAAGATCATCCCCTCACCTTTCCTAGCTCTAAAATCATCCTTTCATGGAATCAAATTCATGATTCTCATACATGATTTTGCTCATATGTCTCTTATGGAGACAAACGATGGCTTAATACTTCACAAATAATGGTCCTTGATAACTCAGTGCCCTGACTAGCTCATTTTAGCTTGTTCTAAAGGTTGTTACATTAACTACAAAATGGCTAAAACCTTTTTAGGCCTTCAAAGGAAGTAGTCTCTCATAAAAACTAAATGAGTCGATCGATCACCTTAAACATTATTCCCTACACACTGAAACATGTTGAATGATATTTTTAGAACTTTCCTTTGGGTGAGGGTTTAGGATTTAGGGATCAGGGTTTAGGGTTTAGGTCTAAGGGTTTAGGACTCAAGGTTTAGAGTTTAGGGTTTAGGGTTTATTGTTTAAGGCTCATAGTTCAGATTTTAGGGTTCATGGTTTAGGGCACAGCGCTTAGGGTTCATGGTTTAGGGTCTATGGTTTAGGGTTTAGATTTTTGGGTTTAGCGTTAAGGGTTAAGGGTTTAGGGCTCAAGGTTTAAGGTTTAGGGTTTAGGGGTCAAGGTTGAGGGTTTAGGGTTTATGGTTCAAGGTTCATGGTTTAGGGTTTATGGATCAGGGTTGAGGGTTTAGGGTTTAGGGTTTAGAGTTGAGCATTCAGGGTTTATGGTTTAGGGTTTAGTTTTTAGGGTTTAGGGTTGAGGGTTTAGGGTTTACGGTTTAGGGTTTAGGAGTTAGGGTTTAAGCTTTAGGGTTGAGGATTTATGGTTTATAGTTCATGGTTTAGGATTTAGGGTTTAAGGTTTAAAGGTCAGGGTTCAGGGTTTAGGGCAAAGGGTTCGTGGTTTAGGGTTTAAGGATCAGTGTTGAGGGTTTAGATTTTAGGGTTCAGAGTTGAGAGTTCAAGGTTTAGTTTTTAGGGTTTATGGTTTAGGGTTTATGTTTAAGGGTTCAAGGTTTAGGGTTTTGGCTTAGGGCTTATGGCTTAAGGCCTAGGGTTCAAGGCTTAGGGTTTAGGGCTCAAGGTTTAGGGTTTAGGGGTCAGGGTTTAGGTTTTAGGGTTTAGGATTTAGGGCTTAGAGTTTAGGGTTTAGGGCTTAGGGTTTATGGTATAGGGTTTAGGGTTTAGGGCTCATGGTTTAAGGTTTAGGGTTTATGAGTTAGGGTTTAAGGTTTAAAGGTCAGGGTTCAGGGTTTAGGGCAAAGGGTTCAAGTTGTAGGGTTTAAGGATCGAGGTTTAGGGTTTAGGTTTTAGGGTTAAGGGTTTATGTCCTAAAATTCAGGGCTTAGGGCTTAGGGCTTAGGGCTTAGGGTTTAGGGTTTAGGATTTAGTGCTTGGGGTTTAAAGTTGAGGGTTTAGGGTTTATGATTTAGTTTTTAGGGTTTAGGGTTTAGGGTTTAGGGACCTTTAGGATTTAAAATTTAGGCCTTAAGGTTTAGGGTTTACAATTTAGGGCTCAGGGCTCAGGGTTTAGGGTTTAGGGGTTAGGGTACATGGTTTAAGGTTTATGACTCAGGGTTCAAGGTTCAGAGTTATGGGTTTAAGGTTTAGGGTTTAGTTATAGGTTTAAGGTTTAGGGGTTAGAGATCATGGCTCTAGATTTAGGGTTTAGGGTTTAGTGCTTAGGGTTTAAGGTTAAGGGTTTGGGGCTCAAGGATTATGTAGGGTTTAAGGCTTAAGGTTTAGAGTTTATGGTTTAGGGATTAAGGTTTAGGGTTATGGTTCATGGTTTATGGCTTAAGGTTCGAGGCTCAAAGTTGCTGGTTTAAGGTTTGGGGGTTAGATCCTGGGGCTATGGATTTAGTATTTAGGGCTTAGGGCTTAGGGCTCATTGTTTAGGGTCTACGGTCTAGGGTTTAGGGTTATGGGTTTAGGGTTTAGGGTTTAGGGTTTAGTATTTAGTGTTTAGGGTTTAGGATTTATTAATTTTTGTTTTAGGGTTTAGGGTTTATGTCTCATGGTTGAGGGTTAAGGGTTTAGGTCACAGAGTTCAGGGTTCATCGAATTTGTAGGCAGAACATTCAAAAAGAGTAATCAAAATTTAATTTTTTTCATCTATTGATATTTTGAAGGAGGGAAATGTCATATTCCTGACTATCCAATCTTTTCAAACACCCCAGTAGTCCTCAATCCTTAAATGTACATGGAGACATTGTTACTTGGCTTCCATTTATAATGATAGAGATATTTGTAAATTCATGTTATGACCCCTAAATCTATATGAATTTCAAGTTGCTGGGAAATCACATAACAACCTTCACTAGGATTGATGACTACCCCTATCTTTTTGTTCAGGGGATTTTGAAAACATCCATGGGTTTATCATATAAGGAATTATCAATGAATGGAAGGTCACTAATTCGTAGACCAGGTAACTCCCATTTAGAACTAAACAAGAAAGATTTACTAGGCAATTGATAACCCCTTACTGTTCTTATCCATTCCCCTATTTCTATGCTTATTTTGAAGACTTTTGGAAGTTCTGTCAAATTTACTATCCATTTCAGTAGAACACTTAAACTTTATCTTTCTCCGGAGGGAGGGAGGATACTACAGGAAATTCAATTATGATCCTACACCTCTGCATTGATATATTCTCTATGTTTCTTTTGTTTCCTTTAAGATTAATTTTTTTGTTGTGATGGTTATTTTTTCCAGCTTCCAATGGATCATCTTGGCTTGCATAGTACCATACATGGAAATATGAGAAATGTGAAATTTGTTTCAGAGTGTGAATAAATTTGAATTCAAGAGCACAAGTAAATGTGGGGAGAAACAAGTTTGGAAGAGATGTGTAATATATGCATTACAAGGCATAAGGTAGATGTCATATCCATTTAGTTACTTGTCCCACCTCTCATAAACTAGGTAGTTCTATAAGCAGACTCAATGATGGTTTTAGGCATGAGACTAAGAAATATTGATGAAATATGGTTTGGGGTTTAGGGTTTAGGGCTCATGGTTCAGGGTTTAAGGTTTAGGGATTAGGGTTCAGGGTTCAAGGTTCAAGTTTATGGTTTAGGACTTAGGTTTTAGGTTTAGGGTTTAGGGTTTAATGTTTATGGTTAGGGTTTACGGATTGAGGTTAAGGATTTAGGGTTTAGGTTTTAGGGTTTCGGGTTAAGGATTTTTTGTTTAGGGATAACGGTTTATGGTTTACGGTTCAGGTTTTAAGGTTTATGGTTCAGGGTTCAGGGTTCAGGGTTCAGGGTTTAGGATTGAATATTTAGGGATTAAGGTTTAGGGTTTGTGGTTTAGGATTTAATGTTTAGGGATAAGGTTTAGGGCTCGGGGTTTAGGGTTTAGGGTTTAGGGTATATGGTCTAGGGTTTAGGGTTTAGATTTTAGGGCTCAAGTATAAGGGTGTAGGGTTTAAGGCTTAGGGTTTAGGGTTTAGGATTCGGTGTTTAAGGTTTAGGGTTTAGGGTTCAAGGTTTAGGGTTTAGGATTTAGTTTTTACGGTTTAGGGTTTAGCATTTAGGGCTCATGGTTCATGGTTTAGGGTTTAAGGTTTAGGGTTTAGGGCTTATGGCTTAGGGTTTAGGGCTTAAGGCTCAGGGTTTAGGGCTCACGGGTAAGGGCTGAATGTTTAAGGTTTAGGGATTAGGGTTTAGGTTTTAGGGTCTAGAGATTATGGTTAAAGGTTTAGGTTTTAGGGTTTAGGGATCAAGGTTTACAGTTTAGTGTTTAGGTTTATGGCCTATGGTTTAGGGTTTCGATTGTAGAAGATAAACACTAAAAACTTTAGGCTGAATGCTGAAATCCTGAAAATTTACCTATGTACTGACCAGATTATACTTTAAAAAATTATCTCCTAAACCATTACTCATGGAGTTGTGAGACTAATTCCATAAGGTGTAGAGTGACCCTAATTTCTTATATTTACATAAATAAATTTAAAGTATAAGAAATAATAAAATATAAAGTATATTTTATTATTTCTTATAGTTTAACATTTATTTATGTAACTATAAGCATGTAGTGTTTATACTACACAGAACGCGCACGCATTATGTAATGCGTACGTGTTTTATTGTTTCTCTTTTCCCAAGCCATGCCTTAAGGCTTAGGATCCAGTTTGGATCCCCAAGCCTGAGGCATGGACCTGCACAAACACAACAAACAACGTGTTTTTACAAGCAAATGTAAAAATGTCACTTAGTCTATGATAAATCAAAATAAAACAATCGATCCATTTTTTAAAAATTATACCACGACGTAGAGCAGAGTCTTTTCTTTCTAAAAATATAATTTTTCAAATTTACTGACTAATATAAGGTTTTCATATTATTTATTTTCTAACTATGCCTTGTTATAGCTATTTTTTGAAGTGTAAATATGTCTATCTTTCATGGTGTATCTTTTTTTTGGGTGATCGAAATTTTAAAAAAAAATTATACTAGCCCAAACTAGGCATAATTCTATACATATTCAAAAAAAATCTAATTTTCAATATTTTTTAAGGTAGTTAGGGGGGGCATGGTCAGAGCTCTATTATTTTTCAAAACATAAAAGTTATGTACTAGGAAAATCATAAATAAAAAAATATTCGCTAAAAAAATATTTAAAAAATGGAGCCTGAACTAGATACTCCTAGCTATCTTTCTACCAAAGGGTTTTCAAAAATACTAAATGGTGCTCAAAAAATGGTGGGGGGCATGAAATTCACTCTATTATGTTTTTTTAACAAAAACAGGAGCATATGTTGGTACATTAGTTGTTTGACCCACTTAAACTCGTCTGTTTTCAATAAAATTTAGTAGCTTAGAAACTAGACTCAAAATTCTACGATTCATATTTCTCCAACATCTTCCAATTTTGAGTATAGCTATTTCGAAAAACTCGTACAAGTTGAAGTTTTTTTTTAGAAAAATATGTCCACTTAAGACCCCCTTTTAGCTCCCCAAACTTGGTGCACTTACCCCCTTCTAGATATATATCAAAATATCTTTCCAAATTTTTGCCTCTCAACAATTATAATATATATATATATATATAGAAAAATCAAATTTATTTTATTAGAATGTGTCACGGTTCTTCTTGTGTTGGAAATAGCTAAACCTCTATAAATTATGTGCAAAGGCCACCCTATATATCTTTCCTCTTTTTGAGAAGAATGTATATTGTGAAGAGGGAAATGCACAACATTAATACATTTCCCACATTTAGCTTTTTTATATTTTATATTTTATATTTCTTTCATGTGGAAATTATTTCCTATTTGGTGCTACATGTATATCTCATGAACCGTTTCATTATTAACTTTATGAAATAACCCCAATATTGTATTGTGTAAGTTCAAACATCATCTATCATCGTAAAAATATTGCAATTAATGGACCTGCTACAACGTATTATTGCTATTGTTGAACTACACACCCAAAAATATTTCAAGAAAATACTAATAAATTTTCCTTTCTTTGGGTATTTGTTCTTTTACTAAGAAATAATTTATGATGCCCTGGTCCTGATCAACAAAGGATCTCATGCCAAGCATATAAGTTAGTAAACTGGAGCTACCAATAGGGAGGCATTGAAGAAGTTAAAGTTGAAGGATTGAAGATCAAACAATTTCACTCTTTTTTCAATGCCTCAAACATTAATTATTCTAATAGGAATTTCCAAATCCATGGGGATCTTTCTGGTTGTGCTTGACACACATCGGAGAAATGGAAGATTAAGATTTTGTGTCAATGGTCATTGTTGGGTGACATCATCATGACTATTGATCAAGGGATACATTGATCACTGCCTTCAATGCTAAATATAAACCCTAATTACAAGTGTGCATGAAATTGATGAGATACGTAACATTGAACGTAAAGCTTTAGTATCTAAAATAGGTAGAATTTGGGATTTACACATATTCGATTTTCCCTTCTAATTTTTCATCGACTATGCCTTGCTTTTTAAGATATCAACAGAGTACATTTCCTTCACAACATGCACTTTGCACTCCATTGCTCTTTTAGACAATTAACAAAAATGGAATGTGATTCTTATGTGCCTCCCTATAGAAAATAAGAGTGAAGCATTGGTTTCCCCTAAGATTTCCCAACCCATGGACTTCTCCTCCCTCAAACCCCTTCTTCATCAACCTTCTTCCTCCCCTAATGTTTCGCTCCATCCAATTGAACTTCTTCAAAGCATCCTCTTCGACGTTTCCATCACACATTTCTCATGAAATTGCTAGTATATTGGAAATAAAACTTCCAATAGTTTGAAGGCCTTAGTGAAAGATTTTTGTTTATTATAGTGAAAGAATTTTGCTTTTGCTTTTTATAATTTAAATTTGTACATAAATTTTTAGCTGGGGAGGTTCAATAGCTCAATAATTTGTACAGCTTGATTGAACAGACCACGTAAGCAGAAGGAAAAAATAACAGTACAATAGATTCATCTGACAGTCAAGGATGCAAACGAATCTTATGGGCTATTAAAGAGATAAAGAAAATCCCATTACTGCTTTGATGCAGGCTACTGGCATTGATTGGCAAGGGCAATATATAATGTCAGAAGCAAGGACATGGTGGGCTGACTTTCTGGGCGCCTTGAAGCATTAGGACATATTTAGGGATCCCTCAGATGGGGATTGAGGTCAGGAAACTCGTTGTTTCCGCAGAAGATCCTCTGTCTGGCTAGCAAGGCCTCCCTCAACTGGTTACCTATGTTCGCGGATGCTGCAAGGTGATCTCAACTTTCTGGCCACGATTAGAGGGATACCTAGGCGTCCAGCAGCCTTCTGAATGAGCTTCTGCACTGCTGCAAGCATTAGGCCACAGACTTATGATTTGGATAGCTGGGAGGGGCAATACATGCGTTACATCTCTTCTGAATAAAATAATGGTAAGTGGACCAAGTTCATTGCCTTGTTCTATTTCGTAGCACTTTGGTAATTTACACAGTAGCATACATGTTGATAGCTTGCCTACTAAAATATGATTCAAGCTTTGCACATCAAGGATGTCAATAGACTGTTGGATGTCATGTGTCTACTCAGTAGATGACCCTTGATCTAAACTGTCAATTAAGGTCACTAATATTTTCTGGAACTGTCTGTTTCATCCCATAGATTCTTCAAGCGTCTTCAATATTTCTTTTGATTAGCATCTTCATAGTGTTTGTTTGTAGGTCCTCCAACTGATCAGTGTGAGATAAACAAGACTTGTTGGATACATACCATGCTCACCATTCAAGAGCTGTGTGGAGCAAGGGCGTGCGGGGTGGTATTCCCTATGTGCTCCTATGGGGAACAGATGTGTACACGGGAGTTCCTCCTGCTTGTTTCTGATGTATAACCTGTCTCTCCAACACTGCATAGATTATGAAATCGGGATACTCCAAGGGTAATTAACTACTTCAAATGTTGACCCCGTTTGTTTCAGTGGGTGAAGATTGATGCATAGGCAACATGTGGACTTCCTTTATGAAGCACTTGTTAGCTATTAGTAGGATTGCTTTATTTTTGAAAGCAACGTCAAGGATACGACAACGTACGACACAAGAGTAGTGGGAGTGGACATGTAACACAATTCCTAGAGCTTCTTACAACTTTAGTGAATGACTTTCATTAGGGCCAGATACCATCACTTCAGACTGTGATGCAAGTTTCAATCATTGGGAACTACTTAAGTTTTTATCATTAGTGCACCAACTACATTAAGAATGTAGTAGCAGATGTTCTAAAAGGAGGTGAACACATATTTATGGTGAAGTCAATAATACTCTATTAAAGACGTATGTTCCAACTTCTACTATAACACTTTTGATCAGCAGCATTCGTCGGTGTCTGCAAGCTTTGAAGTACCATGTTCGTGCAGAGTTTTAGGCATGGTATGACACTACCATACAAGTGGTTTTGTAGATATTCAGCCTTATTTTTCAATTCACTGTTAAAATATGCGAAATGTGTGATCTCCAGTTGGTGGAAGCAACTTAGATTTTCATATCCTGGTAACTTCGAATTTCCTGTATTAAAATGCACGGGGTTTCAAATCCCTTATTCCAGGCTATAGATGCCTAATTAACCAGTATTGTTACTCGACATAGCATAATCGTACTTTTTTAATGGACCGTTTTATTTTGTCCAGCCTCCATATTGTTGGGAATATCTGCAGTATAATACCACTCCATACAAAAGTGTTGAAGGAATGTGTATATGGTCCATGTGGTGAGGTGAGGAATCAACTGGTCCGTTATATCTACGGTCTAGTTGTGACTTTAATTCGATGTCTTAGACCTTGTGTAAAAAAGTAGGGGATCTTATGGCTTTTCTTGATCACATCAGGATTTGATCGTTTGAACAATAAGAATCTAGGGGATATGTCATTTAAGCTAACTATGGATGAATATACAGATTTAGAGATGTTGTCTCTTTATTATTAGATTTCTCTCAGAGGAAGTTTTATTACACTTAGCAGCAAGGACTAGTATGGTCTAGGATTCAAAGGGGAGTGAAGAATTAGGGTCAACGAATGCTGAGGGACGGAACTATGCTATAAGTCCCGATTGCAGTTTGATCCCAAGCATCTATGGTAATAGAGTTTATTATTGGCTGCTTACTCGACAGTGCTTTAGTCTTGGATAATACTAAGTGTCTTTTCCATCCTGCCTCGCTAGCATGTCGAAAGTATAGGGCGGTGGGGCAAACTGGGCTGCTAGTGGACTGATTAGATTTGAATATGATGGCTTTGTCATGAATAGTGGGAAACCTAGTTTTATGAAGACTATAGTTCAAAACTTTGGAAAATGTTATATTATTTATAGAACCATCTGTTGAAGAAAAATATAAGGAAATAAAGGAGTTTTGGAGCTAATCAATCTTTATTTTTATGAGGTTTTCATAATTTGACATTCTAGGAATATTTGGGAGAATTGTGTGAAGAGAGTTTAGAAGACCAACATTTCGAGTCACATAATTGGATCCATCATCAGGAACAAAAAATAAATTTGAAAAATATTGTTGATGTTTTTATTGTATAAATATAATTAAGATTGACCAATAATATCAAGTTTCAATGACCTAAAGTTGACCCGACTATTGAACAAAAGAAATAAAAATTAAAAGAAAGGAAAATTTTGGAGCTTAGGAGCAATAAATATAGATTAAGTTAGAATATGTTTTAAAATGAAATCATTATAATATAATTTAACAAAAAAATTATTACCAAATCGTGGGTTAGCAAAGGGTAGAGAATGAGGTTTCCAGTTTTCGCGCAATTCACAAGCATCCCTTTTGGGTCCCCAACAAGTTAATTTGCCATTCCTTGATTGCTTCGGACAGTTGTCTGTATGCATGAGTCCCAGTTGGCTGGAGTCCCTGTTTTTTTCTTTTTGGTTCTAAGCATGGAAGCTCTGAACTCATCATAATCATGTCAGTTAAATCTGCGGTAGTTGTGTGGACGGTTTGCTTACAAAACGTGGGCAGAAAATGGGAGCTTTAGACTAATTGGTAATTCAGGGAAAGCAAAGAACCAGAAGGATGATGATGCTCGTGAGTTTTCCAATGGTTTAGAATTGTTTGCAATGATTCAGATGCTACAGATGTATCCAGTGATGAAGAAGCAAAACCAGAAACAGATATCCTCAAGAAATTAGTTCATGAAATTGGCTGCATTCTCTCCTAAGATGAAGATGAAATGATGAGGGTTTCACTTGTGAAAAGACTTGTGAATTGTGAGGTAACTCCCTACAAGACCAAGCCTAAGACTGAAAATTTTTTATTGTTGAGAACACTTTGAGGGTATATGCCCTCATCAATCAGTAAGTGCTCTTGACTATTAGAAAAATAATTTGTATTAGATTGTGGCGAATGCAACTTAAATTTACATTTTCCCCTGTTCATTCTTATTTCCCGTCTGGCATCTTCTTCCCTTGCATACTACATGTGCATGGGATTGCCTAATCTATTTTGGACTATTAAGTGGTCATACAGTCGAGAAATCTCTATTTTCTAAGAGTTATTAGACTATTGTCAAATAGTACTATTTATCCCAATATACATGGCATTAAGTGTACCTCATTTGGGATTCGCAAAACCTTCTTGATTTTGTGTAGAACACAATGATGAATGAAATGGGTATATGTTGGTGATACAGGAGGGTGCCCATCTCCAAAATACTTCTTTCATGTGATGTGGCTCTGTTTACATCCTGTTGCATATTTTGGACTTCCATGGCTTGTAACATGTACACCTTGTCCAGAAGGGGAGATGTTCAACCAAGAATGTCCCAACATTAGCAGAACAGGGAACTTCAAGCAATGCCATTGCCCTGCAGGTCACTACAATGACTTGGCAAGCTTGCTTTTCAACACAAATGATGCTGCTGTTAGAAATATATTCAGCTATGGCACAGGCAACGAGTTTCGTCTTACATCACTGATGTTCTACTTTGTTGCAATTTTTATATTGGGACTGGTAACATATGGACTTGCACTTCCATTAGGTCTCTTCATACCTGTAATTTTGATAGGCTTTGCATATGGTCGAGCACTTGGAGAGCTGATGGGATCCTTTGCAGACATTGATCAGGGAGTTTTTGTTGTGCTGGGTGCAGCCTCTCTTCTAGGGGGCTCAATGAGGATGACAGTTTCACTCTGTGTTATCCTTCTGGAGCTAACAAACAACTTATCCTTGCTCCCTTTGATAATTATAGAACTGTTAATATCAAATACAATAGCCGATTGCTTCAACAGCAGTGTGTATGATAAAATTGTGCACTTGAAGGGGCTTCCATTCTTGGAAGCACATGCTGAACCTTATATGAGTCAACTCACTGCAGGGGATGTTGTCACAGGTCCATTGGTAACCCTTTATGGAATAGAGAAGGTTGGAAAATTTGTACAGATTTTGAAGAACACTAAGCACAATGCCTTCCCAATCATAGACGAACCTCCTTGCTTAAACATTTCAGTATTGCGGGGACTTGTCCTTAGGTCACATCTTTTGGTTTTGCTGAAGAAAAAAGAGTTCCAAGCTTCTCAGGGGAATGCAGTTGTTTCTGCAGGGTTAAAGCAGAAGTACTCTTCTGAAGACTTTGCCAAACCAGGCTCAGGAAAGGGTCTTAAGATTGAAGAGATTGAGGTAAGTGCAGAGGAAGAGGAAATGTATGTAGATTTGCATCCAGTCATAAATACCTCGCCATATACTGTTGTGGAGACCATGTCATTGGCAAAGGCACTGATCCTATTTCGGCATGTTGGCTTGCACCAACTCTGTGTGGTACCCAAAGAAGCAGAGGTAAGTATCTGCCACCATAATTTCTATCTCAAATTTTTCTTATGAGGCACTACCCACCAAAAGCTTTTCCAGTCAGGAATTTTCTCTGAGCTTGGTTGTTGATTTTTCTGCATTTCATGATCATATTTTGGGCGCTGATTGTTTTACACGCTTTGCTTGCCTTTGCAGAGAGCTCCAATTATTGGAATACTAACAAGGCATGATTTCATGCCTGCACATGTTCTTGGTCTCCATCCCCATCTGCAAGAAAGAAAAAAAAAGGTTGGGAGATTAACCATCTTTGTTCAAAAAGCAGTTGAGCCCAAGGAAAGTATAAGATGTTATTCTTATCATCAAATTATTATTTTTCAGGTAGTTTAGACACCTCTGTGGAAAGAGCAGTTGAATGCACCTTCCTCCTAAAAATTCGAGCCCCATGAAAGTGTGAGATGTAATATTTAGATATTAAATTATTATTTTTTAGGTACAAACTTGAAGAACCATCTTTAGTGTAGGTCAAGGATTGCCTTAGTATCATGTTTAAGATTCATTAATTCTCCATTGATGTAAACCTCTTAAATTAAACTAAAATCTTAGTTTTCATCTTCCCTCCATTTTTCTCTATCAATTCTGCTCCCTGTGAACAACCTTACTTTGTCAATCACTTTGTTGTTCAACCAAACATGCCATAGGATTTATTGCCTTCAATTGCAGCTTTGATTTAGAGCTCAATACATAATGTAAGCAATTTCAGCAATTATTTCTGCATTTTTCCTTTGCTAACCCTCCTTAAGATGTAGTAATTTTTTTGGTGGATAAAAAAATCTCTTTGAGCTCGACATTTAGCTTAGGTAGTTATAAAATTATATAATTTCCAAATTCAAAACTTGCATTTCAATGAAATTGTCAAATTGACGTAACATGCATAAAAAGTAGACAAGTTCTTTTCAATATAATCGAGTAGCTTCACAGAAAGGCGATCCCAAAGTTGTTGGTCATGTTTGATCAACCCAAATCCAGTGATTTTTCCTCTGCTTCGCACCCTCTCCAGAAGGCTACTGTTTTTGTGCCTCAGCGTAGCTGCTTTCCACTTGCAATTCTCTAAATCCTTGCGCAAGACTTGTTCTACACCAACTAAAAGCTCTCTTTTTCATAAATTAATTATACACTGCGCTGGCAACACAATAGCAGCAATGGCTATTTAAACTGTTTCAAACTCACTAAACTCTGCAACTGATTACAGGGGGAAAACAAAGAGAGTCTTTTTTGTGAGTTAGTGAGATTGAATGATGGCCATTGCTCTGAGCTTGGATTTGGAATTGAAAGTTCCTGTAAAGCAGTATTGGGATACCATTAGGGCCCCTTCAAAACTGTTTCCAAAGATCATGCCCTCTTTCTTCAAAAGCGTTGAAATCATTGAAGGAGAAGAGGGAAATGTTGGGTGTGTGAAGCTGATCAAGTATGGAGAAGACGTGCAGCTCCTCACATTTGCCAAGGAGAAAGTGGAGGCTGTGGACACAGCCAATATGTGTGCCACCTATTCTTTGATAGAGGGTGAGCTTCTGGGGTTCCTTAAAGCCTTCAAGCCAACATTCAAGGTGGCTCCACTTGATGATAACTCTTGCATTATCAACTGGAGTGTTGAGATTGAATCTGCCGGTGAGAATTTTCCCATAAATGTGGTGTATGAGATGGTCAAGGAAATAGTTGCTAATACTTTTAGGACAGTTGAAGTGTACCTTCTTGGCGCAGTAGCTTGACTGCTCCTATAATGGTGGTTGGGTATAGCTGAAGCTCATTATCATAGAATGCAATAATCGGTCAAGAGAGCAATTGGGTAATCTAGACCATTAATTGTTCAAGAGAGCATTCGGTTGATCCAGACCATTGAGTCTGGATTTCAAATTCTATTTCAAGTCAAGATGATCTCTTGTCTTCTTACATATACTTACTTAAAATGTTGTATATGTTCCTTCAAAATTCAAAATGAATATTGGATTTGGAGTATATCATTTGTTATAATCTATAAAGGATTGGTCTGATTGTACCTCTCGGCCTTCATCTCTATTAAATTAAAATTGAAATGTTATGTATTTATAGATGGCATTGAAAAATGGTTTTAATACACAAATGTTTTATCAAATATATACCAATAATAGAAATTTAATAATTGAAATAATGGGTTAAATCTAAAACATATAAATGTGTATAAATAGTTTGTATCTAAACACATGTTTAGGTGGATTAGAGAGTTAGGATTAAGACAAAAAAAAATGTTGAAATCAATGAATTTGAATGAAGTCATCAACGTTAGTTTATAGAAAATGAGTCTAGAAAGATAAACAAACAACTGCCATAAGAAAAGTGATCATGAAATTGAGATGCGCACTTTTCTGGAACTATTACCAGATTCTTATAAATCAGAAACCTGTGAAAATTGATGAGCACTTTTCTGGAACTATTACCAGATTCTTATAGATCAGAAACCTGTGAAAATTTATAGATCTCTACAAAAATTCATGTCCCCACTACTTAAGTTTTAGTTTTCCTGCAAGCTAAAATTTTGCTTTAGACAAGTATAGAGAAGATAAAGATGTTCATTCTTCATCTTTAGAATTTCTTTCTTGCATATCTCAGGTTCAGAAAATTGTTGGATTGCATCAGCATCATCCGTGTTGAAAGTGTCAACATTTAATTTATTGGATGGTCCAGATTTCGAAAAGGGCTTTGAAAGCATTTTATCTTCCTCTGCATTGCAGAAATTTGGTGAAGTGTTTGCCCTGCATTGGAGGAGGCCGTAAACCTTATTCGGAGCTTGTCCGTATGATGAATTGTGATCCATATAATTCATCACTCTATTCAAATTGCTCTCAAATGCGCTACTCATTGACCCTCACTACTTTGAGGTCTCCAAAACTCATTCAATCTGCATCGCACAACAAGGTTGCTTAGCAATAATAATACAATACAAATGGAAGAAATAGTCCATATCTCTCTATTCTATCTTATCTCGCCATATAAATAGTTCAGGGCTCCCCCCATCTATATAGAAAGGCTCGGCGATCGATGATAATACAATCATCTCCATCCGTCGGCGGGGGATGGGATGGGATGGGGGATGGGGGCATATCTATATCTAGCCGCCGCCCCATCTATATAGAGGGGGCCCTCGATTGGGAAATGAATGAATCCCCATATCCATAGATAGGGGCCGCCCCGCCCCTCTATTCTTAATACTCGATACACGGAGTACAGAAGATATAGTGATAGTGTTAATACAAATGGAAGAAATATATTGTGACCTTTCATTGAGTATTTTTTTCCTTCCCTTTTTTGGGATTGTGATTTGCAAGACATTTTACAAGGACTTTTTCCCTTTTCCAGGTCAACAGCAGCTGAATTATTGTCCATATCTTATCACTTCGAATGGCAATCGACCAGTGTTCGGGAATCTGTTTATTTTCCTACATTTAATGAATGCACATACTGCATGGTCATCCGAATTTTTAAAAAACCTTTCCTAATGTTCAACCTTGGAAATATTATTATAAATTTGCAAATTGCAATATTTTAACAAACTTCAAGGCACCAAGTAATTCACCGGGTTGGACTTCAACTTATGGATATCACCAAGCTCTAATGTTGTCCCAAATTTCAATACCAAGTTTGGTCTCTAAGAGTGGTTGGTCATGCCTTTGGTCAAAACCAACGCATTTACCATGGCTATGGGCATCATAAATAATATATCCATGGCACATCTTTGCAAACATTTTGACATCTAGATATCATCTTAGTCTACAACGAGGGCTACAAACAAGCTACCTAGTGTATGTAAAGTTTTGGATATTCTTGGACAACAACTACTTAAAGCCAACATGAAGAAGATTTTTTCCCAAAAAATTCTCAATCAAAAACTTGGGCTTTCTCATTGATAAGCATGAAGCTATGGATCACGATGAGGTCGAGGTCCTTTATGAATATACCACTCCATTCAACATTTAAAATCCAAAGATTTTTTTGGGAGGTATGAACTTCAAGGAAATTCAATCATGAACATTAACATGTTGCACACCCTCTCCGTCATCTCACTAATTAGAAGGCTTCTAATTGGTATCCGTGGACCGATTTTTTGACAAAGCTTTTTTTTATGCTCTGGTACTTTCTCTCTTCAACTTGTAACAACTCACTAATTAAAAGGATTCTAATTGGTATCCATGGACCGCTTTTTTGACAAAGGCTCTTTTCTATGCTCTGGTACTTGCTCTCTCCAACTTGTAACAACTCACTAATTAGAAGGCTTGTAATTGGTATCCATGGACCACTTTTTTGACAAAGGTTATTTTCTATACTCTTGTACTTGATCTATCCAACTTGTAACAACCCACTAATTAGAAGGATTCTAATTGGTATCCATGGACTGCTTTTTTGACAAAGGTTCTTTTATATGCTCCGGTACTTGCTCTCTCCAACTTGTAACAACCATTTAATCTTAAGGTGTATGCTTCCCAATATGTCGTAAGGGCGGTATTTGAGTAGAGAGGACATCTAATGGATTACCTTACAAAAATCTTATCACAATCCAAGCTCAATTTTAGCACCCAAGGTGATTGAGAAGGACATTTCCCACAAATAGTTTTTCAAAAGACATCTTCTATTATTTCCTTTTTCCCAAGAGACTCATTTCAGTGGCAGGTGTGAGAGTAATGATTTTTTGATTTTAAAAATATCAGATATAACTAAGCCCTTTATGAGATCAGAAGTTAGAAACATCGTATAGATCAATCCTCCCACTTTTGAATTGATGGATTGTCAGAATGTGCAGCAACATCTTAATTCAGGAACACAAGAGAATCCACTTTTTCTCGTATGTGTCTTCTTTTCTGTTTGAATTGACATCTTCAAATTGTTCAGTTTAAGGGATGTAAAAGTTTTCTAGAAGAAGGCACGGGTTTTTTCTGATCATCCATCCATTCCACACCTTTATTTAGACGTCTTCGCCTACCATTAGAATAAGTCAAGTTATGACTCTTGCAATGACATTATCCTCGACTTCTATAATTAAATTTTTCAATGCAAGAAATTTTGTGGTTAGTTGACTTCCATTACAATGAAATATAATTAGCTTTTTCAATGTAGGAAATTTTGTGGTCAGTTAACTTCCTTGATAATGAAAATATTGCTAGCATAATTTCTAAGTAAGGATTTAATTAACTTTTGAATCAATGATTGCAAAGTGTTGGGGTGTTTTTGCTTTTCTTGAAAGTAGATCATTGTTTTAATCTTGTTAACATACACCAAATTTAGTTTGGAATTTCCCTTACCAAATTTCCATTTTATGTATTAAAATGGTAAAAACAACAAGATTTCACACTAGTAATTCTTTTTTCCTTATAGATTTGTGATGAATGTTGTTTGTTTCTTTAGTCCTAATTTTTATATTTTCTTAAAACAGTTATAATTATTGAACAATGAAATCCATCTTAAATATTTTTTCAGACTACAATGTATGCATATTTTCTCTGTAGTTCAGCTCTCTAGTTTCATTCTTTCTGTTGGGAGCTGCAAGTAACTCATACAGCTCAACGAATGTCTCCATAACCACCAAGAGGAATTCATTATCCACCTGCTCCTCTCATTCTCCATTTGCATTTGCACATGGCATTTAGGGTAGGTACTGCTGCTGCAACACAGCCCTTGTTTTCATTCTAGGCTATTATTTTGCATAAGGTGTGTGCAAAATGTAAGCATTATGTTTATACAAATATTTTGCAAACAAAAATCTTTTGTTTTGGTACTATGTGATTGGTTGAATGACCGTGAGGCGACTGGTTTCCCTATTGCTATAACTCATATCTTACCCATAAAATAAAGCATATAATTTTTTTTATGATATTCATATTCTATGATATTTGGTTTACCACACTAGCAATCGCATGTGCACAATGCAATGTGAATGTCGAATGGTATATTGTATTTGATTTAGAGGGATAGTTATTACTTTTGTAGTTGATGTTGATAAGGGGAGTGACTAATTTTGTAAGTGTAGGAATATAGATGAAACGTTACATTTCAAGGTTCTATCTCTACATGTCAAATTTGTTACAAATTTGTACATATACATTTACGAATCTTATATCATGAGTGGTAGCATTTTGCAGACTATTTTATTTTAACTAAACATGAAGACTTTCGTACATTTGCAGTTTTTATATCATGAGTGGTAGCCTTTTGTGGCCAGCTTTATTTGCACTAAAATGAATACATTTGATACCGCTTTGGATAGTTAATTACTTTTGTAGTTGATGTCGTTTGTAATTATTTGGGGGAAATTGTGTTAGTGTTGCAACGTGTTTGGGATGGTGGTTGCATCAGTTGTTTGGTTGGTTTTTTTGTTGAAAAAGCCTTTTTTGTAATGTCGAGAACATGTTTATAAAGGGTGTGATTGATAGTGGAAGTGTAGGAATATAGATGAAACATTACATTGAAAGGTTTTATGTGTACATTTCAAATTTGTTAAAAAATTGTACATATACATTTGCAAATATTATATCATGAGATTTGAACTAAACATGAATATATGAAGACCTTTGTACATGTGCATATTTTATATCATGAGTGGTAGCCTTTTGTGGCGATTTTTATTTTCACTAAAATGAATAAATTTGATCCCCCTTGAATGGCATTGCCTCTTTGGATACAAGAAGTGTTGAGTAAAGTAGTAGTGGAGATGTTATCAAAGTAGAGGGTAGTATTTACGACGGCTTGTTTTGGTTGACTGATTACAGTCTTGACTCCTCATTTCTTCTTGCTCCAAGTGTTGTTAAATGCACCATTTTTTAGTGCACTTGAACTAACAAAACTATAGGTATTTGTATGGAGATATAATGATAAAGAAATTAGAAATGCATACTTGTTGGTTTACAAAAAAACTGAACATGTATTTTAAAAATTTTGATTCTCTATCCCATATATACTACCACAATAAATACATGTAATTATTTGAAATGAATTACAGATTGTTTGGAAAAACACTTATAAGCAAACCAATAAAAGCTATTTTTTAAATCAAATTTCTTGTTTTTTGCTTGTATATTTTTTTTGCACGTTTCCTGTATTTTTGTGCAATTGCAAATGTCTCGATTGTTATTCCCATTTTCCTCAATTTGTGGGGTGGTTCATATTTCAATGCATCTTCATTAGAATCATAAACCAAGCAGAAGCCTCATGAATACAGTCCAATTGTTCAGAATTTGGAAAGAAAAATTGAGGAAGTTGGCAATAGGTGGAAGCGATCTCTAACCATCTCAAAAATCACTGTATTAGGTGGTTTTAGTTTCCTACAATGCAAAACATTTGCAACACATTGAAGACGTTGAAATTCTTCCTCCCTTTGCAAGTGAGGCGTAGTTATTGTCAAACCCACATAAAGGAGGGGAATTGTGTTTCTAGTCTGCATCGTATTAACTGGAGAGGGAAAAAGGTGTGTTAGTCCAAGAAGATATTCTTATTTATGACAAGCAGCTTTAAAAGCCTTGTCGTTGATCAGTCTAACGCCCAACTTGGGGCATTTCGAAATGGCCTCATTGGAGAATGAGCCCCTCGGCACATAACAAATCCTGTCATTGACAAATACACATGCCCCCACATGTCACTTCGAAAAAAGGATTGGGGCCAACTATAAATATAAATGAAACAATCAAAAGAAAACAAAATGAAAAATACTCTACAATATTTGTTTACATCATAACATACAATAAACATAACAAATAAGACAAAACAAATGAATAAATAATTCACTCAATATTGAAACCCACCTAAGTTCCTTTAGAGACAACACTCTCTTCTTTACCGCAGGAGAAAGAGAATAAAAAATATAAGATTACTGCAAGTTAGGTGCTGCAAGTTATCTTGCAAAAAAGTGAAAGAAGAAGTTAAAGAGTTGTCATAAACAATAAAAACTGAAATTAGGTTCTTGTAATCTTCACACATGCCCTTTTATCAACCAACCAGTTTTCCAAAATATCCTACAACTAAAAATAACTTTGAACATCCATGAGGCTAGTTGCACTTTTATTCGAGTATTAACAAAATTAAAAAACTGGCTACAAATTTCACTGCAATCCCTAACCACTGTCATTCTTGACTTCACATAATTAATACAATAATCAACTACTATACCTTTTTTTGTTATAGCAGTTCAATCCTCTAACCAGGTGGAAGTTCATTACAAGATTAATATTGGATATCACTTACATGAGAAGGGCCCTTTTATGTTTTAAGAGCCTCTAAGGCTCTCTCAAATACTTGAAACCCTAACCTTACATGGTCAAAAGGAATTTCTTACAGACTTCAATGCTTGTTTACAATAATTTTATTGCACTTTATAAATTCAGCTTCATCAAGCTCAATTGTAATTTAGCAGGATTTCACATTAAGAAGAGTAAAAACAAATTAGAGGGCTGACCACAAAGATATGTTCCCATCAACCACAAATATAACTAAATAAATTCAGTTGATTATTAGTATAGTTTGATCTATTTGCAAGGGGTGTGTGTGTATGTGTGAGAGAAAGGGGGCAGAGAGGAGGAGACTCTCTTTTGTGATTGTAAAGATGAAACAAGACCCAATAAAAAGAACCTGACCTCCACAGATAAAGAGCCAACTTTTGTGAGTGTCATATTAGTATAGTTAGGAATTTTACAAGAAATAATTCTCACTGACACGAGTAGCTTTCCTAAATCATGCTACAAAAAACATAATACCCTTGAATCGTTATTCATTGGAGTAAAGAAGTATGACCAATAGTTGGGATGGTGGTGATAAGCTTCCCCAACTTGAGCATGTATAAAATGGTAGTTTTACTAACTCCTTCAAGCCCTACTAAAAATAAGAATGTACAAAGAATGTTTGAGTTTGCATATGTATTTCAGAACCTGTCACATGGACTGCCACAAGGCTAGTTGCACTTTTATTCGAGTACTAACAAAATTGAAAAATGGTTACAAATTTCACTTCAATCCCCAACTGTTGTCATTCTTGACTTCACATAATTAATACAATAATCAACTACTATACCTTTTTTTGTTATAGCGAGTTCCATTCCTCTAACCAGGTGGAAGTTCATTACAAGATTAAGTATTGGATATCACTTACATGAGAAGGGGGCCCTTTTATGTTTTAAGAGCCGCTAAGGCTCTCTCAAATACTTGAAACCCTAACCTTACATGGTCAAAAGGAATTTTCTTACAGACTTCAATGCTTGTGTACAATAATTTTATTGCACTTTATAAAGTCAGCTTCATCAAGCTCAATTGGAAGTTGAGCAGGAATTTCACATTAAGAAGAGGTAAAAACAATATTAGAGGGCTGACCACAAAGATATGTTCCCATCAACCACAAATATAACTAAATAAATTCAGTTGATTATTAGTATAGTTTGAGTCTATTTGCAAGGGGTGTGTGTGTATGTGTGAGAGAAAGGGGGCAGAGAGGAGGAGACTCTCTTTTGTGATTGTAAAGATGAAACAAGACCCAATAAAAAGAACCTGACCTCCACAGATAAAGAGCCAACTTTTGTGAGTGTCATATTAGTATAGTTTAGGAATTTTACAAGAAATAATTCTCACTGACACGAGTAGCTTTCCTAAATCATGCTAACAAAAAACATAATACCCTTGAATCGTTAGTCATTGGAGTAAAGAAGTAAGACCAATAGTTGGGCATGGTGGTGATAAGCTTCCCCAACTTGAGCATGTATAAAATGGTAGTTTTACTAACTCCTTCAAGCCCTACTAAAAATAAGAATGTACAAAGAATGTTTGAGTTTGCATATGTATTTCAGAACCTGTCACATGGACTGCCACAAGGCTAGTTGCACTTTTATTCGAGTACTAACAAAATTGAAAAATGGTTACAAATTTCACTTCAATCCCCAACTGTTGTCATTCTTGACTTCACATAATTAATACAATAATCAATTATTATACCTTTTTTGTTATATCAGTTCAATTCTCCAACCAGGTGGAAGCTCATCACAAGATTAATACTCGACCTATATTTATGCTTTTCCATGTCAACATGACCTAGGATCATTCAAGCAAAGAATTTAAAGAGAACACAAACCCAATAAGCATATTATTCTTGTCATTTATCTATAATTATATATACTACAATTAAGTTTATCTTGGGTTGAACTACACACGATGTTCTTCGTCCAATGTAGCATAAATTATATCAACGCGATCTTGTTTGATGTCATTTGATCCAACTATTTTTCTTGGAACCTTATACAATTAGAGCAAGCAATAACATAACAATGTACTACTAGTAGTATCAAAAGTGGATTGGTTTAGCTTTGACGAAAACATTCCTCTTGGGCAAGTGGAAAAGGAACAAAATTGCCAAAAGTCGATTTTTCCCCTTCAAACACAAATTCAAGAACACTTTAATTTTTTTTAAGGATTCTGAGTGGACTGAATTAATATGAATAAAATCTAGGTTGTTAAAGGAAATATTGGAAAAAATATCATTTTACTTTCATTGACTAAGTAAAAGAGTAGCTTGAGTGCAAAGTTGAAACAACAGATAGGGAGGTCAGGATGATATTATACCACCCTGATAAAAAGGGTCATCATCCTCACCTAACAATATCATGTTGACTTACTATTTAGGAATGATGAATTCCTGCAAAGAAAAATACATAGCCAAAGAATTTGAAAAAACAAAAAAGAAATGTTGTCAATACCTTCTACCAACTCTAAGCACCATCTATATTTCTAATAAGAGAAACATGGAAGCAAGACAAAAGTCTCTTTTCTAGAATACATCATAGAACATACATGAGTTTGACCAACAGGAAGAGTTTTCATGAATTGATCCATAGGGATCCAAAATAACTCCACTTCATCAAAGTCAGTCAACACAGTGAAAGATAAGAAATAAACAGAGGTTCTGTCTTTTAAGTAACAAGAATGCCACCTTGTGTAGGGCCACAGTTACAGAACCGCTGCCCAGTAGGGCCGCGGTCCTAGGACCACTAGTCTGTATAGGGCGGTGGTCCTGGCCATTACAGACAAAAAAAAAAATTAAACAAATAACCTCTGAATTTGAAAGGGTGTTCATTTCTCTTCTCCTTCATGACCTTTCCCCATTCTCCAGTGCACGTGAGGACATGAGAAAGGCTATAAATACATAATTATAGAAGGGTAGAAGATCATCGAAGCATGAAAGCAAGTGAGCAAGAAATTCTTAGTGCTGGAATTGTATTTTGTAGAAGAAAGGAGTGTGAGACAAAGCAAACAAGTAATTGAGAGGAAGTGCAAGGATATTATCTACTTCTCTTTCATGCTTATTGTAAATTATGTACTTATTGATTTGAATTGGCCAATAGAAGTGGGAAGAAAGAGAAATTTCCCTTCCTGACTAGTTTTTCCTCCTTTGGGGGGTTTTTCAGGATAAAATTGTTGGTGTTTTGTGAGCTTATATTTTTTCCTTTACTACCATTGTTGATTCTAAGCACAATAATAATTCATTCACTAGCTATCTCTGTTATTTTCTATTAAAAAGTAAACATCAGCGATTAATTGTGGTTTGTGAATAATTCCAAAGTTGAAGAGTTTACTAGACCATTTTGGTATCAGAGCCAACAAGTATCCAGAACTATGGTATTCGTTCTTGAATTTGTATGACAGTGACAAGATCTAAAGGCAAAGAAGCTTTACCTTGCGATCTAGAAATTTCTACAAAGAAGTGGAAGCAAAGAATTCAGGGACAAATGGAGGAAGAGAACTTGGTCTGTAGAATCAAGATGTTGGAGACCATGATGGATAAGATGTTTAGAAGGCAAGAGGAGCTTGCATATTTCTAAAAGACAACTTCCGTCAAGCAAGAATCCATGGACTCAGTGGTTCGAGGCTTAGCTGAAAATTTTGGTATAGGCAAGAGCCGCCATGAGGAAGATTATGGGGAAGAGCATGAAGAAGAGACTTATAACACAAGAGAAAAGGTAAAATCTGAACATGCTCCTTTTAAAGTTGAGACTAAAGTTGAAATCAAAAGCTTTGAAGGACAAGTAAATGCAGAGTTACTTGATAAATGGTTGAAACAATTAGAAGTCTATTTTATTTCCATAATGTCACTGAGGCACAAAGGATCACCTTTGCACATCTCAAAATAGAGGGACATGCTCTAGTTATGTGGGAAACTCATCTAATTACTTGTGAAAAGAAGAAGCGTCCTATTGTGAAGTCTTGGCAAGAATTTAAGGAATTACTTAGAGCTAACTTCTATCCTATTGGCCATAAAACTAACCAAATGATTAAATGGCATTATTTTAGACAAGGCAGTGGTCAAAGTGTGCAGGACTATACTATGGAGTTTTAGAGGCAAGCCATGTTGCTAAACATGGATTTGGAGGATGAGGATATTCTGATCAAGTACTTAGGAGGACTTCACACTCACCTTCGAAGAAAATTCATCTGCACAAAGCCCCAGGACCTCAATGAAGCATGTGTTCAGGCATACTACATAGATGATGAGAAAAATCAAGGAGAAGCAGATCCGAGGGTAAAACAGTCAACAAATCAGCAAAAAAAGGATTATGGGAAAACAAGTAACAAGGGTAAGTGGAAAGGAAAAGGTAAACAAGCTGCCACTACTTAAAATACTTGTAAAGATCCCAAGAATTTTTGCAAGAATTGTGATATCAATGGTCATACTAACGTTACATGTTGGAAGTTGCATCCGGATTTACATCCAAAGAAGCGAACCAAAGACTCCAAGAAGTCCATGACAGTTGTAAAGACAAAAGGGGAGGTGGAAATCAAAGATGACTCTGATGTAGATGAAAGGCTTGGATGCATGGCTGCCAAAGAAGAGATGAGTAAATTGTTCCAGATCAAAATCCAGATCAAGAGAACTAAGGTAAATGCTTTGGTTGATACCGGTTCTCAATCTAACTTGATTTCTGAGGTAGTTGTAAATAAGCATGGTCTAGATACTTATGAGCATCCACACCCTTATCCTTTGGGTTGGGTGAAGAAGGGTGTTGAAATTCAGGTAACAAGAAGATGTAAGGTCAAGTTTGGGATAAATTCCCAATATATAGATGTTTTTGAAGCTGACATTATTCCACTTGATGCTTTTGATGTTGTATTCAGGAGTCGTTATTTGTATGTTAGGGATGCTATATTTATGAGAAGGGAAAAATCGTACAGATGGGTCAAGGATGGGATCAACTACAACATCCGAGCACACCAGCGTAAGACACGGGTTACTATGGTAAGTGCTAACCAAGAAAAATGACTTATTCAAGAAAATCATAATCAGTTTTGTTTACTTTTGTTAAAGGATAAACAAGATGGGGTAGAAGTTTCAGAGATTTCTAACCAAGGAAAACAAGATTTGGATAGTATTATTCAGTATTTTCAGGAAGTATTTCAGGCTCCTAGTGGGTTACCACCAAAACGGGAAGTAGAGCATGAGATTCAGCTATTGTCAGAGTCACCTCTATCGAACATCAGGTTGTATAGGCAATCCTCGCTTGAGAGTACTGAAGTAAAGAAACAACTCTAGGAACTAATAGACCAAGGGGTGATATGTTCGAGCACCTCACCGTGTGGTTCACCTATTGTGATGGTGCCAAAGAAGGATGGTTCTTGGAGAATGTGCATCGACTACCGCACTTTGAAAAAGATCACCATAAAGAATAGATATCCACTTCCCTGCATAGATGATCTCTTGGACCAGCTTCAGCATGCAAAAATTTTCATGAAGTTGGATCTCAAGTCAGGTTATCACCAAGTCAGAATGAAGGAGGAGGATATATGGAAGACTACCTTCAAGACGAAACAAGGTTTGTATGAATGGTTAGTACTTCCTTTTGGATTATGCAATGCACCCGCTACATTTATGAGATTGATGAATGATGTATTGCGGGATTTCATAGATTCATGTGTCATTGTATATCTAGATGATATCTTGATTTTTAGTGCCACATGGGAAGAACATTTAACTCATTTGTAGTAAGTCTTGCAAGTTCTTAGGGAGAAACAACTACTTTGTAATATGAAGAAATGTGAATTTTCCAAACAATCACTTGTCTATCTTGGGCACGTGGTGGGAGGAGGAGAGCTACGAGTGGATCCAAAGAAGGTGGAAGCCATCAATAATTGGCCAACACCAACAGGAGCCATAGAGACTAGGATTTTTGTGAGAGCAATATAGTACATGTGGAAATTCATTTCAGGTTTCTCGGCGATTGCAGCACCTCTACACATAAGTGGTCGTAAAGAGTAAGGGTTTTGAATAGGGTAAGGAACAAGAAAAATCCTTTGAGTTATTGAAATACAAGATTAGTCATGCTCCAGTACTTTCTCTTCCTAATTTGCAGCAGCCTTTTGAAGTAGAGATAAATGCCAGTGATTATGTTATAGGAGCAGTGTTGCTTCAAGGATGTAAACCTGTATGCTATCATTCTGAAACTTTCACTTCAGCAGTTCAAGGATATTCAGTATATGATAAAGAAATGTATGCACTAGTTCAGGCAATTAAAAAATGGAAACATTATTTGTTGGGTAAAGAAACTATTATGCACATTGACCACAAACCTCTCTAGTATTTGCAAGCACAGTCTAAATTACAGTAGGCAAGGCACTACAAATGGATGGGGTTCCTTCAACAGTTCCATCTGGTGATTAAATACAAGAAGGGTAGTACAAAATTGGTGGCATACATGTTGTCTAGGCCACCCATGTAGGAGAATTTTTCTTGTTTGGCCACTAGCTCTCAGATCGAGCCCTTTATGAAGGAAGCTTACAGAGAGGCATATGCCTAGGAAAAAGACTCTGGGGTGACAGTTCAGCAATTGCAGTCCCAAGGGGCTGAAATGACAGGGATTGAAGATTGTTATCTCAAAGATGGGCTGCTCTACCGATGGGGGAAGATTTGCGTGCCAAAAGAAGATTGAATTCTATTGATGAGGGAAGCACATACCTTGAAAGTAGTGGGACATTTCTGTGTCGGTAAGACCCTATCCCACTTGCAAAGGTACGTGTATTGCCCCAATATACAAGAAGAAGTATCAAAATTTATACGGGGATGTAAACTTTGTTGTACTAGCAAGCCTAAGACTAGGAAGGAAGGTTTGTATATGTCGTTTCCAGTACCTACTCATCCATGGGAGGACATTTCTATGGATTTTGTAGGAGGATTACCTATGTCTAAACATGGCCATGACTATCTCTATGTTGATGTTGATAGAATTAGTAAAATGTGTATTCTTATGGCATGTAAAAGACAACAAAAGCACATGAGGCAGAAAATATTTTCTTTGCTAATGTATGGTGACATGGATTCCAGGTTCTTGGGGAAGTTTTGGACTACTTTGTGGGACAAGATGGATACCAGGTTACAGAGGAGCACAGCTTTCCATCTACAAACAGATGAACAAACAGAGGTTGTAAACAGGACTTTGGTACAATTGATCAGAGGGTATAATAGCAAATACCCAAGGACTTGGGATGAGTCCTTAGCCTACATTCAACATTCCTATAACCGGGCAGTACACACATCCACTATGAAGTCACCATTCGAAGCATGTTTGGGATATCTACCTACAAATCCACTGGAAAGCAAGACGAGGAGACACGAGACACATAGGTGACTCGAGGAAACAAATTTATTGAGATGATCCAGAAAATCCATCTCAAAGTCAAAGAACAGCTAGAGAAATCTCAAGCCAAGTACAAAGCTAGGCACAATCAGCATAGGAGGGAACATAAGCTTCATGTTGGAGATAAATTTTGGCTTTACTTGAGCAAGGAGAGACTACAAGGTCAAGCACAAAAGCTCCAACCACTATGATATGGACCCTTCACCATATTGGAGCAGGGTTGAGAAAAAAAAATTGACTTGATTTTCCATCATTTATGAGGATGTACTCTGTAGTAAACTATGAGAACTTGCACCTATATGATCCATCCATGTTAGATGAAGATGAAGAACTACAGTTGCTACCCTCCATTGAAGATTGTGTCTTGGACTCACAAGGTGAATTAGAGGAGGATGTAGTGCTGCAGCAGAAGGTTGGAGAGACTAGAAGAGGTCCGAAGGAATCTTGGCAGATTGGACTGAAAGGAAAGATGCCAAAGCAATCCCGGTGGTACTCGAAGGAGCAAATGAGGGAATTATTTCCTCATCTACTCCCCCACTAAGCTTTTTTGGAACCAAAAACCTCCTAAGAAGGGGAGGTGTGATCCACAGGGATCCAAAATAACTCCACTTCATCAAAGTCAGTTACAACAGTGAAAGATAAGCAATAAACGAAGGTTCTATCTTTTAAGTAATAGAACCGCCACCCTGTGTAAGACCGCGGTTATAGAACTGCCGCCAACAAGGCCGCAGTCCCAGGACTATTGGTCTCCATAGGGCGGTGGTCCTGGTCATTACAGATAGAATTTTTTTTTTGAAATGAATAGCCTCTAAATTTGAAAGGGTGTTCATTTCTCTTATCCTTCATGACCTTTCCCCATTCTCCAGTGCACGAGAGGACATAAGAAAGGCTATAAATACATGATTATAGAAGTGTAGAAGATCATCGAAGCATGAAAGCAAGTGAGCAAGAAATTCTTAGTGCTGGAATTGTATTTTGTAGAAGAAAGGAGTGTGAGACAGAGAAAGCAAGTAATTGAGAGGAAGTGCAAGGATATTATCTACTTCTCTTTCATACTTATTGTAAATTATGTACTTATTGATTTGAATTGGCCAATAGAAGTGGGAAGAAAGATAAATTGCCCTTCCTAACTAGTTTTTCCTCCTTTGGGGGTTTTTCCAGGATAAAATTGTTGGTGTTTTGTGAGCTTATATTCTTTCCTTTATTACCATTGTTGATTCTAAGCACAATAATAATTCATTCACTAGCTATCTTTGTTATTTTCTATTAGAAAGTAAACAACAATGATTAATTGTGGTTTGTGAATAATTCCAAAGTTGAAGAGTTTACAGATCATAAATAAACTACAAATCACATCCTTGTCCGATTTAAATTAGAAATCAAAATATTATGCCTAGATTTCTTCATAAAGTAACTTCCTTAGTCATGGCTAATCAACACACAAAAAGACAAACAATAATACAATATCAATTATTACAAATGGTAAAGTGACTCTAAAACAACAGTCTTTATGCATTTATGTTGCCCTCGGCTTGATCAAAATGGAAACCCTAAAAGATCTGGAATGAGAGAGATCGGATAATAAATTTATGTGATATATCAAGGGTTAGTTCCTTCAATATGAAAGGCTAGATGAATAAAAGAAATTAAATTATCAGAGCTATGTAATATATCGGGGGATGGCTAGATATCAATTGCCACAGTTCAAACTTAGAAAACCATTGAGCAAAAAAAAAATCTTGAGTTCAATGAATGTGTTATATGTACTTGTTTCCTCTCCCTCTCCCTCTCCCCTCTCTCTATGGTAGTGGAGAAAAGAACCAAATATTTCCATTGTACTTTATAGTTGTAAATATGGTGCAAAAGTAGTGAATTAAATGTTTCTTGAATTAATTTAGATGCAACAACTAGTCCATAAAGTTCAAGTCATTGGAAGCAATACCCAAAGTGTATGAACATCTAAAGTGTGTGTGAATCATAAGATATGTAGCCTTAGAAAAAAAATAAGAAACATATTCTTTCCCGACAGAGTCAAGACTGTTGAGTTATGGAGCTTAATTTCTTCACATTAGCATGTTTTAAAAACTTGCTAGAATACACAGTAACCGGTGTCGTTCGGTTAACTAGTGTCAGTCACCTAGGGACCTGTATCGGTCAAGGCAAGGAGAAGTTGACATCAGTTAGGGTAACCAAGATCGGTTTTCTATGCATGAATGTTTGTATTTAACTCACAGTAATTTGATCTAATGGTTCTAATTTCATAATTGAAGTGCCCTAAGTCGGTATATGTATAAAGGCATGAGAATTAGGGTTAGAAGGTGGTGAATTGAATTTTTTGAATGTAATTTTCCTTGGAGAGAAAGAAAGAGTAGCTGGTAAGGAGAAAGCATTGTACATCCTGTGAGGTGTGGAAGCTCATAGATCTTCATTGTATTTCCTCTGTAAAGGAATGGATAATAATATTGATTTTTTATTGGTGGACATAGCCCACACTAGGTGAACCACATTATATCTTGTGTTATCTTTCTCTTGTTTATTTTATCTTCTGGTTAAATTCTGTGTTTGTTTCTGGTATACTTTAATTGATTATATATTTTTACAACATTGGTTTATGATGTAACCCCAACAACTAGTATCCGAGTTTTGTTTAGAGGTTTTTTTTGTTGATAGGATTTACTCTTAGAGGGTTTTTTGATTGAGAGGGAGCACAAAAATGACAGAAGATAGAAAATATAGAGTAGAGAAATTTGATGGCCATAATTATCAATTATGGAAGATGCAAGTGGAAGATTATATGAATTAGAGAGATTTATATTAACCGTTGGATAAAAAGGCAAGGCCTACAAAGACAACTGGTGAAGAATGGAATATTCTTGACAGAAAGGATTTGGGATCTATAAGATTAATCCTAGCAACATCTATAGCTTTGAATATAATAGAAGTAGCAACCATGGTAGAGTTAATGAAAGCTTTAGCAAACTTATATGAAAAACCAAGTGCATCGAATAAATTTTAATTGATGAAGAAATTATTTAATTCTAAAATGAAAGGAGGAACTGTGTTAAATCATTTGAATGATTTATGTTCTATTGTTAATCAATTAAAATTGGTTAATATTATGTTTGATGATGAAGTGAAAGAACTATCATTCTTGTGCTCTTTGGTAGATAGTTGGGATAATTTGGTAATGGTTGCTAGTAATACAACATCTGCTTCTAATATTTTAAAGTTTGATGATGTGGTTAATATAATCTTGAATGAAGAAATACGCAGGAAAAGTACAGGAGAATCATCATCTAGGAATGCTTTGAATGTGGAAATTTGGGGAATATCTAAAGAGAAATCCAAGAGTAAAAAGAATGGTAAAAAAAAGTATGGTAGATATAGATCCAAAGTCAGAGATATAATCTGGTGGAATTGTGGAAAGAGAGGAAATGCAAAGAAGGATTGTTGGTTCAAGGAAAACAAAGAGAATATACCAGACAAAGGTAAAGAAAAAGGTAAAGAGGCAAACATTGCAAGCAAGGTAATGCAAGATGCTCTTATTATCTCCTCAGATAATAAAGTAGAATCATGGGTTTTAGATTCTGGAGATTCTTTCCATGCTACCCTTAATAAGGGTTATTTTATAAATTATGTTCAGGGTAATTTTGGACATGTTTATTTAGGAGATGATGAACCATGAATGATTAATGGAAAAGATGATGTTCATCTTAAATTGTAGAATGGAAATACATGGGTATTGAAAGATGTGAGGCATGTGTCAAGCCTCAAGATAAATCTAATTTCTGTAGGGCAATTAGGAGAATTTGGATGTATGGTTACATTCACAGCCGATTCTTGGAAAGTTTCCAAGGGAGCCCTTGTTGTAGCAAGAGGCAAGAAGGTAGGAACATTGTATTTGTCTACATGTGTTATTGATTCCTTTTATGTGCTATCTACTTCAGATTCAGATGTAAGCATGTGGTATTATCAGCTATGCCATATGATTGAAAAAGGAATGCAAGTCTTAAAGGAAAAGGGTAAGTTATCAGATTTAAAACATGTAGATCTTGAATTTTGTGAGGATTGTATATTTGGAAAGCAGAACAAATTGAGATTTCTTAAGGTTGGGGCAACAAAGAAGGTGCAAAAATTAGAGCATGTTCATTTAGATGTATGGGGACTAACTCAAGTTGCTTCTCTTGGAGGATCCCAATATTATGTGACTTTCATTGATGATGCCACAAAAAAGGTATGGGTTTATTTTATTAAGCAGAAATTTGATGTTTTTGAGATTTTAAAAGATGCAAATCCCTTGTGGAAAATGAAACAAATTTAAAGTTAAAGTGCCTTGGATCTAACAATATGCGACCAATGTTGGTCACTATCAGAGATTGACATGAATGTGCAACAGGCACAGAGTGAGCCCCAGGCACCCCAAATCTCAGTGAGAAGGTCACAAAGGGTAAGTAGACCTCTAGAAATATTTACTCCTTCATTATATTATTTATTATTGACTAATAATGATGAACCTAAGTGTTTTGAAGAAGCAATGCAGCAGGATACCCACTTGCAGTGGGAGTATGGCATGGATGAGGAGATGGACTTCTTGAAAAATAATCAGACATGGTATTTAGTCCAGTTGTCAACATGTAAGAGGACATTGCAAAACAAGTGGGTTTACAAGATTAAGGAGGAAGAGGGTGGAAAGAAGTTATAAAAAGAAAGGTCGTGGTAAAAGGATTTGCACATAAAGCAGGTATTGAATTTGGTGAAATATTTTCTTCTATTGTTAAAATGAATTCCATCCATATTGTTCTTAGTATGGTTACAGTAGAAGATTTTCATTTAGAACAGCTTGATGTTAAGATGACTTTCCTTCATGTTGATTTGGAGGAAGAGATCTACATGAATTAGCCACTTGGTTATGAGCTCAAGGGTAAGGAAAAACTTGTGTGCAAGTTGCAAAAGAGCTTGTATGGGCTCGAGCAAGCTCCAAGACAATTGTATATGAGGTTTTATAGTTTCGTGCATGAGTATAGTTATATGAGATGTGAATCTCACCATTGTGTTTATTTCAAGAAGCTTGAAAATGGGAGCTATATTATTTTGTTATTGTATGTGGATGATATGCTTATTGCAGGATCTAGTATGCAAGACATTAGTGAGCTTAAAGAAAATTTAGCTCACACTTTTACAATGAAGGATTTGGGAGCTACAAAGAAAATCCTTGCAATGTAAATTCATATAGATAGGAAAAAAAGAAATAGTATTTTTCTCAGGAGAATTATATCAATAAGGTGTTCCAGGAAATATTTAAAATGTAGGATGCAAAACCTATAAGTACACCTATGGTTAGACACTTCAAATTGAGCAAAGATCAGTTTCCTACATCACATGAGGAGGTCGAGTACATGGCACAGGTTCTATATGATTCAATAGTTAGAAGTCTTATGTATGTTATAGATTGTACCAGACCAAACATTCCACATGAACTGGGAGTTGTGAGAAGATTTATGGTCAATCTAGGTAAAGAACATTAGAAACTAGTCCAATGGATTCTCAGGTATTTGAGAGGGACATCCTGCATGCAGTTATGCTATGGAGGGTCAGATAATTTTTTATGTGGCTATGTTGATTTGGTTATGGATGGAGATTTGGATGGTAGGAGAAATACCACTTGATATATATTCATAGTAGGTGGGATGAAAATTAGTTTGATTTCTAGATTGCATAAGGTTGTGGCCTTGTCTGCTATAGGGGTCAAGTATGTTGTAGCTACAGAGGCTAGCAAAGAGGTGATATGCATGAGTAGGTTCATGGAAGAGTTGGGAAAGGAGAAAGAGGATTGCAAGTTGTAAAGTGATAGTCAAAGTTTGATTCATCTAGAAAATAATTCAATGTTTAATTCAAGAATGAAACACATTCAGTTGAGATATCACTTCATACAACAGGTGATGGAGGATGGGCAGCTGAATTTGAAGAAAATTCATACAAATAAGAATCCTTTAGATATGCTAATGAAGTCGTTGGCAAAGGAGAAGTTGGAGATTCACTTCACTTCTGTTGGTATTCAATTTTGAGACTTGAAGAGAGAGAAATGGGCCAAGGAAAATGATTCAAGGATGGAGCTATAAGTGTAGTGCAACAGTTTATCTCAAGTGGGAGATTGTTGATATGTGGAGCTTAATTGCTTCACATTAGCATGCTTTACAAACTTGTTGGAATACATAATAACCGACGTTAGTCATCTGACCGGCGTCAATCACCTAGGGACTGGTATCGGTCAAGGAAAGGAGGAGCCGACATCGGTTAGGGTAACTAGATTCGATTGCCTATACATGAATGTTTATATTTAACTCACGAGAATCAGATCTAATATTTTTTGTAAAGTTGATCTAATGGTTGTGATTGCATAGTTGAAGTTCCCTGAGTTGGTATATGTATAAAGGCATGAAAATTAGGGTTAGAAGGTGGTGAATTGCATTTGTTGAATGTAAGTTTCCTTGGAGAGCAAGAAATAGTAGTTGGTAAAGAGAAAGCATTGTACATCTTGTGAGGTGTGGAAGATCATAGATCTTCATTGTATTTCCTCTGTAAAGCACTGGATAATAAGATAGGTCATTTCTTGGTGGACGTAGCCCATAGTGGGTGAACCACGTTATATCTAGTGTTATCTTTCTCCTATTTATTTTATCTTCTGGTTAAATTATGTGTTTCTTGTTGGTATGCTTTAATTGATTATAGATTTCTACAACATTGGTTTATTGTTTAACCCCAACAAAGACAATTGAAATAGTAATATCTCATGGAAACGGAATGACCACACTGGGAAAATAGTTCATAACCTTAAAAAATTCTACCAAGAGTGTTTTTTAACATTCCTATTGTTTTTTAGTTATAGAAAATAAAAGAGTACCAGTTGGTCAACCCTTAAATATAAGAGGATGAAAAGACGTTTACAAGATCCAAATCTACTTATGAAATGAATTCGTGGGAAAATTTTCTAGTCATGTAATTAAACAAACAATTTTTTTTGGTATTTCATCTTTGTTATCTTACTAAAAAATCATTCACAAATACAAAGTGTACAAGATTTCCACACTCACAAATCATATATGACACACAAGATCTGCACTCACAAATAAAGGCTAAAACTGTTGATATAGAAGTTGCATAACTAAATACCTTCAACTACTTATTAATACAATTCATTCTATTTGCAAGGTGTGTGTGTGTGTGCGCGCACGCGCGCGCATGAGAGAGAGGGGGGCAGAGAGGATGAGGCTCTCTTTTGTGTTTTTAATATGCAGATGGTAAGCACAAAGGTTACTTCTAAAAACAACAATATTCTGCATAGCTCAAAAAGGGTTTCTCTCATCCTACGTTAACCAAATTTTTCATAATGGTCTGACCAAACTTTCAATTAGGATATCATCTAATATGGTTGGAGGTTTAAAAAAATTTGAGAAAAGTGAATCAGAGGTGTCTAGATAGCAAGGATTATATAGAACTATACTCTAACTTTGTCAAAGGTTTAGATAGAAGAGAAAATGTGTTGATGACTTAAATGACACACTAAATGTAAGGGGGTTAAGAGGATAGAGGAGTTTTATAGGCCTAAAGAACAAATTTAAACAACTGGTTATAAATTAAACTTCGATGCCCAACTACTACCATTCTTGACTTCACAAAATTAATTCAATAATCAATAAAATTAACATGACCTGGGATCATGTAAGCAAATCATTTAAAGATAACACAAACCCAATAATCATATTATACTTATCATTTATCTATAATTATATCTACAATTAAAATCTGCATGTATGATGACATAGTGAGAACCACAGAAAATCTAAACAAGAAATATATAATTGGCTATGGTGCTATAGGCATTGTTTATAAATGTATTCTAAAGAAGTGTAAGCCAATTGCTATAAAGAGACTGTACAGTCACTACTCAAAAAGCTTGCGTGAATTTGAAATTGAGTTGGAACAGAATAGGAGGGTGTTGGAAAATGTTGCGTAGTTTGGCTTTAAAATTGTCAATTGCATGTTGTGTAGATAGAGAGCAGATCGATTTAAGGCCTTTTCAATAGATCCATTTTGGGTATATGCCCTGCTACCATGGCATTACTTGTAAGGGCATTTGGTCAGACATTCTTTGAAAATCCCTAAAGCAAGTTGCCAGTGCCTGCTTTTAAGCAAGTTCCTAGTATCTAAACAAAGTGACCCTTAGTAATAATTACAGGAGGTATTTGGATGAATATGTTGATGGTAAGCACATAGATGTTACAGGGAGCATTCGCAATCATGATCGATATATAATCCGCATTTAGCATGCGAGTGTTAAAAAGGAAACAACTAAAAACAACAAAACTGTGAAAAAAGTAAAAACATCAAAATACTCGTCAAATTTAATCATGTGGAAAAAAATGTCAAAACAATCATTAAATTTAGGCTAGTTAAATTCAAATTAAATGTTTAAAATGAATTTTTAATGTTCATTCTCTTATACTCACAACGTATGATATATTTTATAATTTATTTTTGCTTTAATCATGTCCCTATAAGTTGAGGTGGCTTTCTACATGAACTGTATCTAAACTCCTTATCTCCGAGCTTATGATTTCAAACTGTTATTATTATCTTGTCACAAAAAAATGATTTTCGTGTACTAGAATACAACTATCATTTACCCTACAATTTGTATACGATTGGTGTAATTTTATTAAATATATTGTCATTATCAACTAATATGCCTATGAAAGTAGGCATGTATGCAAGCAAGGTGTTGGCTATTCTTTTTATGTGTATCCCTCACGAATGTATGTCATGCATACATGGAAAATCAATTAAAAAGTCAAACAAATATTTCAACTTAAATAAATTTGATGGGAAACAATTATTTTTATATAGGGGAGAGGCACCGGTTGTGGTGCAGGGTCCAATAATGGAGATAGTGGGTGATAAGACATTCACCTTTTTAAAAACCTATATAGAATGATATATGAATTTAATACAACCTGACTGTATTGTATTGTATTATTATTATATAAACATGGAAGCGTGTTATGTTGAATAAGAAAGTTTTAAAATTAGTCAATATTCTCTTATTCATTGATAGAACTTAAAATATACATTAATTTATAAACAAGTGTACAAATATCAAGTCTATGCAGTCAACTATTCATTAAGTAATATTTTCATTTTATGTACATCATATCTATTACAGTCACTTCAACAAGTCATTTCTGAAGACTTTCTAAACCAGATCTCAAATAATATGCACTATTTTTTATATAAGAGTCTTTAATCCCTAGTAACCACCTGCATAACAATAAATGAAATTATGGTCAGGCTCACCTTTCATAGTGTTTAAAAACTCAGTACCATATGAACAATAAATTGTGTAACCATCTACATAAAATAATAAAAATAACCAATTAATCTCAACCATTCGATTGAACTATCATATTGAATCCATGTCAACTAACATAAACCAATCAGAATTTAGGATGATAGAATAAAAGCTGAAGGAACAATTACAATTCCAATTGTTCCTGTAGTTTTCATCTCTCAAATTTGAAGAAGTGAGGAGCAGTGCAGTTCAGGTAAGACACTTATGAAATACAAACTATTTCAGAATTCAAGCCCTCTATTCATTTTTTCAGTGTTGTATATGTCAGTAGAGTTGTATAGTTCAACATTGTATTATGCTAAGTAATAACTATACATTAGAATGAGATATATAAGAAAAATAAACAACATTGTAAATTCTGAAGTTCATATTATGCTAAGTAAATTCTGAAATACAGTATACAACACAACTGAAATGTACAACACTACTAGAATATACAACACTGTTGGAATATAAGCACATCAGTGTTCTATAGTCCAACAATGTTGTATATTGCATTTATGAATTCACTATATTGTTCATTTTTTCCATATATCTCATTCTCTAGTGTATAGTCATCACTGCTATATTAGCATAAGTTTAATTGTATACATAAAAAGTTGGAAAGTATTCTAATTACATGTGCAAAATTTATATTGAAAACATAACTTTAAATTGAAACAATGTTGTGTATTCCATCGGTATTGTATATGCCAGTAGAGTTATATAGTCCAGCAGTGTATTATGATAAGTAATGACTATACATTAGAATATAGGAAAAATGAACAATATAGTAAATTCTGAAGTTCATATTATGCTAAGTAAATTCTGAAATACAATATGCAACACAGCTGGAACATACAACACTACTGGAATATACAACTCTATTGGAATATGAGTACATCAGTGTTCTATAGTCCAGAAGTGTTGTTTATTGCATTTCTGAATTCACTATATTGTTCATTTTTTCCATATATCTCATTCTCTAGTTGGAAAGTATTTTTTCCAATCATCACTGTTATATTAGCATAAGTTTAATTGTATACATATAAATTTCGAAAGTATTCTGATCACATGTGAAAATTTTATATTGAAAACATAACTTTAAAAACTACACAGGAAGAGTCCAACGAATACACTAGAGAATGGTATATCAGGAAAAAATGAACAATATAGTGAATTCTAGAAATGCAATATACAACATTGCTGGACTATACACCATTGTTGTGCTCATTTAGTCAAATATACGTTGTCTATCCAAGCACTTTCTCTATTCAACATATTCCATACAAGTTTCATTGTCATAATAAAAACTACAAGTCAATTAATTGGTAAAAATGAAAAAGAATCATTCATATTCCAGCAGTGTTGTATATAAATAAAAAAATATTGTTGTTTCATATCTTGTTTCGTAAAGATAATTTTTCATATATTTATAGTTTCTTTTCCAACAATCATCTTTCCTTCAACAATTAGAATTGAGTTGATAACCATGTACTTCTATTTTGTATTTCATGTTGTGAATCAGGTATTTCATTTAAACCATGAGAAAAGGTGCTATTGCTAGAAGATCAAGGAGGCCCAAAGTGAGAGGTGTACAATTATCACATAATGTAAGTGATGAAGAGGATAATTTAGCACCAACTGGTAATGAACCAAGAATGTAGAAACCCACCCATTGTCTCAGTTCAAAGAACATCTGCAACAAAGAAGCTTAGTGTCATCCGAGGTTGGACAAAAGAAGATATGGAAAAGGTGATAGATAATGTTGATTTTAATGCGTTCTCAGTTAGAGCAGCAGCAAAGAAGTATTCCATTCCACCCACATCATTACAGTATTGGCTAAATGATCTCACCCACACAAAGAAGAGGGGTCCTCCAATAGTTCTAACTGAAGAAGAAAGAGGAGGAAATTGTTGAATGGTGCAAAGAAATGGCTGATATGGGTCATGGCTTGGAGTTAATTTAGCTAAAGGAAAATGTTTCTCAGATTTGTGAAACAAGACAAAACCCCTTTAGAGATGGGTTTCCTGGTAAATCATGGTGGGATGGATTCAGAAAATGCCATCCATACCTTGCAATCTGAACCACTGAGGGACTTGACAGGGATAGAGCTTTAGATTTGCGCTCTACAATAGTAACCAAATTTTATGATAATTTGACCAAATGCTATGGAACCTATTCATACGGTGCTCATAAAATCTAAAATTGTGATGAGACTGGTTTACAGGATGAGAGAAATTGTGGAGTGCATGTAATTGCTAAGAGGGGCAGTCGAAATGTCCCAAAGGTAATACCAAAGAGCAAGGACTAGATCACTATAATGTGTTGTGTCAATGAAGTAGGTTTTTCAATCCCATGATTTTATTTGTTCAAAGGAAAGAGAATGGTAAAGAATTACATTAAAAATTGTGAACTTGGAGCATGTATGGTTGCACATCCAAATGCATGGATGAAAAATGAATTGTTTTTAAATTGGCTATGTCATTTTGCACATTTAGTACTAGGAGGTGTTTCTCCAAATAATAGACACCTATTGATATTTGATGGCCATGGTAGCCATGTAGCATTACAAACTGTTGAGGAGGCAAACACATTGGGCATTGATTTGATAACATGACCAACACATACTAGTCATAAGTTGTAACCTCTTAACGTGAGTGTGTTCAGCCCTTTCAAGACATATTTTAGAGCTAAGAGGTCCAAATGGATGGCAGAGAACAAATGTGCAAATGTGAAAAGGAATGACATTGCTAAGCTTGCAAGTAGAGGCTTAAAAAAGGCACTAACACCATCTAACATAATTGTAAGTTTCAAAAGAATTGGTATTTGGCCATTAAATTATAATGCTCTCCTAACTAACATGGCATGCAGCCAGGCATTTGACATGCAAGGTGAGGAAGATGTTGATGCTGTCACAAACATTTTGAGCCTATCTCAAGGAATAAATCCAGAATTAAATAATAGTGAAGAGGTGGTACCTGGAACTCAATTCATGCAAAATGTTGACTCAAGAGATGATATGGAAGCAGCTGAAACACATGAAGTGGAGCTAAACGGTGCTCTTGGAAACCCAAGTAACATCATCAACAATAATGAGGGGTCTACAGATTTTCTAAGTAACAATGATTTGTCCTTGCCAAGTCAAGTTAACCCACCACAATGGTTAGAGGATGCCATGAAAAACATGGGTTACAAGCTACCATCTAGCACAGAAGATCAAAGCTTAAATATTCCTTCCTTTCCTGAAGGACTGGAACAAGAAGAAATAATTCATTACTATGTAGATGTTGGAGATGAGGATGAACAAGAAAAAGTTGAATTTCGAGAGGATGCTAAGGAAAATGAAATAAACTAAGAAGTTAGGAAACATGAACCTCAACACCCTGAAGAGATTGAAATCCAACATGGACGTGGTAAGTTACTTTCTCATTTTCTATGACTTCCAAGGGAGATCATAAACAAAAAGAGATTCAAAAATTCAGATGGTTCTATTAGACTGAGTAGGCATTCACATATTTTGACTACACCTGAATACATGGAGCTATTGGTTGATGCAGAAAGAAAGAAGGAGGAACAAGCAAAACTAAAGTTAAGGAAAAAAGAATTGGAACAAGAAAAAAATGTTGCTACACTTGCAGCAAAAGAAAAGAAATTGTAGGAGAAGCTTGAAAGAGAAAGGGGGAAGAAGGCTAAGGAGCAAAAAAAAGAGATTAAGAAGGCACACAAGTGACAAAGGAAAGAGCAAGAGAAGATGGAGAGAGAACTTGTAAATCAATTAAGGGAATACGAAAAGAGGATGCATGTAAGTTATCCAACTGATCATGAAAATCAAATGATTTTTCAAGATATGTTAAATATTCAAATTCTAGGTTATGCTCAAATTGGAACACCTCCATCACTTATGAATAACTCTTGTACAGTTCCATCTTGGTATGTATCACCTCATTTACTTTGTACAAGTTCAAGCAGTCCTAGTAGTTCATTTCCAATTCCACCATGGATGCAAGCTTCAACAAGGCAACCAACTCCTTTGTCAACAACAAGGGCAAATCCCTTATCAACCAGACAACCAAATCCTTTTTCAACAGGGGGACCAGATCCTTTATTAGTTGGGAAACCAAATGCTCTGTGAAAAGGGGTTCTAAATCCCTTTTCAGTTGGGCAATTGAACTCTGTATCGACAGGAAAAGAAAATCCAAAAGCAGTATTGAAAGAGGGCAATATTACTTATACTAACTAAGATATTGAACATGTGCTCATAAACAATGTTTATTACCCCATATGATGATGGTAGTAATTTTGCTGGTGATACCATTTTGCTAGATGTATTCACCGAAGTCTTCCTATGTAGTCTCTAAAGTTATGTTTGCAATATAAATTTTGCGTATGTAATCAAAATACTTTCCATATTTTTATGTATACAATTAAACTTATGTTAATATATCAGTATGATGATGCTCTATATTTTACACCCAATTTGGTGATGTAATCAGAATACTGATATAAATTTTGCATATATAATCAGGATACTTTCCATATTTTTTATGTATACAATTAAACTTATGTTAATATATCAGTATGATGATGCTCTATATTTTACACCCAATTTGGCAATGGCATGTTTCTCTTGGGGTTGTCATTGGAAGCAGTAAAACAACATAATATCTAACATAATCCATCTGAAATCCTAAAAATGCTCGAAGTGTGGACAATGAAAGAAAACATTGTTGTTAGTAAACAATTTTTCCCACTTCTAGCAACCTTTGTAATGAACATAGGACTTCCACATCAAAAATTGCCGCAAGCACATCCAAAACAGAAAAATAAACTCAATGATAGGACTTCCACATCTAATGATAGCACATCTAATATTCTTAATTTTTAGCCCGTGGCTTACAAATGGTGAGGTTCTGAAACAACAAAACCATAATAAACAAACTAGAACCCATTTCCTGTATACCCCAGCCAATAAAAAATGAGCTTTAATAAATAATGGCCACCTTCGTGTTACTGTTATCATTTTTCAATAGAGAACAGAAACATTGAATTCACTCTAAAAAAATACCTCCAAAATCATGCAGGTTAGAAGTAATATCAAAAATAATAAGTTCATGTCAGCCCATTGAAACATCCTAAACAAGAAGATGAACACCATACTATCGTGTAAAGTTGGAAAAAATAGTGTAAATATATCCAAGATCTCAAATACCATACAGGAGTAACTTGCAGGATCGTGCAGAGAATAAAGCAAGCTAGATTCACACAAATACTTAGAAATGATTTAAACCAATGATTGCACACCAAATAAATCAATAAACCAATGATTTTATGCATAGATTTGTAAAATATGACAAATGAAAAAATAAATTTCTTTTGTTGAATGGCAAACAACAAACTTTCCATAATAGTGCAGTGTTTAAAAACACTAAGGATCATAACCTGTGTGAGAACCCTCTCACCTTATTTGTGTTTTCTTCTCATCTTCTAAGCAGGATGAGCCATTGCCGAGGAAGAAGTCGCTCAGGAATGTAGAAAACCCAAGCTACCACCGATGTGAAATCTGAGGATAAAATGGTAGCTGGAGTTTTACAAATAAATAGGCTCCGTATCAGCTATGAATGTGGTTTGTTTCAATTAAGTGTGAAATCCCAATGCTAGATTTGGCAGTGGCATGTTCCATTAACCAAGGCACACATATTAATGTGTGGTGGGTAAGCAGTAAATGAATGGTCATTAAATGTACTACAACCGACGTGAGAAATGGATAGTAGTTGGTCCTAACCAAAAACACTACCAAATTTTACATCCTCCAAAAATGCAGCTCATACATGTGGCAATGACCTAGAAATGATGTGGTAAATGAATGTAGGAGGTCAAGAATTTAGTGTTGAACATTCTAGTGGTGTTTTTACTCGCCCACATGGAAGTGACGTGGCTCAGTGACTCTGCAAAGATAGGGTGCACCACAACCGGTGCCTCTCCCCTAAGCCCTGAGTGAATGGTCGTGCTTTCATACACATTTTCAAAAATAATAACCAAAAAACTAAACTTAAACTTTGAACTTGTGCCTTGCATACCACATAGCCTACCATTAAACCCCAAAACATTTTGTTAAAATTTTGACTTTATAGTAAAAAATTAATGGTACAAACATTAATGATGTGCAGACATAACTAACTAAAAATTGCAAATTCTGAATCTATATATATAGTGTTAAACACATAAAATTCTCACACTACTTTACAAATTGTATTAAATCTATGAAAACCTTGACCATGACTCAAAAAATGTGCCAGAGGAGTAAAATTCGTCATAGAGTTTGGTCGCAAAGTTATTGTCAAATAGATGTTTACAAAATACTTATCAATGTGAAAAACATTAACATTTATACATTTAAGACATGTGCTCATATTGCAACATGAACCTTATTTAAAAATGTTATTCATTACGTGTATTTGCCTATTAAATGGCTAATTATTTGATGTGATGTGTTATTGTCGAATACAGTAGCCAAACTTCAATATTAGTGGCACATTCATGCTATGTTACATGAACACCTAGTGTGATGCAAATTAAAATTAAAGATATTTCTCAATGATCATTACATTTTGAGATTGTCAAACTACTTTTAATTAAAACCAAAACTATTTAAGTAGAACAATGACAAGAATATGACCAACAATATTTAAGTAGAACTACAAGAACATAAATACATGTGGTATATACTATATTTTGTAATACAATTGAAACTTTAGAATTTTAGTTTGTTTAGGTGTTAAATTATTTATGTGGTATATACTATATTTTGTACTACAATTTAAACTTTAGAATTTTAGTTTGTTTAGGTGTTAAATGGAGCGCTAAGTTCCTATTGAGCTGCCCTAACTTGTTGCAATGTGAGTATTTAACATATGAGCTTTGATTTGTTGAATTTGTTTTTGAATTGGAATCCTCAATATTCTATTTCGACAAGATATACCCATAAATGAGTATTTACTATATATATATATATATATATATATATATATATATATATATATATATATATATATATATATATATATATATATATATATATAAAGCTTTTAAGTGGTTTGAAGGTAAAAATTCTCAAAGTAAAAGGTAGTTTCTTACGTGATTGCTCAGTTTGATCATGTCTAGTTGACTTACAAATATAGTATGATTCTAAACAAATTATATGTATAGAGTCATTCGTGTTAAGTATTTGATGTGATCAGCGATCTTTTTTAGGTTGAAAATGCCAAACTAGCACTTATGGTTTAGAACTTCAGTTTTATGTTGTTTATACTTTTTTTATTACATTTACACTTATACGTCGTGTTCCTCCTCATTTCTTGAAGCTATATCTTGTTAGCTAAATCAAAGTTGATAAACGAACAAAACAACGATTACTTTGCGAAGTACATTTACACCCTCAAGAGCAAATACTAGTAAGTAGTCCAGCCAACATCTTTAAAACAAAGTTTTTGACACACCATTAACATACTAGTAAATAAGATGATAATGACACTCATCCTCTTCTCAAGAGAATAAGGCATGGGCATTGGGTGCTCTCACATGTCACCCACGTGTAACATTTCAATCGCCACATGCATAAAACCCTTCACATTAAGTATTAAATTTGACAGTCATTTATGTATGTTAACATAAATTTTAGGTGATGATAATTTTTTAATATTATCCTTCAAAAATAGTTTAGGTAATGATAATTTTTCAATATTATCCTTCAAAAATATTTTAGGTGATGATAATTGTCTATATTTTATGATTTTAAATATATAAATTGTATGCAACGATTATTCAATTATTAACAAATATTTTACCATCAAAAAAAAGAAAGAAAAGAGTGTAAACAACCTTTAAATTTAACCCGTACTCTCCACCTCAACAAATTTTAATTGTTTGAAGTAAAAATGGTGGACTTTTTAAATTTTTAGTTTGGTAGAACTTTTTAAAAATTTGAATGGCTATTCCAAATTTATCACATTTTCTATTATGAAATTAATATTCTGTGAATATATTTTCGTGTTGGCTCCATCCTTTACGAGAAGACTAAAATTATGGGATTAGTAACTATTTTTTCTAACTCTCTACGACCGTGAATGTAATTTTCCCGAAGCCGGTAAACATGCGTTGCTATATTTCATTTTTAATATAGAAAGTTGTCATGCAATATTCCATGAAGAAGTCAAATGAAAAGACTCAAAGCTAGTTGGTGCAATAGCTGCAGTGATAGTTAAATATGAGGTGTTATCATTATTGACATATTATGTGAGTGAGAGAGTCATTTCTATTGTGGCTTCATCTTTATTGATACAAGGATCATAATATATTAGGGTTTCTAAGAACAATTGCCACCCATATGTGCTATAAGACAAAATGTATGTCTATCACATGTTTGATAAAAGGTCGGAAGAGAATGTGTGATCACTTTCAAACATGTGAGCACTTCCCACAACTCACTTGCGATCATTCCTACTAAAAACATGGACAACAAGTAAACAACCATCAAATTTACATGTTGTTGGTGTGGTTTTCTAGCAGTTGCTGTTGTTCCAAGATTGGAAAAATTTAGTAGCGCTATGCCTATCCCTCACACAGGTTCGAAATCAACGCGAACCTACGCAAAATATTGACCATCCTGGTCAATTCTTGCACCTAGTCGGCCTTGAACCTGCAACCCCCATGCCCCATTTCTCATGCCCCACCATCTTGTTGCGTGCTCACATATGAAACAATACGGTGCATGTTCTTTATTAAAAACCGTAAACGGTAATTTGACAGAATAGGTAACAACGTAATGTGTTGTTACCTATTCCATCAAAACTAATGGTGATGCGACAGAAAATACTTTTTGCCTATTGTGCGAACGTACGTGACGGATAGGCTCTTCCAATTCGGTGGGGTTAAACAAATTTGACATCGTACACTTATGTGGGATGGACTACTCAACTAGCAAGATTTCTCCCGACAAATAATCTATCAATTAATTAAAGGAGTGGGACACATTTTTAAGTGAAAAGAATGACATATTATTAGTACCTAGGGTACTATAGAAACAATTAGAAAAATAAATAATATTTTCTTTTTGACTAATTAACATGTTTTATTTTGAATATATTCTTTTTATACTAAGTATTTTTATTTTTGCCAATTTCAAAGGGGTTAATAAGTTTTCATTTCCATAACTTTCATTGTAGACAGCAAATAATGAATCATGTATTTTTTAGATTATAGTTTCTTTGTTCTTTCAAAAAAAAGTCAGGCAAAACCATTCTAAAACAATTTTGTGTTAAACACACAACATATATCGGCATATTCCTTATTACACGTAGCAATTCAAAACGTAATTGTGGAAAATAGTGTTATCCATTCATGACCATTTGTTTTGCATGTTCTATTACATGCATATAGAGTATGTGATTTTTGAATCTATTTGTTATATTTGAACTGCATTTCCTTGCACAACCACATCTTTGAACTGTCAATTCCTAGTCTTGTTTCTTTGTTTGTCTACATTTTTATGTTGCTCTAATGCATGACCACTTTCAGGCCAGAAGAAAATGTGCGATCACTTCAAAACTTACGATCATTCGTACTAAAAACATGGACAATAGGTAAACAACCATCAAATTTACATGTTGTTGGTGTGGTTTTCTAGCAATTGTAGTTGTTCCAAGGTTGGGCAAATTCAATGGTGATGTGCCTATTCCTAACGTAGGTTCACAGTCAACGCGAACCTGCGCAAAATATTGACCATCCCGGTTAATCCTTGCTCCCAACCGGCCTTGAACCCGCAACCCTTGTGCCCCATTTCTCGTGCCCCACCATCCAGCTGCGTGCTCACATATAAAACAATATGGCACTTGTTCTTTTTTAAAAACTACAAATGGTAATTTGACGGAATAGGTAACAATGTAATGTGTTGTTACCTATTCCATCAAAACTAACGGCGACGTAGCGGAAAATACTTTTTGTTTATTGTGCGAACGTGCGTGAGAGATAGGCTCTTCCGAGGAGTACAATGTTATCCCTCTTCTGATGTTAGTTTGGAAGGGGTGAGGGGGTTTGTCTGACGAAAGGCAAAAAGGTTATCCCTCTTTCTATGGAGGAGGGGGAGGAACGTTAAAGGCTCTCGACAAACGAGAGACCAGTCATCCAATAGGACAAGCTATGAGCTATAGGAATTGCTCTGTTGACGAATAATGGCTCTCGACTGTAAATATTTGATTGATGCTCTCTTTCATATCGTTCTAAGCCTTCCAATTAAAAGCTTTGATTGTATCAACCATTGGCAGTTCCTTCATAGACATGGGAATCCATTTACAGGGGTTGTCATATAGGCTGACCTAATTCGTGTTTGGTTTGATAATTCTTGCCAACTAATGCTAACGGATGCTCATTCAAGTCAAGAACTTGACTGATGGGAGAGCACTTGGAAAGTGTGAGCAGGTTGAGGGGGAGGACCTTTAAGTTGAGGAGTACAATGTTATCCCTCTTCTGATGTTAGGTGGGAAGGGGTGAGGGGGTTTGTCCGACGAAAGATGACAAGGTTATCCCTCTTTCTATGGGGGGGGGGGGGGGGGGGGGGGGGATCTTTATAGGCTCTTGACAAGCGAGAGACTACTCATCCAATAGGACAAGCTATGAGCTATATTAATGCTTTGTTGACGAATAACAGCTCTCGGCTGTAAATATTTGATTGATGCTCTCTTTCATATCGTTCTAAGCCTTCCAATCAAAAGCTTTGATGGTATCAACCATTGGCAGTTCCTGCATAGACATGGGAATCCATTTACATCGGTTGTCATATACGCTGACCCAATTTGTGTTTGGGTTGATAATTCTTGCCAACTTTTGCCAACAGACACTCATTCATCGTCTAATGGCAGACATTTATGCGTACAGAAGACTTTGGAACATCTTCAGCACTACTTGCATCAGCCGTCTATGCAGAAGCAGGTTGAGAATTTCATTTTCTAGTGCTTTTGTTGCAGGAAAACTAAGCTTTCCAATTGGAAGCTTGGATTGTATCAGTAGTTATCTACTCATCTATGGCCATGGAAATCTATTTCCATGGACTTCATTAGTGGTCTGCCTGATACATGGCACCAACACAACGCTTTTTTGTTGTTTTATCTTGGCTTTTCAAAATGGTAATCCTGATTCCCTATGCCATTCAAAAAGATAATCTTTGCTCTAAAGTTTGGAACCTTGCTCTTGAAGTATATATGAAGCAATTTTGGGCTGGTCATTTTTTGTAGCTATTTTTGTGTCTTGTCACTTTTGGTGGTCAATGGAAACTACTTGATAGTCAATTGCACTACACATCTTTTCATCTAGACAGTAATGGCTATACTTTGGCCGTTAATCGCATCTCATTCCATTTTCTTGGAATCTATCACCAGCAGATATAGGCCTTGGACTATGCTCCAAGTAGTGGTGCCCAATGCTTTTTGCTTAGATCTTCCAGCTCAGTTTGCAGTTCATAATGTTGCCTACCTGAGCCAACTCAAGATGTAGGAGCTATTTTACATGGAGGTGGTGGTTCACATCAGTCACCCTAATGCTACAATTCTAGGTTCTCAATCATTGTTGGCCAAGGGTATTTTGCTTGATGTTCAGGCTTGCAATACTTGACAAAGCAAACCACTGTACAACTTGAGAATTTTCCCCATTTAGAACACAGAAATCGGGGACAATTCGTCTAAGCAGGGAGGAAGCATTAGACTCTCCCCATAGTAGTCTCCACCCCTAAATATATGATTGTACTAATTGGTTCTCTTGGGCCTTCCTAACCGCATTTACACAATGTGATTTACATGAAATGCAATTTACTTGCTGTGTTATTGGGCAGTTTGCATGTGCTTGACATTATCCTGCCAAAACTCTTATCCTTGTAAATTTATTTGGCTTATTAAGAGTGTGCATAATGGTTTTGAAAGCTTTTGAAAGCTATTATCTCCCTTGTTTTGGCTTTCTGTAAGTGGGCGCCTGTATCATTAGGTAAGCCATAAATAGGCATTGTATATCTGTGAGAAGGTGGAGAGTTTGAAATACTCGTACTACAAGTTAGATTACCAACTAACCCATGCCTCTTCAAAGTACTCGTATTTTTTAGCAAAAAAAATTTGATAGTTTGTTGTGTTTCCCACAAAATTTGAAGCGTTGTTAAGTATAAAGAAAAACTCTTTAGTAGATGTGAGCTAGGAAAATACCTTGATAAACAAGAAAGTAAAGCAACTAGCCAGATACCTCCTCCTTCGTGATTCCTTAACAAACAGCAAAATGGGCAAGGAGACATGGATGAGCTCTGATTGTGTGATATGTAGGTTCTTTCCTCGAACCGGAGCAAGGCCTTCCTACAACAAGATCAACTTACTTTGCACCAATGGAGAAAGGGATTATGGATTTTGGACGCTTTAAGATGAGGCTATTTGGGCATTAGGACAAGGTGGGAGGGATGTTATTTTCTCAAACGATGTAAGAACTTAGATATGAGCCATTTAAGCTTATTCTCCATGTGTCTTTATAGAGGGGGGTAAGGTTGTATTTATAGATTAGGAAATTGGATTAACTTCGGGTATATTAAGTAATCGTGGTTTGAAAATGTGTGCATGCTTAGGTGAGTGGGAACCAAAAAAAGTGGGTGAGGATTTGAACTTCAATTTTTTAATTCATTAAGTGGGGGATTTATGGTGAGTGGGGACCGTGAAGCATGTGGGTGAAGATTTTATTTTGAATTTTTAATTCAATAGTGGAAAAACATGGAGGATAATGACATTTGGTAAGGATTAGGTCATTTTTAGGTTTTAAAGGGATCAATTAATCAAATTATATTTGATTAATTTGAAGTGTGTTTTTGTGGGAAATAGAGTGCAGGAGAATTAATGGATTTGGAAGAGGTGTGAAATTAGGGTGTTTACATTTTCCCCTCTTTGGAAGGGCATTATGGAAGTAGTATCCTTTCAAAGAAAGTAGATGAGATCAGATGAATATTTCCTCAAGGTGGTAAAATTGAAAGTTTTTGAAGAGATTATTCTTCAAGAAGGTGTTTCTTCAATAAGAAGTTATCAGAAGAAGAAAAGAGAAAACATTCTCTAAGAAAGAAGTAGAATAAACTTTCACTTGTGAGAACAAGTGAAGAATTCAATCTACTGTTGCTGAAGCAAAAAAGTAGAGCAAATGTTTGTTGGGGAGAGTAAAAAGTGGTAGGTTATGGATGGAATGTTATACTCAAAGGCAAATATGTCACGAGAAGATGTGATCATGGATAGATGCAATGATGTCCCCTCAAGAGGGATAAAAAGGATGGATTATACGACAGGGCTCTCAAAAAGAGGAGAGGTTAATTCTGTGCGGAGAGGAGGACGAGAGAATGGAGTGTAAGAGAATGGAATGACCACACAACGCAAATGGAGAAAGGATTCAATCGACCTTGAATGCTAGGTGTGAGGATGTGTGGAAGGATGCAGTGGGAAAGATAAAAGGGAATGGATAGGAGCAGTGGTTGATTATGAGAAGAGTAAGAAGAGGTAATGTCAGGGGGAGAGATAAGGGTATGGAGACAGAGGAGGGGTAAAAAAGGAAATGAAATAGGTAGAAAAGAATAAGAGAGAGAGAGATGATAGGGGAAGAAGGGAATGGTGAAGGACAAACAAGAATAATACAAGGAAATGACATAGCAGAGGGTGAAGTTATGAAATAAAAATGGAGTAGAGAGTCAAAAGAAAGGGAAGATTAAAATGAAGAAGAGTAAAGGAAATGAAGGGAGATAAAGGATGGAAAAATGAAAGAGATGATAGAGCTGAGAAAAGCAAGAAAATTGTAAAAGTAAGAAGATGAATAGGACATGGGTATGGTGAACGGGGAAAGATAAACAAGAAGGAGAAGATGAGATGAGAGTAGGGGGTAAAATCGGAAAAAGGGAGAGAAGGATGGAAAAATGAAGGGGATGAGGATGATGAAGAATTTAAAGAAGACGAAAGAGGAGGTAGAATGGAGAAAAGAAAGAAACTACGAGGGACCAGGAAAGTGTGGAAAGAAGGGAGAGAAGGATGGAAAAATGAAGGAGATGAGGACGATGAAGAATTTAAAGAAGACGAAAGAGGAGGTAGAACAGAGAAAAGAAAGAAACTATGAGGGACCAGGAAAGTGTGGAGAATATTAGATGAACAGAAGAGAAACAGGTACAAAAATAAGTTTCAAGGTAGGGGTGGTACAGAAAAGAAGGGGAGGTCAGAAGGAAAGTGAAAATGAGGGGGGAGGAAGGGAGGACAGAGTGAAGACAAGGAGAAGATTGAAGGAACCTGGTCCGCATGTGGAAGATCAAGGTAAAGGATATGGAACAGACCGCATGGAGATGCATGTGGAGGGTTGGATGATAAAAAGGATAAGACAACACTAAAGAGCCATATTTGTCAATGGGGAAGTAAGAAGGAAATTTCAGGTCAAAAGGAGAAGAAGATGATACAAAGGGAGTGAAATAAGATAAGGAGTGGGAGGGAGAAGAGGATAATAAAGAAAATGGATGTAGAAAGGAATGAAATCGAGGAATGGGGATAATAAGTGTAGAGTGAGCAGTATAAGGAATGTAAAGAGAAGAAAGAGGGGAGGAATGACATTGATTGAAAAAGACGCGGAGATGCGTGAAATGAGGATACAAGGATTATAAGACAATAGACAAAGGATGTATGATGAAGACGGTAAAGATATTGAAGAGGGCGAAGGGAAGATGGAGAGGTGGGGAAGTAAGTGACAATAAAGGATGGGGGTGGAGAAAAGGGATGTGAGGGAAGAGGGAATGAGGGTGGATGGGGAAATTCCACTAAGGGGACATTAGGGAAAGTCCACTCATAATGAGTGGTGGGTAAGGATGGAGAAAAAATGAAGGGAGAAACTAAATGAGGAATGGAAAGGGTAATGCCAATGAAGGTACGTTAGGGAAATTCCACTGACAATGAGTGGTGGGATCAGAGGAAGGAAGGAATGAAGAAAAAACGGAGAAGGCCAAAGGGAGTGAACAAGGCTGTGCAGAATGAGGATGAGTGATTTTTAGGGAAAGTCCACTGATATTTGTTAGCACAGTAAACAAAATATGATGATGAAAAAATGTTAGGGGAATGTCAACAAAAATTTGCGAGTAAACATGGGGGCAGATATGTTGGATAATTAGAGAATATGGAGTGGAAAGAGTAAAGAAAATTTGAGTGACAAGTTGGGACAAGGTAAAGGCGAGGGAGAGGATGTGGAGGATGAGGACGAATGAGTTGATTATAAATAAAATAATACATGCAAATAATAGGAAGAGACCGTATGAAGGATGATGGATCAAGAAGGTGAAAAATGGGGGAAAGGAGCATCATTACAAGCGGAAAGATAATAAAGGCATGTCAGTGATATGATAGATTGAGGAAGGATAATTATAGGTGGAAAAAAAAATTGGTAGGGGATACCATGTGGAAGAAGTGATCGACAGAGTAGAACGAAGAATGAGGTGACAGAGAAGTCCAGAATGATTATTTCAACTTAAGGGGGGACCCTAAAGTGAGATTGTCTTATAACGGAAGTGGTTAAGTAATATTTCCAAGAAGAGGACAAGGAAATACATGATGAGAGGATGGGATGATGGTGAATTCCTAGAAAAGGTGAAAAGCGGATATGTGTGGTGATGGGTGAGTGAAAGATGATAGGTCATCCTTAAGAGGGACTCTTAGGTGAGATCATCATGCCACACAAGTGGTTAAGTAAGATTGTCAAGTAGAAGTTGGTGACATAGATGATGGGAGCATGGAATTATGGGGAATTAAAATAAAATATGGATGGTGAGAATGTGAAGCGATGGGGAAAGAAAAGAAGACGGATCGTCCTTAAGAGGGACTCTTAAGTAAGATCAACATGCCACGCGAGTGGTTAAGTAAGATCACCAAACCGATAGTGATCAGATACAAGGAGAAAGACAACATTGTATTGGGTATAGGGGTGGAATGGTTGGTTGAAGCAAATGATTGTGACTAGAGGCAGGAGAAATAAGATGGGGGAACATGATGGGATGGGGGAAGGCCGTGGGGCATATCAACCTTAAGAGGGACTCTCAAGTAAGATTGCCATGTGGAAGGGATGGTGAAGTAGGATTGCCAAGTTAAAGAAGAAGAAAAATGATGAGAAGAAGTCAGTGAGTGATAGAATTGACGTGAAAAGGGTATGAAAAAATGGACTGAAGGGGAACCCTCAAGTGAATTTGCCATACTATGAGAGTGTGTAAGTAGGATTACCAAGCAGAAGACAAATTCAAGGAAGGATGAGAGAAGAGTGGGTGATGTATGCTAGAGTGGAAGAGGAGGTGATAACAAGGAAGAGAGGAAATAAAGGAGTGTAACATGAATGGATGAAGGAATATATGCGGTGGAGGGCAGAGAGTGTGAGGGGAAACCTTGATTAGGATGCCGACATGTGGTGAGATTGATGATGCAAGAATGATAAACAAAAGAGGTGGAGCGGAAATACTGTGAGTGGCGGTCACTACCGTTTAATGAGAGAGGAGATGGCAGAGAAGGTTCTACAGTCGGGAAGATCTTAGGAAGAGAGTATACATCCACCAAGAGTCCCACATAGAAGTAATGATTAAGTAAGATTGTCAAGTGTGAATTAAAAGAATGTGAAAGGAAAGGACACAAAGTGGTGAGAGGGGACATGAATGGTGAGAAGGGTAGTGTGGGGATAAGTGGTGGATAAGTAGAAAGGAGGAGTGAGAATGAATGGAACAAATACATGGTTACCATGGTGAGGAGTGAGGAGCTGCTGGATAGTGAATGCTACTCGAGAAAGATCTTCAAGTAGGATTCACAAATTGCAATGGTGATCAAGCAAGATTCCCAAACTGGGGAATGTATTAGTATGGGTGAATGGATGGGGTGTAAAGTAATATTTTGATCATGCAGGAAGATACTCACGTGGTGAAAGCATATTAATTTTAATATGGCACATAACAAGATGCATCATGATATAAAAAATCAAGATGACTAGACTATAATATGTGTGATAACATAGACAGTGGCCATCAAGAAAGGTTTGATGCCCAAGTACGATATGCAAGTGGAAGAGATATCATAGACAAAGGCCATCAAGAAGGTATGATTCCCCAATACGATATGCAATCACCTAACATAAGTATATTAGATAGAACACCAAGACACATAAAATCAAGATGTCCCATGTAATATATCAAGATACAAGAAAGTAATTAATAACTTGTAACTAATAATGCAACGCAATAACCATTAAACATGTCCCTAACGTGTTCCACAGTGATGATTGATTAGATGTGCCCCCAAGCAGGGGATCAGGACATAGAATGGATTAGGTCATTGTCCTCAAACAAGGAAACAATTAGAATCAAATTTGCCCCAAGCGAGGATTCACGCGAGGGGAAGTGGTTTGAATGTCATAAGGTGGTTGGAATATTCATTGGGGATAATAGTTCAAAGGATGAATTGTGGGGTTTTTTACAGTTGTGCAATTTTTGTGATTTTTTGTATGTTTTGGAGATTTTATTATAAATTTTTTGGGTTTTTGGACTGTTTCTACAATTTTTTTAGTATTTTTTGCAGATATTTCTAATGTTTTTGTATTTTGGATATTTTCTAATATTTTTCAGGGATTTTGGAGATTTTGTAATGTTTTTTTGGGGATTTTTGATTTTCTATTTTTTTTTGGATTTTCTAATGTTTTTGTATTTTTTGGAGATTTTCTAATGTTTTTCTATTTTGGAGAGTCTCTAATGTTTTTTTTAGGATTTTGGAGATTTTGTAATGTTTATGTATTTTGGAGATTTTCTAATATTTTTTGGGGAATTTGGAGATTTTGTAATGTTTTTTGGGGATTTTGGAGATTTTGTAATGTTTTTTTTTTGGATTTTTTATTTTCTAATGTTTTTGGAGATTTTGTTTTGAAAATTTATGGACCAGAATGCAAACTTCTTATGAGTGGTGATAAACCATGATATCATCCGTATGTACCGTGTTCCTCATGGTAGCTCATACTCTGAATAACAAAAAAAATCTCAATCCATTGGCAGGATATGTTGGTGATGATATGATGGAAAGAAATCTAGTTCCATGCTTGGCTCCACACAACTAATAAGATGCGAGGGCTCATCACCGAGAATCAAGAAGGACGTAGGATGTGATAATGAATATAGAGACAAGTGATAATAACCATCCCTTTGGGCAATTGTCGACTCCATATTCTTCTTAAGGTTACTCAACCAGTTTCAAAATGACTTTTCACTTTATAGGTCACGTGTTAGACTTAGACAGTTATGTGGCCTACTGATTGGTAAAATATGATGTGAAGGGATAGTTCTCTCTTCACTTAGGCATCTAAATTACTTCTTTGGGGATTCTTATAATTGTAAGCACTTTCAGATTTATATAAGATTTTGTATTTTTGTAATGACTCCTTATGCCTTGCCCCATGCTACCAGTAAGAAGCAAGGACTCATCACCAAAGGCAAAACATAGGCGAACAAATTCCTTTTGTTTTTTTTTTGTTTTTTTTAATGTTTTTAAATTTTATGAATTTTTTTTTTTTTTGAATTTTTGAATCTTTTTATAACATTTTTATGCTTTTGTGAATGACCCTCTATGCTTTGCCCCATGCCACCAGTAAGAGGCAAGGTTTTATCACCAAAGACAAAATGTAGACGAGTAAATGCACCTCCCTATATTCCCAGTCTCACACTACCAGTAAGAAGTGTGGGCTCAACACTAAATACTATGAAGGAAGAAAGGGTGTGACAATGAATTATGCACCATTTATTTAATTAATTGAATTTTACAATAGTGTTTTTTATTTGGGGAAGGAATGTTTTCCCCCAATCTCATCCCCACACAACTAGTAGGACGCGAGGGTTCAAGACCAAAGTCTGAGATGGATGATCAAACGAAATGGGTAAAGAAGTGTAGAACTTTATTATGAAAGATAGAATTTCTTTGAAGGAAAAATATTACCATCAGTAAGCTTCTAGGTATGACCATAGGTGAAAACGACTAAAAATGGAAGATATTATAAGAAGTATGATACTCACAAGACTTAATAGGATTTATGTTACCACATGTCTCATGATGATGAATATGAAGATATGATTGTAATAATGAAAATATTTACCAATGGAATGAATAACGTTAAATTATTCAAAGATAAGTAAGACAAAAGGAACAATGTACAAGTCATTGTCTCCTGGAATAGGGAGCACCTCAAGAATATAATTTCTTTAAATGGACTACATTCATCAGTTCATCAAGTTCTTGACCATCTTCAGTGGCCAATTTATAGGCTCCAAAACCAAATTTAGTTGTAATCACATAGGGTCCTGACCAATTAGGTTCAAAATTTCCTTTTTTTCTTGCTCATTAGTGGTATTATTTTGATTTTCTTTTAGTACGAGGTCACCAACCTCGAACTCTCTAGGTCTTACTTTTTACGATAACTGTGTTGCAACCGGTTTTGATAGACTTGAAGATGATTGAGGGCATTAAGTAATTTTTCATCGAGAAGCACAAGCTCTTGAAGCCGTGATTTTTGGTATTCATCGTCATTAATTATATCTTTAAGGAAGACTCTCAAGGATGGGATTTCAATCTCAATAGGTAAAATGGCTTCACAACCATAAATGAGGGAAAACGAGGTGGCTCATGTAGGTGTGCAGTAAGATGTATAGTAAGCCCAAAGAGCGGGGTAAATTTGAGTGTGCAATTCTCATCCATGTGTATTGACAATTTTTTCCATGATGGAATTTAGAGTCTTATTGGTTACTTCTGCTTGACCATTACCCTGAGGGTAGTATGGAGTAGACCACTTAATTTTGATGTGGAAATGTTTGGAAAGGTCTTTTACATCTTGGTTTTTAAATGATTTCCCATTATCTGCGACAATAGAGGATGGAATGCCAAATCGACATATGAGATTATTAAAAATGAACTTCAATATTTGGCTACTGGTAACATAGGTGAGAGGCATATCTTCCACCCATTTAGTGAAGTAATCGGTAGCAGTAATAATGAACTTATGTCTGTTAGACGATGTTGGTCTAATTTTACCAATGAGATCAAGCCCCCATTGAGAGAAGGGCCATGGTGTGGTGATTGATTGAAATGCTTGGGAAGGTGCGTGTATAAGATTTCCATCATTTTAACAAGATTGACATCATTTGAAAAAATGGCATCCGTTACTTTCCATGGTGGGCCAATAATATCTAACACGCAGGATTTTCTTGGCTAAGGCTATATTGTTCGTGTGCACTCCACTGATACACGAGTGGACTTCAGTTAGAACATCTGACGCTTCTTCCTGATTAAGACATCAAAGCTGGGTGCCATCATAACCTCGTTTATAAAGGGTGTCTACTAAAATGGTGTAATGAGAGGTAAGCTGTGCTAAATCCCGTTTATGCATGGGTTTCATACTGGTAGGAAATGTGTTATCACGGATGAAGATGTAAATATCATGGTACCAAGGGTTATTTTGACCCACGATTTCACATACCATAGTGTGTTCAAGAAGATCATAAGAAGGAATTAAGATATATTCTATGAGAAAATGTGTTTGGGGTTGATTAGATGCGATATCTAATAGAGATCCGATAGTTTTCATAATGTCGGCGGATTTATTATGAATTCTAGGGATTTGATCGAAGCTAATTAATTGAAAATAGCTTTGAAGGTTATCCACCATACACTTATATGGGATAATGTTTTCATCCTTGACTTGGTATCCATCAGTAACTTGTTTGATGACAAGTAAAGAGTCACCAAAGACAGCTAACTCTTTAAGATTCCAAGATATAGCTAGTTTTAATCCTGTGATTGGAGTTTCAAATTCTGTGATATTATTGGTACATGGGAATGCTAATCAAAATGACTTGGCAATAACATGCCCATTAAGTGTGATAAGAAAAATACCAGCTCATAATCCATGGAGATTACAAGAACCATCAAAAAATAGAGTCCATGAGGGTGTGATGTCTATGTACAAAAGATCTTCGTCAGGAAATGTAAAATGGAGTGGTTCTATTCCAGGAAGAGGTGCCTCAACAAGTTAGTCTGCAAGGGCATTTCCTTTAATTGCTCTCTATGGAATGAACTCGACGTCAAATTCACTAAGTAGTATGAGCCAACTAGACATTCTTCCTATGAGAATAGGTCAAGACAAGAGATACTTGAGGGGTAAATCTTAGCGATCAACTTAATTGTGTGATTGAGCAAGTAATGTCGTAACTTATGGAATGAAAAGGTGACCACCAAGCATACTTTTTCAATTTGTAAATATCGTACTTCATGTTCAATAAGTTTTTGACTAAGGTAGTAAACAACCTGTTCTTTTACTTGATCGTTATGTTGTGCTAACAGAGCTCCTATGGCATGTTCAGTGGCAGATATATAAAGCAGCATGGGTTTATCTATGACTGGTGACATAAGAACAAGTGGGCTAGAGAGGTACTCTTTCAACTGAGAAAAAAAGTCTTAACAATCGTGGTTCTAAAGGAATTTTGCATCTTTCTTGAGTAATTGCTTGAAGTGATGGCACTTATCGGCCAACTGTGATATGAAGCATCGAATAGATTAGATTTTTCCCTGAAGACTGCATAATTGTTTTAGGTTTTGAGGAGGAGACATTTCCATTGTGGCTTTGAGTTTTGTAGGATCAACTTCTATACCTCTCTGTGAGACAATAAACCCTAACAATTTACCACAGGTCACCCCGAATACACATTTATTTGGGTTAAAATGAACCTTATATACTCATGTAATCTATCAAAAATTCACCTCAACACACTTAGATGTCCTATTCATGTTTTTGATTTTGCTAATATATCATCAACATAATCTTCCATAATATCATGTAACATATCATGAAAGATGACTGTCATTGCTCGTTGATAGGTGGCATCAGCATTTTTCAAGCCAAAAGGCATGACCTTATAACACAAGGTGCCCCATGGTGTAGTAAATTTCATTTTATGTTGATCCCCTTCAGCAATACGTATTTGATTGTAACCAGAAAATCCATCCATTAAGGAGAGCATTTCATGGCCTATCGTAGAATCGACAATCATGTCTATGTTTGGCAAGGTAAAGTCATCCATGGGACAAGCCTTGTTAATATCTCAGAAGTATGTGTATATCCTAATGCCAGGGGCTTTCTTGGCTATGGGAACTATGTTGGATATACATGTCGAATAATCAATAGGTCAGATAAAGTTGTCTTCTAAGAGTTTCTTGAGTTCAGCTTTGACAAGTAATGCTACTTGGGGATGCATTTTGTGCAGTTTTTGTTTCACATGCTTTGCATCCAAATGCACCACAAGGTGGTGTACTACAAGAGATGGATCTAGGCACGACATGTCCTTATAGATCCATGTGAAAATATCTTGGAATTTAATAAGGAGTGTTGTGAATTCTATGCATTCTTGGTCAGAGAGAATAATGCCAATTTGTAAAATTTTTGGCTATTCAATGGTACCAATGTTTATATCTTTAGTTTCTTCTATAATCATTTTAGATGTATCCGTTTAGGAAAATGATTATAATGGTTGATGTAAGGCATAAGTGTCGGGTGATTCAGGGGAGTTGGCACAGAATTTTTGTTTGTGATGTTGAGACTTTGTGTTGACATGTTTGTTTGATAGGGTGGAGATGAGATTTTGACTATGGGAAATTTTACAAAGGTAAAGGATACGAATATTATATTTCTTCACCAAAATAGGCCAATTCATCTAAGATGATTTAAAATCCTTTTTTATGGTTAGAAATGGGGATTTGATAATGAGTTCCAAGGAATTCTTCAATGGCTTCATCATTTTGGAACTTGTCCATGACCACATGATGTGATTGGTCATGGTCTATGAGAATCGGATGCATAAGCTTGAAATCAATGACATTAACAAATAAATGTTCAGAGTAAAGATTTTGTTTCAGCAAGGTCTTTGAAAACATTGTGTGTAGACCTGGTGTCACTATCAGGGCTGGTATCATTATTGTCACTTGAAATTAATATAGGAGTGACATCGAATACCTTGAAACCCAGACCATATTTACCATGATGTTCTGTGCAATTGATATGGTCTAAATGACCTTGTCTATTTTGATCGAGTCCTTTACCCTTCCATTACATGTTTTTCATTACGATGAGATTTGGTCAATTGAGGGGACTCATAACAGGGAGCAAATTTGTCATTATATAACCAAGATCCTGAAGAACTTGGAATATGTTCATTGTTGAAATAACCAAATTGTTTCCAAATTGAATGTCCTTATTGGTAAGTGGGATAGATTCTCAAATGCGAAGCGTTGGGTTTGTCGTAGTTGTGTGGAGAGTTGTTGATGTAAAAGGAGTCTGCAACCTTTTGGAATTGATATTCACTGCATCCTTTGTCAATAATTTTGAATGTGTGGGACAGGGGACCAGTAGGTACCTCACGTGGCGGGGAAGTCAGTTTGATACTTCTGAAAGATGGAGAAAATGGGTTATAAGAATAGGGGATGGATTAGAAGATGAAGCTTGGTTAATCAAAGGAGAAGGTATCTTAATAGAAGAGGTATGGTTAGATGAAGAAGGTTGACTAGGCAAGGAGAAGATTGTGTAGTGGAGAGTGATTGTCATTAGAAGAAGAATCTTGATTAGTGGAAGAAGATGACTGATTAATGGGAGGATGACTGGTTGAAGATTGTTGATTAGCAAAAGAGAATGTATTGAAAGATGTTACTTGATTGGAAGGTGATGGTTTTGAAGCATATAGGGAGTGTATCTAGATCGACACATGTTTCATTAGGGATTACGCGAGGTGGATCATACTTATTTGTTGAAGGAAAATAGTGATCATGTCTATACTACCCTTCAAGGAATCTACAATACTCAAAGGGTTGGGGATCCACACGGAGCGTAGATTATTTGTCCAAATAAGTAAATTGAATACATTGGTCGAATGTTGATGGGACGTCTTTCATGGCATGAATCCATGCTCAGCCAACGAGAATGTTATATGTGACTTCTACATCCACCACATGACATATTGTTTCTAAATTTATGGGTCAACCTTTGAGAGGTAACATGATTGTGCCTTCTGAATTTCTTTCACTTTTATCATACCCACGAATGGTTATGATGTTGTTTTGTAGATCATTTTTGGTGTAACCTAGGCATCGTAAGAGTTTCATGGAACAAATATTCAGAGTGGATTCATTGTTGATTAATGCGCACTTGATCTTACGGTGTGTTATATATCCCTCAACATATAAAGAATGATTGTTAGCGATGTTGGGGTTAAGAAGGTCATCGGGACAAAAGGATAAAATAGGATTGGGTACCAAAAGATGTGTAATTAAATCCTGGAATTTTTTTGAATTGATGTCCTCTGGGACACAAGCGTTATTCAATGTTCGCATAAGGATGTGTTGTAGTGTGGGAGAAGAATTAACTAATTCCATGATGGAAATTTGTGCTGCGGTCTTCTCCAATTGTTTGACAATATTGAATGATGGCGCAGGTTGTGGAGTAGAAGTGGTGGTGGAGTTAGATGGTGGATTAGGAGGTGGTGTGGGAGACAAAGTAGAAAATTGTTTTGTGGTAGAGACCCACACTTTTGTTTCTGGTGGTGATCACACAATCAGTTCTGATCTTTATGGTTGCCACTAAGTCTTGGTCATAGCCTATGGTCGAGATGAATGAGTCATACTCAACGTTGTTTGATGATTGGCCCTTATCCTTTGAAATATCATTGTGGTTAGGGAAAGGGGTTTTGAACGTGTTACATTTTTTGTTGAGTTTTTTTATCTTAGAATTATTTTCAACTTCTATGTCTCCATGTTCGATCAAATCCTGGATGTAATGGATAAGTTGCATGCATCGATCTGCAGAGTGCCCTTTTATGGGATGGTAATCCCAATATTCATTGTCCTTATACCAATTCGGTTTGGGTTGTCCTTATTTTAAGGGTTTGACGATGGGGTACGTGATCATGTTCGCATTTGCTAAGTGACAGAAGATGTTAGATAGGCTTTCTCCGAGTGGAATGAACTATCTTTGCTTGTCACGAGAAGGAGCTTCCTTTCTAGGGATTATGACCAGTTGTTTGTTGGATTTAATTATATTGAGCAGATTTTTTTAAATGTTTTGGACATGGCGAGAATCAACAATGTCATCATTGTCTATATTTTAGTTCCGATTAAAGAATTTGGATTTGTTTTGGTTTTGAGGGGCATCTCTATGAGGTTGGTCCCTAAAGGGTGTTTTAAGTAAGCCCTTAGAAATGAGGGATTTTTCAATCTGTGTTCCCTTTTCAATGATTTCTTTGAAATTATTTAGACAGTGCATTTACATGTGGAATGATAATTCGACATTGAGATTTGGAACAAAAATGCTAACCAATTGTCTTTCGGGTATTGAGCAGGGAAATTTGATTACAATTTCTCGCCATCGTTGTAAAAATGAGGCGAAGTTTTCGTTAAGCCTTTGTCTAGTGTACAAAGATCAAGCATGGTTATTTCTAAGTCCAAGTTAAAGGTAAAATGTTTGACAAATTTTTCTGATAAGTCTACAAATGTCATGATTAACCCTTTGGAAAGATGGAGGAACCAGTCTAAGGCCTGTGCTCCTAAAATTTTAGGGAATAATTGTAAAAGATATATGTCATGATAAGTGACTTCTTGACATTGCATGTAAAATTCTATAACATGTTTAAGAAGGTCACCCTTGCCTTTGTATTTATCAAATTTTCGAGTTTCGAAGGATGGTGGAAAAGGTAAGCGTAATATTTCAATATCGAATGGGTAGGGGCATAGTTCTTCAAATTTGAATTGTTTCGATTTCTTTTGTTGTCCCTAGAAGGTGTCTTTCATATGTTTCCATTCTTATGTGAATGGAGAGGTAGGGTATGGGTTATCAAGGATTTCATGAGTATTGGGGTCTAGATTGAAGTCTTTTAACCTTTCAGTTCTAGTGGTTGCTTCCTCAAGTTTCTTTGTTAACTCTTGGATCTTGGTGAATAAATCTTCGGTCAAAGAGTTATTTGGGTTGTTTGGTATTTAATTGTGGTGTCTCAATTCACCATTTTCGATAATTTTGTTTAGATTTTCAGTCCCAAATTCAGGGGGTAATTTTTCCCCCATGGCTAGGATGCGTAGTAGATATTCATTCTTGTTTTACTCTATTACCCTATCTACTTGTTTTTGTTCTTCATTCGTGATTTATGGTTGTGTGACTGCTTCATCGTCATTTTCAAGATTGTGACTATGTGTGACTACCATGATGAGATAGGTGTGTGCCTGATTAATTTGTAAAAGAGGTTATGAATTTTGAGTAAACACGATTAAGCGTAAACGAGAACTTAGTTGCTTTGGATTTGGCTTGAATAAGTTCGTGATTATTGATAAAGAGAGTAAATCAAACAAGTTAACTTAATATGATTTTGATATAACTCAAAATGAGATATTAGGGGATTTGTGTCACCTTGTGTAGATTTTGTTCAAACAAGCTTTGGATTGTTGATGGGGAGAGTAACTCAAACAAGTTAATCTCGATATGATTGTGATATAACTCCAAACGATCTATTACGGGATTTGCGTCAGATGTGGTTTTGATAAAATTAATAGTTGAAAAAATAAGGAGTGAACTCAAACAAGTCTCCTAATGTCATTTTGATATAGCTTGAAACAAGCTATGAGGTATTTGTTTTCATAGTTGATGAGATAAGAAGTAAACACAAGGCACTTAATATCAGTTTGATATAGCTTGAAAATGCTTTATGGAGGATTTTTTGTTAGCTGAAGCAAGCTAATGAAATCAGTGTGATGTTTAGATCTTTGTTATCAGATTGTTTCAACGTTTTGTTTGGCATTGAATCTGCTAAGAAATGGTTTTCTGGAACACGACTAGGATTTGAAATTTATAATGAACACATTGATATCAACCAAGTTTTATGATAAGAAAAATGCTAAACTATTTTGTTTACAAACAACAAGCAGTCATGTGTAGCAAATTGTTTTGGATCGAGAGGTAGATTCTTCAGGAATGATCATTGTTTCCTACAATCATACAAGTATTTTGTGGAATGATGGATGCAAGCTCTTATCACTCCAAAAAGATGCGTCCTCCGATATACCCTATTCCTAACATACCTAATTCTGTATGGGGACAAAATTGGTGCGAGGAACCCTCAGAGCACTAGAGGAGACTCACCAATTTTTACTTACCTGCTTTAGAGTGAATCACCACGTCTAAGACATGTTTTGTGAAAAGGTGGAAGGTGATGGGGGGATGACTATGTATGGTGTCCTTATAACTCCCCAAAGATTTATAGGGATGATGCCCAGGCTTTATTTTTACAGCTATTTAAGTGTGAATCGTATGCTCTACATGACATCATCACTTATAAGTGGAGAGAAGGGGTGAGGTAGATATTGAACGTTGTGATGAGACTATGTCTCAAAGTAAAATGCAGATGTGAATGTTGGTGGTGCATGGTAGTCAAGTCCACATCACCGGTGTAGCTTTGGTCATTATGAAATCCACCTCTACTATGTGAAAAAATAAATATGATGATGTGATTATACATAGGGTTCTTTCTAACTTGAAATCAATCACTGGCAAAAAATGAAAGTGTACCAGCGTGTGTTAAAAAAAAATTGGTTTTAACAATTTTCTCTTTTAACAGTGGTAATTTTACGGAAAGGTTAAAAAAATTATGTTTTTGAAAATATTCCAATGACGTGGTCCTGCAGAAAACAAACTAGTAGTTATCCTGCAAATGAAGTGTTAGAAAAGACAATCGTGGTTGTTTTTTATTTTCCAGATCGCTCAAAGGTACAAGAAAATAACATACACAACAAGCGACCGAGAAAATATTAATAAAGTAAAAAAAATAAGAGAATGATAAAATATGACATTATTGTGTTTCTGGTTCTCAAGGTCGCTTTAACAAGCGCGAGAGAAGAGCATACCTGCAAGGGGGTTGCAATTAGCAACGAACTTCACAAAAAAGAAAAAAAGAAAACAACAACAACTAGATGCACCCAAAAGCATTAGATAATATTGGAAGGTATTTAAATAATGACAAAATGATCAAAAATTGACTCCAAGGGATTTCAAAACGTCCAATGACCCCAAATTCTTAACCAATCGTGAGTGGCAAAAGGTTGGAAAATTTTAAATGAACAAGGTATACGTCGTGTATGAGTTTCAAATTTTAGTCTTTGACTGCGTATGAATACGTCGTAGAGTCCACCTATGAGATCAAATAACAAGATTAGTCCATATATTCAAAAATAATAGAATGATATAAATGTCCTAATCAGGGAAAAATAATTAGATCTAATTGAATAGACAATTTGAGTTAAAAATATAAATTAGGAACAATGTGCACATGGGGATAGAAATATAAAATAGAGATGAAACCATGGTAGGCTATGGTCCAGAAAGGGATGGTTCCATCCTAGGGAAATTTTTCTAGTAGATACATATTATTAGATAGTTAAAAACTAATTATCGATATTTTCATACAAATTCAAAATCCCTAGGCTTATTCCATAGCATAATTACTACACTTCGTATGGGTCTTGAGAGACTTCACTTCCTCTTCGGAAATGCTCAGTTGCACACTTCTACACTTCTGAGGCATGAGGGCATAACCCTTCCTATTTCTCTTTTAGTTGGTGTGTAAGTAAGAAAATTAGATACTCATGTTGCGCATCATTCGGCGGGGGCATGGGCCAACTATTCACTTTTGACTTAGTGTTATTTTAAACTTAGACCCAGATCTATCTAAATCATTGTGGTATATGGGCATGGGGTTTGAAGAAAATCAGGGTGACTAGAAATCCTTGCATAAACCTTTGATCTCATTCTCTTGTTGGAAGAAAGGGGAACGAGTAGAAATATTTATGACACTCTTTCATCTCTTGGGTTCTTAGGACTAAATCCTTGACACCTTCTCAGACATTGATGTTAGAGACACTTGAATTATCCATGTGGCTTCAACATTTTTTTGGCACCATTCAGGATTGATTAACCCCAATCCTTTAGCAACAACTAAAAATCTAGAAATATCCAAGTACATGACATTCAAGATCTTTTCCTTCGGAAGAGCTAAGCATGTGTATTCCTTCTATGTTTTTCCTTGTTTCAATTCTTACTAGTTAAAAATTGCAAATGTTAAAATTACAAATACTTGTTTCTAAATTGAGTTAAAGTTGATTTCTATTTCTAGACATTTATTACACTCTGTGTTGCAGGTTCCATTGTGGAACATGCCAACATCAATGTAAGAGCACACACAATGTCGGGTGAAGACAAAGTGTGTTTTTCACACTTAGGTAACTTTTCCTTTTAAGTATGAAATTTTCAATTTCATACTTAAGGTGCAGGGGGAGGGGGGAAAATGTAAACACATAAATTTGGAAATGATAACGTTGACTTCATCCCTACATTATGATTTGTGCATGCATTCTAATCCCAGGTGTTGCATTCTCATTTCCATTGCATGGTTTATTGTATCACACACTTTGCTCAATCATCAATATTTCTAGGCAAATTAATTAAAAGAAAATAAAAAATCCCAACTATCTAGCCTCAAATTCTATAATTATCACATGAATTGCCTGTATGAAACTGTATAGTCCCAGACTAGGAAAATCTATAGCTTGGGCCAACTCTTACAACCTTTTCCTTTCACATTTAACGGTTACTTTCTCAATTTGATATATTTCTTTGGGGGTGTTTCCAATCCTCAAGGTTTGCTTTAGGAAAATTTATTAATCACAGACACTTGTATAGACAAGTATAATGCATCATTTGAACTCACCTGATGACACGTTGAAGAGATATTATTGCAAATACAATTCTAGAACACTCTCAATATGTCCTCTCCCCCTCTACAACAACAACACATCCTTTGAAACAACACACACATTAAGTCTGAAGAACTCAACTAGGTCAAAGAGTCTATCTTCCCTTTCAATGAGCCAAGTCATAGTTAAGGTCAATTTAAAGTTACACATTGCCAAATAAACACCAAAAGGGTTAAGAGTATTCAATCTAAGTTTGCATACACTTACACAATCACGAAGGGTGCATTCTTATCTATCTATAGCTACACCTGCTATCTTTAGGTCAAGAGATTCAAGGGCACATTAGGGGGTTGGATTAGAGTTGTATTCGCACTTACACCTACACTAGGAGAACTACATGAGACTTTCTCCTATTTGAGGGGATGTAATGCAGTGTGTGGATTGATTCGGTAACCGTTGACCACCAGGGTGAGTCCAACCTCATCATACATAGATTTCTCCTTTTGTTATCTAATGGTTGTATGAATTTTAATGCAAGCATATAGGGTTTTCTACTTGTTGCAAGTCACCACAAGCATTGTCACATTTGTGTTAATCCTAATTCGGGATAACAAAGCATAGCTCTAGATCATCGATGAACACCTAAATTGTTAGAACCCTAGCAAAAAGGGGTTTGAAACCGTACAAAAAGTACCAAACTACACTCCATTGTAGCCTCATTCTATATGGTCTTGTCCTAGATCGTTTTACAATTCTAGTTGCCAAAATAAAGCATCTCCAACTTTCTCTCAGTCTCCACATCAAAACTACCTTATGTGCTCTTGTATAAGCTATGTCTTCTCTCTTCATGTCTTTTGAGTGATTATATTTAATCGTTTACATTGTCCGTTGCTTGGAGCTATATTCTAATTTGCATGTTGATTATCTAATATATAAATCTAAATATATAACCTGTTACAAACCCCCTTTAACCTCTCTAATTAAATTCAGGTTAAATAAGGAGTATTGCCAATGTAGGCAGTGTAGACATGGTAAATGCCCCTAATTTCTAACAATTTAGAGCGACATTTGTTTTGTCATGGGTCTCACTCAGAGAACTCATGCACCATTATCTTGAAAGTTTATCTAAGAAGCATTAACATTATTAATAAATTGAGTTGTGAGTTTGGTGGGACTAGATTTATTTTTAAGTTCCTCTTGAGGTTGAGGATTGATTAGGCTCAAGTTTAGTGGAAGGACAAATTCTATGGATGAGATACCCGTCTTCTCTATAAGAGTAGGAAAATAAAGCCTTTGGGGTTGTTAAAAAACACAACATGGTATGGGAGCCAAGTAGTTCAATAAAACATTGGTTGAAATCACTACCTAGGTGTGTTCAATTTCTATACATAGAGAGGGATGAATCCAAAGAATTGGAATTTTTTACCATTGCTAGGTAATATACCAAAATAACTTTGCCCCAAATTTAATTTGTCAAATGGGACATTGAAGAAAGGAAACTCAATCTAGAGAGAGAGTCAAAATTCCATGCATGTATTTGTCCACAAATTATCCAGGTTCCATACTTTAAGACTACTTGAGCAATGTTCAGAGTCGAAAAGGACATGTATGAACATGTTTCATTCTGCCTCTATGAAATATTGGGTTTCTGAGTGAAGATATTCAGATTATGACGACGTCTGATACACATTCGAATCTGTTTTGACTTCCTCTGGTTAATATGATAACGAGTGTCAAGCCACTATTCCCTTCAAAACCTGCCCACATGAAAATATATCCTGTAGCATTTTAATCGTGGTTACAAGCTTGAAGAATAGGAAATGTAAGTAGCTTTGCAGTCAGCTTAGAAAATGAGGAAATGGAGTTCAAATTCAGCAACTTGGGGAAAAAGGCAAATTCTTCCACAGATGTATTTGGATGTTACCACTGGCAATATCATGTCATTCAGAGAAATCCTTCCACAGACGGAAATGCTACTTTTATGGGCGAAGAGTTCCCCCTATGGGAAAGGCCTCTGCAGGAGTTTAGATTGACTAATAATGGATATTGACGGCACGTTCAGTTTCATAATTAAACAATTCACCAACACCTTCCCCCTGTTACATCTCAAACTCTACAGGACTGATTTAACGTAGATAATGGGTTGGTTGAAGGAGGCAATTGAATTGCTGGAATTTGACTACTATTGAAATCCCGTTCATAGAGGAACACATATCTTGCTGTTGCAGACCTGCACTGGGAAGAAGGCGTCCTTTCACAATTGTGTAAACAAGTCCTACTCTCTCTTCAGTGGAGACGGGAATTGCATGGTGGGCTCACGAACCAAGCACATTTTTTCAGGATAACGTGGCTTATCAGACATTTAAACCAAGGTCGGTGATTTAAGTGGTATCCCCATCCCTCTTCAATGTCTTGACGCTCATTTCTTTTGCTCAGATTTACGAGATTGCATTCCTCATGGAATCACCATAATTGCAGCTACAGAGTTACACATGCCCTCCACCAAATTTATTGGCTCTCCTTAACTGTCAACGGGAATTGGTAGCAAAAATGCCAACCCCAGTTCACATTTGCCAGCATCCTCCCAGCATGTGCCAAAATGGGAGCTTTCGAACAGGGTATGGCAATCCATCAAAGCATAATAGAAAGCAGTGTTTTTTGTCAGACGTTGTAGTTGCAAGCGCCCTGTTAGATATGTGCGCAAAATGTGGAAGCATACACAAGGCATGCAAACTGTTCGACAAAATGCCTAAAAAAATGTGGTCTCGTGGAATACCATGATTGGAGGATACACACATCACCAACATCACGCTTTATGCTCTAAGCGCCGCCAAGCTCGCTTGTCAGAAGGAATCAATATTAGCTGGCCTTGTCACTAGGATGGTCTCTTCTTGCATGCCTTGCGCAGTTCATCATATGTACCACTGACAAAGCATGATTCCCAACACAGCTCCTGATCTTCAAAGCCTGTACCAAAATTAAGATAGTTCCTAGCATCCTCTACAACTTTCCACTCACTCACTGACCCTATACAGAGTGGGCATTTCAACTCCATGTTCTCCTTCTGACAGGTGCTTCAATTTCATTTCTATGATACAAAGCATCCATCAAATCAAAATGCAAAAGTGGATTTTTACTCAAATGTTGCAGTTGCAAATTCTCTGGTAGATATGTTGCAGTTGAAAAAATCGTCAATCCTTCCCACGAAGACATCTTTCAGTTGGCAGATTGCTCAGAGCTCGAGAAGATGAAGTGTTTTCAAAGAGTAGTTTATTTTTGGCAGACAGGGTTACACATTCATCATGGCATTGATATGGACGTCCAGAGAGGATCAGATGTCAATAACTTCAGCAACAAGTGTCTTCCACCCCATTGAAGATACAGATGTAGCCTATAGAAGTAATTCCAATGGTCAGTTCCTATCGCAGTAGACAATACACTATACTCCAAAAATGCGTATCTGTAAAATGCACTACAGAGTTTTAAGAAAGTGATCCTATTGAAATTTAGACCTAAATTTGACCAAAACAAGACTTACAAGACTTTAACGGAGTATAGAACAATAAAGATAGATCAAAAGTGTATAGAGATGATCATGATCTGTAAATCCAATCCAACATATGTCATGAGATCGGAAGACTGTCAAGGTATTTGAACTCTTTGATATTTCTCTGTGTATATGATTAATTACATGTTCTTAGGTGTGCAACTGAACCATGGTGTTTTGTGGAAGTTTTTCAAAAAGGATCATGTGAAAAGATGTAATAATGATTCTTTGGATTCAAATTATCATGGGTAAAGTGGATTGATTAGGTCAAGTAAATTTTGATACACCTTTGCAAATGGCAGGTTGTAATGGTTCATATCTTCACAACTCATGTGTGCAATAATAGGTCTATTGTTGATTCTCTTTATATTGGAGTGTCTGATAGAAGTGAATTGAGTTTGTCAAGTTGAAGAAAAGGGCATCAACATTGTCAGGAGATGGACAAAAACCCTGATTAGATATGTATGCAAAATGTGGAAGCATACACAAGGCACATGAAACTGTTTGACAAAATGCCTCAAAGAGATGTGGTCTCATGGACTGTACCATGATTGCAGGATATGCACAAAATGGGTTTGTTGAAAAAGCTTTGGAAACTTGAAAATGCTTTTAAGCAAATGTAAAGCCAAACTCCACAACCTTCGCCAGCATCCTTGTGCCAAACATGGGAGCTTTGGAACAAGGCATTGACATCCATCAAAGCATAATCGAAAGTGGATTTTTGTTAGATGTTGCAGTTGCAAATGCTCTGGCAAACGTGTATGCAAAATGTGTAAACATACACAAGGCACGTGAACTGTTTGACAAAATGCCTCAGAAGAATTTCAGTCACGTGGAATGCCATAATTGCAGGATATGCACAAAATGGCTTTTGCAAGGATGCTCTCAAACTCTTTGAAGTAATGAAACACTCTGGAATAGACCCTGACCATGTAAGCTTCACTTGTGTTTTATTAGCATGCAGCCATGCAGGTTTAGTGGATGAGGGCTGTAAATACTTCAGTCACATGAGTGGCTATTATTGCATTGCATGCCTACAATTGATCATTATGTGTGCATGGTTGACCTTCTTGGCCGTGCTGGCTATCTTGAGGAAACTCTAAACTTTATCATCAAAATGGCAATTAAACCTGTGGTCGTTGTGTGGAAATGTTTGTTGGGTGCCTGTAGAGCACATAAGAATATAGGATTAGGAGTCATTTACAATGACTCTTCTTTTTGAGCTGGATCCTCAAAATGCTGCAACTTATGTTCTTCTGTCAAACATCTATGCAGAAGTGGGCAGGTGGAGTGAGGTTCAAATGATAAGAAGATTGATGAAAGATAGAGGATTTATGTAGTGGGTATATCTGTTTACAGACCAGATTTGGAAAGTGGTGATACTTTTTGGGTTTTGTGCATCGCCTACTGTAGCAAATGGGAGGTTTATTTATTTATTTTGCTACCCATTTACTTTTTTGAGATCTTACACATGGGTATTTTTGGAACAAGGAATCTGCAAGTTGTTTAATCTATATCTAGTAGAGATTGAAATTTGATGGACATTTTCTTTTAACCTACCCAATTATGCAATTGCAATTGCATTTTAAATCAAAACAATCAAGCCAAGCTTCGGGAATATATTTATTTTTTATATTGGAGTGAAGGTTTACAAAGTTTGGATACCCAATGGATTAGGCTATCACATTTTTAACTGACCGGTCTATACCAGAAATAGATAACATGCTTGAGGTACCCATCTCAAAATGATATAGAATAAGCATAAATAGCAAGGGAAAAAAAACACGGGTCGTAAAAACCTTCTTAGAAGCAAAAAAAATAGTAGAAAGGCATTGGTCTAGACACAACTTGTGTAAAGTTCTTCAATTCTTTTGCATTGATAAGGCTTCTTAGACTTGATTTGGAGGCCGTATTCAGCGAGGATCAGCACCAATGTGCAGTATCATTATTATCTTCAAATTCTATGATAGTTTCTAAGTTAGGCAGATCAGTTTCCCCATGCCACTCTTCTCGGTTATGTTACCAATTAGTGGTTTTTCAGGATGAATCACAATTTCTTCCATCCTCGTTTCTGAAATCACATGCATTTTACCTTCTTGAATTTTATCGTTATCTCTTCTGAATATCTCCTCATTGACTAATTTTTACCTTCAGAAATCGGGATATTCTTCTGATGGAATCTCTCTGGTATTCAGAGTATTCTGGCACATGTACTGGAACTCTATTCCCATAAAAAAGATAGAGTGTTATGTTTCCATGTGACCCACACAGTGATGAATTTGTATAAGGTGAAACAAAAGATCGACATTTTTAATCTTGTATGGCCACTCCTTAGTGGCACTCCCCTGTGCACACTTTAAAACCATCTGAACACTTGAGATGTCCAGAAGTGACATATCTATTCTTTCTCTTTATTTCCCCAGCATCATCATGGATGGGAAAAAAATCTGTCAGATTTGGTTTTGTTAACAATAAAGCATTTCAAGGAATAACATTTTGTATAGGGTTAGGACAGAGGTAATTATAAACCTTAGGAATAGGTTCAAATCCTATTGGATGTAATAATATTCATTTATATTTCAAGATTTATTATTGTGCTCAGAAATGTAGCCAAGTTATTAATTAGGATTAAGAACAGTTTTCTGCCGTTGTATCATTGTCATCTTTCTTTTATGGAGAAATCCCCGATCCTTCTTTATGATTCTTCATTAGCTGTTGACAAAAGGCCATGCCTGATTTTTCTTGCATCTTATTAGAAGGTCGAATGGTAATAGTTCCTGGTAATCCCAAGGGTCAAATGCCACATTAGGGGTAAATTCTCCTTCTTTTAACCAATGGGCCAACACTCGATTCAAGTGCTCCTAGAAGAAACAATATTCCCTTTTTAATCAAGTAATCAACCCATTTATCCCCTAGCATGTGGCATGTGATCAGGGTCTATCTGAGGATTCAGGCGAGCTAACAATGTTTAACAAGGCCACTATTCCTCAATGCATGTTCTCAACTATATTATCACCACCTTTTTGTACCTGATGTTCCTCCTCTTCCTGCACCAATGTATTCAATGCCTCTTTATCTTCTGCAGAATTCAATTTGCCATGAATATTACCACTGTCCTCTATCACATTGGGTGGTGGTGGAACTCTTGGTATCCTAGCATACAATTTCTTATATTTTCCCTTGTTCGGTAGGTGTCCTGTTCTAAGAAACTCCCTCAAATCCTGCCTCTGCATATCAAACTCCATATCCACTTGCAAAACAAACAGAGAATGACTTCACTTCTGGAGTCAGTAGGGTCCCTGCCCTTGTTTGAAACTGATGCATAATCCTTTTGCTTGATAAAAAGTGGGGAACATTTCCAGAGACAACTAATCAATTATAAAAAAATTTAGCTGTTTAACACCAATAAGGGAGCTAGTCCAAGTATCGATCCATGTGATTTTCCTTTTAACTAACACTTCCCATTCTTGAATACTTGAAGCACATATTTCCATGCAATTCTACCGTAGTGGCAAGCAAAGAAGACATGTTTCATAGTTTGACACACGCAATCCAGAATTATCAAGTTCTTTGCTACATCAAGCTTCCACATTATCAGCCAAGGTATGTTCTAACTTAGAGGCCTAGATCAAATTGAATCTCCATCTACAATTTCAAGGGGTATTAGATACATTCCAAAATTTGTTAAATTTAATCTTGCAAGCTGTAGAGGCCCTTTGTGTCAATTTCAAGAAATGGAGTCACATTGCACCACTGGCAGACCCTGTAGCTTTTTGGATATAAAATAAGGTTATTTTATTCATTATCTTAAAACTTGTATTTTAATTTGAGATGATACCTTGTTAAGCCCATTTGAGGGCAGACCAACTTCTCAGACACACCAGCAAATTGTTCGTATGCGTCAAATTCCACCAGATGGATCTGAATGCTTGTGTTTTCTTCCCCATTTGTGAAAAGACCGGCCGATAGACTGTATTTCTAATTACTAACCATGCTTTCCAAATAGCATTGAATATAGGAGACCCCTCAATAACTGCTGCAAATGACCCAAACATTAGATCAGCGACACTCAACCCCTTTCAGGATTGCTTTCCTTTTGGAAATCTTCTTTATATATTATAATTATTCCTTACAAGAATCTTCCATGATGTACTAATATACCTTGATTTCAGAATTCACCTAGCCACTAATGCTTTCAATACCTTGAAGCCTCACTCCCAACTCTTATCCAGTATAGATCTTGCATCCAGCTGCATGTATGTTTTTAACTCCCCTGCCATTAGACCAAAGGAAGTCTAACAATTCTTCGCATTGGGAAATAACCAACTTAAATGTTCATTGGAGAAAAAACTTTCTGACAAACTGGAAATCCTTCTCCTGAGGATAGCAAATGTCTTTTCCATTTTCCCAACTTTTAGTCAGTTTTCTACAATTGATCATTATGTGTGCATGGTTGACCTTCTTGGCCATGCTGGCTATCTTGAGGAATCTCTAAATTTTATCATCAAAATGGCAATTAAACCCATGGTCGTTGTGTGGAAATGTTTGTTGGGTGCCTGTAGAGCACATAAGAATATAGGGTTAGGATCATTTACAATGACATTTTCTTTTTGAGCTGGATCCTCAAAATACTGCAACTTATGCTCTTCTGTCAAACATTTATGCGGAAGTGGGCAGGTGGAGTGAGGTTCAAATGATAAGAAGATTGATGAAAGATAGAGGAATTCAAAAGAAACCTAGATAGTGGAATTCAAAAGAAACCTATGTTTTTACTCTTGCTTTTGCTTTTGATTTTTTTGTGTTGCATTAACGTTTGTTTGGGCAGTTGCCAGGTAACTATAAAAGCAGCTTTGGTACATTGTAGTGTTCATTATAATTGAATCGAGAGTTTACAGTGTGTTACAGTGCATTAATTTTGTGAAATTCGAGGAGAATTGTTCAATTTAAAATTGAATGTAGAGTGTATACTTTCCATTAATTTTGTGATATTCAGGGAGAAACCTTTAGCTTAAAATTGAATGTAGAGTGCACACTGTATGTAATTTTTGTGAAATTTTGGGGATAATTCTTCCAGCTTAAAATTGAATGTAGAGAGTACACTTTGTATTAATTTTATGAAATTTGGGGAGGATTTTTCAGCTTTTAGATCCCTGTGTGCAGGGATAGTGATTATGCATCTGAAATTTACTGTAGCTCGTGTGAGCTTAGCAATTTGAGGTGTATTTGTGAACAAGCAACAAGTCCATTTAAAATTGTGGTAATTATCCTCCTTTTTTTAATGAGATTTTTTATTGAATTTATCAAATTACAGTGGAAAACATTGTTTTTTTTTCTTTTGATGAATGGGGGAATCAACAATTTATCCTTCATTACCTCTCCACAGGTCAAGGGTTTGAACCCTAGAAAACTTTTTTTATTCATAAATTAAAGATAAAGGCTATTTAGTACTCTACTAGACAAGTCTTATTATTTTTTGTTTTTCTATATATATATATATATATATATATATATGTATATATATATATATGATATATATAGGATATATTTGTTTTTATGTGAATTCAGCTACAGTAATAAACATGTTTACACTATTGAATCCAGATAAAAACAAGAAGAATATATTCTCATGTGGAAATCTCAAAAAAAAATTGTTTATCAAGATTTGGTTTTGATTTTGATGATTCTACAAGAAGTAATTTGATTTTTGTTTTCTTAGAACGCTTCACTGCCATTCAATAAGTACTCGTTTCTCACAACACACCATGCATATGCAATTGACAATGTGTGCTCCCTGGGCTACCTTCACAAATCAAGAAGACACTATCACACATCAATTGAATGTATGCATTTCGCTCATTTCTCAGGATATGCCATAATTGCAGGATATGCACAAAATGGTCTTTGCAAGGATGCTCTCAAACTCTTTGAAGTAATGAAACACTCTGGAACAGACCCTGACCATGTAAGCTTCACCTGTGTTTTATTAGCATGCAGCCATGCAGGTTTAGTGGATGAGGGCTGTAATTACTTCAGTTGCATGAGTGGCTATTATTGCATTGCATTTACAATTGATCATTATGTGTGCATGGTTGACCTTCTTGACCGTGCTAGCTATCTTGAGGAATCTCTAAATTTTATCATCAAAATGGAAATTAAACCCATGGTCGTTGTGTGGAAATGTTTGTTGGGTGCCTGTAGAGCACATAAGAATATAGGGTTAGGATCATTTACAGCGAATCTTCTTTTTTAGCTCGATCCTCAAAATACTGCAACTTATGTTCTTCTGTCAAACATTTATGCAGAAGTGGGCAGGGGGGGAGTGAGGTTCAAATGATAAGAAGATTGATGAAAGATAGAGGAATTCAAAAGAAACCTGGGTGTAGTTGGATTGAAGGCCATAAAATGGTACATGCTTTTTGTGTAGGAGACACATCACATCCACAAACACAGGTGATTTATGCAAAGTTGGACGAATTGTATTGGGAGATGAAGGCAGGAGGATATTTCCCAGATTCAAATCATGGACTGATTGATGTGGACAAGGAGGAAAAAAAAGTATTCCTCTCCCACCCTAGTGAGAAGGTGGCAATTGCATTTTGATGTTTTGTGTCTGTACACTGAAAATAATGCTTAAAGATGAAATGTTTGACTAATCATAATGAAGAAAAATGGATCTGTACATTGTAGATTCATAAGAATCCAATAAATATCTAACCTTCTAATTAAAATGGATTGTTGAAGAATCTAACAAGTGTATTTTTTTAATTTCGTATAGAATCATAAAAGAAGACAAAAGCTAGACTGGGACACTCGGCTAAAGATTACTAATTGTGCTGCAAAAGGATTAGCATATCTTCATCATGATTGTAGCCCATGCATTGTTCATAGGGATGTGAAGACTTATAACATTCTTTTGGATGATAATTTTAAGGCACATTTGTCGGAATTTGTCAAAATTTGGCATTGCCAAGTACATTTCCTCGGCCAAAACCAACACCTGCACCTATGTTATGGTTACCATTGGCTACATTGACCCTGAATATGCAAGAACATCAAGGCTTAATGAGAAATGTGTTGTATACAACAAGGACATTTTCATTCATGTACAATAATACAAACTTGTTGGCTTGAAGTATCACACTCCTTATCAACATATTAACGACAATACAAAAAAGGCTTTTTCAACAAAAAACTAACCAAAAAACTGATGCAATCACCGTCTCAAACAAGTTGCAACACTAACACAATTTCACCCAAATAGTTAACTACCCCTCTAAATCAAATAACATATACCGTTAGGCGTTCACATTACATTGTACACATGCGATTGCTAGTATATTAAAATGAAAACGTAAGGAGAAGAGAATTTATAGATTTTGGGGGTGCCTGATATCTCAAAATAGAAAGGGTAATGAAGGCACTGGCCAAGCTGCAGATGTTTATTACCTGCGTGAAGACAAATGATAAAATATAGACGGAGACAGAGAGAGATTATTCCACATTAATGTGAGGGGCGAGGACATCGAATGAGGTAGAAATAAATCCATGCCTTGAATAAGGACACAACCATCTGCCAATTAGTCATCGATCGTTCGCATTTCTTCATAGTAATAGTCATATCAAATTTGTTGTAGTCTTGTACACAAAAACAAAGAAACAAACATAATATGTCTAATCAATAAACCAAATAGTATGGTGTAATAAACCATACTATTTTTATTTAAAATATTGTATTATTTTTCAATTTTAACATTTGTAATAAATGAAATATTGTTATATTTTCTTTTTAAAAATACAACATAAAAGTATTTATATATCATCAATAAATAAATATAAGATATAATATTATTATTTATTTATTTATATACATGTGTATTGTAATATATTTTATATATAAATCTATATAAAAATGATGATCATATTTAAAGTTTACATGTAATATTAAACATTATTTCAAGTATTTGCAAGTACTTTTCATCTAGAATCATGAAACATGTCTAGATAACTGTCAAATTTAACCCATATTGGATATCGTATTGCCCACTTCATTGATAACTTTCTAAAATAACTCTAATGCCATGTTGTATAAGTTCAAATATAATCTTGCATTCCCAAAATATTGCAATGAATGGACCTAATTATATTGTACTATTGTTGATGTTGACATTCATCCCCAAAAGCTTTGAAGAAAATAAAACAAAAATTATTACTTTCGTGTTCTGTTCCATTAAGAAAATTTTGTTTCTATTGCTCTTTGGATGATTTGCCTTTATTTGTACCTCCATAACCTTGTGCTTTGTGTGAAACAAAAAAATTGCACTAGGGGTCTTGCCACCACTGGCACTGGCAACAACCTCCACCAAATCCACCTTTCATTAAGCCTTGATGGTTTATTTTTCCTTGTTATGAACTCCTGTTTTAGCGTAGTTGTAGGGATGTCAGTGTTTGTCCAAAAGGCTTAGATGGAATCATGATCATTTTCAAACAAGTTAGTCCCTAATAGAACAACATGAAAGAGAGACATTATCTCATAAGGTAGTTGCAGGACATCAAACAAATCCATGAGATGTTGTGAATGGCCTCGTCACTGTAAGCAAGGAAAAATCACAGTAATGAAAGATAAACACACAATAATGCAAACCATCCTGGAACCTTTCAATGCAAACCTCGGTAGGAGAGCTTTTGAAGCTGTATAACCTTGCAAAGTGATTTATTTTTTAGTGCTCTTGAATGACCTCCAAACGTGAGTGTAATTGCTACAAACACAGATACTTTTTATTAGAAATTTAGTAGAGTTATTGTACTTAAATCCAAGAGGATTCGTAAGAGAGCAGGCCTGCATTTTATAGAGGCATAAGTAGTTGAAAATTGGTTGCAAGCGGGTGAATGCACATGCTGAAAATGGAACTGGAGGAGGTTGCAGTAGTTCTGGGGCATTTAGAGGCACTAATGGAATTAATTGCAAAAGTTACATCCGGAAATGTGGTTGTACGTGCAATTCAATTGCCCCCACCTTTCTAGGATTCTAGAAGTGTAATTAACTAGGATGAGGATGTGGAGTCCAAGTGGTTGTTTGACTGAGTAGCAGTTGACTGGGAAGTGCACACACTAACTAATTAACTAATCATTTAATTAATAAGTGATAATTAACTTAGCTAAAAGGATACTAGGGGTACATGGGATTAATTTAATTAATCCAAGGGGTGCAATGTGTATGAATTAATCAATTTAATCGATTAATCACAAATGGGTGAATTACAAGGTGTATTAGGAGGCGAACTTGGATAGGATGGAAACAGGTGTGTAATTTTGGGGTGTCTACAGCTACCATTCCCGCTGATAAGCATAGGTATTTTCACACTGCACAAACCTCGTAGAGGAGGCAACATATTTTTAAAATTCTAATATGAATTTGAACCTAAGCTCTACATAGGCCATTGAGGGAATGAAATGACATCTATCTAAGGGGGTAGGCCTTGAGCCATTGATCGTGTAGTTCATATTCTCAATGACCTCAAAGGATTTGACGAGTCTCCTTCACCTACACCTACAGATAGGAAGCTTCATCATGTTTTCATCTCTCGTGTTTTTTCCCTTACTTGTCATGCCCTCCAACTCATCTTAATAATTTAGCTTACCTTCTTCTTTAAGAGATAAAAATATCAACATTGAGTTGTGGATTTCTAGGCCCTTGATTCAATGTTCCTATGCAATGAGATCTCCAAATTCAACTAATCCCACGTCTCACTAGACAACATTCCCACTACAAATCATAACTAAAAACATGGTCTAAGGAAAGCAGGAGACTAGACTAACCATATTTTTATTCAATACTTGCTTCTCTCTTCAGATTGAATAATTGTTGTTCCCTCCTTTCAAAATAATACTTCTGTGTGCTTCCTTCTATATATTCACTCAAGCACACTACATGGTCTATTTCCATCTCTCACTTTGTTATCATATCCTCATACACACATGACACAATTTCTTTTTTTACGACTATTGGCATTTCCATCACACCCCTTTGGTGCGATTGCTAGTTCATTAATATTACAAATAAATAGAGTCTAAAAATGATATAAAAAATGGAAACGTGAGCATGTGTCCTCCTTAACTATTTTAAAAAGTTAAGGAAATTAGTTTTTCAATCATGTATATAAAATAAGGCTTTATTTTGTCCTCATATTGTTTTTCTTCGAATTCAGATAAACAAATAGTAAATTACATGATAAAATACATTACATATATACTTACTGATTATAGCAACATAAATGACATTTAAAAATCATTAAAGATGAAAACATTAACGTAGTTAAAAATGGGGGGGGGTGGGGTGGTGGGGGTTGGGTGTGTGTGTGTGTGTGTGTGTGTGTGTGTGTAACCAAAAGGGAGTGCTTTTGAGTCACACCTAGGTCGTAACTTCATATTTATTAGTCAATAGACTATATTATAGGAGGATTGAGCCCTCCCAAAAAAAAATATAGATGTCATCATGTTTGTATTTATTTGAATTGTTGGTAAGGTATTGTGGCTAATAAAAGGGAAGCGGTAAAGTGAAATGAAGATATTATGTTTGTTATTCTATATTCACCTCGAATGATGATGGCGATACCCCCAACACTGCTGAAGGTAGTGGCAATGGACATTTTTTGTGATGTGGGCATAATGTATCTAAGAATTGCTTCTACAACTCTAAAAATTTGCATTTATTCAAAAAAAAATCACTTTGTTGGTTGGCATGGCCCACGGTAATATATTAAAACCCTTATGCCAATAGGGACCAAGTTACACCGAAAGTGAGCATCTCACTAAGATAACATGGTTGTTTGGTTGTGGGATATGTATGCTTGTTGCGTTTCTACCCGGGTCGAATATGCCTCTTCAGTGCATCTTGGATTTACTTTGATAACTTTTTAAACCTTACATGCCTTATTCCCCAGGTCAAATATACCTCTTCCATACATCTTGACATGTAAAAACACACAGTGGGAAAGGGCATGCAAACATCACATTTAGTTTCATGAACCACGCAATTCACATTTTGTAAATGTCATTTCCCGTAATTATGACATGAGTCGATGTCCCTTTTCATTTTTTGTATGACTAAGTTATCTACATGTAAGATATTTCAATAAGCCCTATTCTCCATCTTTGTTTCGAGGTGCTTGGATTTCATTGTCATTTAGATTTGGGAAATTATGGATGATGTGTTGTTTGGTTTTGGATATGTATGCTTGTTGCCTTGCTACCTAGGTCCAGTATGCCTCTTCAGTGCATCTTGGATTTACTTTGATAACTTTGCAAACCTTATGCACCTTATTCCCCAGGTCAAATATACATCTTCCATACATCTTGACATGGAAAACACACACAATGGAAAAGGGCATGCAAACATCACTTTTAGTTTCATGAACCACGCAATTCACATTTTGTAAATGTCATTTCCCGTGATTATGACATGAGTCGATGTCCCTTTTCATTGTTTGTATAACTGAGTTATCTACATGTAAGATATTTTAATAAGCCTTATCCTCCGTCTTTTTTTCTAGGTGCTTGGATTTCATTGTCATTTAGATTTGGGAAATTATGGATGATGTGTTGTTTGGTTTGGGATATGTATGCTTGTTGCCTTGCTACCCAGGTCGAGTATGCCTCTTCAGTGCATCTTGGATTTACTTTGATAACTTTGCAAACCTTATGGGCCTTACTACCCAGGTCAAAAGTACATATTCAATGCATCTTAAAATTCCTTTGATGACTTTACAAACCCTCATATTTATCTATTAGTGTAACATTGCACCCGTTATTGGTGCAAGTGCTAGTTTTATGAAATGTTTGAATGAAAAATGTAGCATTTGACATGACATGATGAGGTTTATGTTATTTGGGGTTATAAACACAAATTTTTTTGTATTTATATAGGTTCAAAGCTTCTTGGCTTAATATTTCAAGCCATTTTCAGTTCAGGAGACTTGATTTTAAATTTTGTGAAACAAACAACCCATACTTGTTATAAAAAAGCATGTACACATTTAATACATACACATTTTGTAGAGTATCAAACTTTTAAATACACACTTTTATTTATTAAAATAAATATAAACTATAATAATTTAAAATGTAAATATTTATTTTGCTAAAAATAAGGATGTCGATTTGCTTTGGACTACTGGAATTGATTTTAGAGATATAGAGTAACTATTTAAGATATATGTTTTTCAAAATTTATTTGAGTTAGTAGTTATTCATTTTCAGTATTTGAGTATGTTGAACCTAACAGTCTCTGGACATAAATTTTACGTCTAATGTCTATTTTGGAAAAATAGTGGTTATTTTATAGGTTTTTGGGTCTTTTATATTTATTTTTGACTCTTGTAAGAGTTCTAGGTATGCCAAAATTAAATATTGAAAACGTACAAAAATAATTTTCTTTCTACTTATTTCTTCTTAAGACAATAAGGAATGTGTACACATTAAAGCACACGAGTGTTTTATGACATGTACACATTATGACTCAGTAATTACCAACACATAACACATATGTGCTTTTAGGTAATGTGCAGAGATAATTTTAAGAATTAACCCCTAAAATTTTCTATAATATCCTAATGAATCCTAAATGAAAGGTATAATTTCATTGACCAATATTTGGAAAAATCACTATACATGTATAAATTGGTCGGGTTTTTCATTAGATCTTTCAGAAAAACTTATAAATAATAATTGCATGAGTATGAAGTACATTGAGAAGGATGTCAATGTATAATTTTTTACTTTTGTCAACATGTTAGGGTTTTTTATATATTATGGTATTTTATAAATCATTTTCTTTTTATATGCATACACATTTTTAATACATGTCCATAAAGGTGTTTGTAACATAAAATAACAAAAATATGTTTTTTAAAATTCTATGGCATGACTCTTTCAAAATTCACATTTTGGCACAAGTTGGAGAATGATGGTAAAATTTGTAGAGTTTAACTTTACACCCACTAAATGCATTTTCCTAACTCCATAACATTAAATATTTTAGTTGGAAATGAAAAATTGAAAAGAATTCGAGGATATCTTTTTTGGATCCTAAATACTAAACCCTTAAACCTTGAAACATAAATTTTAAACTAATTTATATATTAAGATTTTTTATAAATGAACAAAAAAATATCTATAAGTTTTTTTACTAAAAAGGTATGGGAATGAAATTTGATTAAACCACTATATTTTTATTTTTGGTCATTCGTGGACAATAAAGTCATTTTTTTTGTTTCTTTTTTTCAACATCTATAGATCTTGATTCTATAGATGTTAGGAGAGGAATTAGGAGTATATTGTTTCCTCCCAATATTTTCCATCAAACCATCAAGTCATTATCCTCAAGACACCAACAAACGTAGTATTGACCCTTTCATACTAATCAACCTTCTTCTTTAGACTCTAATGCAAACTAGAGTCTTCTTCTGCATCAATACATTTATCTTTATTAGAATTAGTTCCTTCACAAGAGGCCTTCCTTTCACAAGATTATTTTTAGTTTTTATGTTCATTATTTTTATGCACCAACTTGTTTTGGGCTTATGCATTTGCATCTTTTGGTTTACATGGTTTGATTTTAGTTGTATGAGTTCCTTTAGTAATCTTGATAAGCTATTGCAAGTTGTTATACTTACATCCCATTGAGCTATTTTGGCTCTTCAAACACATTGCCATGATTTTTTTCTTTCATTTTATAGTTTTTTTTCCGAATTATGATGAGGATGACTTACCATGATAGCTCTTACATTTTACATTTAAAAATCGTTAAAATAATAAAAATGTATCATAAACTAAATTTTACACTTGAAGATACTTTAATGTAATAAAAAAATTGCATGGATTTTTAAATTTGAGAAGTAAATTATTTTGTTTACAATTTTCGTAAATGAACTATGTTTGAAAATGACTGACTTCTGGTTATGCTTATGAAAAATGATGGTTTGGTGGTTGTTTCAATAAGATGTTTGTAGTTATTGTTTAGGGAATCTATCTTGACAAGTGGCATATTAAAATATGTAGCATTTTCACAATCCATATTGATAAAGAAATAAACTTTTGGAAAAATGTGTGAATGATTTTTGAAAATCATTCACACAATTTTTTCCTAAAAGCTACTCTTTTAAGACGCATATTGATTTGAAAACATGTAAATATCTCATACATTTGTACCAATAAGTAGAAATGGGACAATGAGAATAATATTAGCTATTATCAATTGCAATTACAACGATTTTATCGATATGTTGAAAGATTTTGTGCCAAAAAAAAAGATTTGAGAGTTCCAATTACATTTTTCTAACTTAATGGTTAATTGTTCCAGGAAGATTATTACCGTTAGATCGAGGATGATTAGTTTAAAGGATGTATATTATAATCAAATTGGTTAAATGATGGAATGTTTTTTGTCCTTTAGAACTTAGGGATATTGAGTTAATTTATGTTCATACCTTGACGTAAATCGTGTTGGTAGTTTGTTGAGAACTTTTCATTGAGTCAGATGTATGCTGACACTCAGACAAAATTATAGTAGGAACCACTTCTTATTTGATCCCCTATGAATCATGATTATGCATTGGAAACATATAAGCATGTGGCATTGGTGTTAGTGAATATTATGTTAGAATTTATTTGAAATTCGCTAGAGTTTGAGTGAAAATTGAAGGAATCCTTCTCATAATGGTATGTATATGCTTGGTTTCCCAAGCATGTTGGACCCCGAATAGTAATATTATTCTTAAATTATGATATTCTAGATTTCTAAACATTTAGATCGAACTAGACAACTTAACTATTTATCTTGTCATTTACGAAATTCCTCCTCATATATTATTACATGGACACTCATATGGCATCATTTAAAATACACATGCATAGTATTAACAAACCAAAGTGATCAAATGATCATTACTCATCACACTTCATTAAACTATAGTCAACATGCAAACTAGGCTAGCCTATTGTACATGTTCTCAATTTCTAACCAATAATATCATATTAATTAATAAAATAATAATACCAACTAAGGATTTAACATAGAAACAAATATATATCTAATTTAGGCTCATAGAAACACTACAAAAGTATTGTCAAAGAGCTTACATTGCCATAACACATTTTAAGGACTTATCAACATACCAAAAAAAAAAGATGCTTCTAGAGTAATCTGAAATGGATTGTGTGGAAAAGAAGGTAATAAAAAGGTTCCCAAAGGCAAGAGTAAGAAAATTTCATTTGAAATTTTTTAAAGGGAAAATGATAAGGAATGACATGGTTTTAGGACACAACTTGTGGAAAGTTATGTGAAAATGAGTTAAAGTTTTAAAACCAATAGTTTTGTTGATGCAAGTTTGTTAAACAAGATTCAAAAGAAGACATGGAATTAACCTTACTCATTTTATCTAAATTGAGGCCATCTATCATTAGTCAAACGAAAATTAAAAAGGAAGATATAATAGTTACCAGTCCCTGCACAATGTGAAAATTCAATATAAGTGCTTTAAGATTGATATCTCTCGACATTTTTTAGATACATACATTTAAGATATATATACGAGGGTTCAAAGGGGTACCTCACCTCTTTTATTGAACACACAACCCAAAATATTGATATTGGTAATAAAAGATTAATTAACTACCAAATAACCACCATGTAACCAATAAAGACAAAGGGAAATAACCCTCGGAAACCAAAGAGCTTTAGGCTCAACCAAAAATACAAAAAAAGAATACATGGACACAAGACTAACATGAAAAATTAGAGAACTACAAAGATTAGTAGAAGAATATTGAAACCAGAAATAACCACTCCTTAAAAAAACACAATTGTCATTTGTCTGAGAATAATGAAAAACTTGGCTCCATCATTAAAAACTCAAAGAGAGAGAATTGCCTTAAAAATCTTAGGGAACTCCATGCCAGTGTAAACAAAACCAAGGATGAATGAAAACATAGGGTAAACCATATAAAATGAAACAAATAAACGAGGGAAGAGGTGGGGAGGAGAAGAGAGGCCACTCCATGTTGGTATAATGATTTCACCTTGAGTGATTAGGGTCTCAACTAAAAAAAAATAGTTTGCTCAAAAACAATTATTCCACACAATGGTAGTTTGCTCAAAAAAGTTATTCCACCGTGAATTAAACTGAAAACTTCCCATTCACAAACTAACTTCACTACCAACCTTTACATGCTTACATGCATGATATAAGCCAATTTTATATTTTTATTATGATTAAAGTAAAATATTAAACATCCCAATTTTTTAAGTTCTTTTTATAAGATCGCTCTCCCAAACCGAGACACAATGTAATTAAAGTATTTATAGAATGTTAATTTTAAATATTTTTAATAACTAGCAATCGCACTATTTTTTTCAATCGTTTAAAAGGGAAAGGAGGTGCGTTGTGCAAGTCATCAAGACCACAATTTTTGGAGATATCTCTTATTGCAAGGAGTGGTCCATCAATATTGACAATGTCAAAAGGTGTTAGAAACTCCGACTCTTGTGTGTATTGGTTATTTGAAACATGTAAATGTAAGGGGAATTCAATTTGTGTGGTTCACATGACACTTTAGAGTTCAGGATATGCATAGTGGATAAGGAATCCTAAAGAAATGAATTCATGAACAATTGTAAATAGAATTTCTCATAGGCATCATGGTTATGATGAGGGTTTCCATTTGTCTCTGTCAGAAAAAATAGGGAAAATCAAATAGGTTACTGGATTGAAACCCAACCGCAATGCCCATTCCTTACAGCACTTGGTTGTCCCCCTTATTAGTCGTATGTAACCTTGAGTAATTGTAGGAAACTCAAAAATGTACAATAAACCATCTTTGATTTAAACTTACAAATCTTCACCCCAGTGAACAAAGGAATGTGAGAACATGGTATTATATTTTCAAGAACCTCTTCCATAATTTGATCGGTAAGAAGGATAATCATTTTCAACATGGAAGAAATGGTGCCCATGTCCTTCATCCATAAGTACTATCTATAATTTGATTGGCAGGAAGGACAATCGTGCTCGACATGCAAGAAGACTCTCTTTGTCCAAGAAGCAGCAAAAGTGTTACATCAATATCAATTTTTGATTAATTTTGGGTCATATTATGGGGAATGTGTGGCAGAATGTTAAGTATTTTGACATTTCAAAACAGACTTAGATGATAAATCTATGGACTGAGATGATAAATTGGACATTGTGGTACACTTGCTCAGAGTATACAATCAGCTGCATCTGATAACATGGGATCCGTTTGTGGGGTTTTGTTACAGAAATTTGGTGGACATGAATCCGAATAAATATCCTCTTTTTTAATTTTGCTGGAATTGGTTTTTTTTTTTTTGTCAGATTTGTTGTGGTCTTCTGTACCGCTAATATGTTTCGCTAATTTACAACAAGATACTAAAATATCACCAGATCCCCAGTTGTTTGTTTTTTTAGCATTTACTACATTCTGAGCTAAAGAGAGACTGCTATTTGGACATCGAAAAATCCCTCAACAAAAAAACAAAACACTGAATAATAAATTCAACCCAGGATTTCAAACTTAAATCCTCACTTTAAAAATCACACGCAGTATCAATATGGAAAAGGTTAAAGTTCATACTTCTGATACATGTAAACTAAAATGGGCCTCCTTATTGTGAATATGGAAAAAAAAAATATCATGCATGTACAATATAACTTATACATGCACATTTCTACATAGACAACCTGAACAATTTAACTTTATACGGCCTAAGCAGCAGAATGAGTAGGACACATTCATAATTAATGGCCCTATGATTTGGCCATTTATTCGAAAACCAGTCTTCAATGAAAGCAAACAGGGGTTGACAGAATACCTGCAAGGATGTAAGGCAATGGGTTTTTATGTATGGAGGGTCCAACTTCAAGGCTTATAGATTTCGGAAAATAGTTAATTCAAGAAAAAATAGGAAAATGAAGGGTTGGAAAACTCTTACCTGGTATGCTCCCACCAGGTGAACCACAATACATGCATTAGCAAAGGCAACCAGCCAGTAAGGCTCGAAGAAACCAAAACATGTCAAGATGTTTTCGGGTGCATTATCCCGAAAGGTTGCATAACCAAAGAAACCACAGAGAACATAGAAGAATTTTTTTGTTACTATAGCAAACATGGATGCTTTCTTCATTTATTGTTTTTGGAGGTGATTTCAAAGTGTTCTTCATGATTATACAAAAACCCACAATCAATTGTGTAGCATAGATTACAGCTTGTCAAATTATTTTAACATATAGCTCAATACACTAGTTTTTTACATTACCTCAATTTCTATGACAAGCAAAGAGAGTGGATATGAAATGTCAAAAACATCTTGCAGGACCCTCGAGAGTTTCTATGAAGTAGATAAGTTTTCCAACAATACTTCCATAAAACTTTCCATTTTGTTTTGAATCTTATGAGTGTAGGGTAAGGGAAAACTCTTAATATTTAATATCTAAATCCAAACTTTGAGGTGCATGAGAAATGTTAATGAATACAATGCACCACATATAATTTTGAATAAATCTAACCTAATCATATAGGCTTGAACTGGATAGAAAAGTATCCCTTGAAAATTGTTTTCATGAAATTGAAAGATAATAGGATACAAGAATACCAACTACTCTTGTATTTACAAATGGGGGGAATTTCAAACCTCATAGAAAGAATGCAGGGCCATGATCAAGATATCTTGATGCAATTTGCAAATGGATGGAAGAAACGAATAGTTGAGTATGGAGATATCAATGTTAAAATTACTGAAGAGCTCATTGCTCAAGTCACGGGTTTGAGTTTGTAGGGGGCGAAATTCTTCAGCAAGCGGGTAGACAGGAATGTTGAAGCAAAGAAATTTCTTGAAGAAGGTGAAAACCTTGAACTTTTCACTGCTGGCATCAAAGTGTCTTCTATCCTGGAACCTTTTGTTGAAATCTCGCGCATGATGGTCAGGTATGTTACTCTTGAGGGTAGATATGTTACCATCCCTTTAAAGCATTTGATCTTTCTTAATCATTTTAGAAGGGACTTAACTGTGAATTTCCCACACTACCTATTGAACTCTCTGGAACCTTCTGTTCTTGAGGTCAAAAACCATACTCGTGTTGTACCCCTTCATCAAGGCCTTATTCTATTGATTCACCATCACTTTCTATCCCTTTCTCGCTCTCTGCCTGTGGCCCTTGCTGACCCCCCTCTTCCAGTCATCAAATACCCTGTTGTTGCTTCCACTAGCTGCAAAACAAGGTTTAAGAATACCCATTATCCCCAGCTTCCTTCTCAAAGGGTTCTTCGCAGTAATAAGGAGCTAGATTCGGCTAAAAACCTGCTCCATATCAGCAATCTCGTGGATGACTTCAAAGATGAAGGGCTTCTTAGTAGGATTGAGAAGTTAGAGAGTGAGGTCATGAACCTCAAGGAAGAAATCAAGAGGAGGAATAAAAATATAGGTAAAAGGTAGATGCAAGATGAAACTTTTGGGGATAATGAGAAAAATACATAAATCTTCAAGAAACTTCATTCTCTGGATAATAGATTGGGTACTGCTAAAGGACGCCATGATTGTACCATCTCTGTACTAAAAGCGGTATACAATGTCATGGAACAACATGTGAAGAGTGTTTGTATCCTAAGTGACATTGTTGCTGCCATCTAGGAGTCTGACGTTACAAGGGACCTGGTCTTTTTACAAATTGATAATAATGATCCCTCTCAAGTCACGACACTTGCACTTTTCAATTCGTTGCGGAAAATCAAGATAAAGATTATAAGGCAGTCAAATAGCGTTGCTCCCAGTTTGTTGTTTTGGTGTTGTCAAGTTGAATTTTCCAAGCTATTTTGATGTTACTCTGTTATTTTTTTGTTCCTCTTTTTAGTTCTCGATTGAACTATTGTTGGTTCTCTTAAACTTTGTGGGTGTTGATCCCCTTTTTGCTATTTTCACGGGTATATCTTGTTGTTGAGCCTCCTTATTTAGGGTCTTAGTCCCTTCTTTCTTTGTGCTACGTTTACTGTTATATCTGGCTTGTGAGCCTTTTTGTATCCAGGGTATAGTCCATTCAAAACTATTTATCCTTGATAAAAATAATAATATAATTTAACAAAAACATTATTACCAAAATGTGGGTTAGCAAAGGGTGAGAATGAGTTTTCCTTACTGCTTCTAGTTTTTGCGCAATTCACAAGCATCTTGCCATTTGCCTCAAATTTTTATTTCACCCATCCTTTTGGGTCCCCAACTATCATTTCCCTCAGTTATTAGCATACCCATTGCACCTTTTTTGTGATTACTAGTACCTATTACTATCTTTCACTGTCCACAAATTTCTACTACATAATTCAAACTTGTAAGATGGGATGTCATGCACCATAGTAGCTTTATTTCTCATGTGCAGCTCTACAGTGAAAAATGTCATCTCATGCCTTTTCCTATTTAAATATTCTCATATAAAAAACCTAATACATTGAATTTTTGTTGAAATATATGAGTCTCCAGTCACCCTCCCACTAAAAATTGACATGAATAGCTCTGATTTGCTATTGGTCGTACAATGTAAAAGTTAATTTGCCATTCTTTGATCGCTTCTTCTAGGTGATTTCACCTCACGTATAATGCCTATTGGTGTAATTAGTATCTTCTTCCGACATTAGTATCATTATTTTCATTCTAGGCTATTATTTTGCATCAAGGTGTGTGCAAAATGTAGGCATTATGTTTATACAAATATTTTGCAAACAAAAATCTTTTGTTTTGGTACTATGTCATTGGTAGAATGACCGTGAGGCAACTAATTTCTCCATTGCTATAACTCATGTCTTACCCTTAAAATAAAGCATATAAACATTTTATGATATTCATATCCTATGATATTTGGTTTACCATACTAGCAATCGCATGTGCACAATGCAATGTGAACACCGAACGGTTATGTTATTTGATTTAGAGGGATAGTTATTACTTTTGTAGTTGATGTTGATAAGGGGAGTGTCTGATTTTCTAAGTGTAGGAATATAGATGAAGCATTACATTTCAAGGTTCTATCTCTACATTTCAAATTTGTACATATACATTTACGAATATTATATCATGAGTGGTAGCATTTTGCAGACTATTTTATTTGAACTAAATATGAATACATGAAGACTTCCGTACATTTGCAGTTTTTATATCATGAGTCGTAGCATTTTGTGGCCAATTTTATTTGCACTAAAATGAATACATTTGATACCGCTTTGGATAGTTACTTAATTTTGTAGTTGATGTGGTTTGTAATTATTTGAGGGAAATTGTGTTAGTGTTGCAATGTGTTTGATACAGTGGTTGTATCAGTTGTTTGGTTGGATTTTTTGTTGAAAAATCCTTTTTGCACTATCGATAACATGTTTATAAGGGTTTTGATTGATAGTGGAAGTGTAGGAATATAAATGAAACATTACATTGAAAGGTTCTATGTGTACATTTCAAATTTGTTAAAAATTCGTACATATACATTTGCAAATCTTATATCATGAGATCTGAACTAAACATGAATACATGAAGATCTCCATACATATGCATATTTTATATCATGAGTGGTAGCCTTTTGTGGAAAATTTTATTCGCACTAAAATGAATACATTTGATCCCCCTTGAATGGCAGTCACTTTGGATACAAGAAGTGTTGAGTAAAGTAGTAGTGGAGGTGTTATCAAAGTAGAGGGTAGTATTTACGACGAGTTGTTTTGGTTGACTAATCTTAGTCTTGACTCCTCATTTCTTCTTGCTCGAAGTGTTGTTACATGAGCCATTTTTTAGTACACTTGAACTAATAAAACTATAGGTATTTGTATGGAGATATAATGATAAATAAATTAGAAATGCATACATGTTGGTTTACAAAAATCTAAACATGTATTTTGAAAAGTTTGGTTCTCTGTCCTGAATATATTGCCACAATAAATACATGAAATTATTTGAAACGAGTTACAGATTGTTTGAAAAAAAACTTATAAACAAACCAATAAAAGCTATTTTTTATCAAATTTCTTGTTTTTTTGCTTGTATAATTTTTTTCACAGTTCTTGTATTTTTGTGCAGTTGTAGATGTCTCAATTGTTATTCCCATTTTCCTCAGTTTGTGGGGTGGTTCATATTTCAATGCATATTCATTAGAATCGTAAACCAAGCAGAAGCCTCATGATTGTGGCCCAATTGTTTGGAATTTGGAGAGAAATTTTGAGGAAGTTGGCAACGAGTGAAGGCGATCTCTGACCATCTTGGCAATCATTGTTTTAGGTGGTTTCAATTTTCTGCAATGTAAAACATTTACAACACATTGAATACGTTTAAAGTCTTCCTCCCTTTGCAAGTGAGGAATAGTTATTGTCCAGCCAACCGAAGGGATGGGAATTGTGTTTCTAGTATGCATCGTATTAAACTAGAGAGGAAAAAAAGTGTGTTAGTCCAAGAAGATATTCTTATTTACGATGGGCAGCTTTAAAAGCCTTGTCGTTGATCAGTCTAACGCCCAACTTGGGGCATTTCGAAATGGCCTCATTCGAGAATGAGCCCCTTGGCACATAACAAATCATGTCATTGAGGAAGACACATGCCCCCACATGTCACTTTAGAAAAAGGATTAGAATCAACTATAAATATAAATGAAATAATTAAAAGAAAATAAAATGAAAATACTCTACAATTTTTTTTACTTCATAACATGCAATAAACAAAACAAATGACAAATGAATAAATACTTCACTCAATATTGAAACCCACCTGAAGTTATTTTAGAGACAACACTCTCTTCTTTACCGCAGGAGAAATAGAATAAAAAATATCATATTGTTGCCCAGCTAGGTGCTGCAACTTATCCTGTAGAAAAGCAAAAGAAGAAGTTAAAGAGTTGTCATAAACAATAAAAAGTGAAATTAAGTGCTTGTAATCTTCACACATGCTCTTTTATCAGCTAGCTAGTTTCCCAAAATATCCTACAACTAAGAAGAACTTTTAACATCCACAAGGCTAGTTGTACAAATTAATAAAATGGCTACAAATTTCACTTCAATCCCCAACTATTGTCATTCTTGAATTCACATAATTAATACAATAATCAACTATTATACCTTTTTTGTTATATCAGTTCAATCCTCCAACCAGGTGGAAGTTCATCACAAGATTAATATTGGATATCGTCTACATGAGAAGGGGTATTTTATGTTTTAAGAGCCTTTAAGGCTCTCTCAAATACTTGAAACCTTAACCTTACATAGTCAAAAGGAATTTCTTACAAACTTCAATGCTTGTTTACGATAATTTTATTGCACTTTATAAATGTAGCTTCATCAAGCTCAAATGTAATTAATTAGGATTTCACATTAAGAAGAGTAAAAACAAATTAGAGGGTTGACCACAAAGATATGTTCCCAACAACCACAAACATAACTGAATAACTTTAGTTTCTTATTAGTGTAGTCTATTCTATTTGCAAGGTTTGTGTGTGTGTATGCGTGAGAAAGAGGGGGCAGAGAGGAGGAGACTCTTTTTTGTGATTGTAAAGATGAAACAAGACAAAGAAAACCTAACCTCCAAGATAAAGAGTTAACTTTTGTGAGTTTCATATGTCATATTAGTATAGTTAGGAATTTTAGAAGAAATAATTCTCACCAACATGAGCATCTTTCCTAAATCATGCTACAAAAAACATAGTGCCCTTGAATCACTATTCATTGGAGTAAAGAAGTATGACCAATAGTTGGGATGGTGGTGACGAGATTCCCCAGCTTGAGCATGTATAAAATGGTAGTTTTACCAGCTCCATCAAGCCCTACCAAAAAATGAGGATGTACATAGAATGTTTGAGTTTGCATTTGTATTTCAGAACCTGTAACATGGACTGCCACGAGACTAGTTACACTTTTATTCGAGTAATTAAAAAATTAAAAATTGGTTACGAATTTCACTTCAATCCCCAACTGTTGTCATTCTTGACTTCACATAATTAATACAATAATCAACTACTATAGCTTTTTTATCAATTCAATTCTCCAACCAAGTGGAAGTTCAGCACAAGATTAATACTCAACCTACATTTATGCTTTTCCATGTCAACATGACCCAGGATCATGCAAGCAAAGCATTTAAAGAGAACACAAACCCAATAAGCATCTTAATATTGTCATTTATTTGTAATTATATCTACTATAATTAATTTTATCTTGGGCTGAACTACACATGATGCTCTCCATCCAATGTAGCATAAATTATATCAACACGAGCTTTCTTGTTGTCATTTCATCCAATTATTTTTCATGGAACCTTATACAATTAGAGCAAGCAACAACATAAGAGTGTACTACTAGTAGTATCGGAAGTGTATTGATTTAGCTTTGATGAAAACATTCCTCTTGGGCAAGTGGAAAAGGAACAAAATGCCCAAAATCCAATTTTGCCCCTTCAAAAATAAATTCGGACACACTTTAATTTGTTTTAAGGTTTCCAAGTGGACTGAATTAATATGAAAAAAATTTGGGTTGTTAAAGGAAAAATTTGCAAATATATCATTTTACCTTCATTGACTAAGTAAAAGAGTAGGTTGAGTGCAAAGTTGAAACAACAGATAGGGAGGTTAAGATGATAGTATACCACCCTGATAAAAAGGTTCATCATCCTCACCTAACAATATCAGGTTGACTTACTATTTAGGAATGATGAATTCCTATGAATAAAAATGCATACCCAGATAATTCAAAAAAACGCAAAAGACATGATGTTAGTACCTACTACCAACTCTAAGCACCATCCATATTTCTAATAAGAGAAATTGGGAAGCTAGACAATAGTGTTTTCTAGGATACATCATAGAACATACATGAGTTTGACCAATAGGAAGAGTTGTCATAAATAAACTACAGATCGTGCATCCTTGTCTAATTTCATTTATAAATCAAAAAATTATGTCTAAATTACTTCATAAAGAAACTTCCTTAGTCATGGCTAATCAGCACACAAAAATACAAACAATAATATAATATCAATTATTACAAATGGTAAAGTGACTCTAAAACAACAATCTTTATGCATTCTTGTTGCCCTTGGCTTGATCAGGATGACAACCCTAAAAGAGATGGAATGAGAGAGATTGGATGATAAAGGTATGTGATATATCAAGGGTTGGTTCCTTCAATATGAAAGGCTAGAGGGATAAGAGAAATTAAAATATCATAGCTATGTAATATATCAAGGGATGGTTAGTTAGATATCAAATGCCATAGTTCAAACTTAGAAAACCATTGAGAAAACAAAAAAAATCTTTAGTTCAATGATGGTGATACAAGTACTTTCTCCCTCTCCCTCTCCCCTCTCTCTGTGGCAATGGAGAAAAGAACCATAGATTTCCATTGTACTTTCTAGTTGTAAAGATGGTGCAAAAGCAGAGAATTAAATGTTTCTTGAAGTAATTTAAATTCAACAACTAGTCCATAAAGTTCAAGTGATTGGAAACAATACTCAGAGTATATGAACATCTCAAGTGTGTGTGAATCATAAGATATGGAGCCTTAGAAAAAATATAAGAAACATATTGTTTCTCGACAGAGTCAAGATTGTTGAGTTATGGAGCTTAATTGTTTCACATTAGCATGCTTTATAAACTTGCTGAAATACACAGCAATTGGCGTCAGTCACCTAGGGACTGGTATCAGTCAAGGCAAGGAGGAACTGGCATCGATTAGGGTAACCGGTGTCGGTTTCCTATGCTTGAATATCAAATAAATTATTTAGCATTTATATTTTAGTATATTTCAGTTATTGCATTATTGCACTTCTTAGATTATTACTAAAATACATATTTTAGTTAATCAATTATGTCCCACTTTTTTTACATTTTTTGTTCCTTCATCAAAATATGTCTGACAACCAAAACATGACCAAACACATATAAAATGATCAAACATGTATTTTTAAAAGATTATAAATATCAAAGTGTAGGGCATCTAGAATTTGGCCAATTTTTAAAAAAAAATTATAGTATTTTAAATATTTATTTACTAGTCAGATTTTAAAATATTTTTGTCCACCAAGTGGGACACACTTATATGCTTTGACCTGAAACATATAAAATGAGAAATGAGATTGTGGACTCCATCAAGGTATATCAAGATTCTTTCTTGTTAGCTAGATTTACATTGAATTATTGAAGATAAGATTGATTCTTGAATTTATCAATGCCATCAACAATCACCTCAACAAAGATATAAAGTATGCAGGATAAATCACAGAGATAGAAAATTCTAGAGTCTTCATTATAATCCAAGGATCCAACATAGATTGAGTCTTCATTAGAATTCCACCTAGTACTGCCAATATTTCCTTGATCCCCTATTGCCCCAGATGTTGTGAAAGAAAAAATTATAGGGAAGAAATAAGGGAGGGAGGGGGGATAAATATGATCACTATTTCCCCAGATGTTAAGGAAGAAAAACTTATAGGGATTAAATAAGGGAGGGAGCGGGGATAAATATGATCCCTATTTCCCCAGATGTTGTGGAAGAAAAACTTATATGGAAGAAATAAGGGAGGGGGGGATAAATATGATCCATATTGCCTCAAATGTTGTGGAAGAAAAACTTATATCAAAGAAAGGCTGTAAATATGATTTAGACAAACTCAGTGTATAATTTTTCTACATACAATCATAATAAAAGGCAATCTTGTATCATATCAAAGAAATAAGGAATGGGAAAACATATAGAATGAGAATTGAGATTGTGGACTCCATCAATGTATATCAAGATTCTTTCTTGTTAGCTAGCTTTGCATTGAATTCTTGAAGATAAGACCAATTCTTGAATTCAGAAATGCCATCATCAATCACCTTAACAAATATATAAAGTAAGAATAGGCTCACATGTTAAGTATTTTCAAAGTCACATGATGGTTGAATAAAGTGGGCACAAGATGCAATGATTACCTCTCATTGTCATTGTGATACCACATGGCACATTCCAACAAAAAACAATTATGTCAGCTATAATCATGCTTAAATCAAACCAACCAAGTAAAGGAAGGTTGAGTGTACATGTATGTATGTGTATATGTATACGTATGTATAGGTATGTGTATATACTTGAGTAGGTGTCACAACACATTCATTGACTAGCCAACAAAGTCAAGAGTATAGGAATTTTTTATCTCTCTTATGTGGTATACACATAGTGTGTATATGAAAAACAACATTCCCATATGATAATACAAAGGTCCAGGAATGTGAGACCAATACATATACATATGTATATGTATACTCGTACATGCATGTACATATCTATGTATGTGGATATGCATATGCATGTATAAACATACATATACAAATGCAAATATATATGAATGTGTGTGTATGTGTATATGTATACATATGTATTAGTATGTGTATGTATTCGAGTAGGTGCCACAACACATTCATTGACTAGCCAGCAAAGTCAATAGTATAGACAGTTTTTATCTCTCTTATGTGGTATACACACAATGTGTATACGACAAAAAACATCCCCATATGCTAATACAAAGGTCTAGGTATGTGAGACCAATACATATACATATGTATATGTATACTCGTACATACATGTACATATCTATGCATGTAGATATGCATATGCATGTATAAACATACATGTACAAATAGATATGTATGTGTGTGTATGTATGTATGTATGTATGTACATGAATGTACATGTATAATATACGTATGTGTATGTATTCGAGTAGATGTTACATCGCATTTGTTGACTAGTTAACAAAGTTAAGGCTTGAGGCTATCCTGGCGATAGGATCCCATGAGCCCCATGCATATCGCATGATCCCCATGCATATACATCACACTTTTCCAAACCATCGCCTACCAACATGGTACAATACCACCTGGAGAAAAATGTCACCACTGGAATCCATTGTCAAGAAAGTGACACGATTTATTGTTTGTTGGCACATTGGGCACTCCAACCTAAGAGTATAGACAATTTTTATCTCTCTTATGTGGTATACACATAGTGTGTGTATGAAAAACAACACTACCATATGATAATACAAAGGTCCAGGTATGTGAGACCAATACATATACATATGTACATGTATACTCATACATACATGTACATATATTTATGCGGATATGCATATGCATGTATAAACATACATATAAAAATACAAATATATATGTATGTACATGAATATATATATATATATATGTATGTATATGTATGTATGTATGTATGTATGTATGTATGTATGTATGTATGTATGTATGTATGTATGTATGCATATGTATATGTATGTATAGGTATGTGTATGTATTCGAGTAGGTATCACATCCCATTCAGAGCTATCTATCTCGGTGACAGGATCGCATGACCCCCATGTGATAGACCATAAGATGCCATACAAGATGTCATACATGCAACACCCATGTGTGGTACCTAGTTTATTTTCTGTGGCATTTAGTCAGCACAGCTCAGTCACAGCCAGTGTTAGTGACTCACCCACACACACATGTCAAATCCCAAGGCAAATAAAAGTAGAGGAAAGGACGGAAAAAGGTGGCATGCATTTAAGAGGTGTAATGCATCACTTTGGTTTTTCATTGCCTTACATTTGTTGATTCTAATATATGTTTATATTTAGGTTATTTATTGACATTAGCCTTTGCATCACCTTCGAATACAAGAGTATAGGCAGTTTTTAATTCTCTTATGTGGTATACACACAAATGTGTATATGAAAAACAACATTCCCATATAATAATACAAAGTTCCGAGTATGTGAGACTAATACATATACATATGTATATGTATTGATGTAGAGAAAATTTACTAACATGCATGTAATCAACTTTCAAGAGTTTGTTAAAAAACAATTTCTCACAGTCTCTACATAAGAGGATCCACAATTAGGCCAAAATGGCTAAAAAATGCTTTGTTTTCTCAAACCTCACATTTACTAACACAATATCACTTTGAATAGTGTTATCATCGTTATACCCTGCTCTTCACACTTCTGACAACATCATTCCTTCATGAAATAGCTCATTCCTCATCAAAATAACTTTGCACTTACCTATCTGGACTTACTCTTTCCTTTGGCTCCACTATTTCTTGGCTTAATCTTCTTCTCTCCTAACCTCTTCAATGCTTCTTAACCTCCACACCCATTTCCCACACTCAAATCACTATTATATCCTCCATTAAGATGATGTTAAACCTCCAAAGTTCAATCTTGCACCACTTTACCAAAATTGTCCTAATGTCCTCCTTAAGACAATGTGTCTTGCCATAACCAAGCTTATAGACTTCAAGAGATACCCAGAAGGTCTCACAAGCTCCACTAGCTCACTCTTCCCATCCCTAATATGCTTTTAAAATCTCATAGCTTGACTCTTTACACAACTCCTACCAACTCACCTTTTGAAATTTTGCCTTCAAACCCTCACTAGGTCTTCCTTTATAGACTGTCATGAATATTTTCATTTTCAATAAGTATCAAGACACAAGGTACATATTTCTGAGCACCCATTAAGGTTTTCTAGGTGTGTATAAATTTCCAAGGTAAGGCTCTAAGTATAACTGCAACTTCATTTGTAAAACCACCCTTCAAACTTTTGACTGTGTTTCCAGACCTATTGAAGGACTATCAAGAATATCCAGGGGTTACACCAATGAAATTTTAAATTTATTCTTTATTTAGTTAAATGACATTTTTATCATGATTTCTTGAGAAATTTAGAGTTAAACACATTGGTTAGGGGTCTCGAAACACAAACCCTAGCTTTGTTACCATGTAACCCTCCTAATGAACCTAAAAGAAGTCATTTAGTTATAAATTTTCTAAATCCTTGATTCAATGCTTAATATTTTGATGAGAGGTATATTTCCACATCATGCACATGCAAAACTTGATAGTGGCACTCAACACCTTCAAAAAAACTCGAATACACCTTCTTTCTTAAGAAAATATGAATTATGCATGTAAGGGTTATGCATACAACCAATGGTTTCAAGAAAAGAATGTCTCTTAATCCTTAACAGTGGCTTTTTCACCTCTTACTCATGGTTTCCACCTATAAAGCAACACTCTCATTGTCCTATCAAAAACTTAACATCACATTAAGTCTTCCTTCACATAAGCACACAACTGAAAAAAAGCATTCCTTAGCAAATCAAGCTTAATCATATACAATATCATCACTATCAAGGAGTTTTTCTATTCTAATTTCCCCACTTACTTTCAAACATACTAAAATTCATGCATGCAATATCTCTTCATTCATTCCACACGAGAAACAACAATTGTCACATACCAACCAAGCCATTTACATTTTCATCCAGCTTACCAAAGGGTCATAAAACAAATCTCAGGCTCAAGAGACTAGATCAAGGTCTCATTCTACAAGGACATTACTTGCAAGCCTTTTAAGTGTCATCTTCATGCCATAAAAACACTGATCTCAAGCTTCTTTAATGTAAACTCAGAGAATACACCACAAGGTAGAGTTCATACAACTAGGCTTCATATTCATATTTCTTATGTTTCATACAAGTGTTATGTTTTTCTCTTGCTTATACTTCCTCCTAGTATGAGAAATAATCTCCTAAAAACTAACTCACGCACCTATATTCGAATTCACACTCATGTTTTACCTACTACTTACATTTTAACCGATTTCTCGGCCTTATCAAGCTGTCATCTTGTGACTCTTTAACTTCCATTCCATAAGGCTCAAAACTGCCCTTTTTGCATATTTTTAAACATCCTAATGATTCACCTACACCTATAAACTCATGACACACCCCATACTCCTAAAAATACACTTAAAACATCTAATCAAATACTTGGCATTCTTTGTCATGCTCATGTAATGGAATTACATCTTTTGGATGGAAAATCCCCCATTTGAAATTCAAATTCCTTCACTCTTAATTTTTTCTCTCCCATGACTCCACACCTCCACAGGACACTCCATGACCTCATTGTTACACCCTTAATCATATATCTTACATTGGATGTATATATCCAACTTGTGGCTATCATAACTTCTTATCATGATGTATCTCTTTCATATATGTTATATTATCATTAGTGGGTCCTTTGGTGATGGCCATAACATAGGAATAATATATATAGGGGTTAGTAGGTAGTAGTTGATCATCATATTGAGCATTTGAGTCTTATTGTATGGTTTGGAGGTTGCCCCCTCGAAGTGGCTAAGATATTCTACTTGCATATTGAGATCATTTATCTGCAATATTGTGTTCTTTGGTGTTCTATTGCTTCTCATAATCTGATTTATACAAGTAATTTCATTACAAGTAGTATCAGACCCTGATCTCGGCCAACGTTGTGTCAAACCATAATTGTGAAGGTTTGGATATATCTCAAAATTGGTAGCGAATTTTTCTGCAATTTTTTTTTGGTGTGGTGAAATCAGTCAAGTAAGCTCCTCTCCAAATTTCAAGCATTTTTGACTTGTTTTACAAAAGTTATAGTGGTTTTATGTTTTTTCATAATTTGGCTCCATAGGGTGCAATTTTTGGAATTTTTCCAAGTTTCTTATATTTTCGGAAACCTTTCCAAAAATTAGCTAGGGTTTTTTTTTATGATTTCCTCTATTCAGCCAGTAAATTTTGAAACCCCAAACCCTAAAATTTTTCCCTATTTCATCTACCCCGAGTCCCAAACCCTACATCATGACTGGTAGATCTACCTGAGGCCAAGGGAAAGGTCAAGAAACTCCAGGAATGACCCCAAATAAGGAAGATATGGATTTAGAGTCTTCTGGTTTGGGAGTATCTGAGGTGGTCATCCAACTTCAGGAAAGGGTAAATAATATGGTGAGTAAGGATGACCTTAATAATGAGCTTCTTCATCTGAAAGGTAGCCTTAGGGGTGAACTTCAGATGGATTTTCATGCAATGAAGCAGGAGTTGTTAGTTGTTATTTCAAACACCACTCCCAATTCCAGTCATATGGGTTCCTCTAGCAATACTCACACAGGTCCAAACCACTCCAATCAAGGAGGCTCCTTTACTCATTCAAGTGGATCTCCTCACCAATGGAGGGGCATTATTCCAAAAGTGGAAATGCGTAAATTTGATGGAAAGGATCCACTCAATTGGATTACCCAAATGGATAATTTCTTTGATCTCCATCAGATCCCAGTGGGACAAAAGGTAACCATGGCATCCTTATACCTAGAACCTGACCAATTTGTTTGGTATTGTTGGTTATGTGCTCAAAGGAAGAAGAATGGTCTAAATGTCACATGGACAATTTTCACTGAAGAGCTTCAATTACACTATAGTTCTAGTGTTTCAGAGAATTACTTCAGCCAATTAGCAAAATTATGACAAACAGGTTCAGTTAAGGAGTATGTCCATCAATTCCAAAATCTTTCCTTGTGTGTGGAGGATATTACAGAAGAGTATTTGAATGACCTATTTCTTGGGGGTCTTAAGGACCACATTGAGCATGAGGTGCACATGTTTAACCCACTCAAGGTTTCTGATTCTATTATCATGGCACGTAGGGCAGAGGAAAAATTTCTTTCCAGTAGAAGGAAGTCCTTCTCTAATATAAAAGATTGTAGAACCTTGCCTCCATCGTAACCTCGGCCAGTTCAGATGACACCTCAAAAAATTGAAGAAAAAAGAGCCAAAGGGTTATGTTTTAACTATGATAGAAAATATGGACCAAATCATAAATGTTCTGAGAAAAAATTGTTCTACATTGAAGGGACCGGTGATGAGGAAGAATATGAGGAAACATCAAGTGAGGAAGTGGAAAAATTAGAGGAAGAATCTGAAGATCCCCAACCCACTATTTCATGCCATGCTCTATCAGGTATTAGTACTCCACAAACCCTTCAGGTTGTGGGTTATCTTAAGAAGCAGAAGGTGACAATATTGATTGATTCGGGGAGCACACATAATTTCATCAATCATAAGCTGGCAGCAAGACTAAATTGTTTCATCTACCCAACACCTAAATTTCAAGTAATGATTACAGATGGTGACACAGTCCAATGTTCAGGTAAATTCCATAAAATCAGACTTATGATGGGTGACTACACATTGGAATCTACGATGTTTTTTATTCCCATGGGCGGAGCTGATATTGTCTTAGGTGTTCAGTGGCTCACAACTTTGGGCACCATAGAGATAAATTTCTAGGAATTGTTCATGCACTTTCATTCTGAGGGTAAACAGTTTGAACTTCGAGGACTATAGGAAAAAATTCCTCAGGTGGTGAGTTCTCACCAAATGCAAAAGATTCTTAAAAAGGGGTCTGAAGGTTTTGTAGCATGATTGTTCTCCATGGAAGTTCAACTGCCACCAATGGTAGTGCATCCTGATCTTCAGAAGGTTATTGATCAACATGTAGTTGTCTTCAAGGATCCTAGAGGATTTCCCCCTAAAAGAGAGCATGATCATGCCATTCAGTTGATTCCAGGAAGCCAACCCCCCAACATCAGGCCTTATAGATACCCATATGTGCAAAAGAGTGAGATCGAGAAGATGGTGGAGGAAATGTTGGAAATGGGTATTATTCATCACAGTCAAAGTGCTTATTCTGCTCCAGTGGTGATGGTGCACCGTAAGGATGGAAGATGGCGCATGTGTCTAGACTACCGAGAACTCAACAAGTACACTATCAAAGATAAGTTTCCTATTCATGTCATTGATGATTTATTAGATGAGTTGCATGGTGCAATTTATTTTACAAAACTAGATCTGTGTTCTGGGTATCACCAAATTAGAGTAAAGAAAGAAGATATTCATAAGACAACCTTCAGAACTCATCAAGGGCATTATGAATTCCTAGTGATGCCTTTTGGTCTTACCAATGCACCCTCCACATTTCAGAGTTTGATGAATTCAATATTTAGACCATTCCTAAGGAAGTTTGTCTTAGTATTTTTTGATGATATCCTCATCTACAACAAATCATGGGAGAAACATTTACAACATGTCAATACAGTCTTAGAAGTCTTAGAGAAACATCAACTATATGCCAAGCCTTTGAAGTGTTCTTTTGGGGTACATGAAGTGGAATACTTGGGCCATATTGTTTCTCATGAAGGTGTTAAGGTGGACCCTCACAAGATCCAGGCCATGGTGGAATGGGAAGTCCCAAGAACCCTCAAGCAATTACAAGGTTTCTTAGGTCTCACAGGGTATTATCACAGATTTGTAAAAAACTATGGCAGTATAGCAACACCACTTACAAAATTATTGAAGAAAGACTCCTTTCAGTGGAATGAGGAAGCTTCTAGGGAATTTGAAAAATTGAAGGTGGCAATGTGCACCACTCCAGTATTGGAAACTCCAGATTTCTCCAAGACCTTCATAGTTGAATGTGATGCTTCAGGAAATGGGATCAGAGTAGTACTTATGCAAGAAGGACATCCCATAGCATTTGAGAGCCGACAGCTAAAAGGAAATAATTTGTTGAAGCCCACCTATGAGAAGGAAATGATGGCAATATTACATGCAGTCAAACAATGGAGACCATACTTGATGGGTAGACACTTTAAGGTAAAAAATGATCATGATAGTTTGAAATACTTCTTGGAGCAATGACTATCTTCAGAAGAACAACAAAAATGGGTCACTAAGATGTTGGGGTATGACTTTGAGATTGTTTATAAGAAAGGGAAGGAAAATGTGGTCATTGATGCTCTATCTAGGAGGGATGAGTCCACAGAAGCATTGTTATGTGCCATCTCTATACTAAAGGCAGATTGGGTAGATCAAGCAAGGGAAGAATGGAAAAAAGATGCAACAACACATACTCTCATTCAGAATCTCCAGGAAGATCCATCCATATCAGAACAATTTATATGGAAGGGGGATACATTGTGGTACAAAGATAGGTTATATCTATGTAAGAACTCTACACTTAAACACCTTGTTCTTTCAGAGCTCCATTCTTCTCCACTAGGTGGCCATTCTGGGTTCTTGAAAACTTATCATAGAGTTAAGAAGGATTTATTTTGGGAGGGGTTGAAAGGAGATGTTCAAAAAAAATTGGCAGAATGTTTGGTGTGTCAACAAAATAAGGGCAAGACCATTAAGACACCAGGTCTCCTCCAACCTTTGTCTATTCCTAGTGAGAGATGGGAAGAGGTATCGATGGATTTCATCACAGGATTACCTAAATCAGAAGGGAAAAACATCATCATGGTCATGGTGGATAGACTTACCAAGTATGCTCATTTTTGTGCCTTGGCTCATCCTTTCACAGCTAGTACAGTTGCCATCTCATTTATGGACACAGTTCAAAAGCTCCATGACACGCCCAAAATTATAGTAAGTGATCATGATCCAATATTTACAAGAAATTTTTGGACTGATTTGTTCTCTTGTTTGGGTACCCAACTGGCCCAGAGTTCCTCTTATCATCCTCAATCAGATGGGAAAACTGAGGTGGTAAATAAATGTTTAGAGGGATATCTTCGATGTTTTACTTCAGATAAACAAGAACGTTGGGTGCAATGGTTGTCACTTGTAGAATGGTGGTACAATACTTCATTTCATACCTCCTCCAAAATGTCTCCATTTCTGGAACTTTACGGGTACCATCCTCCATCACTCATATCTAGCTTGAAGGTCAAACCAAAGGTGAGAGCAATCAAAGATCACATTCAACACCAACATGAGGTACTCTCTAGTCTTAGAGATAATTTGGCAAGGGCACAAAACTGCATGAAGCAACAGGTTGATCAACATCATAGTGAGAGACACTTTGAAGAGGGTGACTTTGTTTTTGTACGGTTGCAGCCATATAAGCAGTTATCATTAAAACAACAGAAGAAGGATAATAAGCTTGCTCCTAAATACTATGGTCCTTACCGAGTGTTGCATAAAATTGGTAGTGTGGCATATAAGTTGGAGCTCCCTCCAGGAAGTAAAATACATCCAGTCTTCCATGTTTCTTGCTTGAAGAAAGTTATTGGGTAGCACATTTCCACCCAGTCAGTGCTTCCAGAATTGGATGAGGAAGGAAGGATCATATTGGAACCTGAAGGTATTCTTCAGACACACACCAAAAGACTGAGGACCAGAGTCATTACCAAGTACCTGATCAAGTGGAAGAATATGAATATTGAGGATGCATCATGGGAGGATGAAGCATTTGTGCAGCAACATCCAGGCTTCCCAACATTGGGGACAATGTTTCTTTGAAGGGGAGGGGCATGTTACGCCCTTAATCATATATCTTACATTGGATGTATATAGCCAACTTGTGGCTATCATAACTTCTTATCATGATGTATCTCTTTCATATATGTTATATTATCATTAGTGGGTTGGCCTTGGTGATGGCCATAACATAGGAATAGTATATATAGGGGTTAGTAGGTAGTAGTTGATCATCATATTGAGCATTTGAGTCTTATTGTATGGTTTGGAGGTTTCCCCCTCGAAGTGGCTAAGATATTCTACTTGCATATTGAGATCATTTATCTGCAATCTTGTGTTCTTTGGTGTTCTATTGCTGCTCATAATCTGATTTACACAAGTAATTTCTGTGGATATGCATATGCATGTATAATCATACATATAAAAAATATAAATATATATGTATGTACATGTATGTATGTGTATATGTATATGTATGTATAGGTATGTATTTGAGTAGGTGTCACACCATACTCATTGACTAGCCAACAAAGTCAAGAGTATAGACATTTTTTTATCTCTCTTATGTGGTATACACACAGTGTGTATATGACAAACAACATTCCCATATGATAATACAAAGGTCCAGGTATGTGAGACCAATACATATATTGTATATGTATACTCGTACATACATGTGCATTTATATATGTATGTATGTATGTATGTATGTGGATATGCATATGCATGTATAAATATACATATACAAATACAAATATATATGTATGTACTTGAATGTACATGTATGTACTTGAATGTACATGTATGTACATGTATATGTATACGTATACATAAGTATGTGTATGTATTTGAGTAGGTGTCACAGCACATTCATTGACTAACCAGTAAAGTCAAGAATATAGACAATTTTTATCTCTCCTATGTGGTATACACACAATGTTTATATGACAAACAACACTACCATGTGATAATACAAAGGTCTAGGCATGTGACACCAATACATATACATATGTTTATGTATACTCGTACATACATACATATATATATATATATATATATATATATATATATATATATATATATATATAAACATACATATACAAATACACACACACATGTATGTACATGAATGTACGTGTATATGTATACGTATGTATAGGTAAGTATGTTTCTATTCATGGGAGTTGGGTAAAGTTTCATGCATGAGTCCTTGTTTATTTTATTGTTATGTAGATGAAAGATTGAGTTTGATGATGCCATCACTGTATAAGAAGGCATGTGTTTAGGTTATATATGAAATGACACTTTAGAGGCTTGTATAGACTATCATCTACAAACAGGGCAGTAGGGGAGCTGAGCAAGGGGAGGCTTGTACATGATTTTAAGAACCATTGGTAAGTTATTCGTGATAACCAAGTTGGCATAGACCTTAATTGGTGGCTTGAAAGGGGATTGGAAGCATTTTATAGTGTTTTCTTCATTCTCGGATCTGCACTATGTGAAACTAGGCTTTGTAGGATAAAACTTGAATATCTTTTAAATGCACCATAACAATTAGCTACAACTTTGTAAGGAGGACTGTTAGGATGTGTCTTAAGTGTTTAAAAAGGCTTTGTGTCAACAGAAGCCGAAAAAACCTCTTCAATTAACAGAGAAACCCTCTTCACCAAAACACCGAAGTCATATTTTTGAAACCTTGTGGATCTAAAAAAACATTCATGTGAATGAAATTCCCTGAGGTTATGTGATTTTTAAATTTTAATATTATTCACGGATAGACATTTTTATCAAACCCCTCCATGAAACCCCACCCTGTATTTTACTATTCCATTTGTAGAAAAGAGAGATCACAAATAGACATTTTTATGGAACCCCAACATAGAATATAGCAAAGAGAAAAATAGCTAAAAAAAAATTCATATAATGTGCTGCCAAATTTCTGTGACCATAAACCCTGAAAAACAAAACTTGAACGAAATGCCACAAACTTGAAAAAAATTACCTGAATGTGATGCAAACTTAACTTACAAATGACTGGGAAGTTAGAGCTGACTGTTAACGCGGTACCCAAAGTTTCTGCAAGAGAACCCAAGTGGTAAAGACAGAGGAGTTTCTGCGATAGATTGGAGGAGCTTCTGCAAGAGATTAGAGACGGAGATAGGAGATTGTGCAAATGGCCTATGTGGGAGGCAATGGGGGGAAAAAGCACTGAAATGAAGATTGAAAGGACGTGAGAATGTGACGGTGTCCTCTTAGGTTGGCGGCGTGCCCAATGTGCAAGCTCGCCCCCAATCAGGTCACTTTCCTGGTGACAAATTTTGGTGGCAATATTTTACTCTGGATGGTATCGCACCACGCTGAAAGGTGACGGTTTGGAAAAGTGTGTTGCAAATGCACAGTGCATATGCATGGGGATCATGCAAGGATAGCCTCAGGAGAAATATATACACAAAATATGCGGCAGAAAGTATTGAACTTGTAGCTGGAATGTTTGAATTCCACCGCTGACCCACCAATCACCCATCTCCACACCACTAAACACGAAAAATAAATTCTTTCATCGAAAACCTCGTTCTCGCCATTTTAAGTGACATTATCAGTTGATTACTACATTATCAATGATTACTACCTTATGTGAAGAGGCTAGAAGGATATTGGCAGGAAAAGGTTTTGGAGTCTATGTTTACACCCACCAATTGCAGTTGCTTGAAAATTTCCAAGGCCTTTTCAACAAACACATTTTTAGCATTTCCTGTTGTTAGGAAATAAGAGATAAAATATGCAGAATAATCCCTCACAGAATCACAACAATAGAAATTAATATGCAGAAAATCTCAAATAAAAGTGCAAAATAAAATAATACAACACAAAGAGACAGTATTTAACGTGGTTCACCCAATTTGGGCTACATCCACCAAGAATCACTTGCTCAGGTTTTATTACAAGCCACCGCTCTCTCAATACAATACCCAGATCTGTTTGGAGCTATGCTCAACAAAGTCTACAGAATTCACACCCGAATTCAAAACACATCTGCAATGATACATTATTCCTACCATATGCATTAAACCATATAAGTAGACAACTGCTTAAGCAGTTTTACAAAACCATGGGTATCAAAACCATGGGCCAAAACCATCCCATAAACCTATGGGTCAAAAATCCCTCCCATACGAGAAAAGCATGTTTCCTGGTATATCGAATCCCCGGCGAGACAACTGTGGAAAGTATACAGTACTCTTAGTGTATAGTCTTCAACACTTTCTCACATGAAAATAGACTCCACAACCTAACACCTACAATCATTGCAATCCATGAGAACACATATGTCCTGGGCATTTTGTCAAACAGTTCACATGCTTCCACCACATTTTGTATGCATATGTAATTGAAACATATGATGTTTTCTCCTCGATACTTTGGTGAATGTCCACACCCTATTTCAAAGCTCCTATTTTGGTATATATTGGGAGTACACTAGCATTGCATTTGGTGAAACAACATCAATGCTTCATGAGGGTACCTTGTGTCTTCTGTTAGCTGGTTGAAATTGGAGGGCAAGGTGCCCATGAGTCCAATGTTCTAGAGTTCGATCCACGGCAGATACGAGAAAGTGGAATTTTGGTGAAATGGAGGCGTTGAAGAATTTAATCCCGTATTCAGAGTCTATACAATGGAGGCAAGGAGCTCTTGATGCAGGCTCGAATTTTGATGTTAAGAACTCTCCTCTTTTATTAAAAAATTCCATTAGTAATCTAGTTCTTATATATGGGGGCTTGTGTTTACCTAATGCTTCATAGAAATGAGTATTTATAGGCAGCTATATGAATCAAAAGAATATTTCCATCAGACTAACAATCTACATTTAGTATGTTTGTGTTCCCCTTTAAAATTTTCAAATAAGAGGGATGACGTTAAGATATTTGCTGAGGAAAAGTGTGAAAACAAATGGTTGGAGTTGGTGCTAGTTTATCCTAAATGAGAAATCCATCAATGTTTGTTTCTTTCAACGTGTTGAATAAAATTCTCAAGCTTATTCTTAATTTGATTCTCTGTCATGATTGTTTTCTCTGCTTTTATGTTGTATGATGCTCAAGCTTGGGCCAATAGCTTTCAGGCTTGGCATAGTCGAATATGTAATTTTGAGCTTTACATAATATAAGGTTATGTTGTTAAAAAAATTAAATTGTTTTGAAATACAAAATATGTTTGCAATTTGGTAACACTAGAAAACCAAAGCCATTTCAGAGGGGTCATTGATTTGGATATATTAGTCACCAAGGATTATTTTTGTTTAATTTTGTTTGATACTTAGTTGAAATATTTGTTGTACAAGTTTTGTTGCTTTTGAATGCATTCTCAACCTATAGTTTAAATCATGTATGCATTGAAGTAGTTTTCTATTTAAAACACTAAAAGGATAGTATGAATGCACTTTTTAATTTCCAAGGTTTAAATGTGTTTCTCCATTAAAAAACTTTAAAAATTATTTGGTAGTATGACTCGACCGAATTGTTGACTTTATAGTTCTCTATGGATTCCAAAGTAATAATTTATTAGTTTATAGTGGGAAATGGCAAGCTAATTAGGTCAACAACGTACAATGAACTTATCGGTATTAGTTTCACCTGATTTACTAGCCTGCACCATATATATTCTCTACAATTCAATATTTTTGCTAAGGTTTTCAGCAATCTATAGTGAATGAATTGTATCTAGGATTGTATTATTTAGCTTTGTGAAGATGAAACTAATGATACTCCAGCTATATGAAGATCTAAAGACTTGAAAAAGGAAAATTGTACAAATTTTGCATCTGCATATGTTGCATGCAAAACAATCAACAAGGTTGCATATAAAACAATTTTGAAAGGTGTGCATCTTTTAGGGGTATGGGTTGCTTCAATAGATGTGCATACATATTATCAGTTTCATAGCTTTCTTATTACAACACATTATGCATATGGTTGAAAGTAGAAAGTATGGCAGATAAAACAAAGTGAATGGGAAAAATTAGGAATATTATTTGGCATTCGCAAACTACATCTACAAATGGGCCATCACCCTCAAAGTTGGGATAGGAGGTGGTGGTGGGGTTAATGGAGATGGAAAAAGTCAAAGATGTTGAAAGAGATGAGAAGGATTGGCGACTGCTGAAGGGGGAAAAGAGGTGGCGATGGTGTGGACCTTGGATTTAGAGTAAGAGAAGGTGGTGGTTGTGTTGATAGAGATGGGTAAGGAGCAAGATTCATGGACCAAAAGAGACGCTGGAGATCATGGAAGAAAGGAGGACGAGTGAGTTTTGGGGAAGGAAATATAGAGGTGGTGGAGATGATGAGATGAAAAAATAATGATGAAGGTGGGGAAAGTGGTGGTGGTGTGGAGAGGTTGGATTCAAGGGTTGAAGATGTAGGGGGGAGAGTAAAAAACAGAGATAGGGAAGACGAGAATTTGTAAGATGATAAGATAGAGAAGACGAGAATGTGTAAGATGATAAGATAGAGAAGTGGTTGATGGTAGAGGTATTAATGTTGGAAGTGGGGTAGCAACATCAGATGGGGGTGATGTTTGTTGATGGTGAGAGGTACATGAAGAATTGGGTGTTGGTGGAGACATACAAATGATGGATGTGGTGGTTTATATGTTTTGTTGTGTTGTTTTCATTAATTTGAATTTGTAGTTTGTTTTACATTATTTAAATAATTGATTATTCACAAGTGTGTATGTAATTTGGGTTACGTTGTTTTATAGTAGATACAAGAACAAAGGACGAATGTCGATGCAAAGGTAGTTCAAGAGACTCACATATGTTTTAAGTGATGATATTATTATTATTATCATATCTTATGATTCATAATGACTTGTAATTAACATGTAATAGTGATGGTGGAGGGGGGTGGTAATGATTCATATAAGAATGGTCAATGTAGAGACAGGAATGTTATATCAGAGAGATGTGGTTATTGGAGATACGACTGCATTAGAAATTATTAATTCAACCGATCTTCTATTTGGTTTGTGGAAAGAATGGTTATCGAAGAGAATGGTTTGTTCAGTCAATCACACTTACTATAGGATGGCTATTGGTCATTTATTGGTATTAGATTCTAGTTCTCTTGGTAGTTGGTTTCACCTACTCACCTATTGAGTGGGATTGGTTCAAATTTGGGATTAGATACTTGATTGTTTGTTATTGATTGGGATCCACCATTGGTGATTAGGGGTTGCTTGGCCGCCTATTGAGTGGTGGTGATTTGTGAATACCATTGATCAATCAAGATAGAGGATCAATTTTTTGGTTAGTTGAGCATAACCATCTATCTCCATCTCCCTCCCATTTGTTTGATGAAAGGTTTAGTATTGGTCAAGCATAATCCATTGAAAGGCTAAGTTTTTTCCCTAAGTCTAGAGTCACTCAATCTAGGGGAAGCCCTAAAGAGTGCCCTTCCCCTACCAATTTCTCACCTTGAATTCCGGAATTGTTGACACAAAATCAATAGTCAACCACTTAAATCAAACCACCACTTGAGATCTACAAGTGAATGAAATCTCTTTGAATCAGTGAAGTGGGGTGTGAATGAAGACATATAATGCATTGTATAATAAATAGGAAAGATAATGGAGCACATATATGTCATCTAGGATTTATGGTTCTATAGGTTTTATCACCATATACTAAAACATACTCTCCATTGAACTTGTTGAATTGTTTGGGCATGTTGAGTGCAAAACCAAGATTCCCCTTTATGATTTGGTTGAGTGTAGATAAGCCAATTATAGATATATTTACCCCATCAATGGAGTGAAAATATTGAGCCACTATCAAGGTTATATGGGTTCTACTATGTCATCGATTGAACCAACTAGATCCCATTTCCTTTAGGTGAAGAATGGATAAAAGATAGTTTTACATCAAGTTGTGTGAATGAAGACGTGATGCATTATCTAATAGATAGGGGAAATAGTGTGGAACACATATGTCCTATTTAAAGGGTTATAGTTCTATAGAACCTCTCACCATATATCAAAACACACTCTCCATTGAATGTGTTGAATTGTGTGGGCATGTTGAGCATAAAACCAAGATTTTCCCTTATGATTTAATTAAGTGCAGATGAGCCGGTTATAGATATAGTTGTCCCATTAGTGGAGTGAAAATATTAAGCCCCGATCAAAGTAATATGGGTCTTGGTAAGCCATGGATGGAACCAATTAGATCCCATTTCCTTTAGGTCAAGAATGGATATAAGGTGGTTCTACATCTAGTTTTGTCTTATGACACAACTTTGATGAATATCTTTCTATCTCATCATCATGGAACCAATTGAGGAGCACCATAATCTTGATTAGTCATTCAACCAAGAATCTAATCAATTAATGGGAAATTTGGATTGAATTATATACATTGTCTGAACCGACTAGGATCATGCATGCTACCCGTATATAATATAAATACTCTTGATGGCCAAAATTGGTTAGAATTAAGAGAATGGGCCAAGGTAGTGTGTTTATCTATATGTATGTGGTTTCATGTATATATAACATAGTCGGTTCGGATTTGTGTTTACCCCTAGTAAACTCGATGATTTTTGGGGTTGACATAACATGGAGATTCCATCCATTATTTCATCGAGGGATCTCGATAAAGAGATGAGAGAATATATTTAACCATCATATATGCTTTAGTGAATTACTTGATCCGTGAAGTGAATATAGTGAACCATGACGGCAGAAATATGTTAGAATGGATGAAACTGGCTTTGTAGAAATTTTTTTTAAATTACGTATGTTGAGGCCATTGTAATAGATACAATAGCCATCCATTATTCCATCGAGGGTTCTCGAAAAAATAATGAGAGAATAAAACTAACCATTGCAAATGGCAGAATGAATCACTTGAGGCCCCAAGTGAATACATCCAAATGTTGTAGTTGGTTTGTGAGCCATAGCCATTGGGCCATTGATTAGGTCCATTTATTCCTTTAGTTGTGGCATTTGTAGTGATTTGGGGGTTATAGGACATTACATTAGGGTCATGGTAATGGTAGTGAATAATGGACTAGGAGTTATAGGCTGATATGCTATGGTACAATACACCACTATATAGTATGGAATATAGAATAGACCAATTTGACATGCATCAATTTTTAAGGATTAACTCATCGAAAGTATGGAATTTATCAATGGCTTGACCACTACATTATGATCATGCTATTGGTAGGGAATAATGGGTTGGAAGTTATAGGCCACTACACTATGGTATAGTATGTCTCTATATAATATAGAGTCTAGTAGGTGTGAACTCACATTGGTCCCTTGTATACTCGATAAGTTTTAGGGTTGACATAACATGGAGATGTCATCCATTATTCCATTTGGGGATCACGATAAAGAGATGGTAGAATACAACAAGCCACTACTAATTCTTTGGTGAATCATTTGATCCCTAGAGGGAATACATCGATCCATTGTAATTTCTTCATCATAAGTTGTTACATTAAGGTCATGGTAGGGGTAAGGAATAGTAGGTTGGGAGTTATAGGCCACTACACTATGGTACAATATGCCACAATTTAATATATAGTATAGAGTATGGAATGAGCTATTTTTTCATGCATCAATTGATAGGGAATGGATTATCACGGGTATGGAATGTATCATTGGCTTGTCTATTACACTATGGTCATGATATTGTTTGGAAATAGTGGGTTGGAAGTTATAAACAACTACATTATGGTACAATATGCCACTATATGAGTTATAGTATCGAGTATGGAATGGACTAGTTTGGGATTGGGTCATCGCAAGTATGGAATGCATGGCTCAACTGACTAACATGCAATTAGAAACCTTTGACCCATTTTAGTCACTCAATAAACTTTAGAGTATGGCTTGACCATTGGTACCTTCATTTAGGTCAATAGTATAATAGGAAAGGAGGGAAAGAGGTAGTTATGGGCATGGTATGGGGAATTTGACTATCAACTATCTATATGGATGGAGCCATTGGGCAATTTATTAGGTCCATCCATTGTGATGGTTGTGGGATCGGGAGTTATAGCACACTACATTATAGTTGTGGTGGTGGTAGGGAATAGCAGGTTTGGAGTTACAGGTCATTACGTTATGGTACAATATGCCACTATATAGTATATAGTAGAGAATATGGAATGGGCTAGTTTGTCATGCATCAACTATAAGGGACTAGTTCATTGCAAGTGTGGGATGCATCACTAGCTTGGCTACTACAATATAGTCACGGTATTTGTAAAGAATAATGGGTTAGGAGTTATAGGCCACTACAATGTAGTACAATATGCGACCATATAATTTTATAGTATGGGTATAGAATCAATTAGTTTTTCATGCTACTCTTTACACCTTAGTATGAAAGTTTGGTCCACATAGTGAGAAAGGAAAATGATTATTTTGGTTGCTTTTAAATAATTGAGGAACATTAAATCTTATTGATATCTACTAGGCTTATCAACAATATATATTAGGAAAATATCATACATCATATATAAAACCAATTCGTCATATATGAAGTCTTGTGTTCAACGGTGCCTACTCTATATTTCTTTTCATGCTCAACTAAAATCTTAATATATAGGTAATTTCTTCATACATGCCCCTAATATAAAATCTTTTGAATTGATTGCAAGACTCTATCATTTAATTTCATTTCATGTCCTAAATTTTTTCATGCACGTATGAACTTGTATCATACAAAATTTATCTACTCGTATCAAATTTTAATATGAAAATTAAGTTTTTAAAAAGATTAATAACAAAAACATTACTTTGAGGCCTTTTTCAACCAAATAAGATTATAACTTTGTTGACATTTATCAATACACTAAAATTGTGTAACATAGAAAACAACACACTAACTTTATAATTACAATGATTCAATGAGGAAGTCCACTATAATGAAATGTCTACACTATATTTATATTAATAGTATAATGAAAGCTCAAATATAAAGGAACCAAAAACCACATAAAATACTCGAATCTAAAAGAATAAATTAAACTCATATAATGAATGAACCTAAAAGATTAGGTATATCATTATGGTGGCAAAGATGTACTTGCAAAATTACAATGAACGGCTAGAGTTTCAGGGAGGGCTGCGCAGGCCTGCCAGGCCTCAAATATGTTGTTCTCGGCTTCCTCTCTCGCATGCTCCTCCATTGCTACTTATGTCGGGCACTCAAACCCATCTTTTTTCTCAGTTTAAATCATTTATGGTTGTTGTTGCAAGGCAGGGTTCTCTAGGGGCTCATGGTATTTCAGGGATGCCCTACATTGTGGATAAATATGAGGATACTCCAGTTGTGACGCTCTCTATACTAGAGGTAGCTAACTCTATTTCTATCTTCAAACCTTCTGCCCTTATTTGCAGATTTAATGGATTTTGGCCTCAGTCAGAAGCTCTCCATAAATGGATTCACTCTACTTGGTTGAATGCTTGTGAGATTCAACTTTGCACAAAAGGGTTTTTTATTGTCTGATTCCCTTCACCTACAGATTATCAACGAGTGTGTACCAATGGCCCATGGGTTTGGGGTAGGGTTGGCCTTTTTCTCACTCCATGGTTTGAGGATTTTGATCCCTTTACTATGGTAGTCTCCAAAATGCCAATTTGGGTCCATCTCAATAATCTTCCTCTCCACTTTTGGCGCCATGTTTTTTATGAAGCTATTGGTAACTCTATTGGTAGTTTCATTAAGACAGATGATCAGTTAATTTTAATTTTACCAGATTTTCTATGCCACAATATATTGTATTACTTGACTAGCACCCTTTCTATTTTATTATTTAAATAGTGTCCTTCATAACCAGGCCTAGAAATTGACCGGTTGTAGCCCGTTTTTAGTGGTTTTAACTGTAAATTATAGGCTAAATAAATTGTAAATTGTATTAAATTATACAAACTGTAATTTTGACAGGTAAAAATTGATATAGACTGTAAATATTTATAGTAGGAAATAAGGATATATTAATATGAATATATATATATATATCTGTAATGGTATTATCATATTATGGGCCGGTAACTTTTTAATTTTTGGTAAAATATATTTTATAGGGTGTACAACAAATTGCAATAAATGAATTTTAAAACTTGATTGACAACTGCGATCCCCGAATCTTAATCACGAATTTGTGAATCTGTAGATTGTAATTTGAATTTTGAAGTGCAAGTAAATTTTTTAAATATTAAAATATTAATCAAAGCAAATCTTTCTGAATCCCTAATCTGTATCACTAATTTACTATGTTTGAAAATTTTAAAATTGGGATTTGGGAATAAGTATCTGCATGCTACAATTAATTAAAAAAAAATATTAAATCCATGGCAAATATGGATCATTAATAAAAATGTTAATTAAAACTTGTACTTGTGATTAGTGAAAGTAGTCCGCACTGTGATGATAAATGCCCTTCTGCAATAGGTTGTTGCACGTGCATGGCAATTGACATGACTACTCAAGAATATTAATACCTATAAAAAGTTACCCACAAAACAAAAGGCCCTCCCAGTCCTGAGTGTGGAGAGTCGAATATGTATAGACACACCACACAGTAGTGGATTGTGGCATTATTGTTTACATCTTGGGGTTCGAACCTGGGATCTCCAAAAACAAAATTATCCTCTGCTTCACCACAACAACCGTTGGGACTCCGTAGCCCGCTACTTGCCACTTGCTAGAAATGTTGTTAGTGTTCTTCATGAAATCGCACTGTGCAGAGGTAGGCACTTCTCTATTTCTCTGTTCAGGAGAAATTATTGTATGCAGCTGCTGTGCTTCTATTAAATCCAAGGGGCTAAGATAAAATTTCAATTCATAATACTGTAATAGTATTTTTACAGTTCTTCATGCTGAATTGCTGAGATAGGAATGGGAATGGAAAATTAAAATTAGTAGTTGGATTTATTGACCTCATTGGAAACCAAAGTTTGCATCGGTTCTCTTGTAAATAACATAATTCATAAATGAGGACATGCTTATTTTAATTTGACTTTTACATTAGTTTTTAAACATAATATGACAAGCACTAATAAACTATAACCGTAAAAAAAACATGAACCGACAAGCATGAGGAATTTGAAATTTCAGGGTTGTTCATAACTGACTTTATTTATTAAAAAAAATCCAAATGGACACATTATTTTATTATAACTATATTATTAAAAAAACATTTTAAATAAAGAATTCTACAAAATAATCAATTAATTTTAAATTTACTCAATTTTCTACGCCAGAATATATTTTATTACTTCACTAGCACACTTTCTATTGGATAGCACCCTTGTTATTTATTTCAAAAAAAATCAAAACGCACACATTATTTTATCATTTAAATAGCGTCCTTATACCTGACACTTTATTTTATTATTTTATTAATTATATTTTCCTTTATATGCGGTGGATTGTTAATTTTTAGACACCTGCGAAATTTTTATTTATTTTTAGACTGAAGGAGCGGGAAAAAACGCAGGCAAACAGGTTAAATTATTCAGAGCAGAGCTAATCATTCGCAGAGTTAATCAGAGCTTTGTGTTGTTACATTTTTTGCAGATGGGTAGGCGAAAGTTATTAGCAAAGTATGTGGAGGAAATGAATAAGAGGCGAATTCTTTTTGACAATAGGGTTAAAAGGATTGTTTAACAAAGTACACGAGCTTTTTGTAATCTGCGGTGTTCGCATTCATTTGGGTCTAGAGTACATTGATGGAAATCAGTTAATCTATGGGAATGGGCAAAGTTCAGTTCATCTATGTGTCGACAATCATGTAGACAAGAATTTCCTGGAGATAACCCCTTGCGCAGGGCGAGATACCATTCAGACAGCGCAGCAGTATGACTTATTTCCTCTAAGAAGTCATAGAAGTGTGCGATTCTGTAGACGAGAATTTCAGTCACGGCCACTCACTGTCACCAAGAGTTGCAGTAAACCCTATGGTGGAGGGCGACATGCCCAAATTCAGACAGGGAGGGAGATCTTTCCTCAGCAGGGATGGGATTGGGAACCCATCATTGCATGGAACCTATTTTGTAGCAGGTGTACAGATACAAATTCGGCAAGAGAGTCAAAAAGGGCAAGATAGTGAAAATGGTCTATATGAATATGTAGCAGTTGCAGGGACGATAAAGAATTGCATGACGGTGATCTAGCCTCTGTTGTTACACATGCTACATATACTAATGCCACACCAAGTGAACATATGCAAAAGGAGCATAGTATACAGGGAGATCTAACGTCTACTGGTGCATCTATCTTTGCTTACAAAGTCCTCTTTGAATACATGCGACGACACTCAACAGCACGAAAATGACACCCATTCAGGTGCCGGAGGAGCGCCCATTATTCCCGCATCACTTGTATGTGAAGGAATACGAATTGGGCAGGCATGACTCATGGTATGCCGAGTTTCCCTTGTCGTACCGACATTGAATTAGATGATGAATCTTTTCTGCCTAGTTTATTTTGTTGACATCATCTTGGATGAGTAAATACAACTACTCGATTGTTTAGTCATCCCTGGAAATGGCAAATCATTGTAAAAACATTCTTTTGTGAATAAATTGTATCAATAATAGATCAATTCAAGTATTGAACCATTGAATTATTTTGATTGAATTTCTCGTTTTATATAGTGTTTAATTCTTTATTTTATGTGTTAAGTCCATAATACTACATTGATCACCCTAATTTATGGATGTAATAATCTATCAAATTGATGCCTGGATGATGCTACAATGGGAGCATAATAACTGATTGGTAACCGAATAAATATGTTTAATTTAGCCGATAGGCTATATAAGGGGAGCAAAGCCTGCCATCAAAAAAGAGGCCTCATGCCGGAATTGAAACATAAATAAATTTGCCAACATGATCTGATTTCTGACACTCAGCAGCAGCGGTTGATGCTGCCAGTCTTTCCCTTTGAATTGAATGAATTCAGAGCATTCCTTCCCAGAACAATTGATGACTGTCTCCACGCCCGTCATCTGCTGATCAGAAAGAGAAGCTCAGGGCACACCTAATCTAGCACACTTTTTCAACAGCTAGCCTGTTTTCTGAGCAACCTTCTTCCTGGGGGGTTTCCTAACAATATAAGACTAGGTGGGTCTGGCTAATAGGGACTTCGAAAAGATGTGCAGTCTGCAGATGAGCCTTTCTCTGTAACAATAACAAACCACAAAGGCCTATATATTGGGTTTCTCTTTCCGTCTGGGCTACGTAGCTAGTTAGAACTGCGGCCTTTCCTTTCACTTGAAATCTGGTCGTGCATGGTATGTTGTGACTATGTTCTGTACCTCTGTTTGCACAGTGCTCAAAGTACTTAGCCTAACATGTTACAGTGCCACTATGGTCCATACCTACATGAATAAACTGTGGGCCAAGACAAACTTTGCAAGGGATATCTCATTAATTTGATAGGCTAACATTGCGAGACCTTAAACTTTTTATTGGGTCTATGCCATTGGAAACATCTCCAATCCAAAGCTCCCAACCCCTATAAAATATCCTTCCCACATTGAATTTTATGTATTCATCATCTATCATTACATAAAATCGCTGCCTATGTGGCATTTGTCCCTTACATGATGTTTGGTTAGAATCTTGCCAAAAATGCCTCCAAATCCAAAAAATCAGATGAATTTGGGGACCTTAATTTCATGGGACCTTAACCCAAAAAGTTGGAAATGTTGTTGAACAAGATTTGCCTCCGTGTTCACGACACCCCTAGATTATCATAAGCTAAGATGTATGGGCGTGGACTACAATATTTACTCAAATAATACATTGCCAAATGTTTGAGTTGGGTCTAATCTAAATTATATAGGTTTGAGAAAACTAGCTGATTAATGCCAGATTAATTATCTTTTGGGTATAATTTGTACACATCCTTCCCCTCACTCGCCCACACGATTAATGTGGTTTATGAACTGAAGTCATTGATTCAAGATTGTTCAGCTGCTGGTTACTTTTCCAGACATGCAGACCAGTTGAATTTTGTGGACATGAATATACTAGTAAACCCAAACAATATAAAATTGTGGACGGTATTTATTATTGTTTAGTAAAGCCTTTTTTTTTCTTAATCAGGTGGAGAAAACCTGCAAACCCTTATGGTAAAGTCCTTGGTAGAAATTCAAATCACTGATGTTGAGAGAAAAAACACATCAATGTGACAGTTGAAATTTATGCAAAGGTTGATTCAATATGATTTGCTACAAGGTACCAAATGATTTAATAATTGTTTCTTAGCATGAAGACAGGTACTAGATCAGCAAGTGCAAGACACTTTTGGAAGGAAATAGAAGGTTAAATTCATTCAATGGTCAAAGATGCAAGTCTGTCAAAGAACCTTACATCAAACAGTAAAACAATTCATAAGGGGAGCAAAGCCTGCCTCCAAAAAGAGGCCTCACACCAGAATCCTCACGCCTCCTGAAAAAGTGATTCAAGAAACATAAATAAATTCGTTGACATTAGGGTTTTGGCTGCTACAGACAAATAAACGTAGAAAATCAATCAAATACTGAAGGAGTTGGGCATGTATCCATGCATAGAATTCAATGAAGGACGTTCATAGGATTTGAAATAATAATTCCTGCTGTAAAATTGATAGCCACCTCCTTATGTGTGGAACATGTTCCCATTCACCCTCATCTTTACAAGGGGACTCATCATTGTTTGGTTTTGAACCACGTGGTAAAATTGCCGTGCAATGTGACAGTCAAAGTCATAGACATTGACAAACACATTTTTGTTGAATTCAAGCCTTCCAGGAGAAGAAATCATTCAAACGTTGAAAGGGGCTCAAGATTTCGATGTGTTGGACTCTTGCAAGAAGTTGCCAAGCAAGAAATTTAGGGTAAGATTGTCTAGATTTTGATGTTTTTTCCAGCTAAACTAAAGCTTTTGATAATTAATTGTGAATCAGGGTAATGCCTGGTCGGGGAAATATGTTTTTAGACAATTTGATAGAAATTTACAAAAAAATAATAATCTCATCAACTGTGTTTAATGTTGAGATATATTTATAGGTTTGAACTTTGTTTGACTAGTAGGTTATAAGAATTTATCCCTAAACTACAAGCTTCAATGATTTACTTTACAATTGTTAAAGAAATTTCCAATAAGATGTCTGAATTTTGAAGTGAAAAAAAATATACAGTAAAAAATGATTGAATTTTCATCTAGCAATCCACATGTGGGAGTAGAAGTTCAAAGAATTTATTTTTTATTTATAAATTAAATGATTTTTTAGTATAGAAATTTTCTTTGAGAAAAATTGTGAAAGATTTTCACTCCATAATTAGATGGCCTGTTAAATTTGTAGTGAAAATCTTTCCCGTTCTAGAACATTTTTTCAATCACTATTATTTTAGATCACTCTATAGTAACTGAGTTAATTTTGCCCATTATTATGGATTCGAAACCCTAAGATTTTTATTTACATTTAAAAAAGAGTTTGAAGTTTGAATTCTTGATGAATGAGTAGTTATTTTGACCTACCTTTCATGCGGAGTGGTGAACAACTCAACACGATGAAGTAGTTTGACTTCATTATTACCTGCAACAAAAAAAAAAATTGTATTTAATGTTTAAGATTAATTATTTCAACTTAATGTTGATGAGTAGTAGTTTACCGAAATTTATTTTATTTAATTTTAAAAGATCACAATTTAAACACAACATTAGTCGCCATAATGATAACTAGAAATTATTTGCAAGCAATGCTTGCTGGATGAAGGAAAACCACTGAAATTGAGATTAGCAGAGTGAATAAAACTAATATTGCTAAAAAAAATAAGTTTTTGCCTCAATAAACCAGGTTTAATTTGATAAGTGAGTAGTATGTCCTATGAATTCATTGGCTTATTTATAGTATTGTCAGAGCATTTAGAATTTCCTTAAATTCTTTGTCCTTGCTTTGAATTTGCAGTTTTAATGGTTGATTTTTCAGGGGAAAGGGCTTACTTATAATATAAACAAATGTTCTGGTTTCCGAGGAAGTGTGATCCATGTCAAAGAAATGTCTGTGGAATCTTCTATTTTCTGGTTGTTTAGATCAAGATAACGACATTCGGCGAATCTGTTGCGGGCCAAATTGTCTTACTTATTTTGCTTTGAAAATAGAGCGTTGATATTTGTTGCAAATCCAAAAAGATTCCAGCCGGAAGCAATAATCATGGTAGTTAATATTGAATTTTGTTAGACATTTTGTTGTCTTATTAATCCCTTTTTGTGGTTGTGGAATTCTACTTGGATCCCGGGAAATCTCGGGATAGTGGAGTCAGATGGATTAGCCTGGAAATTTGTCTTGTTTAGGCTTTGGAAAGGGAAACAGTCAGATCATTTATTATTGTTTGGTAGTGAAGATGATGTAAAAATTTGTATTCAATTGAGAGGTTTATTCAGGAAAACCTGGATTTAGATTGGAGAGGTTTGTTCCTTGTGCAAAATAGGAGGTTTTAAGGATGATTAAATTCATTAAGACGTTGTGTTATACCGGAATGTGATAACTTCCAATAGAATTCCTACTCCGAGAAGATCAATTTTAGTTGCTGGCCCATTTCAATCTGTGGATGGGTCGTGTGATTCACTACAATCTACTCCACAGATGCTAAAAGGTGGTCCTTCCCACTACAATTCACTTAGTCCACAAGAATCCCAAATGATAGATCAGGAAGCTCGATTGCGGATTCAAGATGTGCAAACTGAATTTTTCACAAAAATGGTTTTGGTTCTTATGCAGTTGGACAAAGAGAGGTACGTTGGCAGCAAGGGAGGTGTTATCTTCATAACTTGTCTAATTCACTGAATAATAATAGAAACTATGCTAGATAGTCTTCCTGTTATGTACATATGCCCATGATACTATGATGTATATTAGGGACATGCACACCAGCAACAGAAAGTTGAGCAAGACCCATCCCAAGACAACAAGGTCACTCCATCAGGATTACATGGAAAAGAAAAGATCATCGTTGTTAGAGAATGTGATAGCAGTTTATTAGCTACATAAGATGGATATAATCTGTTGGACATCAAGCTTCCAGGTTAGAAATAGTCTTAATGAGCCTTGTAGAAGTGTGTAGAGCATAGACAAGATTTGTTGATCTTAAAACTAGATATTTTAGAAATGTTATAAACATGCAGGGGAATTTACAGTGCTTTACTAAGATAAATTTTGAAAATCCCCAAAGTGAATTCATGATAATTTTTAGACACTATAGATTGAGCCAAATTTTAAGAGTGTTAGATAAATGCTCACAAACAAGATTTGCTTGATACTAATCAATTAGAAAATAACAACCCCAAAGTATTTTTTTTCCAGTTGCATCTAATTTATATGCAAAAGACACTTAAGATGAGGTTTCACCATCAGATAATTGCCATCGACTAGAAATCACCTCATCACTACCTGAGTTGGATGGACTCTACACAATCAGTGATTTGGTAATAGAACTCGGACAAGAGAGGAAAGCGCGAAAGGCTGTGTCTCTGAAACTCAATACAGAGAGAAGTGTTGCTCAAACTGTCGCTGAGAAAGCTTTGGCCATGATAACATGCATTCAAAGTGAGAAAGCATCTACTAAGATGGAAGCACAACAATTCAAGAGAATAGTTAAAGAGAAATTAGTCTATGATGAAGAAGCAATTGAAATTTTCAAGGAGATTTTAGTCAGACTTGAAAGAGAAAGGTTAGATCTGAAGGATGAAGTTGAGATGCATTGGAAAAGCTTGGTCAGAGACAGAAGTGACAGGTGGGAGAGAGGACCATATGCCCAGTCGACTGAAGACAGTTTGAGTATTCGTGATGTTCATGTTGTCCAAACACCCACAAAGAGGGATCCTGAGAAAAATATGGTTTCCGTTTCACCATTAACTCTGGACAGACATAATAGATCAGACCTACAACAAAGGATTGTTGAGAATGCCCTGGAAAATGATAGATTGAGGGATGTCAATTGTGCTGGAATTTCATCAGGTTATGAATATGATAGCCCAGAATTCAGTGAGCAAAAGACCATAAATATGTATGATAATGGATTGGAAGGGATGCCATCTTATGATTTGAGTACAAAAGCCATGATTCTCAGGGACAAGGCAAGGATGAAAGTTCACATGATATTCACAATCATAACTTAGTATATGAAATGCTAAATCAGCATAACCAAACCGTTTCAATATTGTAAACTCATGGAAACAATTTGCTAAACAATTATATATACCTCCAGGTTCTACTAATCATTTATGTAATACATCATATCAAAACTCATCTGTTGTATCTACTCTTTTTTAATGAAAACACATTGTTTTTACATTACCACCACTTTATGCAACGCCTTATGTCTTCACACCACCACTACCAAGATTTGGCCATCTATACTGCTTAATCGTTCAATACAAGTATGCCGACACCTCTAAGGGAGGGCTTAATATTTTCATTTTTATTGAGTACAGCGTTTATTCCCAGAGCTTTGATCAACTTGCTCTTTGAGAATACATGAAGCATATAAGGAAATACCATTGCTCTCATGGACTGGAGACCAGGCTCTTACATGATGCATGGGATTTCCTCTCTGGTTACACTTCATTCCAGGAATAGAGTTTCGAATATACACAATGAACCTTTTAAGGTTGCTAACCATTGCCATTTGACCAAAATGTAAAGGTCTATATTTACACAATGGCTGTTTGAAAACGATTATTAGACATTGACTTTGAAGTTATTACATTATATTTATCAAGATACCACTTCGTGTGGATATAAGCTCAAGGTATCACTATAGTAAAAAAACCAACCTTTGTCTTTTTAAGATAATAAAATAGTTAGAAATTACATGGGGTGTTGTAAATGATCTGTAAATTAATTGAGATATTCAAGATGTGGTTGCATTTTAGTATTGTCTTGACTTACACATCTTGGTGAGGTACCTAAGTGCAATGCTCCAAGTTTGATCTTAGGATGTAAGTGTCAGTTTTATTTCATTGCACAGATAAAGATGTCAGGTCCGTTTTTAAAACCCCTACCTTTTCCCCCCAAAAAAACACCAAGTATGTACACTCATTTCCGTTATATACATACCACAACAACAGATGTTGTAAAAGGCAGCTTACAAAAAAAACTGACTTACAAGCACCGATATGTGCAATTGAAAACTCTGACATCAATTGAAAAGAGCAACACTACATGTTGCAACAATAGAGAGAGAGCTCAAAATGAATTTCAGAAAAATTCATCTACTGTAAATAGACATGTAAAAAGAATACACAAACAAAAATTTCACATAAGAGCGATACACACATAAAACTGTACGCCACATGACTACTCCCAACAAAACCCCTACCAGCATAGACTTGCTCCTTCAGGAACAACCACTAGTTAACAATAATTTAGTATAATATCCTATTGTAGAAATCAAAACCAACAAATACCAAATTCATTTTATTATATATCATACAACACTCCAAACAAATTTGTAGACAATCAACACAAGCATATCTACAGAGAACAAAAAATACAAGTCATTGCTTTCTAGAAAACACTTTTCATTTTGTTCACAACATTCATATAACAAAGCCCTCAAGGATAGTTGCTAGAACAGTTGCAACCTGCTCATTTATGGTATCCTTAGAGATATGAAATATACCTAGCCTACCCTTGTTGGCCTCCACATGAACATAAGAAACTTGACAGGGAAAAAAATCATGCTTTGTGGCCCAAATTTGTTGGGTGGTAAGAAATACATTATGATAGCAACAAAGGTGACTCATTTTCCTCACAAGAAGCATGTTGTTGGCCTTCACATGAACATAAGAAAATTGACGGGAAAAAAATTCACCCTTCGTGGCCCAAATTTGTTGGGTGGTAAGAAATACATTATGACAACAACAAAGGTGACTCATTTTCCTCACAAGAAGCATGTTGTGGGACATCACGGTGATGTTCCAAGCTTGGTTATTGATTGCTTCCTCGATCCCATATATCAATGCCCTATACTTTGCCTAATGAAAATTAGGATGCCATCCCTGAAAATTGTTCCTCTTTCAGATCTGTGTTTTAAAAATACTTCTACAAAAATATGTGCATAATTTTTGTAAAACAAAAGTATTCAGAAAATTCATGTTTGAGAGATTGGCTGAAAAGTACTCTTTAAGGCTATGAAGACCTTGTTTTTTGAATAAAGAATTACATACGCATCTTAAATTATTGAAAGGAAGTAGCATGGTGGTAGTTTGTTAGAGGAATTCCCTTTTTCCACTAACAAATTATGAAAGATAAATAAGAAACTAATAACTTAGTTTTACTTTGAGATGTAATTTCACCTAATTTATCTTGAAAGGAAGGAGTCAATTCAATTATTTAAGCAGAAATCCATATCATTATTTCAATGGCATTTTCACCTTTCAATATACGTGTATATGTCATGATATCAATATAATTATAAAATAGTAACCCTTAGAATAAGGACAATATTAAGAATCATTTCAAATTTGTAACATTTACAACCCTGAAGAAAAACAATGGTTTGAAACAACACTTGTTACTTGTTCCATATTTTATTTGATTGAGTTTGGTCATAGTATAATGTGAGTTGATTGTATTACACTACCTCTGTAAGTCTTGTATGTAGTAACATGCTAGTGTAAATTACATTTGACAAAGACTAATGTAATATACGCCTACCTTGATCAAAATGGCTTAGTTTTTAAGGAATTTTTGCATCCACTCATCAAATAAGAGTTAGTTTATGAAATAATATTGGAAACATAAGATGGGTATAGCACCATTCTATGAAAAACACAAGGTGAAGAGAGGACCATCATCCCCTAAAAAAGATTATAAATTGTAAGGACTATCGATAAATTAAAAAGTCACTAGAGGTAATTGGATTGATCTCCCCCACAAATTTTAAATATGTAGACACTAGAAAATGCACCTTGTCATAAGGCCTCTTAAGCTAATTATATAAAAACAATATAAAATACAATAATGACTGTAAATCAATACATTTCAAAAAGCAAGTAAAATATATAAAATAATTTTGATTAAAGACATTGCACCAATTTAATTATCCTCAACCACTCAAGTTTAATTGAGTCACAAAAATCTATGCACACAAAAAACATTTAATGAAATCCACCTACTATTTGCATCTCCAATGCACTATAGACCCTTATCATCTCACCTTCTATGCACTTTGAACACATTCATCCCAATCTCCAAAGCACTCAAAATCTATGTAAAGAGGTGCCTATCCTCTTTCATTTTATTTTGGACTCTTGGACAATTATAGCTCTTATTCGCACATAATTTATTTGCAATTTTTCTCAATGATGGATGTAACACTCACAATGTATAGACCAAAAACCACAAGCTAAAACTAGGGTTATTTTTTCTCCTCTCTAAACACTTGTATACATGACACTTATGGATCCCTTACAACACCACAACAATGCATGATACCCTTACACAAACTCCCTCGGGAGATGAGATAAGATAAATCCATTACACCAAATGTAAAGATAGCATACCACCGAGTGTACCCATAAGCTTGCAAAGGGGTGAGACCATCATATGTACTACCCCTTTTAACTTCACAAAGGAATCATGGCTAGTGTTTGGTTCCTCTAAAATAAAACACGCCACAACAACAACATACCTCTTATTCCTCCATTTAAACCACCTCCTTATACCTCAACTAAGGCTAGCCACGAACTCCCTTGGTTCCTCCAATGCAATAACACACACAAACCCTTATTCCTCCCTTCATTAACAAGCCCTTATTCCTCCAATAAACAATGATGTAGTCTCACCCCCACATATAAATATGCACTTACATACAAGCATGACAACAATAATTTAGTTCAACACTTGCTCAAAAGAACGAATCACAACACAATAGTTAAACCACTAAGAGAGAAGAAGGGATTTCATCCACAATTTACATAGATTGCAATTACTTACACTTATATTTCAATTAATTAATTGTTTAATATTTTATTTTATAGGACATTTAAAGCATGTAAGAGCCACATATTACATGTTTTCAAGTTATGAATTTCTATTTCTGGTCAATCGAGTTCCCCTGAAGGAAACACCCTAGATTACTTGTATTAAGAATCTAAAGGTTTATCAACAATTCTAAGAGGGAACAACTCAAGTTACAATTCACACATTCAATAAAATCTTATTAAGTAAAATTTGGTTGTTATAAACTTTATGAGGTTCCAACCATAACTTCCCTCCCAATAGATCCTAGGATTGAATTCATTCCGAATTCATAATTATTACAATTCATAACAAGATCAACATTGGGATTGTCACAATATATTTATCTCATATAGATTTCACAGTTCAAATAAGCATTCATTTGTTACTTGCAAGAGCAAGGAACACATGAGGATTCTCATTTTAGCTCAACTAGAACGGAGACGCGGGGGAAGGAGAACCTAGGTAGCAAGATCAAATTTCCCTCAAGGGTAGTGGCACATTAGGTCCAAAATGATTCCAAGAATCATAAGTAAGGTTCAAAAGACAACAACCCATCCTCGCAAATGTTGGGAGCATACATGCTATGGGGTAAGGATCACACATGATTCTATCCGTCCAAGTCAATACACAACAAGACAAACATTCCAGAGCTACATATGAGAAGATTTAGTGGCACAAGGTGTCTACCAAAGGACAACAAGGCCAAATTTCACTCACATATTTTAGGGCTTGGTATTACTCAAATATCGTTTTACACGTTTAAGTGAATATTAGTTCGTGAAATTACAAAGGTTCTTTCCCATGGGTTTGAGAGTCTCGCCTACTAGCTTTGGTCCCACCAAGGGGGAAATTAGTAAAAGGGTGATTCTAAAGGGAAATTCAATTGCAAAATGATTGTTCTCTTTATTCCATTTCATGTTTTATTTGTTTCCTCGTAAGGTTACAACCACATTATGAAATTTAATTTCCTAAGATTTAATAGATTCATTTAGATATAATACACTTTTCATAAACGTGTGATGATTTATAATTTCTCATAAACGATATTATCAATTTCAATCATTTTCAACTTGATACACTAAAATATTTAACTAACCAAATATGAAAATACATCAATTCCGAATAGCAACGCAATTTCCTTTTCAAATGAATTATATAATTTAAAGAGAATTATTTGCAACTCAATCTTTAACTACACTAATCACTTGCATTTTCACTGTGTCTCATGCCACGTGGATCAACAAGGGGTTAACACAAAGCTAGCATGGATTCAATTTCTCCAATATAAAAATATTATGATATTGCATTCACAGTTTAGAGAGAGATAACAAGATCATAATTTTTCACAACATTTCATAATAAAACTACTTTTCCAACTTTGGGAGAAAAAGAGAGTAGCATTCATTTTCTTGACATAAGCAACCAATTAGTTTACATAATCAAGCACAAAATTAGAGGAGAGAAAAATCATTTTTTCATAGTATAATCACATTATAGGGTTAGAGAGAAATAAGGGGATTTACATTTTCTTCACACAACTTTCAATTTCATTGTAACTAAGAAGGTTCACAAGAGAAGCATAACATTTTTCACGTGATCAAAATTTCCATTTACCATTTGGTTAGAAGTGTTCATAGGGGTTATTTATAGCTACTAACATATTCCAAACATCAATTTACTCATACCCTACAAGAGTTTCTCGAAGAGACAAAGTTTGGTCAATGAGAGTTGGTCACATTACCGTTCAAACTAGCCCAAGTGACTATGGAATGGCCTTAGATAAAGGTTGTTGAACACCCAAACATGTGATGTATCACTTCTAGCCTATTCTCCTCCATGGTGAAAATGTTGATAAATTGATGGAACTAAAATATGATAACATACACTCATTCTAGAGACACATTTCTGGAGCAAGTTGAAAATATTTAGTAATTTATGCTTAAGCAACGTAAGTAAAGGTGGCTCCAAAACAAATGTGGACAAAGTGATTCTCAAGGGAATATGATGAAACCAAATATGGTACATACTTTTCAATGTGGGAGTAAATAGTTTGAGGTGGAAGAACCAGATTTCTCAGTTGACGAGCATTAAAAACAAGGTAATTTAGAAGCACTTTATCAACATTTAGTGGGTTCCTCACGCAACCAAATTTTCAAGTGTCTCCAAAACCCACTTTGAAAACACATCAAACAATTGATTAGATGAGGCCTATTGAATGTGAAGAAATATCCAATTATCAAGGAATGCATTTGAGAGATTAAATTCATAGGGATAGGTTACAAATGCTTCCCACATGTTGTAAAAATAAAATTTACAAGGGTTATTTTTACAATGCAGAGTTTCATTTTCAAGCATTAATCTTTCACAATCTAAAGTCCTAAGTTGTAAATGCATGCGCATTCATGTTTTGGTTATTAATAACAATTACATGTTTAAGTTGGTTACAAATTTATCTATAGACAAGGTGTTTTCATGGTTGGTTTAACCGAGCACAAAAATTATTTTAATAAGGTTTGTAATATAGTTTGATAGCAATACGTTGATTTCATGATATACACTAAATTTAAATTTTTACTCTACTCAAATTAAAAGTGCAATTATGAAAGCATGTTAGAAGAAGGGGATAAATCCATACCTAATAAATTCCGCAGTGGTGACATGAATTCCTAGAGGAAATATTTTGATGCTATCGCAAGACAAAGTAAATCCCTTCACCCCAAGTTTGAAAATCATTTTGTCAATAAGATCTAATGTGCCAACAGAAAATATCCCCATTTTGCATACACGTCTATTAGGGAACCAACATCTGAAAAATATCTACTCTAAAAAATACTTTGATGGACACCCATATTGATGCAAAACTCCCATTTTGGCTCCGGTTGGGAGGATGTTGGAGACATTTGTGAAGTTTGAATTTACAGCTATCTATTGCATTTTTTGAAAGTTTCTAAGACCTTTTTATTAGACCCAAACGTTGATCCAAGGATCTAATTTTTAACACGGGTTGTGAATATGCTAGCAAAATCTTCAAGGCATTTTCAAAAACTCATTAGTCACTCCAAGAAACCATTTATTACTTGTTTCATTGGGAACTCAAGTGTTACATACGTCAAAACATGGTCCTCAAGCATTTTAGAGGAAAACACAGTTTATGATTTATCACTTGATCTGCTCTAAAAAATACTTTGATGGATACCCATATTGATGCAAAACTCCCATTTTGGCCTTGGTTGGGAGGATTTTGGAGACATTTGTTAAGTTTGACTTTACACCTATTTATTGCATTTTTTGAAAGTTTCTAAGGCCTTGTTTTGGACCAAAACGTTGATCCAAGGATCTAATTTTTAACGCAGGTTGTGAGTATGCTAGAAAAATCTTCAGTGTATTTTCAAAAAATCATTAGTCACTCTAAGAAACCATTTATTACTTTTTGCATTGGGAACTCAAGTGTTACATACGTCCAAACATGGTCTTCAAGCATTTTAGAGGAAAGCACAATTTATGATCTATCACTTGATTTGCTCTAAAAAATACTTTGATGGATGCCCATATTGATGCAAAACTCCCATTTTGGCCTCGGTTGGGAGGATGTTGGAGACATTTGTGAAGTTTGACTTCACACCTATCTGTTGTATTTTTTGAAAGTTTTTAAGGCCTTTTTATTGGACCCAAATGTTGATCCAATGATCTAATTTTCAGCACAGGTTGTGAGTATGCTAGCAAAATCTTCAAGGTATTTTCAGAAACTCTTTAGTCACTCCAAGAAACCGTTTATTACTTGTTGCATTGGGAACTCAAGTGTTACATACGTCCAAACATGATCCTCAAAAAATTTAGAGGAAAGCACACTTTATGATCTAACTTGACCCACCGTTACTAAATATAACTATTTTCAATTGGAGGTACCACACATTCTCCTATTTACATCCTTCTACATACCCTTGTAACTCCTTATAAACCCTTCTACATACCTTCAACCATTGCATACCTGCATTACCAAGGAACTCACTAAGGAGGGTGTTGCCTCATATTTGAAGATTATGTCTTTAAACCTGCCATTTTCATTTGCCTAAAGTTCTAATGCCTTATCAAATCCTGTTTTGTGCATATCTTGCAATAATTACAGTCTACGAGGACACATTTCTGTCAAGATTTTTCGAACAACTCTTGCATCATTGCCACTACAACATCCCCATGCCATTCTCTCCACCAACACACTTCATTACTTTTAAATTTAAATTTATTATTTCATCTTTTATTTTTATTTATTTTGTTTGTTTGTTTGTTTATTTATTACAATTTGACAATTATTATTGTCGTTATTAGGGCATGGTCCCATGGAGGGGGCTCCATAATATTTTAGTGGATGTTGTTGAGAAAATTTAGGAGCATTTTAACAATTTTAAGGTTTCATGTTTTTTATTACTTTCTTTAACAATACTTGCTAAGATATTATAGGATCCCGTTACATTTTTATGATAATTTGAACGTAAATAAAAAAACATATTTCCCTATAAAATAACTATAAATTATTGGTACGAATGCATGTTATGTTCTACATGGGTAAAAATCAGCCTAAACTATAGGGGGAAACTCCCAGCCCCCCCCCCCCCCCCTCCTCTCCAATAACCTCTTAACTTTAGGGGACAAAAAAAGTGGAGCTCTTATTTTTTAGGCCTATATTTTATTATTTCATATAGTTGGCTTCAAAAATAATCATGGGACTTGTTGCTACACGAAAATAGGAGCAGAAGCCCCCGTCCATGGGACCATGCTCTTATTGTATGTATTGATGCATTTGTTTTAACTCTATCTACTATAGCTTAATGAGAACAAGATGGTACACATATCTTAAATATCTTGAATTAGACAAGGCTAACAGAGGATACTTTCCATACTCTGGTCTTACACTTGAGCATGCCACAAATTGTTAGAAATTCTAATACTTCCATGAATTTACTCCCTAAACAAAGACAAAAAGGGAGTATTTTAAAAAATTTAACTTCATCGCGTTGTTAAGATGGTAGGACTTTTCAGCTGATTATCCCAAGGAGAGAGGTAATATTGCTTGAGATAATTAGACGAACAAATTAGGATGGGAATACTCATCGACCACCCACCACACGTCACACAAATAACACAAATGCGTCAAGGCTAAGGGAGAGATGATGTGTCACAAAAGTAAGGAAAAAATTATGAATTGAGAAGACATTGCATCTCCTTCCCTTTATAAAAGCATCCTCCTCAATGTGACAACATTGTGAATTTTAACTAGAGCTACACATGAGGTAAAAAGGAACACGAGTCATTAGATTACTAGAAGAAGGGAGCTTATCGTTGAAAAGCAGGCCACTTGGGAAAAAGAAAAGTTTATATTTTTCTCCAAACCTTCATGTTCTATGAAGATTAGTAGTTCTCTTACTGTATTATTCATTTAGTTAATTTCTCAAATGACTTTCACAACTAACAATTTTGGTTTTAAGTTTTTCCATAGATTTCCCAACAACGCATAACATTGCAATGTCATAAAGGTCTAATAACACAACACAAACCAACTCCATAAAGTACCATTTATCACATTTGTACATGATTATTACTCATAACAACACCTACCCACGAAGAAAAGAAAGATGCACTCCATATATCATAGTACTCAAATCATGTAGACCTCTTACATAGGGGAATATAAATGACATGTGACCAACATAAACAACAAGACATCACAACAATAAGTTTGCAAGAAGTTTTACATGATTGAAGATAACAATTGTCTCCAATATAGTGTCGAGATAAGGATATAAATATCACATACCATCAAAAAGGGGAATTGAGCCCCAAGTATCACAAATATAGAGCAAAAAGACTTGCAAAAGTAACTCACTAGTCACCAGATACATCACAATTATAAAACTCCAAATGCCTCCCAGTACAACCCCCATATGCCTCCATATACAAATAAGTGAATCATACTACCAAAATAAGGTTGAGTCGCTCTATGAACCCAGACACATGTAGCTTTATCACCTCAAAACCAAAGGCCTAACACCCTGTAACCCCAGTAAATGCAGTCATGTAACCCTTGGGCGTACCTCAAACGTTGCACAAGGACCAGATCTGATCCAGGGAAAATAGATATGCATATACAACATAGTAGAACCATCTCATAAAATCATTTAATGAATTTTTTCTTCCATTATTAACCAAAAATGGTCAAGAGGCATCAAATCCATAAAGCTTTAAGTCTCAAAAATAACCAAAATAAGGAAATATCAACAATCAAAGAGAAATATATAAGTACTCGCATTCAAACTACAAAAATGTCACAACAAGTAAACAAAAAGAGTCTTGAAGTTTAATAATACGCCAAATAAAAGTGTTAGTTATAAGTGCCATCAAATTAAAAATAAAATACATATCAAAAAAATCACATCACAATGAACTATGTAGCATCTAAAGGTCACTCACCTAGGTATTGTATTATCAAGTGTGTGTGCTGCAACATTCGTTGGGCATCGAAACTTATCCAACATCGAGCACAACTTGGAATATAAGAAGAATAACTTATCAAAACAATGCAACTGTCAAATTCTTTGCCTAATTCATCATTTCTAATATCCCACAAGGCTCAACATAATCGATAACCACGTGAATTAATTTGTAATACAACCAGCTAAGGAATGCAAAAATGGTTACAAGTTTGCATATTGAGCTTTTGTTGTGTGTGCTACACAATATGTATGACACCTATTGAGAAAATTTCATGCATATCAAATAAACAAAAGGGCATTCTCAATCTACGTAAGATTTCACTTCCTATCTCATACTTGAATCGAGTAAATATTGATAGCCATTCATTTTTTCTCACTTCACACTTACACCTTGATAATACTAATAGGTATCGGTGGTGTAAGATAACACAGCAAAACACGTGACTGCATCACTAATACAATGATTTACTACACAACATCATAACTATAGGATACTGCGTTTAGGTACTACACAACTGAGTATAATATCACGATATCTTCATGGTTCATAACATGACATATTCATCACATAATGTACTAATAGTACCGATACAATATAATGAGGTTCATAACCTCACGATATGGCCCCAATTCACAAGGAAACATAATTATCACTAACACAAAAATAACACAGGTAAAATAAAATAGGGTGATATAACATCATGATACATCTATATTTCATTAGGAGACACCTTCATTTCATAACACATTGGTAACACACACATGAAATAATGTTGTGATACAACATCACAACACATTCAAAATTCACAAGGAAAATGGTTTTTACATAACATGTTGGAACCACGCATATGATGCATCCTAAATTCACAAGGGAGTGTTCCCTTGATAAAACACATTGTTAGCTCACAACTCCACACCAAGTGGTGCAATATTATAAGTACATCCACAACTTCACAAGTACATATTTGTTAACATAACAACATAACACTTCTATCTCCTCCACCATCTCATACTCCGTTATCACATCAATAATCTCTTCTAGAGTTTGAAACTCTTCTTTGATACCATATATTTTAACGCCCACAGTGTAAAAACTAAAAATTGCAAGCTAAGAAAACTTTAAACACTTTCATAAATGACACTTGGGGATCACTTACAATGACACAAAAATGCATGATAGTCTTACACAACTCGTGCGACAAAATAAGAGAAATACATTACACCAAACGTAAACACGTACCCCTTTTACCTCCATGAAAATATCTCAACTATATTTTGGCCCCTCCAAGATAGAACATGCCACAACATCAACAACATACCACATATCCCTCCATTTAAACCATCCTCATATACCTCCATTAAGAATAGTCATGAGTTCCCTTGTTTCCTCCAAAGCAACAACACACACAAACCTTTATTTCTCCCTTCACTAATAACTTCTTTATTAATAACTAGCATGAAAACAATAATTTAATTCAACACATTCACAATAGAGTGAATTACAACACAATAGCTAAACCACTAAGAGATATAAGAAGCGGTTTCATCCACAATTTACATAGACTGTAATTAGATTACACTTATATTATAATTAATTCTTTGTTTAATATTTTATTTTGCAGGACATTTAAAGCATATAAGAGCCACATACCACATGTTTTCAAGCTACAAATTTCTATTATCGATAAATTGTGTTCCCCTCAAGGAAATACCCACTTTAATTTTGTTAATAGTATAAAGGTTTATCACTAAGTTTATGGGGGAACAACTCAAGTTCCAATTTACATGTTCAATAAAATCTTATTAAGTACGGTTTGGTCATTGTAAGTTATGAGGATCCAACAACAAATTCTCTCTTAAGATTTCCTAGGGTTCAATTCATTTTGACTTCGTAATGATTACAACCCACAACGAGATTAACACTAGTATTATCACAATATAGTTATCTCATATGGATTTAACAATTCAAATACGTATGCATTTGTTACTTGCAAGAGCAAGGAGCACATAAGGATTATAATTTTAGCTCAACTATATGAAGACATGAAGGAAGGTGAATCTAGGTAGCAAGATCACATTCCCCTCAAAAGTAGCAGCACATTAGGTCCAAAATTATTCCATGAATCATAAATAATGTTCAAAAGAAAAAAACACATCCTCGCAAAGTATGGGAGGATACATGTTATGGGGTAGGTGTCACATGCGATTCTACCTCTCTAAGCCAATACACAACAAGAAAAACATTCTAGAGCTACATACGGGAAGAGTTCAATAACACAAGGATTTTACCAAAGGACAACATGACCAAGGTTCACTGTCAGATATAGGGCTTGGTCTTACTCAATTCATCTTTTACATGTTTAAGGAAATATTAGTTATTTTCTCACCTACTAGATATGGTCCCACCAAGGGGGGGGGGGGGGGGGGGGGGGGGGGGGGGGGGGGGGAATAGTACAAGGGTAAGTCTAAAGGGAAATTGAGTCACAATCTATTTGTTTGCTTCATTCCATTTCTAGGCGTATTTGTTTCCTCGTGAGCCTAATATCACATTATGAATGTTAATTCCCACTATATAGTAGATTCACTTAGATACAACACACTTTTCACAAACACGTGATGATGAATGATTTCCCATAAATGATATTATCAATTTCAATCATTTTCAACTTGATACACTAAAATATAACTAGTTCCAAATATGAAAATACAACAATTCCAACTAATAACCCATTTTCCTTTTCAGATGAATTTTACAATTTAAAGAGAACTATAACAACTCAATCTTCGAGTGCACTAATCACTTCCATTTTCACTGCATCTCCTTCCACCTACATCAACAAGGGTTTAACATAAAGCTAGCGTGGACTATAATCCTCTAATATAAAAATATTATCATACAATTGCATTCACAATTTAGAGAGAGAGAATAATATCATTATTTTCCACAACATATCATAGTAAATCATTTTTCTAGGTTTGGTAGAAAGAGAACATCATTCCTTTTATTCACATGAGAAACCAATTTTTACATAAGTAGGTAAAAAATTAGGTGAGAGAACAATCAATATTTTTCTTGTTTTTTCATAGTCTAATCACATTTCAAGGTCAGAGAGAAATAGGGCTTTAACAATTTCTTCACACAACTTTCAATTGCAACTAAGAAGGTTCAAAAGAAAAGCACGACATCTTTCACATGTTTGAAATGTCCATTTCCCATTTGGTTAGAAGTGTTCATATGGGTTATTTATAGTTTTTATCATATTCCAAACCTCAATCTACTCATACCCTATAAGAGTGTCTCGAAAAGTCAAATTTTGGTCAAGATGACTTAGTCGCACTATAATTCAAACTAGCACAAGTGGATAGTAAATAGCCTTAGATAAAGGTCATTGAACACCCGAACAAGGAGTATATCACTTGTAACTTATTCTCCTCTATAGTGAAAATGTATAGAAAATGGAAGAAGTGAAAGTTAATAATAAACACTCTATTTTGGAGGCACCTGTTGATGGCGAATCACAGCACCCTTGAATGTCTGCAACTCGATGGGTTGAGACTCTCAATGCGATTGCATAACATGGAGCTTTTCCCAAGTGTGGACCTTGTGAATTAGGAAAGCTCTCCGGATGAAGGCCGGTTCCTATTCCTCTGTTCAGATGCACGCATAAAAATGCAGAGGGTTTACTCAAAAACCTAATCTAACTTGCCAAGGAAACAGGGTAAGAAAATGCATAAAAAATAAACCTAAACCAAAAAAGGTGATGCACCGAGGAATGAAGAAACACCTGTCTTGCCAATAAACACAAACCATTAAAATGCAATGCAAGATCATGCACAGATAACCAAATTTGCAGTGAAAGATCAGGAGGATGCAAATGAACACAGAGAGGGTTTAGAATCATCCATAGACATGTATTATTTGCTCCAAAAATTGATACAATACACTACAAAATGCCAAGAGGCAAAGTTGCATTACAGTTTTCGATGAGATGTTTGAACTCCACAAATTCACCTGCCAAAGAGAAGAAGGGAGGGGCAAAACAAGAATGTCCAACCTTTAGAAAGAAGTCCCTCCTTAAAATTTATAGGAAGAATGAGAGAGAAAAGAGAGAGGAATTCCAAATCTACCCCAACCACCTCCAGGTTGCATTTAATTCATCTCATTATGGTGGTAGGTGAGAACCTTAGCAAACCCAAAAAATGGCGAATTGTATTTTGCATTTTTGAAGAACTTGTTCTCACCCAATTAAATATATTCAGTCGTAGTTGGACAGAGGACCTCGTAAGCTTTCTAAAAATTCCAACCTTGTGTGAATCCGAGCTCCCTGTGAAAAGTTATGGCCATTTGAATATTTGCATCAGGGTTTGCTTTCTGTCGGGTTCGGGGTGTCAACGCTCAAAATGTTGTGCCTCCTAAAGATGTGCCTCGGCGCAACTATCCTCATGTCAACATACTCTTAAGTGTGCCATAGGCACTGGAAATGTGGTGTTGACGTTTTGTGCTGTGCGCCCCCAACCTGCGCCAGGGCACGAATTTTCGCATGTCGACACCTTGTGTTGCACTCCCCCAACCTGCGCTAGGGCGGGAATTTTCACATGTTGACACTCTGTGCTATGTGCCAGGGTGTAACTTTTGGCATGAATAAATGCTAGGTTTTGAGTTTCTTTGATTTCCATATTCTTCTGTTTGTCTATATTTACCCGGGGGGAAGATATATACAACAGCACCTTTCTGGAGTAGTTGGTGAAATTTAGCATTTTATACTTGAGCAACATAAGTCAAGGTGGCTCTAAAACAAATGCGAAAAAATTTCTTCTCAAGGGAATATGATGAAGCCAAATATGGTACACAATATTAAAGAGGTTTGAGGTGGCATAACATATCTTCATGGTTGGAAAGCATAAAACAACAAGGCCACTCTGAAGTAGTTTCACAACTTAAATGATTTCCTACAACCATCTTTTCAAGGTGTCTTTTAAACCCACTTCAATCACATGTGTACAATGCAATGTGTACATTCATGTTGCTATGTAAATTTGACGGTCATTTACGTTTTTTTTTTAAATGTTTTTAATTGCATGTTTATAAATTTTTACCTGTAGTCATTGTCAATTCATTCTCCCAATGTTGTAATGCAAAGTGTGTTCATGGAGTGCATTGCTTGCATTGCGCGATATGCGAGGGAAGGCCAGGGAACTTAAGCTCTTCAACTTTATCGTGCAATGACAAGAATGGATATGGAGATGTCCTGTTTTGCATTTGGAAGCGTTGTGAGAGCATGTGCCTCACTCCAAGTACTTAGATTGGATGTGGGTAAGCAACTTCATAACCATATTGTCAAAATGGGTTATTATTTGGATGGTTGTCAACAACACTCTGGTTCATATGTATACAAATTGTGGTAGTATGGTAGATGCCCGCCAGGTATTTGACAAAATCTCTCAACGAAATTCAATTACATGGAACGCCATATGTATGCAAATTGTGGCAACATGATAAATACCCGCCAAGTGTTTGACAAAATGTCTCAACGGGATTCAATTACATGGAATGTCACGATCTAGGTAAGTTCACAACATTATCATAACGATGCTACTTTGAAACTATATGTTGAAATGCAATAATTGGGTATGGTATTGGTAGATGCTTGTGCCTCATGTAAGTTGATCAATTGATGTCTAGTTATTTTATATAAACTTGGATGCAGAGTCGATGAATATGATTTTCGTATTCAGGGATTGATTTATCAAAACCCATTTTCCTGGCTTTGTATTTTAAGATCCATTTTTGTTGTAACCTCTTTAAATGTGGAAGATTCATGTTTTAGCTCCTTTGCTTTGTGGGTAGTGACTATACAATCTCTTTGGCCCAGTTCACTTGAGCCTTTATGGACTACGTGTAAGATAGACCATCTATGCATCTCCAGTTTTGGCACAGTTTGCATTTGTTTGGGCTTAAAAGTTGATCAAGTTTTTATGAATGTATTTCCTTGGGTTGTGAGCTCAAAAAGTGGTTGTTATTTCTCTATTCTTCTTTGAATTAAAACTCCATGAAGAACTTCTCCAGGCATTTAGAAATACATGCCCTCAATTTTGCATCCACAAACTTTATGAAACATTGTGAAGTGCTTGGGGAAAATTTGGCAAACTCAGCGAGTCTCGTATTAAGACTCACGAGTCCCGCTTATAGCCTGGCCTTGACAAGGCCTGTTGTTTATCATTATTTTTTTATACATCTGGCTTTAAAGTTGATCAAGTTTTTATGAATGTATTTCCTTGGGTTGTGAGCTCAAAAAGTGGTTGTTATTATGTTCCTTCTTGAATTAAAACTCCACAAAGAACTTCTCCAGGCATCTATAAATACATGCCCTCAATTTCGCATCCACAAACTTTATGAAACATTGTGAAGTGCTTGGGGTAAATTTGGCAGACTCGACGAGTCTCGTGTCAAGACTCATGAGTCCCACATTTGACCTTAGCAAGACCTGTTGTTTATCATTATGTTTTTAACATAAATTTAAAAAAAGAAAAAATTTGATTTTTTTGAAGACTTCTAAAACCCATTTTGCAAAAAATAGTCATCAATCATAACATAGTAGGCTTTGGAAGCATGCTTCAATCTATACAACACCTTTTTGAGGCAACACAGTAGATGCTTTTTGCTCTCTTTTGCATATCCACATGGCTACTCCATATAGACTTCCCAAGTCAATTCATCATTAACCAAAGCATTCTTGACATACATATGATAGACATTTTACTTAAACCAGGAAAACAAAGCAAGGACACATTAGAGGGTGATCACTTTAGCCACAGGTGTTAAGGTTTCTGCATAACCAATTATTTTTTCACTTGTGTACTTCAACCACTCATCTGGCATTCGATGGCAGGTTCCCCTTCTGATTCACACTTAGTCTTTTAGATCCATCTACACCTAATAGCTTCCTTTCCTTCTAATAATTATGTCCTCATCCAAGTATATTCCTTTGAATTGGTTTTATTTCTTAATCCATTTGCAAGTATCCCCTTTGCACCTCACTTGCCTCCAAATTGAAAGGCTCCTCTGCAGTCAACACTTGAGATATGAATCCATAATTAAATGTTTTGCACACTCATCTTACTATCACTTCCCTTCTTGCTCAAGAAGTTGTGTCTCAAAAACAAGCTACAAGTATTATTTTGGTATACAATTTTGTCATGGATTTGTTACAATCTCCTTATACGCCAGCTCATCATAGTCATGTGCAATAGTACTCAACAAATACAACATGTTATTTTTCCATTGAAGTGTTGGACTCTGGTTATTCTGGATGTTATTTTGCCCCTTGTACATTATGTTATCATACATAAGGCATGTGAATTGTATGATAAAATGCCTCAATGAGATGTGATCGCATGGACTTAAATGATTGCAGAATGTGCATAAAATGGGTTTGTTGAAAATGCCTTCAAAAAAATTTGGTGAATGCATTTGACAAGTGCAAACCCAACCTCCACAACCTTTGTCAGCATACTCCCTTTCTATACCAATATGGGAGCCTTAGCACAAGGTATGAACATCCATCAAAGTATAATGGAAAGTGGAATTTTGTTTGCAAAATGCCTCAAACAGATGCGGTCTCATTGAATGCCATAATTGTAGGATATGCACAAAATAGCTCTGACAATGATGCTCTCAAACACTTTGAGGTAATAAAGCACTCTAAAATGTACCTTAGCCATTTAAGGTTCATTTATATTTGCTTGAATATTTTGTCTCATTTATGTTTCTTGGAGAGCTAATATGTTAAAGCACTCGGTGGTTCTTTAAATTTACTTTGATGTCAACACTTCACATTCACTACATTCTCAAGAGTGAGTGCTAGCAAACTTACATGTCTCACTTGCATTTGTATTCGATTATTACACAACTAACTATTATTTAACATCCCTTCCAATGTACTTCACAACATTTTTTTGGCTTTAATAGAAAATCAGAATTGTCAACCATACCCCTTATCCACATCATGTACAAAAGAAATAACTATCCCTCTAAATCAAATATCATATCCGTTCACGTTGCATTGTACACATGTGATTGCTAGTTATCTCCCTAACAAAATTAAAAATTTGAAAAATCCATCAGCTCAATTTCCTATACAAATCATTTTAAGCTAGTAAGTTGGTTAAATTGTAAATTTTTATTGAAATAATTGCTGCCGCATCCAAAATACTTTCCAATTTTTCAAGTCAGAAGATATACACTTAATTGGAAAGATTTATAGAATTTCAAATTAGCGAACTACAGCAATAAGCTACAAAATAAATATGCTTAATGATTAAGCATCTACTTCGATTATGTGCCGAGAACCTTCCTGCATATTCAAGGAAGATCACTTCCTGCACTATGAAGTCCTAAGCTAGTGGGAGAAAATTTAGTCCCCCTCCTTAGCAGTAGCTAAAAATATTTTATGTAAAAATGTGGGGTTCTTTTTTAATTGGAAAGATTCATTTTATTCCTTTTAGAACTTGTGTTGTTTTAACTTCATAGATGAGCGTCCAAGTATAAATAGGAGCCCAAGTCCCCTACATCCTGCATCTTCAGCGAATGTAGTAGAATGGATAACTCAGACACCTGATCCCTTGACACTAAGGTGAAAAGTCCTGGGTTCTTTTCACACTAAAATAAAAAAGATTGATTATTCTTACACCTAAGCAATTAAAACTCAAGTAAAGAGTTTGAAACAAATTTTGTAAATGAGTAATTGGTGCACCCAGTCCTTCGCAACTAAAATGAATTCGTTGCCACTGTGAAAAAGAAACAATAATTCTAAGATTCATTTCCTTTATGTTCACTAGATAGTAATGAGTTTATATGTATATATTCAAATTTTAAGACAAGGAAAGAGCCATATTTTATCAACTGAGTTATCACTAATGAATTAATTGTCCATAGTTAGCTCTAGTCACATTTTCTTATTGTTTTAATATTGACAATGTTTTGTACGTATATTTATTCAAAGGGTTGTAGTTCAAAGAGTGTGGATGATGGTAAAATGCATTTTTCATGCCACTGACAAGATACAAATCCATAGATATATCAAAAAAGAATGATGTTGAATTTGAGCTCAAAATTAATTTGACAAAACAGATACCCCTCAGTCTTGAACAATATGTTGAGGAAGATCAATTCTCGTACCATGTTTAAGATAAATTATTCAATGCTCCCAATACCTTGACACTAAGTTAAAGAGTCCTAAAGCTATGGTCCCATGGAGGAGGGCTTGCTAGATTTTCTCTACAGATGTTGCTAAGAAAATTTAAAAGCCTTCCATAGTTCAATATTCCCATAATATTATAATTATTTTGTAGTGCAATTAATGTGTATGATGATAAAATGTATTAATCACACCACCTATATGCTACAAATCCCTTAAGATATTAAAAAGAGATGAAAGTTGGTTTGAGTTCAGAATTTGGTAGATTCTTGGCAATAAGTCGAAGAAGATCCTTTGATGTTATGTTGAAGGTCAATTCTTCGCACACACAATACCTTGACATTTAACCATTAGATCTTATGGATATGGTGAATGTTGCTAACAAAATTTAGATGTCTTTCCTAGGTAGTAATCCCATGATTTATAATTATGTTACACAGAAATTTTAATAATTATATTCAAACAAATGATCCTTATTTCTATCAATATTTAAAACCTCAAAACAAATATTATTCATGTGGCTGGTGCCACATGGACAATAAGCCTTTAAGTTGGTGGAGAAATTTTTGCCCGCTCCTTTCATCATCTAAAAGTTTGCTACCTTTAAAAACCGGGCTTCTTTTTCAATGGTAAAGATTATCCACCGTAAATAGGTCCAAGTTTCCTCCATAAGACCGCAGCTTAAGCAGATGCAGCAGAATGGATAATTCAAGTACCCAATCCCTTAACACTAAGTTGAAGAGTCCCATGTTCTTTTTATAATAAAATATAAAAGACTGATTATTCTTACACCTACACAATAAAAACTAAGACAAATATTCCTAACCAAATTTAATAATATTCTAATAGAAATTTAGATATGTTGGTTTCATTGTATTTCCTATTTATATATGCTAAACTAACTGTTCAAAAAGAAACTACTGTCCAAACTTCATCCCATTCTCTAAGTAAAAACTTGTTAGTAACATTCAAATGGATGTCATATTGAAAGTTGAAATCACCTTATAATAATTAAATAAATATTAAATTTAAGATCAATAATTAATTATCTACAATTCACCTAAACTTATTAACATGGGTAAATAAATAAAACTAATATTCTTGTAATGACATGTCATAATGATTAGAAATGGATATTGTGGAAATTATCTCTACCTAAATTACAAATTTACAATTCACGAGAACAAAAAACTTTTCTGTTCAATCTCCTATACAAATCACTTCAAACAAGCAAGTTGACACAATTGTTAATTTTTAATGAGATAATTGTTGACAAATCAAAATACATCTCAATATTCCAGGCAAGAAGATAAATACTCAATTGGGTTGATGATATAATTGGTCAGCCCAAGGTTTCAATTTCAAATTATATAATCCAGACCAATAAGCTACAACATCAATTTGGTTAATTATTAACCATCTACCTAGAATATCAGCCCTTTGAGTTTATAGCCGCAGTTCAAAGATATGGATGATTTTCTTTCACAAAAGAGGAACCATATTTTTTATGGAATGAAAAATTTCGAAGGAAAATATTTGCAGAATTTCTTGCAGGAAGACATTTGCCAAAACTTTCAGGTTTCTAAGGGATGTTCTCATTTTCAACCTTCTCTTCCCCTCCCTGCCACACAAATATAAATGGTTTGATCAAAATTTTGACGACATTTTAGCTACTGCAACTTCTACAGTACAAGTCATATATCTATTGCAACCCAACTTACCTTTATGGATCCATCATTATGAGAAGACTCAACTGAACCTCCCCAAACCTTGACACGATCATAGGCTTGAGCAGCCTGTGTCATAAACAAAAAGATAATTACCACAACAATGGGATATGTGCCAATTGCCACTGAAGATATATGAAAATATAACTCTCACATGGTGATCCCAGAAACATGTCAACTGAAAAATGTACATTACACAACCTGAAACATATAACAAATATGTTGTTTTACCTCTCGATTCCAATTAGTGAATAATGTGATTACTATTAGAATGGCAGTCTGGAGAGCTGTTCCAGAAATCATACCCATCCAAATGCCCTGTTTCAACATGCAAAAATCAAAATTAAGAGACCTTTGAATTTATTTATATCACTCACTCAACAAGGGTAACTGAAAATTTGCATTCTAACAGGAGAGGACCAAGTTTACCTTCGCTCCAAGGTCAAACTTGTATCCCAGAAGAAGACCAAGGGGAACTCCAATAACATAGTAGCATCCTATGTTTACATAGGCTATCAAAGCTTGCCAACCTCCACCCACTGCCACACCTGAGTTGATTGCAACATGAAACAGAGCCTTCAAAACTTGTGATGCAATGGTATGAACCCGCAATCAAAGAAATCATCAACTACTGTCATTTAAACCTTGAATTCTGGATTAGTATTTATAATTTACCTGATAGAACTGGCTGGACACTATTTAAAACCATTGTCACTCCAAGAAGCGCTGCCATGTTGGACACCGTTTCCATGACCACCTTACTGTTTGTGAATAGTACTGCAAACTCATCTTTTGTAGCAAGAATGATACCCATACATATAAAGCCAATTAATAGTGCTGTTAAAACGACTATGAGGACAGAGAATTTTGCAGCTCTTGGGCGACCAGCTCCTAGTTCATTTGATACTCTCACACTGCACAAAATGAAGGCAGACTAGTCACTGATCACAAGATTGCCAAAAATATGAAACAGCCAACACAGGAAATTTAAAGAAACTTTTTACTCGTCTAAGTAATCTATTCCTAATCTCTGTGTCCATTAATGATCTTGATCTATTTATTGGATACAAGGTTTAGTATTGGGGTTGCAAATTCTAGTTTCAAAAGAGCCCAAAAACATATACAATAAAAAGCCTGATCTACTAACAGAAAAATTCATACCTAATGGCAGCATTGAAACCAATGAAGATCATGGCTTCCCATCCATTCAAATTCATGCTGAAAAAGGAACATACAGAAAACTGTTTAAGGTTCTATAGTAATAACTAATAAGTGCAACAGTTTAAAGGTTTAAACAACCCTATACGACTGGACTAAGGATGAAATTCATGTACAGGCCTAATGAACTAGGAAATTCAAGGTCTTACACATACATCTACATGAGTTCATCGCAATCAGTAAGAGAAAGATTTCACGAGAATGTGATTAGACAGCCATACCACTAGACTATAGCTGCATTTACATACAGAAATTGGAGTTTTGAAGAAAGGATAGATGGGGCAGTATACCAGATAGATATTGCATCCACTTCAATCGCTGCATCTTTTAGATGTCCCGTCATAATAATCAATGACATCATATACCAGAACTCCAAACTGAAAAATGCCAAGCATTACAAATGAAGATGACTAACACAGACATCTCCTCAAACATTTTGTTCATTTTTCACTCCTAATTTAAGTTTTTCATTATCAGAAATTAAGCTTAGAGCACAAAACAAATAGTACAGTCCTGCTACTAACCATAACATAACAGCCGAAGCCAATGAAAGTCGAACAAAAGCCCATATATCATGAAAGGCAAGCCAGGAGAATCCTTTCCAAGCATCTTGGCAACAGTAAACTATATACAAAAACTGACCAATATCGATAATCCACCATGATAGATTCAACGTAATAGCTGCTCCAACCAACCCCAAACCCAATTTGAAGATTAATAACCAACTCAGAAAAATATGGATTATCAGTGCAACTAAGGAAATGCAAGCTATGGCCATGACTTTGCTTTGTGACTGAAGAAACTTCTGCATTGGAAAATTTAATGAATAGGCAAGCAACTGTGGTAGCATCCAAAGAGCAAATACTCCAGCTAAATCAGCTACATCCGCATCCTGTCCCAAACCCTTAAGAATCGGTGTCGCAAAGATGTAAATAGGACACAAAAGCAATGCTGTACACAGCAATATTATCCATGAACGCTGCATATACACACCAAGCATATGAATTTGACCTGCTCCAAAGGCCTGACCACAGAGAGTCTCTAGTGCACTGCCCATTCCCAACTGCAGAGGAACCAGTTGTGTCTCGATTAATTTATCAAAAACAAAATAATCAATTACTTTATACATTTTAAACATAGATGCAATGAAATGTTAAAATTGCATCTCTAATACTGATGTAGCTGTAAGAATAAGTTCGCAAACAATCAGAATAACGGATACAAGCCATTGCTCTTCCAACAAACCTTAGCCTGTAGCCATGATGTTCTGTCCAAAATTCTGCTTGGAACTTCAAAATTACAAGTCATTTTGAACCTCACATTCCAATATACAGAGTAGGACTACCCATTCCCAATATGAACACATTAGCTTAGCAGAGCTCTTCCTAGGTTAAAAAATACAATATTGAATTGAGATAAGCAAATGCTCCACATTGACAGGCAGAATGCCAGGTGACAAATTGCCCTGTGGCCAGCCACAACTTCAATTTGGGGCAGCAACAATAGACACATCCAAGCTTGCTATTGTAAATTACATGCTAAGCTTGCTGAATTTCCTTCAGCAATGGGGTAGAGATTGGCTTAAAAATGGCACCTCAGAGATAATAGAATGAAGAAGTGGCCAACTATAGATCTCGGGTTTCAGAAACATTATGGTGTTTGTGAACAACATTAGAAACATGGCAGGGTATTGTCATCCTTCATACTTGGGGCCCTAGGGAGAATACTTCCTTTGAATCTTTGGTCCTTGGAAGATTGCCAGGAGTATGTTCACCTTATCCAAGGCTGATTAAACAGATCAAGTGCCAAAGCAACTAGCACTTACAAGACAAAATGATTAACAAAAAAATATATTTTTATAATTCCCACATTTTATCAACATTGTGACTGTGTGAGAATCGAAAGGACAGGAAAAGCAGTTAGCATGTTGAAAGTCACTGCCAAAAGCCCTCTGGGAATCTACAACTACAATTCTGTTTTCACGATAAAATTTCTCCTCTAACAATTACAGAGACACCCGAAGTTATAGTAAAGGCTATACGTAAGGACCTCTCCACCTTCAATGGCAGAGCTCTGTACATTACGCAGACAGTGTGAGCAGCTAAGTGTAAAATTCCACCATGCTCACACATGAGCATGATCACAATATAACTGTTTAAGTGGCCAGCTTTGGATGTCAACTTTCATCCTCGCAATCTTGGTTTTTGTCATGCTCTTCTATTCACAAGTATCGAAAACGTGCTCTTCTTCCATAATACTCTATAACATGAACATATACCTCTGATCATGATCATGATGCCAAAATGCATCTGTAATATAAATGAAAAAAAAAAAAAATTCACATAAGAAAATCAAAATTGTGGGTGACTGGTTATATGCTTTATGCTCACACTTAAAACATTATACGTACTCCTAAAAAGCAGCTTGACAGGTGAGGACAATCAGGTCTGTGACATAGAAGTTCATGGGGTGGACGGTGTTCCTGGGTTTCAGTCCTAGCCTATTAAACTTTTCATCAAGGTAACATATCGTCTGTTAAAGTTTGCTTGCATGATCACCAGGACCTTGAGGAAGAGTCTTGTAGATATAAATCCACATTCTTAGAGAGAATCCCATCAAGTAAGGAAAATAACTTTGGTAAGTAGTCAACAGATCAATGGGTTGTCCGAGTTTGACTCCATACTAACAGAGCAATTTCAGAGTTTGTTTTGAAGGACAGCTAAGACCTTAACCAGACTGTAGCTTGAGGGGGAGTGTTGAAGGGACCAATGCATACTTCCATAGAACCTTAATGAAGTAAGAACGAGCAGCTGAGTGATAAAACAGTTCCCGGGGCAGAGGATGGGTTTGAGTCCTAGCCTATCTGGTTTTCCTGCATACTCTGACTCTAAAGTTCCGGTTTGGGAAAAAGAAAGAAGCAAAGACAAAAATATTAATGTCCACAAATGACCAAAATAGGTCAACAGGACTTCGATAATTCATCATGTTACAATTGACAATAATAGAGAAGAATGAACCCGATTACAAGATTGTAAATATCAGGCTAAGCTAGAGAAGGAATGGGTAAAATCCAAAACATGCGAACTCGATTTACATTTTAACTGCCAATAGCCTAGATGGGTGAACAAACAAGTATAGGACCACTAGCTAATGGATAAACCAGAGAACTCCAGTGTCTGAGATTGGAGGGTCATGGTATCATCATCTACAATGCATAGATGTCCAATAGATGACAGAGATAAGATCACAGAAGTATATTAATGTCCCCAAGCCACAATAATAGGTCAATGAGACTATGAAAGTACGGTTAGCAAAGAATAGACAATAGAAGTACACCATGTATCATGAACTATAACAGATTGATACAGAAGTAAAAATTATTCAAACAATCTGGGAGAACATGCCAAAATAGCTAGATAAATAATTAGATCCCAATGTTGATCAGCCACTAGTTGTATGGCACTAATGGAACCATCAATTGGAAGAATATCCCCTAGACAGAGTCTTGACAATGTAATAAAGGGGAGCGATGAGGCTATCCTTGGGATCAGAGGTTGCCCTGCTAACACCAAAACTTATTAAGCCACTAGAATAGTTGATTAAACTGGCAAGATAGGTCTGGTGAGAATGCACAATATTGTCAATTGTGGCCTTGCAACTAAAGCTTATTCAAAGCCCCATAAAGATTTCTAAAGAAAGCAAGTTATTTCTGCACTTTTTTGAGGTTACAGAGAGACAACACTAAAATACGCATAAGCAAGCAAATGGATATTTCTTTTGAGACGAATCATACTTCCAAAAACCAGAAGGCTACTTCATGAATAAATTATTTTCTTCGACCTTTTTTTTCATTTGCAAACAGAGAACACTACAACATACACGAAGACAAATAACAGGTAAGATTAAACAAACGCTTACAATCACCATAGTTAAACTCAGTATGCCTCCTAAGGTTTAGTAAAGCAAATATTACATACATTATTTTCTTCACATTTTGAGAGTGCAAAACAGAGAAGACTGGTTCAAAAATGCAAGTGGGTATTCTTTTTTTGCACTGGCCATAGTTTTAAAACCGTATGCCTGCTAAGGCTTGCTAAAGCAAATAGAAAATAGTATATACGTTATTCTCTTCACATTTGGCAAGCGGAAAACAGAGAAGACTGCTAAAAAACGCAGGAGGGTATTCTACATTTGCAGTGTTTGCACTTACCATGGTTCCAAAACCCAGTCCTGCTATGACTGAGTTCTCTATGGAAACTGCAGCCAGCTCTACGGTACCCAAATGACCTGCAAAGATCTGTGTAAGGGCTCCTATTGAATAGTTGCACAATGTTGTGAAAATTACAGGCCCTGCAATTACCCACAACTTCTTGGATTCAATCCAACTTTCCTTTGCAAACTGTTTCCGTGAAGTGATAACAGAAGTATCAACTTTAGCCCTCCTTGCCTCCTCTTCTTCACTTCCATGTCCAGTGATCTGCTCCTTCTCTTCGTCATTCAACAGAGCAGAATGCAGAGTATCTGCCATTATTTAAAAAACACACACTGTACTTCCTTTTACCTCACAATCCAGGAAGCTGTCTATATATATTCATTCGTTAGACTAGTTTTGATGGTAGGTTTACATGTGGAGCTATGAAACTTATGGGTAACCATTTAAGCGGGAAAATTCCTAGTCCGAAACAACATTCTCCGCATGGTGGGTTGTTGCGGTCCGTCAGTTGTCACCTGATCAGGAATTTGCCACGTTGGTGTTAAAGAGTTTGTTGCTGACTTTGAGCATTAAGGAACACATTTGCTCAATACAGTAATACCTACAGAATCTTGGCCACGAAATTGGGCATTTATAGTTAGATCAACAGTCCTGAATGCTAATGATGTGTTACAGGATAGTTTCCTGCTCTGCAATTAAATGACACAGTTTTATGGTGAGAAACTGGTGGCGTTTTAATGGTGGAAAACTGGTAACGTTTTAATGGTGAAAAACTGATTGTGTTGGACAGTTCAACTCATTAACAGAAGCAAAGGTCGGTAACAACAAAGCATTTATGGTTTATTCCACATTCGTTGAATTTGTTGATGTCTGAGAGTTTGAGTCGACATCCACTGAAGGAATTAATATTTTATAGTTGTACTTCTGATGAAATTGTACTTCTAAGTTCTGATTCTGATGTAATGAAGAGGGTTTTTTTAATAAAAAGGTGCTTTTCAATCCCAAAAAATATCACTGATTGGTTGGGAATACTTACACAAGAATTAAACATATTTATTATGTGATCAATCAACTATTATATTAATATTATTGGAAGTGCTCCCCAATTAGACTACATTGAATTTATAAATATTTCATAGGACATAGGTAAGAAATGTATGTGGACCTTATTTTTACTTATAGTTGGAAATTTTAGTAACACATTGAAAGTGACAAACTATTTTATAAACTCAATAAATCTCCCTAATAATTGGGATTCAAATCCAAACAATTATAAAAAATAAATCATCAATTAATCAAACCATTAACACCACACTAATTGGTGGGTTTTGTTTTTTAGTAATATATAAAGTTTAATGTATCATAATCATTATGCCAATGGGGGTGTAACACCAAAAAATCTTATTTGATGCCTTATTACTCCTAGTCATCGTTCAATCTCCTTCTAATACTCTGAAATTCCTCATTATATCAAAAAATTATTCCTATATTAGTTGGTTAGCTTGACCCTTGTTAATGTATTGTTGGTTTTCAAATAGGACTTTTTAGAAGAGCAACAGTCAGGGGACAAAAAGTCCCTCCTCTTTAATGGGAGAGGTTCCCTTATTCTGAAACGAACTTATTTACAAATACTCAGAACATTATTTTATGGTCAAACTTGGATATTACGAAAGTGTTTTCCACAAGGATCATCAGTTACCCCAGGACTGAGGAAGGGGAATAAGAAGATGAGCAGAATAGCAACATTCAGAATTATAGATAGCAGAATAATTCTTCGTGTATGCGAAGCTTCAAAGGATTTAAGACAAGATCATTTGCATTAGCTGAATGGGATTAAATTTAAAGACACAAAGTTCCGTAAATAACCTTCTTCAGATTTGTTAATCAAGGACACAAAGTTCCTTCTTGGTTGTACAAGATCACTGTACTTGCAAAACTGAACAGTATGCAATCAGAGAGACTAAACGAGTTAGGAACAAAATGATCTTCACAATATTAAAGGAAAACACAGAGACAACAAGAATCAAATAGACAAAGAACGGAAAGCCCTTTTGTATTGATTTCTTTAAGATCTATTTACACTTTCAGCAAATATCCAAGTTCTTCCCCCTTTCAAAATGGCGTGGAAAGGCCATTATATAGATTACAAGTCAGTTACTCTTCGTAACCGTTTCTTTTAACTAGAGAATAGTTAAGTACCGCCAATTGCAATACCTTAACTAATTACAAAGAATACGAAAAGAAAGGAAAGAAGAGGAAAGGAAGGAGAAGGAGACAGGTGGCCGGCTACTGGGAGGGACCCACTATCTTCAGAATCTGCTGCCTGAACTTCCTAACGTCTCAGCTCTGTCTCTACCACGTGGAACTGACGTTTCATCTTGAGGATGACAATGAGTGTCTTTGAAAACTGATGCAACCAACGTCTTGAGAGCTTCGTCCTTCTGCCAGCTGTCCTTGAAATTTGATCTTCGGATTGATAGCATCAGAACCGCAACTTAAATTCATTTTTTGAAAAACAGCATATTCGGGTCGAGCGGGAAAAACTAAGTGTGAATGACACTTGGTACGCTTGGGACAGGTGAGACGCGGATGCGCGAAACACGCGGCTCAGCCGGTTCGGGCGAAACAGGGAGAAGACGCACAAATGTATTTGGGACAAATGGGACGAAAATGTGCGAAGTACGCGTTTCGGGTGTTTCGGCCGAAATTGGAACAGCGGGCCCGTTTGGACTTGGGACATTCGGGACAAAAAGTTCCGAAGTACGCGACTCGACCGGCTCGGCCGAAATAGGGAAAGCTCGCACGTTTTCAAATGGGGCAGTTGGGACAAAATCGGGCGGATCGGCCGAAAATGGAACAACAGGTCCGTTCGAACTTGGGACATTCGGGACGAAAAGTTCCGGAGTACGCGGTTCGGCCGGTTCGGGCGAAAATGGAACGACTCACACTTTTTACTTGGGACATTCGGGACAGGAAAGTGCGAAGTACGCGGGAAGGATGATTCGGTCGAAATGGAACAGATGGCATTTTTGGCTTTGGGGCACTTGGGACAAAAACTTCCGACAGGCCCGAAAATGGGACAAATTCGGAGGGTTTCGGCCGATCGGAGAACAGAAGACACGTTTGTACTTGGGACAGATGGGACAAAAGGTTCCGACAGGCCCGAAAATCAACAAAACGACCAGAACATAGATTTTTTCGATTTCACGACTTAGGCACCTCAGAGAAAAACACTTGAAATGACTCAAAATTTTGAAATTTTACTCTTATCAGAGCGGGGAATTTGAGGTGGACAACAGCTGGCTCCTTCTGGGGATGACTTGGTATAAATTCATGGAATGAGACAGAGGCAAGAGACTTAGATAACTCGGTGAAGCAGACCAGTGCCTTATCCATTGGGCAACGGAGTCAAAAACAAACCACTACAGAGGGCAACACACAACAGAAGGGAACACACCAAAAGCAGAAAAAAGCAAAAACACTGTACATAATATACAAAGGGACTCCCCTAGTCACCTAGGACTTGAACAACTTCAAATACTGCCCACTATAAGGAGTGGGAGGGAGAGAACCATCCATGTAATCAAGATAGAAAGAGTCCTTACCCAGCAAAGTGTCTTATCTTGAAAGGTCCAAGCCACAGAGAATCAAATTTTCCATGGCTGCCACGAGGTTCATTGTCTTTTGTCCCATAACAGCACGGTATCACCAACTTGGAACTCTCTGGACCTAGCTTTCTTATCGAACAGAACCTTCACCTTCTGCTGGTGAGCAGATATTCTATCAGCAACCTCCCAATCTATCCTCGTTCAGTTTGTGCAGGTACATGATTCTTTGTCCAGAGCATCACTGAAACTAGTGTCTTCAATGGCCTTATCAGGTGCAAGGCTGGCAGTTCCACTGTCACTGGCAATTGGGCCTCTACTCCCATACACTACTTGAAAGGGGGACTTCCAATGGCTCTTTTAGGTGTGATCATGTCTGCCCAAAGAGCATCATAAAGCTTCTTATGTCAGTTTCGCTGAGACTCATTGACCAACTTCCTTATGATAGTCACCAGATTTTTGTTGGTGGATTCTGCTTGTCCATTCCCCTGGGGATAATAATCTAAAGAATGAGCCAGAGAGATGCCATACCCGTAGCAGAAATCCATGATCTCAGTTGAGGAGAAGTTCGAAGCATTGTCTGTTACAATCTTGTTAGGTACACCATACCTTACCAAGATGTTCTCTTTGAGGAAGTTGCATACAACTTCAGAAGTAGTGCTCTTGACCGGAATAACTTCCACCCATTTGGTGAAGTAGTCAGTGGCAGTTAGCACATGCGTGTGGCCAGCACTAGAGGCAGGATTCAGTGTACCAATGAAGTCTAGACCCCATTGTTGAAATGGTTCCTCGATCACAACTGGCTTGAGAGGTAAAGATGCCAATTTAGGTCTTCCCACAAAAGTCTGACAGGCCTCACATTTATCCACCCACTTGGATGCATCTCTAAACAAGGAAGGCCAGTAATACCCTCCCCGGAGTATCTTGTGAGCTGTGACTGTTGACGAATAGTGCCCTCCACATGCCTGATCATGGAAAGCTGAGAGCAACTTTCTCTGTTGTTCCTTATCAACACATTTCAGAAATCTCCCATCTAAGCCATACTTGAACAAAGCATTTTCCCACAGTACATATTGCGCTGATCTCAATTTAACAGTCCTCTTTTCCTTGGCAGTTAAATGAGATGGGAATTCCCCATAGGTGAGAAAATGGGCGATGTCGGCATACCATTCATCAACTGAACTAAGGAATAGAACAGTAGGAACGTCAGCTTTCTCCTCCAACAACTCATGTTTGGCTCCTTCAGCAATGAGCTCACAAAGACCCTTTCACGAACCAGCTTGTCGGTTTGGTTTGCTATCAATGTCAACTCCGGGAACCTTAGCCACCAAGTTTCCCCTCGTGGACCAAATTCTTGTGTGATA